>CM042157.1:70719176-70795958 GCA_023376005.1 Doryteuthis pealeii
AAAAATGTAAACAAACTTTGAATAGACGATAGATTCACTTGTGCTGTGTGTATTGATATTTATAGAAAACTCACAACAGAAAACACCCTCCGGGTGTCGTAAAAATTAACTTTTGAAAGACATTCCCTGAGAGGGTGGGAGTTAAAAATTCAATGCCAGAGGGTTTGTATCATAAGTAAGCAAAATACCCATATTTATTAAAGGAGTAAAAAAAAAAAAAAAATAAATAAATAAATAAAACAAATTGAAATGAAAACTGAGCCCCGTCCCTCTCAAATAAAATGTTGCGTGCATGTAATAATCAAACAATTATTTTGAATATTTTCCACAAAATCATACGTATTTATTTATTTGTAAACTTTTTAGTTAACTTCTTGTTAATGTAAAAAAAAAATTTTTTTTAAAAAGGGACGAGAGCAAAAAACAATTTTTAAAATTGCTTACTCAAATTTTGGGTGTATATAGCATAAGAATATTGTGACATAATCTATGACGTAGTTTTTGTTACAGACAGAAATACAGACAATCTCCACTATCCACCATTTCAAGCTAACTGTAAATACATTTCAATATTTTCTTAGCACAAATTACAAGGGATGGGGTATTAGATAGAGATGTTGTTTAGTTGTTTCATCAAAGAAAATTTTCCCATCCCCTTTCCCCAGTTCATAAATAAAAACCCTACAATTTATTAAGAAACTAGTTTCAAATTTCTGGGGACTCATTCAAATTAAATCTGTGTGTTTGAGGATGCACTAAATCAAAAAGCTATCAGCATCACTGCATTTGACATAGTGTAGTTTTTTTGGTTTTTTTAAACAATATTTACTGTTGTCGTCAGGGCGGCCTAATGTCGGTATCAGCCAATCAGCAAGGGAGTCTATCCCGTTTTCAATAGCGCTAGACCAAGGAGATTGATTTGCGTCTGAGGTGGAGCGCCACACCTACCATCAGCTCCTTACTTTACCGCACAGATCCCTGTGCTACTCATACGCTGAGTTAGCGAGAGTCGGTATCGAACTAGGAACCTTGTGGTTTCTAGCCGAACGCTCTACCAACTGAGCTAACCCACACAGTACTTTAAAAAACGTAATTCATCACTTTTTGTCCCCTGTGCTACACATACGCCGAGTTGGCGAAGTATCGAACTAGGAACCTTGTTACCGACTGAGCTAACCAGGCCTTGATTGTTTTATTTATGCTTAAAATTCAGGTTGTTTCGTCTCAGTTAAATTTTGCTATTTTTCATTGTTATCTTTCTTTTTCTTTTGTTTTGTTTTTCATCGTTTAACCCAAAGCAAGACGAAAAAGCCACTAAGAATGAAAAATAGGACAAGACAGAGAGAACAGTTTAAGAATAGAGATGATGATTGATGTTTCATTTGACATTTTCCAGGTTATAAACGTCAAGAAAACAAGAGGCTGGGAAAAAATCCAGAGGCGAAAGGTATGAGGGAAGAAACTATGATAGAAATTATGATTACATTTAGAAATTCTAACTGTAAAAGATGAGATTAGAACAGCTTATCTAGTGTTACGTGTATAACAAACATATGCATATATATCTAAATGTAGACACTGCAACAAAAAAAAAAAAAAATTTCCATGGATGTATTTATAGAAAAGACAGAAGCAACATTCCGATGATGTGATAGTGATTGGAGCCCACATTATAATTCAGGACCGATAATATTGATGATTCTTCTTTGGATTGTATCTAGAATCACAGGACTTGCAACCGAAGCAGCAGACCAGATATAGCAATAATACTCAATGCAAGGGTTCGGTAAAGTGTCCGGCTCGGAACTTTAAATATCAAACTAATAGTTCATTACTAATGAGTGTGATGATGATTCTCACTGGGTGCCTCATTTTGGCTGTGTTTCAAACTAAACTGAGCTTAATCAATTAGTGTAAAAATCCATTTAATTTCATCTATCTACATCAGGCTCAGAACCACAAGGTTCCTAGTTCGATACCGGCCCTCACCAACTTAGCGGATGAGGTAACACAGGGATTGTGCAGTAAAATGAGGAGCTAATGGTAGGTGTGGCGCTCCACCTCAGATGCTAAAAAAACAAAAAAAAACAATCTCATTAGTCTAATGCTAGTGAAAAGGGGATAAACTGAAATGGCTATTATTTTGAAAAATCGATACATATTAAGAATTTAAAATGATGTAAACATCATTGACAATAAACGTTTGTGATTTCTAAATATTTTGGAGACCTTTATCTTTAGGATTACCCTCATACTTTAATGACAGTAATGATAATATGAATTTGAATGAATAAAAGATCTTGTTTAAAATTTTTTTAAATTCAAAAATGGAAACTTTTGAATCAACTTAGGCTAAAACTCAGTCAGACAACAACAAAAACAGCAACAATCTCCAAATTCAGCTAAAATTTAATATGAACACTTTTTTTTTTCTTTTTATTGGTTCAGTTTGATTTGTAGCTAAATCAATAAAATCATTCATTCTAAGGATGGACTAGTCACAGATTTTAATGTCGCTTGGGATTCATTAGCAACTCATTTTATTTATATTTGTTTTTAATGAAAAGGCAGATATTGGGTGTGAAAGAAAAAGAAAGATTTTTTTTAAATGAAGAAAAACAAAAAATTATAAAGAAAAACAAAATAGAAAAAGAAAAAAGAAATAATAATAATGAAGAACAAAAAAAAAAAAAAAAAGAAGAAAAAAAAGAAATAAAGAAAATTTTTTTTAAATTGCATTTGCATACTTTAGAATGAATAGCGTTCAATAAATATTTTAAAATATCTGAATTGAGAAAATTACATTCCTATAAAATTAGGTGTGCATAAGAATTTTTTTTAAAAAAAGGTAAATTAAAAGGAAAATTGAAGATTGATTCACTTCAATTTTTAAAGCAAATTTTGTATGCTAACTGAAAATTCTATAATGAAAGTGGAAATAAAATGTTCTGATTATCAGAAAAATCACCAATAATCAAAGAAGTTCTCTCTTGTTTATCAGGAAATTGGATAGATTAAGCATTTAGACACCGAACTGATTTTATATTTAAATAAATGTGGATTTCACACAATTTGACATAACAGAAGATTATATATAACATATATATATATATATATATATATATATATAACGCTAAACAAACTACCATTTTTTTAAAAATCTCAACCTTTGACTCTCGTCTGATGATTGCAGTAAGCATGAAACTAATAGTAGCGAGATAGTAATATCCATAATATAATATATTATTGATTGTATACCTGCTCTGCTATTTTAGCATTGAGCACCTTTATATGCCAATACTTTTCTCATTTATTCTCTATCATTCTATATATATATATATATATATATATATATATATATATATACAGTGATGCTGATAGCTTCTTGGCGCACATATTTTCTTTGAATGAGTCCCTGGGAAAATTTATGGGTCCCAACTAAAGCCGTCTAACTCCTACCTTGTAAGCTATCCTGTCTAATTTATTTATAAGAAACTATTGAAATGTATTTACAGTTAGCTTGAAATGGTGAGGGAAGTAAAACGAAAAACACTGGGATGCATGGATACGTACCTATGAGCATCTCTATATATATATATATATATATATATATATATAATAGAGCTACCAAATAAATAAGATATAATGCTTACATAGTAAATGTTATATAGGTCACTATCAAAAGTTATAGCAGATTTACATTTGCCAAAAACAAACTCTTGAAAACAAAAACATTAAAAATAAATACAATACCAATTTTCAGAAGTGCAAAGATGCAATGATTGGTTTGGTTTGTTATGTTTTACGGCATATCAACCTCAGTGGGTCATTTAATGCCGATAAAGTTTTGAAATAAATCAATTCTTAATGGATAATACAATTTTTTTATAAATACATTTTTCTATTTAACCCATAGATGGGACCCTAACAGGTACTACCACTCCGGGTCAAAGTGGACCAGGGAGCAATGGTGATGAAGGGGTGCTCCACATTCCCCAAACTTCCAAAACTGGAACCTCACCATCAGATAGAGTTTAACGTCATTCCCAGGACATGTAGACCTGCAGCCACCGCCTTCTAGCACCCATATGATAAAAAGGGTTTGGGGCTTGCCATAAGGGGCAATGATTGGGATGGAGGTGGAGGGTAAATAAGTCACAATATTGCAGGGGGGAGGGGGGTCACAGAAGATTGATGGAAATAAAAGTAAAAGTCAGGCAATGAACATTTTGGAACAATATCAGAAAAAGGATAGAGCAATAGTCTAAAAAGAAAAAGAAAAAATTCTTTTATTTATTTATTTTATTTTTTTCAAAAATATGTGTAATTTCTGCTAATTTTGTCTTCATTTTATAAAAATATGTCCATACTAAGGCCTTTGAATCCAGATAAGTTAAAAATTAACACGGGAGGAAAAAAAGTACTTACTTTTAGAAAAGTTGGTAAAGCCAACATTTTATTTCTGATGTACAAAAATGTAAAATATTATTTCTTTGATATTTTGAGATGTTTGATTTGTTTTCTTTATTTAATGGCATATCAACCTTCATGAGATATTTAATGCCAAAACCATCATTGTAGAAGAACACTAGTGGTACTATTCAACCCATATCTGGGTGTGGGTATACCTTTCTCAAGGGTATTAGCCTGAAAATGAATATACATTCTACATAGATGATAGCTCTGATGATGGTTTGATGAACAAACCAAAACACTGTAGCGTTGGCCAAGTATTAATAGCATCCTTCTAAACACCTTGTTCTTTCATTTTCATATATATATATATATATATATATATATATATTGAAATTTTTATTAATTTTACCGTTTGGCATTAGCAGTTACTCGCCTGTCTGCTGTTTACAGATTTGAGTTCTCTGGTGATTGTAAAAACAATTAATTGTTCACCCCAGACTGACAGCCGCTAATAGCCGTAAGGGTAAGGAATTTGGCTGACGAAAAATCTGTTGGGTTTCGATCCCAGCTAGAGGTAGCTGTTAAAAGTCGAGCCGCACTGATGAGAAGTAAACTTCGAAACAAGTGTCTGTAGATTATATATATATATATATATATATATATATATATATATATATATATATATATATGAGGTTAAGTAAATAAACAAATGTGTTTATTTTTTTATATGGCTTTAAGCCGACAATTTTTGGAGGATTTGTACTTGACTGAAGTCATACCTAATTTTGAAAATTAGTTAATGATTCATGAATTTAGGCGGGCATATATATTCAAATGTAAGGCTAAACAAATCGAGAAATTGTCAATCCCTGAATGTACATTTCAACCTATTAGGTCTCATCAGCAAGGTTATAGACACACACGGAGCAGTCTCCCATGTCTATAACCTTGCTGATGAGACCTAATAGGTCGAAATGTACATTCATTGATTGACAATTTCTCAATTTGTTTAGCCTTACATTTGAACATATATGCCCGCCTAAATTCATGAATTATTAACTAATTAATTTTCAAAATTAGGTATGACTTCAATCAAGCACAAATCCTCCAAATATATACACACAATAGACCTCATTCCCATTCGATGATTCTGTCTGAAAATAATATTCATATAGCATTCCCTCTGGTCTCAATGCGAAGAATATTTTAGGTCACCTCAAAACCTAGATCATATTTACTAAAATCTTAGGTAGTTACACATGGTGAGAAATCTAGTTACACAGACTAATAAACCAGCTTTGTGGTTTAAGCATAAGGTTGGTTGGTTGCATTTTACAACATGTCAACCCTTGTTGGGTTATTTTATGCCGAAGATGTTTTGTTTCATTCATTCTTGATGGGTATTCAAAAATTTTTTTTAAATTAATTTTTTTCTTTTTTCAAACTCAATTTTTTTTCTATTCACCCATTGATGAGACCCTAACAGATAGGATTGGGATAATATAGGCACTACAGCTTGACATGACCTGGCAATTTATCAGAGGAGACCTCTTCAACTGCTCGTCTAACCTAAATAAGGGCGAAAGTGCAGTGTTGCATTTCATGGACTGCTCAGCCGCCAGGGTTCCATCCTTAAACATCACAGATCGTTATCAGCATCACTATATATTAGTTAATTCTTTGTTAGTATTGGAGAAATGATAATAAGTGCTCAATTACTTTTGTAAGAGCTGTATGTATTATTATATATATATATATATATATATATATATATATATATATATATATACATACACACATACACACATACATACACGCACACACACATATATATTCAATAAATTTGTACTATTCTATTAATATCATTTTTCATGAACATGTGTCTAATATTGAGAAGTGTCCTGTCATTCTTAGTAGGCAATTACAGAACTTGGTATTTGCACATGTGTGTAATATATCAAGTTTTTTTTTCTGTCTGGTAATTGTGAGAATACTTTAAATATAAATGATAGCTATTAGTCAAATCCATATATTTCACATAGTTATGTTAAAACATTGATGTAAAATTAAATAACATTTTTTAAGTCCTTAGAGACTGTGCAACAAAAAAAAAAAAAAAAATTCTAAATTTAAATTGAAGAAAATTTGGTGTTTTTATTTTAATAACAAGATGGGGTAGTACCTGTTAGGGTCCCATCTATGGGTTAAATAGATCTTAGTAAATAAATTAAAATTATTTTTACCAATTTATTAATACATATTTTTTCTACCAGTTATGAAAGCAAACCAAAATATTTACCAAGAAACTATTTGCTTAAAAATCATATACAAAACACACAATATTTGAGATTAAATAACCCACAAAGGTTGATATGCCATTAAACAATAACTAACCAGATATTTTAGAAAGACCAATTTCTAAAAAAGAAACTAACTTGAAAATGTTGCATTATTTAGATTTTCAAATTAAATAATACAGATTATCAAGTCTCAAAAATTTAGACAAATAAACTTGAAAAATTATTATTTAGATTTTCAAATTAAATAATACAAATTATCAAGTCTCAAAAATTCAGACAAATAAACTTGAAAATGTATTATTTAGATTTTCAAAAATTCAGACAAATAAACTTGAAAAATTATTATTTAGATTTTTCAAATTAAATAATACAAATTATCAATTTCAAAATTCAGACAAATAACTTGAAAAATTATTATTTAGATTTTTCAAATTAAATAATAAAATTATCAGATTCAAAATTCAGACAAATAAACTTGAAAATGTATATTTAGATTTTTCAAATTAAATAATACAAATTAAAGTTCAAAAATTCAGACAAATAAACAGATACAAATTATCAGATTTCAAAATTCAGACAAATAAACTTGAAAATGTATCATTTAGATTTTTCAAATTAAATAATACAAATTATCAAGTCTCAAAAAATTCAGACAAATAAACTTGAAAATGTATTAATAATGAAATGTTCCAAATATTTCACTTTAAAAAAAAAAAAAAAAAATAATTTCAGAAAAAACAAATGAAATTAGAAGAAAATATTTTCTTTTAAAGCATTAAAAATAAAAAGCAATAAAGAAAGATAATACCATTTTGTGAAGAGAATGTTGAACTTAGATACAAAGACAGACATTTGCAAAAATGGCAAATTGTCTGCAACAAGTCCCCAGATTTTAAATTCCTTTGAAACATTAGAAGCAGAAGAAAAAGGAAAAAAAAAAAAAGAAAATTTGATATTTATGTAGTAAAAATAAACTAGGTTGAGGACATCTGTTTAAAGTCATTACCAAAGAAATAAAAAAAATTCACTGGATGTAAAGTAACTAAACTTAATTGCAACAAGAAACATTAAACCATAACTATAGTACATAATAATAATAATACTTATTAATATTTGGTAGAATTTAATAGTAATATCTTATTATAATGGAGATTGTGTGTTTTTCTGTCTGTAACCGAAACTATATTCTACTCAAGTCACAATTCCCTTAATTATTTACGTCAAATTCTCCATGATTTCATTCTTTTAAACCTTCAGTTATTAATAAAAATTGTTTTTCATTATTAATACTGTTGACCATATCTACGTACTAATACCATGCAATTGTATTTATATATTCAACAAAATAGCGGTTTACAGTTTGAATGAGAAGGCTAATTTGCATATTGATATTTAAAATTTTATTTTAATAAATATGTGCTTGGTATTATTGATTTCTAATTGTTTGGTTTTATCTTAAGAAATATAAACAAAAATCTCGTGGATAAATCTTAAAAGAAATTTATTTACAAGAAGAAATAACTGTAATATTATCCTTTACTTCCTATTTTAACTAAATAGTTAAATTAGGAAAATTTACCAATGAAAGAGGGGAGTAATGGAAAATGATGGAATAGTTAGTTTCAAAGTTGTTCTATTTTTCGATTATACCCCCTCTGTTCCAAATCTTTTTATCTGCATTCTTAGTCAGTTTCATTAGCCTTTCTAATGTAATATGATATTTTATTATATCAAAACTTAAATACTTGCACCCGGAGGGTGCATATATTTGCTAGTGAGTATAATAGAATAATAAGATTTACACATATTTAAACCAAAAGAAGTAGAATTCTTAAACAGATCAAATTGCTCAACAAAATATCTTAGTCATCTGTCTGAATTTTTGAGATGCGGCTTGACAATTTATATTATTCAGATTTTTCAAAATGTTGTTTCTGTTAGATTTGTTTGTTTGTTTTGTTTTACGGCATATCAACCTCAGTGGGTCATTTAATGCCGATAAAGTTTTGAAATAAATCAATTCTTAATGGATAACACAATTTTTTTTTACAAATACATTTTTCTATTTAACCCATAGATGGGACCCTAACAGGTACTACCACTCCGGGTCAGAGTGGACCAGGGAGCAATGGTGATGAATGGGGTGCTCCAGATTCCCCAGACCTCCAAAAATGGAACCTCAACATCAGATAGAGTTTAACATCATTCCCAGGACATGAAGGCCCTCAGCCACCATCTTCTAGCACCCATATGATAAAAAGGGTTGGGGCTTGCCATAAGGGCAATAGGGTTGGGGCAATCATATAGATGCTAGGGTTTGACGTGACCAGCCGAAAAGAGGATAGACTCTCATGCTGTTCAGCTGATGCAGATAATAAGCCACTCCAAAGACTTTATTTTTTTATTTTTTTTATAAGTGAAAAACAACAGACTTAATAAAAGAACACTTTTCTTAGAGTCAGATTCTAAAGAAAATTACCTTTTGATTTGTATGGTAGCTTATAAAGGCTAAAATTACAAAGCAATGAATAAAAAGTGCCAGCTGATTAAATTTTTATTGCGATCAGCTTCCAACAGGCAGACAAAAAATAAATAAATAAAGTAACGTTAAATGCTGACTTAGCAGAATATATTCTATGTAAACTCAAGGCAAGAAGCACTGTTAAAAGAAATCCCTCACTCCCCCTCTCCTCACTCTTTCCGTCCTTTTATTTAACAGCTCTAACATCTTTCAACAGTTTACTTAAGAGTGCATACAGAAATACTTAATTTAAAAGTTGTATTTGTAAAATAGGAGAAAATATACACATTTTTCATTTTCAACATAATTGACTTATATTGTAGTTCTCTCTTATATATATATATATATATATATATATATATATATATATATATATCATCATCTTCAAAGGAGCCTAATAATAGATGAGGAAAACTTTCTATCAGGGACCCCACTCTCAAAAAGTGTTTTAATACTTTTGAGAGGGGTCCCTTGGAAAGGATTTTTCATTTATCCCCCTCATTTCATTCATTTTTATTTCATCCATTCTTTCATTTTACCATTAATTTTTAACTATATATATAAAGTGTTGTTATGGATCAGACGGGAGAAAATTGAATATTTTATAAAAAAGAAGGTCTGCAAAATGGATTATGTTATGAGAAAAAAATTTTTTTTTTATCTTACATTTGTGACACGTGTTTCAGATCTTCTGATATCTTCATCAGACACACACACACACACACACACATATATATATATATATATGTGTGTGTGTGTGTGTGTGTGTGTGTGATTGTAAAAACATACATCTTGTAAATATGTATCGATTAATTGTTCACCTCTGACTGACAGCTGTAAGGGTAAGGAGCTTGGCAGATGAAAATTCTGTAGGGTTTCGGTCCAAGCTAGGGGTAGCTGTTAAAAAATGTCGAGCCACACTGATGAGGCATAAACATTGAAAACACGTCTGTGGATAACTGATATATAGATATAGATATATAGACATATATATACACACACACACACACACACACACAGAAGCAAAGACATTAAGTCAACAGCATTTGGTAACTGACAAATTTTTGCCTTGAAAATCACATAGGCAAAAAACTGACAGTTACTAATGTTTATTTAAGAGCTATTTTTAAAAAAATAGTTTCTATATGTAAAAAGTATAATAATCTTGATTTAACACTCTCACTCTTTTTTTCTTCATTTTTTTCTTTTCATCTTTGCATTATTTTCGATTGAAACAGATTAGCATTATCACTTCTGCACGCTCACCCCCTCTCTCTATCTTTACCCCTAATTACCTTTAATTTATCACACTGTGGTATATCCACAGGTCCTGCTAGTTTAAAGATAATTTTACCAATCCTGTTTATTTGATGTTGATATTTATTCTCTCTCTCTCTCTCTCGTACACACACACACGATCAGAGCAATTAAGACAGCAATAAAACTTGTTTCTCGTCTACTTTAAATTGCTTTAATTTGAATTAAGTAGAATACTTTGGTTAATTTACTCATTAAGGATTAGAGTAAATAATAAACACAGCATTTAGCTGACCACTGGCATCTGACAGTAGATCAATTAATTGGATATCTGTTCATTAACTTTAAGGATATAAATGAATTAATACTTTCAAGTCAACAGGGTGGGCTAATGTTGGTATCATCCAGACAGCGAAGGAGTCTATCCCCTTTTCACTAGTGCTAGACCAAGGAGATTGTTTTTGCTTCTGAGGTGGAGCGCTACACTTACCATCAGCTCCTTATTTTACCACACAGATCCCTGTGCTACTCATTCGCTGAGTTGGCGAGGGGCCAGTATCGAACCAAGAACCTTGCAAATCCTAGGCGAGTGCTCTACCGACTGATCTAAACGGAGACATTAAAATTATTAATTTCATTGGTCAAAGAAAGAACCTTTTCTTATTTTTTTTTAAATACAAGATTTTACTTTTTATTTCAATAAGAGTTCTTGTATTGGAGCAGTGAAAAATGAAAATGTTATGTATGAAAATTTCATTCAAATATAGTCGCGGTCACATTTTTTTAAACCGCCCAGGTACATAGTTAAAAAAAAAAAAAAAAAAAAAGGAAAAAAATAATAATTGGACACTACTCCATCGACTTTCGTAGACAGAGGATGCAAAAAAAAAAATAATAATAATGGTGTTAATAATAGGGAAATAAAGGAATTCATCAGTAATCATTACCTGTTTTAATTTTAATGGGTTTTATTTTTAATGAAAAGATAAAATTTTAGTTAAATTTGGAGTCTCTGTTACATGATAACCACTTCATTTTGCTTTTAGACATTTACAACTTATTAGAATGAAGGGCTGGTTTAGCTCAGTCGGTAGAGCACTTGTCTAGGAATTGCAAGGTTCCTGGTTCGATACCAGCCCTCGCCAACTCAGCGAATGAGTAGCACAGGGATCTGTGCGGTAAAGTGAGGAGCTGATGGTAGGTGTGGTCCCCCAATTCAGATGCAAAAACAATCTCCTTAGTCTAGCGCTAGTGAAAAGGGAATAGACTTCCTCACTGCTTGGCTGATACCGACATTAGACCATCCCATTGACTTTACTTACTTTTAGAATGACTGTGAAAACTGGTTCAAAACATTGGACCATATTACCTTTAGGCACCTCTTTTTGATCTTGATTAAGAAAGGACATGTTTTTAATTTACACCGTCAATATCCAGTTGTTTGTTAGGGGTTATGGTTAGGGGTTAGTTTTATAATTTTTTTTTAAATCTAAAAATCGTCTGTTAAAACAACCAGATATTGATGATGTAAATGAAAAACATGTCCTTTCTTAATCGAGATCAAAAAGGTGTGCCTAAAGGTCATATGGTCCAAAACATTTTGGATATATGTAGTGATGACAGGTATTTATAATATGTTTGATTTTCCTTAGTTAAAAGTTTTGAAGCAAAAAAAAAATAAATAAATAAATAAATTGTAATAGTAATTCTATATTTAGGGCAATGATTATAATAAATAAATAATTTTTTTTTTTAGTTTTACAGTGTCTTTTTTTAAGTGCGAAATTATTTGATACCCTTTTTTTGTCTTTTCTTTACTTTTCTTTTCTTTTTTTTTATGTTCAGCTGGGTCACAGTAACCTAGAGGCACCTTTGTCTGTTTGGAGCCAGAGATGCTAGTTTTTTCTCTCTCTCTCCCCCTCCCTCTCTCTCTCTCTCTTTCCTCCATTTATCTCCAAGCTCCTTCGCTCCATTTTCTTTTCATTTTATTTATTAATGATTCTAAACAAAGTTCAAGGTAAGTATGATAAACACAAATACTTCTCGCCCTCAAAAATAAAGAGAAAAGTAGAATACTTAAACAATTGTAAACAGTCATGATAATTGGACCTTAATGTCAATTTTAACTTAACTAGTGTAGAAGAAATTCCTTTAATAAATAGAATTATATCATTCTTATGGTTAAAGTATAATCTAAATCTCTGTGGTTTGTTATTTAATAATTCAAATAAAGTTTTGTTTTGTTTTTTTTTTTGGGGGGGGGGCACAAATTAGAGGCGGTGGATTTGTTTCCCAAATTCTGTAAGTGCAGTTAAGTGTTTTGTCCTCTTGAAAATGTATGGAATATTTAGAACACAAGATTGATGGAGTTTTTTTTTTTTGTTTTCTTTTTCTTTTTTTAAGGACATTGAAAGAAAAAGAAAAGAGAGAAAGATGTTTATTTTCACACATTACATTTTTTACAAAAAAAACAAAAAAAACACAACAAATAATTAATGAATGTATCAATGTGTGGAAGATGATCACTAAGTAGGACTGAGACTATTCTAGTAGTGACCACTTTTAAAGATATGTGAAGATACATTTTTGTTCATTATATTATTGGAAAGTATAAAACACACAAAAACACAATTAAGTAATAATAGGTTAAGCCATCAGATGTTTGTTGGGCTTGAAGGCAGGTTTTTTGTGGTATTAATGTTGGTTGTTTAGTAATGTGTGGAGGATGATCACTAATTAGGACTGAGCCTATTTTAGTAGTGACCACTCTGGTATTTCATGGGTTTTTAGATTTAAATTTGAAGAGATTGAAAGCAGTTTTAAAATATTTTAAAAAGAATCAAATATCTTAAAATAAATAAAATTTAATATATTATTGTTTTGTTTCTTTTAGATAGATCCATTTTAATGACCACTTCTCTGTGAAGATATTTGGCAAATCTTCATGCCAAAAATTATGTCATAGGCAACTGTTGTTTTAATGTTTATCAACATACCTAATATATTACACATCAAACTATATTATTAACATATCAACACAGTATGTACACACAGTGATGCTGATAGCTTTTTAATTTAGTGGATGCTGGGACATACATATTTGATTTTAATGACTCACAGGAAATTTGATGGGTTCCAACTAAAGTTTTTAATAAATTGTAGCGTTTTTATTTATGAACTGGGGAATGGAGTGGAGAAAGTTTTCTTAGATGAGACAACTAAAGCCATCTAACCCCTACCTGTGTAATTTGTTTCAAAGAAAATATTGAAATGCATCTACACTTAACTTGAAATGGTGGGGGAAGAAAAAGAAAAAAAAAAAAAAAAACACTGAGATGCATGAATACGATTTTACTACTTCCTTTTAGATTTTTATGCGTTAGGGTTGCAGGATGCATACTTATCTGCATATCTGTACATATCGAACTATATTATCAACATATTTGATTTTTCAACATTTTTGATTTATAACCTCAAAATCATCCGAGATGATTTTTACAAAGATGTAAATAATGGTGAGAGAATAATGTATAATTATTAAGTCTAAATCAGTGGTTCTCAACCGGGGTCCATGTGGATCCCCGGGGGACCATATAACATTTTGGGGGACCCAGGCAAGCAAAATGTATTTAACTATAAAATTACAATGGGATTTTTAAACATCGAATGGCTATGAGGAGTTCACTACAGTAAAATAGGATTAAAAAAAAATTTAAAAAAAAGAAAATTAAAAATAAATGTTGAGAACCATTGGTCTAAATGAACTAGTTAATTACTTCAAAAATATTTACTGATCAAAATACCCTATAATTCATCCGACAATTTTCAAAAACACATTAGCAAAAATTGTAAGATATATTTTATCTATATTCAGTGATGTTGATAGCTTTTTGATTTAGTGCATCCTAGGACGCACATATTTGCTTTGAATGAGTCCCCAGGAAAATTTATGGGTCCCAATTTAAATTTCTAAATAAACTTTAGGGTTTTTATTTATGATCTGGGGAAATAACTAAAGCCGGCTAACTCCTACCTTGTAACCTATCCTGTATGATTTGCTTCTAAGAAACTATTGAAATGTATTTACAGTTAGCTTGAAATGGTGAGGGAAGAAAAAAGAAAGACACTGGGACGCATGGATACAATTTTACTGTCCTTTTAGATTTTTGTGCGTCAGGTCAGGGACGCAGGACGCGTACCTATCAGCATCTCTGTATATTACAAGTGAAAACAAACCTAAGAATGAATTGCTAATATACTTTTTTTTTTTTACAAGTTTATTTACAAACCTAATATAATAGTAAGGGGGTATCAAGGTATTTACATATTCATTATATCGCTATTGATAATCATTGAGAATATAACTTAAGTAACTAAGGAAAGCGTGGTGTCAGTGGTAACGTGATTTCAGTTACAGACAGACAATCACTTAATCTCCATTATAATAAGATTGAAATATTGGATGGTATCTACGCCTGCATTAGATTTTATGTTAGTATTACTTTTATTATTGATTCTATTTCTGATTGTTTTTGAGGAATTTGGGCCACAAAGTGCAACTAATGTAACAATAAAACCTTGTTCTAATCGAACCTAATAAAATTATAATAAACTTATGATAATTAAATTGTATATTATTTACTAATTTGTCATCAACTTTTTTATATTTTCACAAGGCAGCTAACAATAAAGTAATCTTGTAGTATCTCACAACATGAATAATCAACAACAGTTTTATGCAACATGCTTGACAACTACAGATACAGCAGACCATATTACCTTTAGGCACCCCTTTTTGATCTCGATTAAGAAAGGACATGTTTTTCATTTACACCGTCAATATCTGGTTGTTTTAACAGAGGATTTTTAGATTTTTGTTTTAAATTATAAAACTAACCCCTAACAAACAACCGGATATTGACAGTGTAAATGAAAAAAAAAAGTCCTTTCTTAATCAAGGTCAAAAAGGGGTGCCTAAAGGTAATATGGTCCGATACAGCCAGTAAAGTAAATAATATTAATTAGAGACATTTATGAACATCTGACAGTTTAGCAGTAATAATGGTTGGTTGGGTTTTACGGCATGTCAACACATTGGGTTATTTTATGCCAAAAATGTGTTGTTTGACTCATTCTTGATGAGTATTTAACTTTTCTTGCAATCCCTATGAGAGGAATAACAATTCTTACCAGAGAAATAGTATGTGACATGGTGTTTATGACTTCTGTGTATGTTTATAAATTAAAAATTAAAAAACGAGCATCTAAGTCACTGTCTGTTTCCTTTGCGGGTCAGATTAATATATTTTTCTTAGGGACAGCGGGGCAGAGGATTATGGATTGTGGGCCGGATCTGGCCCATGGACCGTAGGTTGCCGACCCCCGATATAGAAATAGCCAATATATTGAAAATATCCAAAACAACCCCTTGAAAATCTTTGCATCAGTTTGGTTATTTTAGTAGCTTTTATGTGCAACTTCTGCATAAAACAAAAACACACACACACACACACACACACACACACACAATTATTTGTTACTTAAACCAGAGCTGAAGATCCAGAGTCGGAGTCATGGATTTGGGAGTAATTAAGGGGTCACTGGAATTTGAGTCAGTAAAACTATACCAACTCCATTTGAACTTATATTTTATACTAGGAGCAGCTACCCGGCGTCGCCTGGGTGGAGAGGTATTTTTTTTAAGTTAGTCCCGCAGATCCGTTATTACTTAATCGTGACTTGAATCCTCTTGGGATGCCCCATTTAAATCCCTATGTAAAAAAAAATAGATCTTGCATTGATTCAACTACTCTGAAAATAAATGTTAAATTCTACTATCTAAAATATAAAATGGAAAAAAAATCCATGCTGTTATCATTTAAATTTTATTTTTTAATTGTCTTCATGAGTATAAATCAAATCTATTATTTTTGCCCAAAAAACAAGCCCTAGTGATATTTAATGTGTATATATATTTACTTTATCGTTAATTGTTTTATTTTCAAAGTTTCCTCCAGACATACATATACACACAACTTCCCTTTATATATGTACAGATAGATAAGATAGATGGCCCTAGTTTAGTTTATAAAGTTATACAGTACACACACCTTATAAACAGATTATAAAAAAATCATGGTTTTATATTTATTTGTAGACCATACTAACTTAATTATATAAAGAGTTGGAGGTTTTTGTGTTCCGACTGAACCGCTCCGACTTTTCAAACAAATTTATGATTGGCACAATGAAAAATAAACAATGAAACAACTGTGGGAAAGCAAAATAAATCAACTTAATTGTACGAAAGACAATTTTCACTGAAAACAAGACGATACTTGTTGTGTGTCTATTGGGATTAAAGTCAGTTCTCTACAATGACTCTTTCTAGAGATTCATTCAACAAAAGACTAATTCCTATTTAGACTCAAGTAATCAACAAATGTAAAAGTGTGCATCTGCAATTAGTTAAGTTAGTTGATAGGATTTTACGGCATGTCAACACTTGTTGGGTTATTTTATGCTCAGAGATGCTGAGAAGCACGAGTCCTGCGTCCCTGACGCACAAAAATCTAAAAGGACACAGTAAAATCATATCCATGCATCCCAGTGTTTTTCTTTTTTTCCCTTACCATTTCAAGCTAAGTAAATACATTTCAATGGTTTCTTAGAAACGAATTACACAGGATAGGTTATAATTTTATTAAGAAACTTTAGTTGGGACCCAAAATTTTCCCGGGGACTCATTCAATGCAAATATGTATGTCCCTGGACGCACTAAATCAAAAATCTATCAGCATCACTGTATGCTGAAAATGTTTGTTTCATTTCTTCTTTGTGGGGTATGGCTGTTGTGCGTGTAGCTATTTGGGTTTCATTTTAGATTTTGCTTTTATTAGAAATTATGTAAAAACTTTGGTTATTTCCTAGCTGAGTAACACGAGTGACCCAGAAAAAACAGAACCCAAATTATTCATTTATTTTCCCATTAACCTAACCCTTGTTGGACTTAAACTTTAAAAAAAAAAAAATTAAAATTAACAATTTTATTACAAAATTTATGGGTTCTATTCTTTCTGGGTCGCCCTGTAATATTATGTTACTCAACTAGGGGTTTAGGGTTAGTTTAATGGGAAAATAAATAATTTGGGTTCTGTTTTTTCTGGGTCACCCTGTAATATCATGTTACTCAACTAGGAAAAAAAAAAACTTTTTTTCTTCTTCCTTGGTTGGATTTTTATGGCATGTAGATTTAAAATTAGTTAAAGAGAAAGGTGTAATAACATTTATGTAGAACTGCACATTTTTTAATGATCAGGCAAAAATTGTTACAGCTTGGCTAAAAGATTTTTCAATCATTTCTTCTGTGAATAATTTTGATGTTTTGGACTGTTGCCCTCATCTTTATTGTATAAATAAAATAAATATGGAGGCACGTGGCATAATGGTTAGAGTCGTAGGAAATGGACTCATCGGCCTGAATTCAAATCCTAGACAAAGCTGTTTGCATTTCACTTAGCACTAATACCCTTGGGAAAGGTATGAATCCATATATTCTCCCTCCAGCTATGGGTAAAATAGTAGGGCAGAGTGGGCTCTTTAACTTTGGATAGGTAACAAGTCTAGGAGAAGGAAAACTCTGAATTTGAAAATCTTGAGGTCAGTCGTTGATTGGGTTTGTGGCATTCCTTGTGCACCAATTCTTTCTAATCGACAGTGCCAAAAAGTGCGGACTGGTCCAACACAAATCTTCACCACTATAAACAAATTACTGTGTAGGTTGGTCATTGGATGAACCCTCATGTGTCGAAACCAATAAGAGACTACCATTGTGGTATGTATAAACACATTTCAGCCACTGTATCCTCCGGCCTTCCTCAGTTGTTCCCTGTGTATCCGAGCATAGTAATGACCCAAACTGGGAAATCATTTTTAATAGTTTAACTGTTGATCAAACAGGTGTTGAAGAACTTTTGAAGATCTTATCTATTAATGATGGAGATTAGCTCTCTATTTGTCTGTAACCGAAACTATGTCACTGCTTAAACTAATATTATGCAAAAACACCATAACATAGAACAAATACACTCAAAATTAAAACATGCAATCTTAGACAGTCCTCATTGTTTTTTTTCAAAACAAGTTTTAATAAATACATGCTCGTTATTATATAATTATATATAGTAAGTAAGTAAAGTCGTCGTGGCGGCCTAAAGTCAGTATCAGCCAATCAGCGAGGGTGTCTATCCCCTTTTCAATAGCGCTAGACCAAGGAGATTGTTTTGGCATCTGAGGTGGAGTGCCACACCTACCACCAGCTCCTTACTTTACCGCACAGATCCCTGTGCTACTCATACGCTGATTTGGCGAGTACCAGAATCAAACTAGGAACCATGTGGTTTCTAGCCGAACGCTCTACCGACCGAGCTAACCCGGCCCCTTGTATATAGTTTGTTTTATTTTAATGTATATTTAAAGTTAGCAGAACTAAGTTTCCATTTCACATTGTTTTATTATTTTTTTTATTCCTTTAATAAATTTGATGATTTTACTTATGGTACAGGCAATATCTTTCAAAAATAAATTTTTACACCGCCCGGAGGGCTTTCTTTTTTTTTTCTAGTTGACCTGGGACTAATGGCAATGAAGGGGTACTCCACACTCCCTAGAGCTCCAGAATTGGAAACTCACCACTATATGCAGTTTAGCATCATTGTATTTACCTCGTACCCCACTTGTACGGGTTAGGCACAAGGCCCTATTAACGTGGGACCACCCACAAACCGAAGTTCATGGGTGGCGGGTGAAAAATTGCGTCGATCCCGTCGGCATTCCCCCTCAAGGGGTGCCTCAGGCACTGGGCAATAAACCCAGCCCTGCCCCTTTAAATCAAGGGGGCAGGTATTGCCTGGGGGGATAGCCCCCTGGGATCGACGCTATTAACTTGTAAAGATCCAGGGCCGAAGCCACTGGACCCCACCCTGTTGGGCGGGTTTATGTAGTTTAGCATCATACCCTGGACACTTAATTGGTAAAAATAGTTTTTATGTTAGACTTTCCATTAACTTTACTAGCAAATATATGCACCTTCCTTCAGGTGCAAGTATTTAGGTTTTGATGTAATAAAATTTTGTATCAAATTAGAAACTATTTAGAAAATGATAAACTGAGGGGGTGTAATCGAAAAAAAAACAGCTTTAAATCTAACTCTTCCATCATTTTCCATCACTCCCGTCTTTTATTTTTCCGAATTTATCTATTTAGTTAGATTATGAAGTATTTAATAAAATTTCAGTTCTTTCCTCTTGTTTATGGATTTCTTTTAAGATTTATCCCCGAGATTTTTGCTCATATTCATTAAGATAAAACCAAACAATAAGAAATCAATAATACTAAGCATATATTTATTAAAATCAAATTCTTAATATCAATATGCAAATTAGCCTTCTCGTTCACACTGTAAACCGCTATTTTGTTGAATATATAAATATACTTGCATGTTATTAGTATGTAGAATAATCCAACAGTATTAATAAGGTATAACAATTTTATCAATAATTGAGGTTTAAATAAAGATAAATTCATGGTGAATGTGACGTCAATAACTAAGGGAATTGTGACTTGAGTAGTGATTTAGTTTCGGTTACAGACAGACAAACACACAATCTCCATTATAATAAGATATGCATCAACAAGTTGGTAGAAATAATGACATCATTGTTTTTGCACGTCTATCATTCCGACATGTGCTACGAGAAGAATCACAATCATTTAGAAAAAAAAAGAAAAAAAATACAGACAAATAACATTCCTTCTGTATTCACCAGATATTGCAGACATTCAAGCATTTACAGAATTTTTTCTTCTCTAATAATAAATGTGAATGTCAGTGTGTCACATTTTTTCAACCTTACTCCGAGAGGCCATAGTTAATCGGAAAACAACTGTTTTTTTTTTTTTTAAATAATAATGCTAAATTTGATTTTTAAAATATTATGGGGTCAGTTTGACTCAGTTGGTAGAGCACCCACCTTGGTATCACAAGGTTCCAGGTTCGATATCAGTCCCCCCCCCCCGCCCCCCAACTCAGCACCTGGGTAGCAAAGATTGGGTAATCTGATCTGTGTGGTAAAGTGAGGAACTGACGGTAGGTGTGGTGCTCCACATTTTTTCAACCTTACTCTAAGAGGCCATAGTTAATCTGAAAACAATTGTTTTTTAAATAATAATGCCAAATTTGATTTTTACGATATTATGGGGTCAGTTTAATTCAGTTTGAAGGACCCGTTTAGCTCAGTCGGTAGAGTACTTGACTAGGAATTGCAAGGTTCCTGGTTCAATACCGACCCTTGCCAACTCTGCGTATGAGCAGCACAGGGATCTGTGCGGTAAAGTGAGGAGCTGATGGTAGGTGTGGTGCTCCACCTCAGACGCTAAAAAAAAAACAATTTCCTCGGTCTAGCACAAGTGAAAAGGGGATAGACTCCCTCGCTCTCTGGCTGATATCGACTTTAGGCCACCCCGACGATTTTTTTTTGTAACTTATCTCAGTTGGTAAAGCACCCACCTTGGCCTGACAAGGTTCCAGGTTCGATATCAGTCCCCACCAACTCAGTACATGAGTAGCACAGATTGGGTAATGTGATATGTGTGGTAAAGTGGGAAGCTGACGGTAGGTGTAGCACCCCACCTCAGGAAAAAAATCTCCCAGGTATAGTGCTAGCGAAAAGGGATAGACTCCCTCACTATCCAGCTGATACAGATATTCATTTATAGAGAGAGATTTTTGGTTGGTCCAGTCATGGAAACTATTTGGTGGCTGTTTTGTTGGACTCATCAATAGTTTGCCAGGCTTAGAGATGAGTAGTAGTAGTAGTTGCCTAACTGAACTATTTGATCCTAGCCATTCACTTCATCTGCCATGTCTCACATCCACCATGCTGCTATCCATGGTTTTTGGTGCTACACACTCTTATGGCATGTATAGTACTCCCCTGCCTTGGATATATTGTCCGAGGACACTCTCCCTCTATTACACAAACTATCCGAGTAAAACAAACAAAACATGCTGGACACTGCAAGGATGAACTCATAAGTGATGTTCACCTGTGGGAACCTGCATTTGGGCAAGCCAGTAAGGACTGCCCAGCAAGGATCTACATCAATCAGCTCTGCATGTATTCTGGATGCTGCATAGAGGACCTCCCTGGGGCAATAACAGATAGGGATGGTTGGCGAGATATTGTCATAGATATCCATGTTGCCAACACGACATGATGATGATGATATGTTTATAAATATCAACAATATCAAACTTCGAAGCAATTATATTATTGCATATACACTGTGCCCTTAATCTCTAATAATAGATGTGAATGTCAGTGGGTCACATTTTTCAGCTTTACTCCTAGAGGCCGTAGACCAAGATATCATACCATTTTGGAATTAGGCTGACTCCGTGATCAAATTAAAAATATTCTGGGACTGAATCCAACCCGCAATCCTTAAATTTTGGATTCCCAAGTTTTAATTACTGCAATTTTTTTTTTTTTTTTTTTTTTTTTTTTTTTTTTTGTATGATGATTTTTGTTAACAATTTGATGAAACCCTGCTTTTCTCACGGCCAGCTCTATGTTGGTTGTTCAAGGGCTGGGAATGGAAAGTAGCTATTTGTATTGACCCTGAATGGGAAAACCAGAAAATGTTGTTTATCATCTAGCTTTGCAATAAGTTGCAAATAGACAAATTGTCATTGTATTGATAAAAAATTAATTGTTTGAAAAATATTGTTCCAGTTTAATAAAATTTGATATGTACTTAACTCTAAACGTTCTATACCGCCTCATTCCACCTGGACGGAAGTCACATTCATTTTCTTAATCTACCTCAAATGATAGCCTTTGTTTAAATGTAATATTAAACATATTTAGAAGTCTTTGATTTAAGGGAAATATCAGGTAACTTTAAATGAAAAGGCCATTTTTAGCCATTTTTTGATAAATCCTAGAAATTGGACTCTGGACTTAGAAAATTTTCAACAGGATGTTAAGAGTTAATACACAAGTGTTATTGGTGTGGGGATTAAAATTTAAAAAAAAAAACCCCATGAGCCTTCACCAGAAGAACCCTCCGAGTATGCATGGGAAAAAGGACTCACTTCTGACTCCTAAAATAATCTCTCGGCCATTCAGACTTAAGCCTTGTCTGGAACAAAACACTACTACTGGTCAGGGAGAAATTTCCTTGCCATGTGGTGGCTATGACCAGAGAACAAAGCCTAAATCCAAAAACTACCTTTTGTCTTTGTCTCTTTCTTCCCTTGAATTCCTTCCTTTTCAGCGTGAATACCAAATAAGATGGGGTTAAAAGCAAACCCTAGGAACACGCACCAAGAATAACCAGCTGGCTTTATAACCTAAAACATTAAACCTCTTGTAACCCCAAAGGCCTAATCAAGAGCCCTTCACAGGAGCTAGCTTAATTGTTGCCGATTGAGTGGGTTTTAAGCTAATAATTAATGGAAAGAAATACTCTTCTTTAGAAGATTGAACCATACATCTAGAAAAATTCTTGGCTGATATTTATTTTTTCTTTAATTAAAATAAAAAAGAAATTCTGGGTGGGTGGAATATGAAGTTGTTTGAAAAAAGAAAAAAAAAATGGCAGAAGATAGCTGAACCAAACAAAGTTTAAGGTTAATGTCAAAATTAAAAATTTTAATTATCGATACTAATGCAGAATAGTGCGGTTTAGCTCAGTCGGTAGAGCGTTTGACTAGGAACCACAAGGTTCCTGGTTCGATACCGGCCCTCGCCAACTCAGCGTATGAGTAGCACAGGGATCTGTGCGGTAAAGTAAGGAGCTGATGGGAGGTGTGGTGCCTCGCCTCAAACACCAAAAACAATCTCCCTTGTCTAGCATTAGTGAACAGGGGATAGATTCTCTCGCTGTCTGGTTGATACTAACTTTAAGCCATCCCGACGATTTATGTATAAAAAAACATTACATTTCATTACATTTTAATGGTACTAATGCAGAATAGCGCACAAGAGATAATATATCATTAGATTGCGTATAAAAAGCATAACATTTCACGGATATACCCGAAACCTTAGTGATGCTAAGGGTAAGGCTTAGTTTTAGGGTTAGAATTAGTGTACTTCGGGAGTTTCCGACATCTGATGCTATTTATATGTAAAATGTGATTCTAATGACATTATCTCTTGCGCGCTATTCTGCATTTGTAGCAAATTATCTTTTATTCTTGCTTAATAAACTGAATAAAATTTTGACCACTAAGTTTGCTACTACCCCTCCCCTGTTTAGTAAGTTAGTATCAGCCAGTGTGGTACTTTTCACTAGTACTACTAGACCAAGATTGTTTTTGCGTCTGAGATGGAGCACCACACCTACTTTACCGCACAGATTTCTGTGCTACTCATACGCTGAGTTGGCGAGGGTCGGTATCGAACCTTGTGGTTATTAATTGGAAGCTCTACCGACTGAGCTAATAAAGTTAGATGTAATTTTATAAAGCTTTACAGGAGATGGGTAGCTTCTCCCAGGCAAACAACTCGGTAAAACTTGCAAATCATACTCAAAATACCATGACCCAGAAAAAACAGAACCCACAAATTTTGTAAAATTTAATTTTAATTAGGGGGGTAGGGTTGCTAGGGCTTAGCGTTAGTTTAATGGGAAAATAAATAATTTGGGTTCTGTTTTTCCTGGGTCACCCTGTATACAGGGTGACCCACAAATTATGTAATAAAACTTAATTTTAACTAGGGGGGTTTAAGGTTAGAGTTAGGGTTAGTTCAATGGGAAAATAAATAAATAATTTGGGTTCTGTTTCAGGGTGACCCAGAAAAACAGAACCCACAAATTATGTAATAAAACTTAATTTTAACTAGGGGGTTAGGGTTGGGGGTTAGGGTTAGATTTAGTTCAATGGGAAAATAAATAATTTGCGTTCTGTTTTTTCTGGGTCACCCTGTAATATCATGGGATTTTTGAGTATGATTTGCAAGTTTTACCAACAACTCAAAATATCAACAATAAAAACGGAAAGTCTGTCCGTAGTTTCACTATACCACGTAAAAGGTGATCATTACAAAACATCTCTCATCACATAACTAGTAATGTCGCGGACATAACGATGGAAGGAAAGACAGAAAGATACATAAACGAAAACAAAAATGTAGTTGTGTGTGTTTGTGGAATAAGTAACGATACTGTCAACTGAGTGGGCAGAAAAAACAGTAGAAGTAGTAATAAAACTAGTAGTCGTGTAAGGAGTGGTAGGTACTAGGTTCTATTGAGTCTTGTGAAGCTGTTGTATTGTATACATATGTGGGGGTAGGCTCTACCACCACCAGCCTACTAGAGTCAATGGTGAAGATATAGTAGTAGCATGTGAATGGTGTGCGTTTGAGAGAGACGTTGGAGGCGGGGAGACTTTCTTAATGTGTTGAAAGCTGACTGCAGAAAAATAGGAGGAGTAGGAGGAGGAAGACAGAAACTGACACATCAGTTTCAAAACCACTATCACCTTACCCACCCCCACCCACCCTCGTATGGTTATACGATGGGGGAGGAGGGGGGCAAGGAAAGCACTGAGAGGAGCCTTGCAGACAGTGATATAAATCCTAATAAACACCCTAGATATTTTTTAATCTGAAAACTGAAATTTGAGAAAGACAAAACAAAAATAAATTTGTTTTTTTTTCTTTCTTCGTTTTGTGCTAGAGAAATTTAACAGTGGTAAAAATCATAAATATATATACAATATACATATACTTTCTTAATTCATTTTTGCTAAGTAAAATAGATAGTGGATTTCAGAGAACGTATTACAAAACTTCTTGCTTGCATTTAATTCATTTGTTTTGGGTTACTATAGGGATACTCAAAAATTCGTCTGCTTTTAATTTTAAAAACAAATGAAAATTAATTAAATCGATTATTTAAGGTCAATTTTTTTTAACTAAGTCGAAAAGTAGTAACATAATGAGCATCAGTATAAAAAAAAGTAAAATAATATTGCACATGTAATTTATTTTTAATACATCTAAAACTATTTTTCAGTCAATATTGGCCAAGATACGCCGCCCGTAAAATCCGTGTTTACAAAATAAATCTAACACTCGCGATTGAAAATAAAAATTACCAAAAATCAGGGAATTATCCGATTTTAATGAAATTTTCAGTATTGATTTATCAATCAATGAATTTTATAATGCATTAGTTATCAACTGTGAAAATCTTTATTAAAATCTGTTAATTCCCTGATTTTTGGTTTAAAAAAATTTCAAACGTGGAGGGGGGGGGGTAAATTTGTATTGTAAAAACAGATTTTTCGATAAATTGAGTATACCTAGGTTACTACACTCATTACTTGCTAAATTCGGCTTGAGATGACAGAATGGTCAGAAAGTATTGACACATCCTACATTTTTAGAGGTAAAATAATTACAGAATACAACCCGAAATTCTAGAAAATAATTTGATTTTTAAAGATTTTTTTTAGAAGTAAAACAATTACATAACATTATCAAAACAAAAAAGTCTTGTAATGATAATAACTAGCAGGACTTGTGGATATCCTACAGTGTCATAATTTAATTATTACAACGTTTAATATGTTTACTTAAGAGCTATTGTTAAATAGTTCAATATCTAAAAAAAATATAATAATCTTGATCTAACTCTCTCTCATTCTTTTTTTTTTCTTTCTTTCTTCCCTTTTTTCATTATGTTCGTTTGAAACAGATTAGAGTTATCGCTTCCGTGCGCTCACACCCTCTCTATATCTTTACCCTACTCTTTTTCTTATATTTTTTTTCTGTGTAGCATGCCCTTTTTCTTTATAATAAAAATGGATTGGTTCATTATTTAGCTGAGGTGAAAACAGAAAAAAAAAAAAAAAAAATTCGGCAGATAAGCAACACCAGATAATCAGGAATTGCATTTTTTTGCCTTTCACCTTGGGTGATTTGGACGGTCTCATTTTCAACTAGAGGGTGTTGCAAGATGATAACAATCATACAATTAAGGAACACAAGTATCAATATATAGATGTTTAAAACTCTTTGCCAATCACTGTATACATTTTTAATAGGTATTTTGGATTGGCAATAAACAGAATAAATAACTGGTCTTTGGTATTTAAAAAAAAAATCCTAAATGAGAAATTTAAATCTGGAGAGAAAAAAAAAATCCAATTTAACTTTACTTATGTCTACAGCGTGGTCCGAAAGTCTTGTCACTCCTACAACTTTTTTTAAGAGGTAAAATAACTGCACAGTTTATATATTATATCATTAAAACAAAAAATAAAGTTAAAACAATATGTAGGGGTGACAAGACTTTCGGACCACCGTGTAGGTAGTATTTTTTTGTAGCATTGGAGAATTTAAAATAAAGTGCTCGATTACGGCTGTAAGAGCTGTATTTATTTATTTATTTATTCATTATAGTGTACAAGACATTCAAGGTGCAATTGTTACCATTGGTTTCCAAGCAGCATGTTAGCCACTTTTCATCAAGACAATGCACCTGTTAAGAAATGCAGGGAATGTTAATTCATTTATATATGTAACCCATAAAATGAATTGAGATACTCTGCATTTACTAACAGGCGCATTTGTCTTGAAGAAAGTGGTTAACATGCTGCTTGGAAACCAATGGTAACAATTGCACCTTAAATGTATCGTACACTATAATATATATATATATATATATATATATATATATATACATACATACATACATACATACAGTGATGCTGATAGCTTTTTGATTTAGTGTGTCCTGGGATGCACATATTTGCATTGTGTTTATAGATACAACAAATAGAATAAACAGGGCTAAATCGAAACTTAACGGACCTAAATTCCCCCAACGTATGTCATAAAAAAACTTATACATTTTTTCAGGTCAGTTAATTTTGAACCCCGTATCTTTGAGGCATAACACAGATTCTCAAAGATATGTGGTTCAAAGTTAACTGACCTGAAAAAAATGTAAAAGTTTTTAAATAAAATAACTGGTGCATTATATCTTTTATTCATTAATATATCAACACTGAAAATTTCATTAAATTTAGTTAATTCCCTGATTTTTTTGGTATATTTTTTTCTCTTTCAGTAGGGTGATATACGACGACGGAATTTAGGTCCGTTAAGTTTGATTTAACCATAAACAGTTAATCATTAATTGTCCCACTTTATTTTATATATGATTAAAAAAATTATGTAGCTGGGTCACTTTCAATTATATCAATTTAAAAAGGAAAAAAATAATTACATTATTTAAGAGAGAGAAAAAACAAAAACAAAAAAAACATTGCTAATATGTCGATGATTTAATGTAATCACAAATGACCTAAAAAATGTCTAAAATGTTGATTAATTAATTCACTTCGTTAGACATAAATGAGTTGAAATTCAAAAGATAGTATTTAATAGCGATCATTAGTCATAGTTGTTTTTTTAGTTTGTTTTATTTTAATCTACAAATAATAAAAATTTGTTCCGCAAAACAATTCTGAACTTCCTGTTGTTACTAGTATAGGAAAAAATAAAAATAAAAGAATAAAATATTTTTTTTAGGATAAATAAAATATTCAAAAATGAATAAAAGAATTTTTTTAAATAAATAAAAATAAATAAAAAAATTCTTAAATTCTTAAAAAAAATAAAAGAATTTTTTTAAATTCTTAAAAAAGAATTTTTTTTTTTAATTTAATTTAAAAGATAAATTTAAAAAATTTTCAAATTCTTAAAAAAATAAATGAAAAATAAAAAAATTATTTTAGATAAATAAAAAAAATTTTAAAAATAAGATTTGTTTAAAGATAAATAAAAAAATAAATAAAAATAAATAAAAAATTTTAAAAATAAGATTTCTTTCAAAGATAAATAAAAAAAATTTAAAATAAATAAATCAAAATAAATAAATAAATAAATAATGGAAATAAATAATTGAAATAATAAATAAAATGAAATAAAGAAATGGGGAGATTTCATAATACAGGGTGGTCTGAAAGTTTTGTCACCCACTACATATTGTTTTGACTAACATTATTTGTTGTAATAATAATAATAACAACACTATAATTTTCTATTTCAGATGGTTGAAACAATCTCTTAACAGTTTGGAAGAGAGGTTGCTTACAAGTGTATGAACAACACAATGATTGTATGTATTCTGGCAAGAGTATGAAGGATGTGTGACATGACTTCACTGAAAAAAATTCTCATTATTTTTATCATTTCCTTTTTGTTGTTTTCATTACTTTTTGGTGAAGGGGTGACAAGACTTTCGGACCACCCGGTACAACTTTCACAATTTATGATCATCTGAACTAAGCAAATAGGTCATGATTTTGTCAACTCTATTTTTAAAGTTTCTCTGAATTTTTGAGATGTGGCTTGATAATTAGTATTATTTGGATTATTCAGATTATTATCCTCATCTTTATTATTATTATCTGTACAACATTTCGGCCAAGGTGCCCTCCGCCTTTTTCAGATATTTCTTGTCGAACTAGGGAACCTTCATGTTGTAATCGACAACAAGGTTCCCGAGTCTGAAAAAAAGGTTTCCGAGTTCAAGAAGGCTCCTGGGTCCGACAAGAAATGCCTGAAGAAGGCTGGAGTGCACATCGGCCGAAACGTTGTACAGAAAACAATAAAGATGAGAACAATAGTCTGAATAATCCAAATACTATTTTTTAAAACTCTTTCAAATGACCTATATAAATTTAAAACAATTTCAAAATTTATTTAACTCTATATGACAAAAAAATACAAATAGAAAATGATAATGTTTTCAAAGAACAAATTCAGTTTTTTTTTTTATATATAAAGATGTTTTATATATAAGATGGTTTGGTTTCTTTGTTTTTAATGGTATATCAACCTTCATGGGTTATTTAATGCCAAAGTCATCCTTATATATATCTACCAACCCCTCCACATTAGTAGGAGGTGACACAAGGTAAATTTCTTAAGCGCAGTTTAACAGGTTTTAATTCAGAGTTTTCCTTCTCCTAAACTGGTTGCCTAACTAATGTTAAAAAGCCCAGTCTACCCTACTATTCACCCATAAATGGATTCATAGCTTTCCCAAGTATGTGAAATGCAACAAGCCTTGTCCAGGATTTAACTTGTCTCGGCGTGTCCATTTCCTATGATGATAACTTTTACACCACAGGCACCTCCTTGTAAAAGCATAGTAGTGGTACTATTTAAGCCATGGCCGAGAAGGAATGTGGAAGTTCATACCTTTCCCAAGGGTATTAGTCCAAAAGTAAACGTAATAGTATGACTGGAGTTTGAACTCTCTTATTACGATAATGCAGTCCAGCACTTTAGCCACTACGCCATGGGGACCCCTCCCCTCCTAACTATTGGAAGTTCACTACTATAAAACACTTGTTATGAATAAATTTTGTTAGATTATTTAACCATAAACATTACAGCCATGGTTGTTGGGGCTTTAGAATACATCAACTGCACCTTTGCAGAGGGGTAAGACCCCACACCCAATGGGATCACTTGTTAGCCATGGGTGACAACCTGTGATGCTTAAGCATTGAACACTGGTGGCTGAGCAGTACATGACATGCAATACTCCACTTTGGGCTTTTCCTTAGGCTAGACGGGCGGTCAGAGAGGGCCCTATGATCAATTGGCTAGTCACATCAAACCCTAGTACCTATGATTGTATCAACCCTATTGCCCTTATGGCAAACCCAACCATTTTTATCATATATGTGCTAGATGGTCTCTGACATAAAATAACCCAACAAGAGTTGACATGCCGTAAAATCAATCAATCGGCTAGTCACGTCAAGCCCAAGCACCTATTATTGTATCAACCCTATTGCCCTTATGGCAAACAACCCTTTTTATCATATAAGTGCTAAATGGCCCGCCGAAGGTATTTGAATGTTGTGTTCTTTGATAAGGTTTTGAAAATAAATATGTTGGTTAAATTTGTTTTTGTGCATCTTACGCCACTCATTCATGAATATAACATGGAAAGATACATTTTGTTTTACATCTTTTTCTCAGAGCTTTCATTCTGGCTAGCAAGTATTGAACACAATAATAATGTGGCCTGCTCTCATTATTTTTTTTCAATTATCCGGCCCACCGTGAAAAAAGTTGGTTAAAGTGAATCTAGTTACTTGATGGGTATGAGTTCAATCCCTGGTTCAGGCTGTGCATGAAAAGATTATTGGCCAGCAAACTCAACATTGGTTCAAAAATTTTTAAATAGTTTGGTTTGGTTTACAGCATATCAACCTCAATGGGTCAATAAATTAATTCTTAATGAATACTCAATATTTTTTAATAAACACATTTTCCTATTTAACCCTAACAGGTACTACCACTCCGGGTCAGAGTGGACCAGCAATGGTGATGAAGGGGTGCTCCAGATACCTCAAACCTCCAAAACTGGAACCTCACCATCAGATAGAGCTTAACATCATAACAGACATGAAGACCCTCAGCTACCGCCTTCTAGCACCCATATGATAAAAAGGGTTGGGGAGGGGTTAAAATGGAAATGAAAACCTTTAGAGATGAGGAGGATTGTGGACATCCATCTCTAATTGACAACCAATTGCTAATGAAGCAGACCCCACACAAAACAAAATTGAGAGGTTGCAAAAGAATTTAAATGTTATTCAAAATTAGCATCTTCAGTGATGCTAATAGCTTTTTGATTTAGTGCATCCGAGACACACATATTTGCTTTGAACGAGTCCCCAGGAAAATTTATGGGCCCCAACCGAAGCCGTTTAACTTCTAACTTGTAACCTATCCCGTGTAATTTGTTTTTAAGAAATTATTGAAACGTATTTACAGTTAGCTTGAAATGGTTAGGGAAGAAAAACAAAAAACACTGGGATGTGTGGATACAGTTTTACTGTGTCTTTGAGATTTTTGTGCGTCAGGGACGTAGGATGTGTACCTGTCAGCATCTCTGTATCTTATTGAAGGATTTTTTTTTTAAATTTTTAATTAAATTTTTTTTTAAATCAACAAATAAGTGCCACTGGAGTTGAAAATTAATTTTTTTTTAAATTTACTCTTAGTCCATTTTGTCATCTCATTGTGGTGTAATGGTTAGGAAGCTAGTCTCACAATTCTATTACTACTGAATAGCGAGTTTCATCCTCACTGAATGCCCCATACTTGGGACCTTGTGTCACATCCTACTTGTGACGAATGGGTTAGGTAAATATCTTAAGATACCATCGTGATGTAATGGTTGGCTAGCTAGTCATACACATCCATAACTACTGAATAGCGAGTTTGGTTCTAGCTGGATGTCCCATACCTGCGACCTTGTGTCACATCCTACCTATGGCAAACAGGTTGGGTAAATATCTTAGGATCCCATCATGGTGTAATAGTTAGCAAGCTAGTCTTGCAGATCCATCACTACTGAATAACGAGTTCGATCCTAATAAAATTAATAAACTGGTATAAATAATCTTCCTTAACCTCATGTGTACTGATAAATTGGTAGCTGCATAAAAATCTAAAAGGACGCAAAAAAATTGTTCCTATGCGTCCCAGGGTTTTTTTTTCTTCCCCCACCATTACCAGCTAACTGTAAATACATTTCAATATTCGGAAACGAATTACACTGTATGGGGTACAAGGTAGGGGTTAGACAGCTTTAGTTGTTCATAGATAAGAACTCTGCAATTTATTAAGAAACTTTAGTTGGGGTCCATCAAATTACCCGGGGACTCATTCAAATCAAATACATGTGTCCCAGGACGCACTAAATTAAAAAGCTGTCAGCATCACTGAACTTCATGTGAATCAATAAATACTTGTAGTTGACCCTCAGCCACCGCTTTCTAGCACCCATATGATAAAGAAGGGTGGGTGTTTGCTATAAGAGCAATTTGAAGAATTCAGTGGGGGTCAAGTCAAGTCCTAGCGACTACAGGATTGTGATAAAGGGTGGGTGTTTGCTATAAGAGCAATTTGAAGAATACAGTGAGGGGACAATCCTGTAGTCGCTAGGACTTGACTTGACCAGCTGATTGATCAGATGGGGTCTCTCCGACTGCCAGTCTAGTCCAAGTAAGAGCCAAAATGAACTGTTGCATGTCACAAGACCATTTAGTACCTGGATCAGCCACAACAATCCTGTTCCCAGACATTACAGGTTGTCACCCCCGACCAACAGGTGGCACCATTGGGGGTGGGGGATCTTGCAATTGTCCTCACACCAATTCCATATTGGTTAAATCTGGAAACATCTTTTTTAAATTTCTATCTTTAAGAAACTTAGAACTTTTGACACGCAAAATTCATCAAGCGTTCCATATTTTTACGGGCGGGTTTAGCTCAGTCAGTAAAACATTCGCCTAGAAATCACAAGTTTCTGGGTTCAATGCCAGTCCCTCCCTACCAACAGCTTGAGTAATCTGATCTCTGTGGCAAAGCATCTGGGAGCCGATGGTAAATGTGGCACTCCACCTCAGCCCAAGCAAAATAGAAATAGGATAGTCTCCCTCGCTGTTTGGCTGATACTAACAATAGGCCACTATGCAGACTTTATTTACTACTTTATTTTAAATACAAAGAAAAATATGGAATCCATTGAGAAGAGACCAAGTTATCTCATCAGTTTAATAAGACACAACAAAAGATCCTCCACAATGAGATATACAATTAAAAGAAAAATAATTATGGTTTGGTTTTGTTTTACGGCATATCAACCTCGGTGGGTCATTTAATGCCGACAAAGTTTTGAAATAAATTCATTCTTAATGGATAATCAAATTTTGTTTATAAACTCATGTTTTTCTATTTAACCCATAGATGGGACCCTAACAGGTACTACCACTCCGGGTCAGAGTGGACCAGAGAGCAATGGTGACGAAGGGATGCTTCACATTTACCAGACCTCCAGAACTGGAACCTCACCATCAGATAGAGTTTAATGTCATTCCCAAGACATGAAGACTCTCAGCCACCGCCTTCTAGCACCTATATGATAAAAAGAGTTGGGGCTTGCCATAAGGGTAATAGGGTTGGGCAATCATATAGGTGCTAGGGCTTGACGTGACCAGCCGAGGTCTCTCTGACCGACCGACTAGCCCAAGAAACAGCCAAAGTGGAGTTTTGCAAGAAAAATAATTATGCAGAGATGCAAATACATGCACGTGTTACATAATCTATTTAGAATAATGGGGTCCATGGAAAGTTACCCGACAGTTGTGGACGGGTAATGACCTTTTGATTTGACCCCTTGGGAACAAGCCATTACAGACACATGGGAATAAGTTTTAGTTTAGTTCAGATGCGATGCAGATTTCAGAGCAGGTGGACCTGTAGGTTGCCGCTCTGATATCGTTTCTCACCGTGACGGATGATAACGGGCTGGGTTCTGGAAATAAAGCTTGATCAAGAAAACAACTAAGTCTTGTTTGTTAATTGAATATTAAAACAAGCAATGTCCAGTCCAGCACAAAGAAGAATCAACCCCAAAGGAGAAGCCCTGAAGAGAAGTAAGCCCAAAAAGAAGAACATGGTGGCCAGACGAGTTAGCAGGAACCAGTAGAAGCAGAAGTGTAACAAGTAAGACCATCACCATCATCATCATCATCATATCAAAACAAACAATGTCCAGCCCAGCACAAAAAAGGATGAACCCCAACTCTGAAGAGAAGTAAGCACAACAAGAAGAACATGGCGACCAGAGGAGTTAGCAGGAACCAGTAGAAGCAGAAGTGTAACAAGTAACACCATGACCTACCCTATCTGTCTCTCTCACTGATTATATTAAAAAAAGTAAAGTCGTCGAGGCGGCCTAATATCGGTATCAGCCAGACAGCGAGGGAGCCTATCCCCTTTTCACTAGCGCTAGACCAAGGAGATTGTTATTGCGTCTGAAGTGGAGCGCCACACCTACCATCAGCTCCTTACTTCACCGCACAGATCCCTGTGCTACTCATACGCTGAGTTGGCGAGGGCCGGTATCGAACTGGGCACCTTGCAGTTTCTAACCGAACGCTCTACCGACTGAGCTACACCCGAGAAAAGGAATATATAACACACGTCCTGCATCACTAACATATAAAAATCTAAAAGGATGCAGTAAAATCGTATCCATACATACCAGGTACAATTTTACCACAAAAAAATCCCGATACATTGCACATAACCAACCTCTAACAGTTCAGGGATGCCAATTCTCCGCTAATTGCCAGAAAATAGCTTCATCTTTGGGGTTTTTTTGGGTTTTTTTTAAATATTTTTAATATTAAATAACTTATTTGTTTTTTTTTTAACTCTTTGCCTGGTTTAACTCTTAACATCCTGTTAAGAATTTTCTAAGTCCAGAGCCCAATTCCTATAACCATTTATCAAAAAAAGGGTAAAAATGACATTTTCATTTAAAGTTACCTGTTATTTCCCTTAAATCAAAGACTTCTAAATATGTTTAATATTACATTTAAACAAAGGCTATCATTTGGGGTAGATTAGAAAAATGAATGTGACTTCCAGCCGGGTGGAATGAGGCGGTATAGGATGTTAAGAGTTAAACCACCCACAGTGGCTCTACCACTACTGCGATCCTACCATAAACCGATGACAGCGGCTTTCTCACATGTCACTTGTTTACACTGAAAAAATCCCTCAGATTACAATGATAATAGGACTTTATTTGAATAGAATGAGTTCTGAGGTGAATAGACAGTGGACTTTAAAATATGCCATCATACACATAAAATATACCAAGAAAATTTGGTACAGCCATGTGGGAGGGGATTTGGTAGGCAAAGGGTTAAAAAAAAAAAAAAATTTCGGGTGCTTCATATATATATATATATATATATATATATATATATTATTTCTCTGAATGTTTGAGATGAGGCTTGAAGATTAGTACTATTAGCGTTATTCGGACTATTGTCCCCATCTTCATTGTTATTTGTACAACATTTCGGCCGATATACCCTCCGGCCTTCTTCAGGTATTTCTTGCTGGATTTGGAAACCTTCTCGGACTCGGGAACTTTCTTGTTCCGTGATGGCTCCCGAATACGACAAGAAAGTTCCCGAGTTCAAAAAGAAGGTTTCCGAGTCCGAGAAGAAATACCTGAAGAAGGCCAGAGGGTATATCGGCCGAAACATTGTACAAATAACAATGAAGATGGGGACAATAGTCCGAATAACGCTAATAGTACTAATATATATATATATATATTTAGAGAGTTAAACTAATAGTTCATTCTCACTGGGTGCCTCATTTTGGGTGTGTTTCAAACTAAACTAAGCCTAATCAATTAGTGTAAAAATCCATTTAATTTCATCTATCTACATCAAGCTCAGAACCACAAGGTTCTGGGTTCAACACTGACCCTCGCCAACTCAGGGTATGAATAGCATAGCTTGGATCTGTGCAGTAAAGTGAGGAGCTGATGGTAGGTGTGGCGCTTCACCTCAGATACCAAAACAATCTCCTTGGTCTAGTACTAGCGAAAAGGATATAGACTCACTCGCTGTCCAGCTGATACTGACTATAGGCCACTGTCTACTTAAAAAAAGTGTAATGGTTATCATTGTAAGAAATGGACACAGCAACATAAGTTCAAATCTTGGACAAGGCTGCTCACATTTCACATAGTGCTGATACCATTAGGAAAGGTATGCATCCAACTATTCACTCTCCAGCTATGGGTAAATAGTAGGGCTAACTGAGCTTTTTAACTTTGCTAAGGCAACTGGTCTGCTTAAAGGAAAAAAAATGACCTGTGTCACATCCTACTCATATACATACATGAACTAAAATTAACCGTCAAATACAAGACTTAAAATTTTGCTTCCCATGTTGAGATTTTTTTTTTTTAAATATTTAAATACAAATTCTGAAAGAAAAAGAAAAAAAAAGACTACTTATTTTTCATCAAATAAATGAAGATTTAGCTAACTAAACTGAACAAATAAATATGGGGATTCCATATACCTAGATCAGTTTTAGTAGATTCTCTAAATTGATTATAAAAACTAAAAGAACACTTTAAATTCTTTACACTTAAATTGCTAAAATATTTTCCAGTTTATTCTCAAAAAAAGATAAAAAGAATTACCTCCCCTTAAAACTTAAAAGGTGTTTTCTCAAATTTAAAGATTTCACTTTAAAACGATATTTTAGATGAAAATGACAAAAAGAAATTCAAATAGTAAGCTAATGGTTTTTATTTACAGAATGAAGCAAGTAAACTTATGAAACGAACTTCTCAAATTGGTATCTATTGCAAATGAAGAAAAAAATAAATATCTTAACCAATTTTTGAATTTTCATTAACCAAATTAAAAACATAAAATCAAATTGAAAGGGGGATTACTTTTTGTCTCTTTGGTGTTCATATTTTGTTTTTTAATTTTTTTAAAGAAATAAAAAGGACCACAGAAAACGGGTAGGTTAACTTAATTAAGTTGGAAAAGCCATTAAACTTAACCTGGCAAAAAAAGAGTGACATAAGTGAAGCAGCTATTTTTTTCAATACCCACATTGCAAGGTTTCTAAAAATTACACTTAAAACAGAATGTTCCTACAAGAGTACAAATACTGTGGTAAAATGCAATCATCAGCTAATAAATCGATTTTAGCTGCTAAATATATTTTTTTAATTGTGTAAAAAAAATATACATAGCTATAAACTGACTAGTAAATGATTTAGTCATCATTTGTATGGTGAAAGGTATACAATTAAAAGCAGTGGAAATATCTAACGTTCTACAGAGGCGACGACTTCTAAGGGCTACAATCCTTTTTTTTTTTTTTTTCTTTTTTTTTTTTAGGTGGTAATGAAGTAGTAAGTAGATATGTCTGTTGAGTGAGGCTAACAGAAGTAGGTTATGCAGTCGGACGAACCAAACAGAAGCCGCGTATGCGCTGGGGGTGAGGGAAGAGAGACAGACATATTTTGCCTGAGAAGCTGTGAAAATGGCGGATATAAAGGAGCCAAGCAACCATTTAAGAGGATTTATAGCGGAGGAAGGGGGAAGAATAACGTGAGCAGATAAAAAAAATATACACAGACAGTAACAGCTTACTACAACAAATAAACAAAGCGATATATTATTATTATTATTATTATATAGATATAAATATATATACATATATATATAAATAAACAAACTTCCTCCACTACTACTACTAACTACTACAACAACATCTCAATTATTAGCAACAAAGTGAACAGTGTTAATTTTTCTTACTTCCAATATGTCACACACAAAATACTTTGTTGCCGCCACTATGTAGGAATGCAATGCTTTATAGTAACTTTTTTTTTAAGCAGAAACAAATTAATATCTCTCTACTTTATACCATTTCTGAAACCTTGCTTTATTGTTTTCGTTTTTAGAAACCTTTTTAGTAGTACGATTCTCTTATCTAATTCGTTTTCAAAATGTTACAAAATACAAATTTTAAAGAGTTTCATATGCAAGATAAAAAAAAACTAAAAGGAAAGTAATTCTGTTGTTGGCTATGAAGTAGTCTACACGCCTTAAGTAAAACATTTAAAATTTATACTAAAATGCTACATAATCTTCATTTTAGAAGAAAATATTTTCATCTCTAGTTTTCTACTAAACTTACTGCTGTGTAAACAAAATTGATTTGATTAAATAATATAATTATCTTTCCTTAATTTTAATTAACTTTAAAATTCCAGAGTCAAAATGCCTTTTGATTTAGGCATTTCCTTCAATTTACCTGTAACAGATGAAATGGATGATACAAAGTTTTGTTTGGTTGGTTTTTTATAATGATATTTAATGAGAAAATTGAAAACGATATCTTTTTTTTATATATACCTTTTCAGCTTTTTTTTAATACGATTTCTCAAGATAGTGATAAAATAAATATTTAGGGATTAAGTATTAAAATAATATTTAAATAGACATAAAAATAATTCATTTTATGGAAAATATTTTTAAACAACTCTTATTTCCTTTTTAATTGAAATATGATGAGGTAATCAGTTTAATGCAAGGACATTGACAGCCTCCCATAATATTTCTACCTACATTAATATTCATGAGATGATTTGCATATTAATTTGCTAGAAATAGAAGGAAAAAAATACCAAGATTTTCTTAATGATGGAAGCTTAAATTTTTTGGCTCTCTGATAGTGATACGTATTTGTGTACATCCACCTTTTGAATAAATAAATAAAAATGTTTTGATAAAAATAAATAAGTAAATAAATAAAATAACGAAGTGTGAGAAAGAGATTTTGAGGGTCGAATTTCAGTGTTACACAATACACAGAAAATAACTTTTAAACCTTAAATCTACCGTAGAAGAGACAAGTCTATCATTCCATATTTTTTTTAACCCTCTTATAACTAAACGAAGGGGGAAATGACGTCAGCTCATTAATCACATAGCAAATCACATTTACATACATACAAGAAAAACACAGTAACAAACTGTAAACATTGTTGAGGAGACCCAATAAAACGGAAATAAAAATTAAATAATTAGCAAAAATCAAATAACAAGAACAAGCATTAATCAAATTAACTTTTTTTCGGCTCATTTTTTTTTTAAATATAAAATTATAAGTTATTGTTAATGTTAATGTAATTTATAACACTTGTCTTATCCCTTTTTTCTGCATAAATATTGGGGGAGGGATTTTTAATACAGAAAAAATAAAATAAATAAATAAAACACGTGACCATAGAAATTCATAGGCATTTGTTGTTTTTTTTTTAAGTACAAACCTTTTCTTTAAGACTATTATTAAAGTTTTATTTTAATTTTTTTTAAATAATAATAGACTATTATTATTAATAGTTTATGTAAGATTAATATCTAATTTTCACTTGTATTTATGATGCACTAGCAGTATAAATCTAAAAGTCGTTTTGTATTAAATTAAAAAACATGAAAAAGATTATTTTTTTAAATGAGTACATATAAAAAAAACACCGGCATTTGAGTATTTTTTTGGCTGATGATTGCGTCAATTAACTCCTTTCTTTTTCTTCTTCTTTTCACTCAACTCAAAATTTGAGGAAGAAAAAGAAAAAGAAAGTGAAGGGGGGTCAGCCAATGCTAAACGATATGACAAAACCCTCACCACAGGCAAATAAATGAGGAGTAAATTTTTGTTATATTTTATTACGATGGCTCAACTTCTGAATCTTTAGGCAAAGTCAGTTGTTATTGATGCAACTGTTTTCTCTTTACACATTCATAAAACAATGTTCAGAATCTCACTACAATTTAATACGAGTAATTACGTTATCTTTTAAAAAAAAGAGTGACAAGTCGTTTAAACTTAGACAAAATTAAAATAAATTGAAATTATTTTTTTTAAACTATCAAACATTCGAAAAAAAAAAACTTGGATCATCAAAGTTGGGAGTGATATATTTACAAAAATAAAATAAAATTTACTGAGTAATACAAATAAAAACAAAATATTCTCTGGTATAATAATTACCAATTTGAGGAAAAATCCGTCAAGTTTACGAAAAACAGATACGCAACCCGTATGTCCCTGTTGTGATTAAAACCTTAAAAATACTCAATCAAAACTTTTCTTATTTGCGATTTACTTGCAATTTAAATTTTTAGTACTTAAGATTTTATTATTTTATATAAAAAATAACACTCTACCAAGTTATTTAATACATTTCATCGTTATGATTAACAATTTTTAAAGTCGGTTCTTTTAAAATATTTTGTAAAACCCATTTTGAGTTGAGGATTAAGGTTGTCATTTTTCGTGAAGTTTGAGAACTATGAATTTTCTCTAAAAATGAACGTACAAAAATAAAATAAAATAAATAGGGGTAAGAGATAAAAAGAGAGTTTTTTGGGTTTTTTTAAATTGTCTCTTTTGCTTTTTGCCTAAACTACTATTTCCCCAGATTCTTCATCGATTAAAAAAAAAAGAACAAAAACAAAAAAAACGTACACTTTAGATATTGTCGCCCCTGGTTTATTTTAATCTTTAAAACAGAACAATAATAAAACCCACATGTAACCACATAACATACCAAGTCAAGTATTTAACTGTCAAAATGTTTACTAAACAGCAAGATCTGGTAATTACTAAAATCAGAAAATTGTTAAGAAAGGAATGCTTAAGGTTTTTAAACACCAACACACCATTCACTTACTCTAAAGATAAGCGACCCGCGAGAACTGAAAAAAAATATACGAATTCACAGGTTTTACCGACATTACTAACGACTTTATGATTTTAAATGAATTTCTATCTTCCGTAAAGGACAAGTTAAAAATAAGGGTTAGGGGCTGAAATAGCCTCAACCAAGAATAAAAACGTCAGAACATTCACTTACCCACAACTATGTGTGTTTACTTCAGGCAGGAGGACATTTCGCGCGTAGGCTTCATTGCCCGGATGTTGGCAAGGTCGAGGTCACAACGGTGGCGGCGGCGACGACGACGGTGGAGGGGATTGATGTGTGTTGTGTATTTTATTGCTCGCGTTGAATTGGATTTTGTTCCTATTTTTCGACATAAACATGAATATCTTACATTCTTTTACTTACCTCTTGTTAAATATTATCAACAGAATTTATATTTATTTACTACAATGTTTATTGTCTAATGCTACTACTAGACGAATCGTCATTTTTGTCTTGCCTCCACTAGCATTGTCACTTTAAAAATCAAAAAGATCTTTCTTTAAGATGTCTGTGTTGTGAAAAATACAAGTATGTAATTGATGTAGTTTATTTATAAATACAAAAAAAATAGCATTCTTCAAGCGAAATACAGAGATAGATATCGCCGATTTATTTATTTATTTTTTTATCTTTGAAAAATAAGTATTAAAAAATTCGAGCAAGAGGTATCTGTTACCCAATTAAGAGGAAGGGGTATTAATGTGACAAACATGTTAGCTTTAAAAGTTTTCTGAAACATACAGGTGTGTTTGTGTATAAGTAAATGACAAGTGTTAAAAAGGTGCTTGACTGAAGAGATTATACTAAGTGGAATGTGGTGGCCCATGTGCTGACGCCACAATGATATAAAAATAAATATTTGATAAATAAGAGAAATAAATAAAATTAACGGGTAATTTATTTGATTTTGAATTAAAACAGCAAACAATTTGAGTCGTTTGACTGATGAATTTCTGGCAGTACTTAAGTCATAACATACCATAGAGGATGTCCAACAAAATATATTTAAAAAAAACAAACATCCCAGCCCTGTTGGTTGGGGCTTTAGAATACACCTCTGCAGAGGGGTAAGACCCCCTTAATGGGACCACCTGTTGGCCGTGGGTGGCGATCTGTGATGCTTAAGGATGGAACCCTGGTGGCTGAACAGTTCAAGACATGCAACACTACATTTTGGCCCTTTCTTAGGCTAGCTGGTTAGTCGGAGATGCACCCTCCGATCAATTGGTTGTTCACGTCAAGCCCTAGCACCTATACGATTGTCCCAACCCTATTGCCCTTATAGCAAACACCAACCCTTTGTATTATATATATGTGCTAGAAGGTGGTGGCTGAAGGTCTTAGTGTCCTGGGCATGACGTTAAACTCTATTTGATCATGAGGTTCTAATTCTGGAGCTCTGGGAAATGTGGAGTATCCCTTCATCACCATTACTCCCAGGTCTACTCTGACCTGGAGTGGTAGTGCCTGTTAGGGTCCCATCTATGGGTTGAATATAAGAAAAAAATGAGTTTAAAAATTGAAATTAAAAAAAATTTTGAACACCCATAAAAGTATAAATGGAACAATACGGCTTTGGCATAAAATAACCCAATAAGGATTGACATGTCGTAGAATCCAACCAACCAAACCAAACCAAACCAAAAGCATCCGGCTGACTTCTGATTTAGGTCGGAAAAATTAACACGGAAAGTTTTTTGGTGGTACCCAATGATAGTTTAACTACAGTCTATGAATTAACATTTTGCGAATTGGGTTACAGTTTTAGGGGATTAAGGTTGTTTTTAATTACGTATTGCTTAAAAAAGATAAACAACAAAAAACCCAAATTACTATACATTTAATTAACCATTGAAATTAATTATTGAATCTATTATTGAGACAGTTGTTTGTGTTAGTATTGCAATGTATAATTTCAATTAAACTTAGTTTTAAAAAATATTTTTCAACATTAAATGTATAGTAATTTGGTTTTTTTGTTGTTTATCTTTTTTAAGCAATACGTAATTAAAAACAACCTTAATCCCCTAAAACCGTAACCCAATTCGCAAAATGTTAATCCATAGACTGTAGTTAAACTGTCATTGGGGATCACCAAAAAACTTTCTGTTTTAATTTTCCGATTGTTTTCAGAAGTCAGCCATTAAGTGTTGTAAGGGAAGATATTTCCCCAACAAAATAGTTGGAGTTGTCCAATGGAACACAAAGATACGAATATGTGAGTTTATTCGTAGTTGAATTACATAGTACCGCCCTGTCGGCTGGGGCGTTAGAATGCACCTCTGCAGAGGGGTAAGACTCCCCCAATGGGGCCACCTGTTGGCCGTGGGTGGCAACCCGTGATGCTTAAGGATAGAGCCCAGGAGGATGAGCAATTCATGACATGCAATACTCCACTTTGGCCCTACCTTGGGCTAGACGGGCGGTCGGAGAGGCCCCCTCCGATCAATCGGTTGGTCACGTCAAGCCCTAGCACCTATATGATTTTCCCAACCCTATTGCCCTTATGGCAAGCCCCAACCCCTTTTTATCATATGGGTGCTAGAAGGCGGTGGCTGCGGGTCTACATGTCTTGGGAATGACGTTAAACTCTATCTGATGGTGAGGTTCCAGTTTTGGAGGTTTGAGGAATGTGGAGCACCCCATTCATCACCATTGCTCCCTGGTCCACTCTGACCCGGAGTGGTAGTATCTGTTAGGGTCCCATCTATGGGTTAAATAGAAAAATGTATTTATAAAAAAATTGTATTATCCATTAAGAATTGATTTATTTCAAAACTTTATTGGCATTAAATGACCCACTGAGGTTGATACGCCACAAAACAAAACAAACAAACAAACAATTTCATAGTAGTATTCATAGTCGAGTTACTATCAATTAATCAAGTAGCTAGTCACACTGTTGGAGAATTGCGTGTTGACTCTCTTATTTATATTCCTGTACAAAAAGTAATAAACCTTTTCTAAATTTTCAATATTGTTAATTGATTAATTCAGTCACAACATTAAGGTAGGGTTAATTCAACTAGTAGATATTTCTCTGAGATATGGACGCTTTTCAGATTGTGGTCACATGAATACGTTTAAAATATGATGGTAACATAGAATAATGCATTGGGAACGGGAGTACTCAGTCAATAACGATATTTATGAATATTTCACTGGAATAAGATTTATGTGACCATGGTCCACTCTGACCCAGTGTGGTAGTACCTGTTAGGGTCCCATCTAATAATAATGAAATTTATTATGTAATTAATGACAAAGTAAATATCTATAAACATTCACTATCACCAGATCTTGCTTTTTGAGCAAAAATAATGAAGGTGACAACACTTTTAAGAAATAAGAATTCGGTGAATAAGCAACACCAGATAATCAGGATTTACATTTTTGCATTTCATCTTGGATGGTTTAGGTGGTCTCATTTTTAACCAGAGGGTGTTGCAAGATGACAACAGTCATACCATTAAAAAACTCGAGTATTGATATAAAGATATCTATACATATATAAAGGGTAGTTGTGTGTATGTATGTCCGGAGGAAAGTACGAAAATAAAACAATTAAAAACAAAGTAAATATATATATATACAATTTCACTATCACCAGATCTTGCTTTTTGAGCAAAAATGATAAAAATTTTATTTGTATTCATGAAGATGATTAAAAAATAGAATTTAAATACTAACAGTATGGAATTTTCTTTACATTAAATTTTTTAAAAAGGGGGCTATAATTATCCTTTTCAGAATGTCTGAGCAATTTTTTTCTGATGCCCCACTAGGCCAAATCAATGAAAGGTCTTTTTTTTACATAGGGCATCCAGTGAGGATCCAACTCACGATTAGTAATAATGGATAATAATGAAATTTATTGTGTACAGTGCTCAGGTGCATCACAACTCATCAAAGTCTCATGTCAAGTACACAGAATAATGTATTAGTGTCAGCAATATGAACAGTTTACAGTAGTAATATGCATGTATGTGTGCGTGGGTGTGCATATGTGTGTGGAGAGGGGCATCAGGTATAGTGTCGGCGGACTACAGGAAGCATGGAGGCTTTGAAAGATTCAGTGTTTCGGCAGCCTACAACAGACGCGGGCAGCTTATTCCATGTCTCCGCAATTCTGAGCGTGAAAAAATGTTTCCAAAAGTCACGTGAGCATGGGTTAAATAGAAGAAAAAAATTAGTTTAAAAAAATTTGAGTATCTATCAAGAATGGATAAATCAAAATATCTTTGGCATAAAATAGCCCAACGGCATGTCAACCCCTGGTGGGTTATTTTATGCCGAAGACATTTTGTTTTATTGATTCTTGATGGATACTCAATTTTTTTTTTTAATAATTTTTTTTTTCTATTTAACCCATAGATGGGACCCTAACAGGTACTACCACTCATTTTGTTATATTGATTCTTGATAGATACTCAATTTTTTTTAAACTAATTTTTTTTCTTTCCATTGGTTAAATGGATGGGACCCTAACAGGTACTACCACTCCGGGTCAGAGTGGACCTGGGAGTAATGGTGATAAAGGGGTACTATGACGTTTTTGCTGGGCCTCATATAATTTCCCAGCTTAAGAGATAGGCAATTAACTTCGGATGAAGAAGACAACAACGACAATTGAAGATAAAAAAAAACATATTCAGAAAGACACAAATTGCAAACTTAATGGAGTTTGCAACCAGACTTATCTGCTGATTTCTTTTAAAGGTTTTGGGAGCGACTGGATTAGACATCTTGCTGGTATCTACTCAACACTATAAGTGACTTAATCATGGAATTCAATTTAGGTGCCTATATTGTATATTGGTGATATCGCCCCCTGGTGCCAAGGGCAGATAATTAATCCCTAATTTTTCCAGTAGTACTCCACATTCCCTATAGCTTCAAAACTTGAACCTCACCATCAGATAGAGTTTAACATCATACCCAGGACACTAAGACCCTCAGCCACCACCTTCTAGCACATATATGATAAAAAAGGGCCACTGTAGTAGTTTGGAAGATCCTTCTGCAGCATTCAGTCCTTCCTCATTTGAAACCACTCTATCTTTTCCTATGGAGGTGCATGGTGTATTGGTTAGAGTCATAGGAAATGGACTCATCAACCCAAGTTCAAATCCTGGACAAGGTTGTTTGCATTTCACATAATGCTAATACCCTTTGGAAAGGTATGCATCCAACTACTCTCCCTCCAGCTATGTATATATATGATAAAAAATATGTATATATATGATAAAAAAGGTTGGGAATTTACCATAAGGGCAATAGGATTTCTCTGAATGTTTGAGATGAGGCTTGATGATTAGTATTATCTGCATTATTCAGACTATTGTCCACATCTTTATTGTTATTTGTACAACGTTTCAGCCAATATACTCTCCGGCCTTCTTCAGGTATTTCTTGTCGGACTCGGGAACCTTCTTTTCGAACTCGGGAACTTTCTTGTCTTGATCAGGAGCCATCACGGAACTTTGAACTTAACCCTTTATTCAGTCCACGGGGATATCCTGTTCTCATTCCGCTAACCATAGCTGGGGTAGGAGTTGTGTTAATTATTTTTCTATGTTACTGCCACCGCTCAGGATTGAACCCGGAATCCAAAGATAACTGTCACTTAGAACTGTCTTAACCTAACTACCTTATCCACTAGGCCATGTGTCCAATTGGACAAATAACAATAAAGATGAGGATAATAGTCCGAATAACGCAGATAATCTTAAGGGCAATAGGGTTAGGACAATCATATAGGTGCTAGGACTTGATGTGACCAGCTGATTGTTCAGAGGGGGGCCTCTCTGACTGGCTGTCTAACCTAAGTAAGAGCCAAAATGGAGAGTTGCATGTCATGGACTGCTCTCCTCAGTCACCAGAGTTCTATTCTTAAGCATCATGGGACACCCCCATGGCCAACAGGTGGCCCCATGGTACCATGTCTTTAGACAAGTACTATGTTAAAAAATTTGAGAGAAGGGCAGTACATAATGATAACAATTATACAACGGGCGCCTCCTCTTTTTTACCGACCCCTCCACACAAGTAGGATGTGACACAACATCGATTTTTAAAGCAAAGTTTAACCAGTTTGAATTCAGAGTTTCCCTTCTCCTAGACTGATTGCCTAACCAAGGTTAAAGAGCCCAGTCTGCCCTACTATTTAACCATAGCTGTGTAGAATACTGTTAATTGTTATTCTGTGTTACTTTCACCCTTAGCCAGGATTGAACCTGCAGTCTGGAAATGACTGTTACAGATTGTTAACTATTGGACAGTGGAACAGTCACATTGCTCAAACCAATTGTTGACTGTCTAACTGACTTACTTCAATAAGCTGGAGGGAGAATTGTTGGATTCGTACCTTTCCCAAGGGTAGAACTAATTAAAATGGAATTTTTTCCAGCATAAATCAATCCTAAAACTAAGGAATATTTAGTATGAATTTTGTGTCATTAAACTAAACCGAAAAAAGTCTTTAGGAGACAAATATTGATTCACTCAGTTTTAGTATAATAATAGATATACAGTTTTCATAGAAATATTAGTAGTTCAGTAAGGTACCATATGTTCATATCATGACTTATTTGTGTAGCATCGTAATTTTCCGGTTATTTCCTATAAGTCTAACATAAATAAAGGGGAACCACTCTTGACTGATAAATTATTTATTTATTTTCCCATTAAACTAACCCTAAACCCTAACCCTAACCCCCATCTTCTTTTTTCCTAGTAGATCAATAAATAAATAATTTATCAGTCAAGAGTGGTTCCCCTTTGTTTATGTTGGAATTATAGGAAATAACCCATTTTCCTATATTCACCTCTATCCAGTTTCTGTCCTTCCATCTTCTACTAGCCCTGTTGGCTGGGGTGGTAGAACATACCGATTGCACCACTGCAGAAGGGGTAAGATCCTTCCCACAATGGAGCCACCTACTGGCCATGGATGGCAACTTGTGATGCTTAAGGATGGAATCCTGATGGCTGAGCAGTCTATGACATGCAACACTCTACTTTGGGGTTAGAGACGGTCAAAGAAACCCCTTTAGATCAATCAGCCATGTTCTTTAGATCTCATGCCCCATCGTCAAGCATATATATATATATATATATATATATATATATATATATATATATATTCATCTTTGCATTATGTTCGGTTGAAACAGTTTAGCGTTATCATTTCCGCGTGCCTTTCCCCTACTCCCATTCTTTCTTTTTTACTTTCTTTTTTCTTTCTTTCTTATTATATATTTTCTGTGTAGCATGTCCTTTTTCTTTCCTTCCCTTTCTTTATAATAAAAACGGAATGGTCCATTATTTAGATGAGCTGACAACACCCATAAGAAATAAGAATTCAGCGGATCAGTCACACCAGATAATCAGGATTTACATTTTTGCAGCTCGTCCTGGACGATTTGGACAACTCATCTTTAACCTGCAAACAGTCGGAAGATTAAGGAACAAGCGTATTAACATATAGATTTTCATTTTTTCAAGTAACTAATAACAATAATAATTTGTAAACAATTACAGTAGCTATTCTTAATACAAATAATTAGCATGCAAGTTTCAAGTATCTCTTTAAATCAATCAGCTGGTCATGTCAAGCCCTAGCACCTATATGATTGTCCCGATCCTATTGCTCTTATAGCAAATCCCCAAACTTTTTAATGTATATGAGCTACAAGGCAATGTCTGAGGGTCTTAGTGTCCTGAGTATGATGCTGAACTGCATCTAGGGGTGAGGTTCGATTTCGAAGCTCTGGGGAGTGTGGAGTACCCCTTCATAAATAAAGTAAAGTCGTCGGGGCGGCCTAATGTCAGTATCAGCTAGACAGTGAGGGAGTCTATCCCCTTTTCACTAGCGCTAGACCAAGGAGATCATTTTAGCATCTGAGGTGGAGCGCCACACCTACCATCAGCTCCTCACTTTACCGCACAGATCCCTGTGCTACTCATATGCTGAGTTGGCGAGGACCGGAATCGAACCAAGAACCTTGTGGTTTCTAGCCGAACGCTCTACCGACTGAGCTAACCTGGCCCTTATTGCCATCATAGATAGACCCCATATCTGTATATTAACCATTAAACTATGACAGAAAAAGAAGTGTCTGGCTTAGTCTGGTTCAAGGCCACAATAATAGAGCAACCATAAAGGATAAATGTTTGTTAAACATCACTTTACAGTTGACACGTTCTTTCTTTAGGAAATTGTTTTTTAACTCTTTGCCTGCCAAATTTTCTTCCACGGCTGTACCAAATTTTCTTGGTATTTTTTTACCTGTATGGCACTTTTTACCTGAATGGGATATATCTTAAAGTTCACTACCTATTCACCTCAGAACTCATCATCTATACATATTTAAAGGGCAGTTGTGTGTATATGTATGTCCGGAGGAAACTTCGAAAATAAAACAATTAACGACAAAGTAAATATATATATACACATTAAATATCACCAGGGCTTGGTTTTTTAGCAAAAATAATAGAGATTTGATTTATATTCATGAAGATAATTAAAAAATAAAATTTAAATGATAACAGCATGGATTTTTTTCATTTAATATTTTAGATAGTAGACATTAAGATTTCTTTTCAGAGTAGCTGGATCAATGCAAGGTTTATTTTTACATAGGGATTTAAATGGGGCATCCCACGAGGATCCAACTCACGATTCAGTAATAATAGATCTGCGGGAATAACTTTAAAAAATCCCTTTCTACACAAGTGATGCCAGGTAGCTGCTGCTAGTATTTAAATAAAGTCTATCATTATTGTAATCTGAGTCCTTCTGCTCAATTATAATGAACTAACCATTAGTTTTTGTACTTTGCTTGGTGGGAAGGCCATGCGAGTGGTTTAAAGTAACCAAAGAGTTAATAGAGATGTGTGGGGATTAAAATGAAATTAAAATGAAATAAAATAAACAAAATAAAAAGATAATAATCTCCCAGGAGCCTGCAGACAGGAAGAACACTCTGGGCATCCAGTGAGAAAAGGACCCCCCTTCCTGGTGCTGAGATCCCTCAGCCATTCGAACTCAGGTCTTGACTGGGAGCAGATGCTACAACTGGACAGGAAGAAATTTCCTCTCCCCGAAGTAGCTATGAACCTATGATATAAAGTCTGAATCCTAAAAGTATTTTTTGAAAAGAAGAAAAAATTGATACTTGTGTTCCTTAATTGTATGACTGTTATCATCTTGCAACACCCTCTAGTTGAAAATTTTTGCAAATCCTGATTATCTGGTGTTGCTTATCTAATTCACCTCAGCTAAATAATTCATGCTACACAGAGCGCACGGAAGCGATAAAATCTGTTTCAAACGAACATAATGAAAAAAGAAGAAAAAAGAAAAAAAAAAGAATGAGAGAGAGTTAAATCAAGATTATTATACATTTTACATATTGAACTATTTAGCAATAGCTCTTAAGTAAACATATCAAAGGTTGTAATAATTAAATTATCACTCTGGTATATCCACAAGTTCTGCTAGTAATAATATAAACCATTCTTGGCTCAAATGGTCTTTGTTGAAACACAAAAGGAGTTGCTTCCCTTGAATCGTTTTGCCACAAAGAAGATAAATTTTCTAATTGTATTAAAAGTTTAATTGAATATTTACTAAAATTTGCTTAAAATGTACAGGACATATCAAAGAATATATCAACTATCCTTATCAATCAATTATTTTGATGGTGCAATGGAAGCACGGTGAGTTACTGGTTAGGGTCGGAGGAAATGGACTCGTCGACCCAAGTTCAATTCCTGGATGAATCCACAGTTCATATAGCGCTAATACCCTTGGGAAAGTTATGAATCCAACTATTCTCCCTCCAGCTATGGGTAAATAGTAGGGTAGACTGGGCTCTTTAAACTTGGTTAGGCAACCAGTCTAGGAGAAGGAAAACTCTGAATTCAAACCTGGTCACTACTAGAATAGGCTCAGGCCTACGTAGTAATCTATTTCAATTTTTTTAAAATTTAATGACAAAAGGGGGAGCATTTAAGACATTAAAATATTTCATACTTATAGTTAAAATTTCTTATCATATTGGAGATTGCGTGTATGTCTGTCAATAACCGAAACTACACCACCACAGATGTCACAATTCCCTTAGTTATTTAATAACCATTATCTAATCTTAATTAGTATCTTATTTATTAACAAATTCTCTTTAAAGTCTAGTTGAGTTTGATTTTCCTAAAAACAGCCCATGTTATTAATGAGTATTTGCCTCTCATCTTACTTATGAGGGCGTGATACAAGGACATTTTTATGGGGGCTCACCCACAAGACAAAGCTCATAGGTGGTAGGTGCAAAAAATGCGTTGATCCTGTTGGCATTCCCCCTCAAGGGGGCACCACAGGTGCTGGGCAATAAACCCAGCCCTGCCTCTTTAAATCAAGGGGGCAGGTGTTGCCTGGGGGGATAGCCCCCTGGGATCAATGCTGTTAATTTACATTAACAAACACAGGCCCGAAAAGCCTGTGTTATTAATGCATTCAAAATCCTGCAATGTGTGTTATATATCATTAAGAAATAATGGTTTACATAGTATATGGTGTGGTTAATTTGCATACTGATTTTAACAAAACTAGGTTTGATAAATAATTACTTGGTGTTATTGATTTCTAATGTTATTATTTCATTCTCAAACATTAAAATTTTATATAGAAATCAATTAAAATAAGTGTAATCTTTTTAATACTAATCTTGATACAATGACTGCTATTTACACAGTAGCATTGCAACCAACAAAGCCTTCATCAGATGATGACTATGGGTTCAGGCATGGTTTTGGGGCCGAAGCATCATTACCACTAACCCAGAGCACCCTAGCAATATCTCACAATACCACCAGACTTTGTCGGTTTGATGTTACATTATAGGATTGCCATATACATGCTGATGCGGTTAGAGCTTTATCCTGGATCTTTTTTATGTATTTCCTCTTGTCTGGTGGAGAAAGTCCAAGTTTAGACAAAAATGCCAAGGTTGAGTTGGCAATAAATCCCCGGCATCCGACTTTGATAGGAAATACATCCGTTATCCATCCGTTTCTGACGCATTGTTCTCGTAGATCTTCATATTTTTCCAACTTACGCTGATGTGCCCAGTCAAGATTTTCCTCAAATGGAATTGTTAATTCAACAATAAAAACTTTCTTTTGATTAACAGACCAAATGAAAGTTTTTATATATATTCTTATTTACTTTCGTTAGTCTTTCTAATTCAATATGACATTTAATTACATTAACACTGAAATATTTGTGCCTGGCGGAGGCTGCATATTTTTGCTAGTATATATAAACAAATCTTTTTCTTTAAGGTTTGCATTTGAAACAGAATTGTAATTACTTCATTGTTAATATTCATTGAGTTTATTTATTATCTTATTATATTGGAGATTCAGTGTCTGTCTATCTGTAACTGAAACTACATCACTGCTTACATCACTATACTCTCAGGAAGAGTGTAAGTTTATCCATGAGTATTTAATTCATAGTTAAAATCATCAATTAATACATAGAATGAATCTCATTTTTTCTATTAATAATGGAGATTCGCTTCCGGTTTTTTTCTGTAACAAAAATTACGTCACTGCTTACGTCACATTACCCAAAATCTTCATAACATAGAATAAATACACTCAAAATTTGAACATGCAACATTAGACAGTCCTCATTGTTTTTTAAAACCAGTTTTGATAAATACATGACTGGTATTATATATCTATATATAGTTTGTTTTATTTTAATACATATTTAAAGTTTACATTTCAAATTGTTTTATTTTTTAATCCTTTAATGAATTTGATGATTTTACTTACTTAGGATATAAACTTGCTGGCATTGAATTTTTTACTCCCACCCCTCAGGCAATGTGTTTCAAAAATCTATTTTAACATCGCCCAGAGGGCGTTTTGTATTTTGTACTAGTACTAACAATGTCACTATGAAAATCTGTGTTAGATTTGTCTCAAGACAGCCCGTGTTAGTACGTTTAAAATCCTGTAATTTTTTTTATACATCACTAAGAAATAAAGGTTTATGTAATATATTATGTGGTTAATTTGCATACTGGTTTTAACAAAACTGGGTTTAAAGAATGATTTTAATTGGGCATCCAGCGAGGATCCAACACGATTAGTAATAATGGATCTGCGAGACTAACGTTTTTTATCCCCTCTCTAACCAGGCGACGCAGGGTAACCACTTCTAGTTTATAATATTTCTTTCTGGTTTATAGGAAAGGATTTGCTTTTCCAAGTATTTTCACAGTAACACAAAATACTTTCACTTTTTTTTTTAACAAAGCATATATTTGCATGTAATTTTGTAGTTTTGTTGTAGAGTAGCTAACACTCCTTCGGCACTCTACCAGATAGACTGGCTCATAGCCATAAAATAGCCTACGATTAAAATAGCCTACGATTACTAGCTGAATAATATTCAGACTGATTTTGTTGCGTTGGCTATACCGAACTGATCCTCCTCTATTTAGTGTAAGTTTGTCTTGGTTTGGTTTGGTTTGTTTTATTTTACGGCATATCAACCTCAGTGGGTCATTTAATGCCGATAAAGTTTTGAAATAAATTAATTCTTAATGGATACTCAATGTCTTTTATAAATATATTTTTCTATTTAACCCATAGATGGACCCTAACAGGTCAGAGTGGACCAAGGAGCAACGATGATAAAGGGGTACTCCACATTCCCCAAACCTCCAGAACTGGAACCTCACCATCAGATAGAGTTTAACATCATTCCCAGGAAATGTAGATCCTCAGCCACCGCCTTCTAGCACCCGTATGATAAAAAGAGTTAGGGCTTGCCTTAAGGGCAATAGGGTTGGGGCAATCATATAGGTGCTAGGGCTTGACGTGACCAGCCGATTGATCGGAGGGGGCCTCTCCAACCGCTCGTCTAGCCCAAGAAAGGTCCAAAGTGGAGTTTTGCAAGTCATGGACAGCACATCCACCTGGGTTCTATATTTAAGCATCACAGGTCGCCACCAACAGCCCACAGGTGGCCCCATTGGGGGAGTCTTACCCCTCTGCAGAGGTGCAGTCGGTGCATTCTAACGTCCCAGTCAACAGGGCGGAAGTTTGTCTTGTTAATTGTTTGTACTTGTTTGTTCTGTGTTTGTGTGTATCCGTTTAGCACCGGACGCTGGTGCTTAATAAATGTATTAAGTACAACATTCTACAACATTGTATCTTTCCACCTCGCGATACAAGTTTAAAAGCATCCAAGACAACCATTGAATCTCAAACATCTTTGCTTTATCTACATTCTCCAACACAAAAAGATTAAGAAATAAGAATTCAGCAGATATGCAACACCAGATAATCAGGATTTACATTTTTGCATTTCATCTATTTTTGCCACTCTCACTTTTAACCAGAGGGTGTTGCAAGATGATAACAGTTGGAAGGTTAAGGAACAAGTGTACTAATATATAGATTGATTCTTATACAACATTTCTACCTTAACTTATTTATCTTTGTATTAAATATCTATACAAGCACAAAGGCAAAATTAATTAGATAGATAATACATACAATTAAGGAACATAAGTATTAATATATAGATTTGTAAAGACTGAAACTTGGAAGTTTATTTTGTGAGGGAAAACTAGTCTGCATTGCATTATTAAAATTGCATTATTAACTCTTAACATCCTATACCGCCTCATTTTGCCCGGCCGGAAGTCACATTTATTTTCCTAATCCACGCCAAATGATAGCCTTTGTTTAAATATAATATTAAACATATTTAGCAGTTTTTGATTTAAGGGAAATAACAGGTAACTTTAAATGAAAAGGCCATTTTTAGCCATTTATTGATAAATACTTATAGGAATGGGGATCTGGACTTTGTTTAAATGTGATATTAAACATATTTAGAAGTTTTTGATTTAAAGGGAAATAACAGGTAACTTTAAATGAAAAGGCTATTTTTAGCCATTTATTGATAAATCCTTATAGGAATGTGGATTTGGACTTTGTTTAAATGTGATATTAAACATATTTAGAAGTTTTTGATTTAAAGGGAAATAACAGGTAACTTTAAATGAAAAGGCCATTTTTAGCCATTTATTGATAAATCCTTATAGGAATGTGGATTTGGACTTTGTTTAAATGTGATATTAAACATATTTAGAAGTTTTTGATTTAAAGGGAAATAACAGGTAACTTTAAATGAAAAGGCCATTTTTAGCCATTTATTGATAAATCCTTATAGGAATGGGGATCTGGACTTTGTTTAAATGTGATATTAAACATATTTAGAAGTTTTTGATTTAAAGGGAAATAACAGGTAACTTAAATGAAAAGGCCATTTTAGCCATTTATTGATAAATCCTTATAGAATTGGATTTGGACTTTGTTTAAATGATATTAAACATATTTAGAAGTTTTTGATTTAAAGGGAAATAACAGGTAACTTTAAATGAAAAGGCCATTTTTAGCCATTTTTGATAAATCCTTATAGGAATGGGGCACTGGACTTCTCAATAGGATATTAACAGTTAAAAGAAGATGAGGTGGAAGAAGAAATACTGAGAATTAAAAGTCGACTTTTTGTGCGTCCTCAACAAAGACTTTTCGTGTTAATCTAAATTTTATTTTTTTCACAGAAACACAAAATACTCTCACTTTTAAAAAAAAATGTTTCTCGTCTCACTACATTCTCCAGCACAAAAAGATTACTTGTGATCAAAGTAACATTGTTAGTTTTAAGAACGTACAGAAGAGGAAGAGAAAAAAAAACTTGTTTCAGGTATGGAGTTACAAGAGGTTTAACATTTTAGTTTTAAAAGGTGGCTGTGGTTATTCTTGGTGCCTGTTCCTAAGGTTTGCTTTTAACCCTGTGGTGAGCCGGAAGTTAAAGCTTTGAAAGCAGAAATGGAATGACGAAAATAAATGCTTTGCACATGATGATCGGCACGCTAGAAAGAGAAAACTAGAAATATTAAAAATTATAATTTTCAACCAATCAGATGCGTTCGCGCCTATAAAGAAGTTTTTCAAAAAGACCTATTTGGAGCCTACCTAAATCCTATATAAACAAAGGTTTTTGAAGAACAGGAGAGAAAGAACCAACATGCCTGAATACTCCATTCTTCTCATTTTAAGAAATATTTCCCTACTGCTGAAGGTATTATAAGCTATATCTTTCTCTCTCTCTAATTAACTTGACTGCTGATTTGAATTTTGAACATAACCCTTTCTTTCTCAGTTGGAGTCAATTCAACACCTTCTTATTATCTTATTACATGAACATTTAAAAAAGCATATTCTGCAGGACTTTGATCAGTATTCTTGATTATTGTAATCTTTTGTTTCAATACACATATTACTTGTTGAATTTATGAGTTCTTTGTTTTTCTGTCTTAATATATGTGATCTTATGGTGTGTTGATTGGAATTACCAATATAAACCTATTAGTCTCATCAACCCAGACACCATAACACAATCTTATTTGGTGGTCGCACTCAAAAAGAAATTCAAGGGAAGAGAAAAAGGAAGAGACAAAGACAAAAGGTATTTTTGGATTTAGGCTTTATTTGTGGGTCATAACCACCATGTGGCTGTTGGATTTTATTTGATATAAGGCATGAAGTAAATGGTCACTCCTAAATATAGACTCGTTGACTACCACGTGACCTGGGGTGGATTTCTATTGTCCAATCACTGGCACTGCTGCTGCTGCTTCTGCTGTATTAATAGACATACCATTCTGAGTTATTTCATTGACATTTGGATTCTCTCGGACGAAGGACTTACAAGGAATACGTTAACACTGGATTCTTATTGGCTTGCTTACTTATTCATTACATCTGGAACGAAGGATGGCTGCCAGATACTTAACAGTGGCAAGGAAATTTATCCCTGGCCAGTAGTAGTGACTTGACACAGTTACAGCCTAAGTCAGAATGGCCAAGAACATGTGTTGTGGGTCGGAAGTGGGTCCTTTTTCCTGCACATGCTCAGAGGGTTCTTCCAGTGAAGGCTCATGGGAGTTTGTTATTTTTAAATTAAAAAATTTTTTTTTTTTCTTAATTCTTAATTTTTTAAATTTTTATTTTATTTTAATCCTCACACATGTTTCTTTTAGCTGTTTTTCTTATTCAATTTTGGCCAAGTTTGAAAATCAATTTGAAAAAGATTTGTTGCAAAAAATCACATTTTAAAAAAAGAATTGCCTAAAACAATCGCAGTAATTAAAATTTGGCAATTCAAAATTTCAGGATTGCAGGTCTGGATTCATCCTGGAATGGTTTTAATTTACTCCTGGTATTAGCCTGATTCCAAAATGGGCTGACTTCTGATTTAGGTCGGAACATTAACACGGAAAGTTTTTTGGTGTTACCCAATGACAGTTTAACTACAGTCTATGAATTAACATTTTGCGAATTGGGTTACGGTTTTAGGGGATTAAGGTTGTTTTTAATTACATATTGCTTAAAAGAATAAACAACAAAAACCCAAATTACTATATATTTAATTAACCATTGAAATTAATTATTGAATCTATTATTGAGACAGTTGTTTGCATTAGTATTGCAATGTATAATTTCAATTAAACTTAGTTTAAAAAAATATTTTTCAACATTAAATGTATAGTAATTTAGGTTTTTTGGGGTTTTTTTTTTATTAAGCAACACCTAATTAAAAACAACCTTAATCCCCTAAAACCATAACCCAATTCGCAAAATGTTAATTCATAGACTGTAGTTAAACTGTCATTGGGTAGCACTAAAAAACTTTCCATTTTAATTTCCGACCTAAATCAGAAGTCAGCCCCAAAATGGTATGATATGTTGAGCTACAGCCTCTAGGAGTAAAGTTGAAAAAATGTAACACACTGACATTCATAATTATTATTAGAGATTTATTCTTGTTATTAATAACTAGCCCTCAGCTGGGTGCAAATATTTGAATTTTGATGTTATATAATGCATATGAAAATATCACACTTATTTTGATTTGATTTTAATTGGTTTCTATATAAACTTATTCATAGGATTGCTTTTAAGAATTTTAAAAAATATATTAGAATTCAATAACACTGAGTAATTATTTACTAAACCCAGTTTTGTTAAGACCAGTATGCAAATTATATACACTAGATACTAAGTAAACCTTTTTTCTTAGTTGATATACCTCTTTTTCAAAGCAACCAATCACTGGCCTGCAATTGTTGGTGCCAGAAATCAAAGGTAAATATCTTCCTCTTTTCAACCAACTTCTCAAAGACAATGAATGTCAAAATGTCGCTACTACTATATCAGCAAAGAAAATGTGAAGAGCTACGTAAGTAGATTAAACCATTTACCAAGGACTTCAGTCAAGTGGACAAATATTCATTTATATTTATATAATAGAATATAACCACAAACAGAACAATTTGTTTGCAAGCACTTGGTGGTACCCAATGACAGTTTAACTACAGTCTATTACTATACATTTAATGTTGAAAAATATATTTTTTAATTGAAATTATACATTGCAATACTAACACAAATAACTGTCTCAATAATAGATTCAATAATTAATTTCAATGGTTAATTAAATGTATAGTAATTTGGGCTTTTTGTTGTTTATTTTTTTTAAGTAATACGTAATTAAAAACAATTTTAATCCCCTAAAACCGTAACCCAATTCGCAAAATGTTAATGTTGAGATTGAATATTCAGAGTGTTGCATAATGGAAATAATGCGTGAAATAACAGAATTTACAATAGGTAAAAAATAAGGTGAGGAGATGGACACACACGAGGTGGATTCAACAATGATTTATTATGAACTGATTAATTTTTACAAGGGTTGAAAAAAGCGGGAACAAACCTTGGGCGGAAGTGGGTGGAGTCTGAGCTCCTGCTGATGTTACATCAAATATATTTATTAATAAAAATATGAACTTATAAAAATCTTAACAGTTAATTCATAGACTGTAGTTAAACTGTCATTGGGTACCACCAAAAAACTTTCCGTTTTAGTTTTCCAACCTAAAACAGAAGTCAGCCACATATATACATACTAGCAGAGCCACTCTTTAAAGAGTTAAAATTTAATTATGATAATCAAATAATCAAATTGCATATAGATTAGAAAAGAACATTTTAAAGCTGTAATCTTATTATAATGGAGATTTGGCGTCTGTCTGTCTCTAACCAAAACTACATCACTGCTTACATCACATTACCCTCAGGAATTGTGCAAGTTTATCAATGAGAATTCAATTTGTAGTCAAAATCATTAACAAATAGAATAAATCTTATTTATTGATAATGTCTCTATGAAAATCTGAGTTAAATTTGCCTCAAAACAGCCCATGTTATTAGTGCATTTAATAATGAAATTTATTGTGTACAGTGCTCATGTGCACCGCAACTCATCAAAGTCTCATGTCTAGTACACAGAATAATGTATTAGTATCAGGAACATGAACAGTTTACAGTAATAGGCAAAACTTGCAAATTGGTCGTAAAATTAAAATTCAAAACAGAACCCACAAATTTTGTAATAAAACTGTTAATTCTAACTAGGGGGGTTTAGGGTTAGGGTTAGGGTTTAGGGTTACGGTTACAGTTGGGGTTTAGGGTTAGTTTAATGGGAAAATAAATGAATAATTTGGGTTCTGTTTTTTCTAGGTCACCCTGTATATTTAAAATCCAGCAATGTGTCTTAGATATCACAAAGGAATAAAGGCTTACATAAAATATCGTGTGGTTAATTTGATTACTGGTTTTAACAAAACCAAGTTTAATAAATAATTACTTGGTGTTATTGATCTCTAATATTATTATTTTATTCACTAGCGTATTAAAATCAATCCTATGAATGATTTTATATAGAAACCAATTAAAATATAATTAGAATAGGTGTAATCTTTTTATATGCGTTCTTATTTAATTTCGTTAGTCTTTGTAATTTGATATATTTCATTACATTAAAACTTATATACTTACGCCCGGAGGGTGCATATTCTTGCTAGTTTTCATAACAGCTATTACATTATTACATTGTTTTTTTTTATAACTTAAGAAATTATTGCTTTGTCAAGGGAGACAATCTATACATATACAATGTGAATAGATATTTTCTGCTCTCCCATATTTTGGACAATAACATTGAGAAAGGTATGAACCCCCTCAACCTTCCAGCTATGAGTTAAATAGTATCCCCCACTGTTCTTCTACAAGGATGGCTTTGGCATTAAATAACCAATGAAGGTTGATATGTCATTAAACAAAGAAACCAAATCAAATCTAACAATTTGTTTTTAAAAATAATATTTACCTACAAACTATTCACTTATAAATCATATATATATATATAATATATATATATATATATATATATATATATAAACAAGATTTGGCATTAAATAGCCCACTGGGATTGATATGTCATTAAAACACAGCCAAGCAAAAACTCTCGCACTTTTATTTAGAGAATAGTTGTTAATTAAAATTAACAACTATTCTCTAAATAAAAGTGCGAGAGTTTTTATGAATTCAACTCAAAGATGTTTTTTTCCCTGAACAGATGGACTCACCACTTCTAATACCCCCCCCCCTGCCCGAATTATAGTGGCCTGTCAAATACTTAAAAATTCTTTTAATTTTTTTAAACTCTCTAAAAACAATTTCTTCAGCAAGAATTTTTTTCCTTAAAAAGTTGAGAAAAAGTTGTTAATTAAAATTAACAACTATTCTCTAAATAAAAGTGCGAGAGTTTTTGCTTGGCTGTGTTTTAATGACATATCAATCCCAGTGGGTTATTTAATGTCAAATCTTGTTATATATATATATATATATATATATTATATATATATATATATATAAAGAAAATTTGAAAAAACAAGTGTTCCGAAAATGGGATGAATTTATTTATCGATGTTTAAAACATTTCGGTTACATTGAACCTTCATCAGGATGTCTCTTGGGGTGAAGAAAATGATGGATGTTTTTATATGTGACAGGAGATGAAAATCTTTTTAGTTATGTAACTGTATTTGATCAGCATTTTATTTTTGAAAGGCAAGTCGCGATCTACTCACGCGAAGGTGTCATGATGCGTGACGCAACTCGAAGAAATGCAAAAGATGAGAAAAAGTATTAATGGACTGATTATTTTTAAGAGAACATAGGGAAACAAAGTGGGAATGATAACTAAATAAATAATTAAATGAAGCCTGGTATTTAGAAATTATTTAACACTATTTAACTAGAAACGGAGATATAATAAATAATACATGTCGGTTATTAAGGGAACAAAGTGGGAATGATAACTAAATAAATAATTAAATAATAATTAGATTGCGACTTGCCTTTCAAAAAATAAAACGCTGATCAAATACAGTTACATAACTAAAAAGATTTTCATCTCCTGTCACATATAAAAACATCCATCATTTTCTTCACCTCAAGAGACATCCTGATGAAGGTTCAATGTAACCGAAATGTTTTAAACATCGATAATTAAATTCATCCCATTTTCAGAACACTTGTTTTTTCAAATTTTCTTTATATTGTCGGATTTAATTTCCATATTTACTCCCATATGTATATATATATATATATATATATATATATATATATGATTTATAAGTGAATAGTTTGTAGGTAAATATTGTTTTTAAAACAAATTGTTAGATCAGCATAATATATAATCAGATATATTCACTGCATATTAGCAGTTATTAAAAGATGAACATAAAGTTTGATTATTGTGGGGAGCCATGTATAAACCGAAGCTCATACAGTGGCTAGTATAAAAATTACATGTATCCCTTTGGCATACCTCTTTTAAGGCGCCTCAGGCACGGGGAAATAAACCCGACCCTACCCCTTTAAGATGAGGGGGCAGTGTTGCCTAGGAGGATGGCCCCCTGGGATTCTGCTAATAATAGTATATATCTTAAAAAATAAGTATATGTATTTACAAACCCCACCACACAGGCAGCATGTGACACAAGGTCAATTTTTAAGTAGAGTTTAACAGGTTTGAATTCAGAGTTTTTCTTCTCCAAGGCCAGTAGCCATTACTAAGGTTGAAGAGCCCAGTCTTCCCTGTTATTTACCTATAGCTAGAGGGAGAATAGTGGGATGCATACTTTTCCACTGGTATTAGAGTTTTGTGAAATACAAACAGCCTCATGTTACGTTGTAATATTCACGGCACTAAAACGATACATGCACCGTAGTCCTTTTTTCTTTCTTGGTACCAAAACTCCGATAAAAATTCATAACACGAGAAACATGTCGTCACAACTCCCAGCCTTTATTAACGTGCTCGTCTAGTCGGCTTCTACCAGAGAGGAGGAGAGGCAGAGAGAAAGAGAGAGAGAGAACACTACTAGATTACTGGGCTCTCATGAGGTCCGTACACTAGGCCCGCCACCGGCAAAAAGAGGACGAACCCTTTCTTTCTTCCCCCACGTCACTTCCGGTCAACACCCGACTTCCGCTTGCCACTCAATTCTTCGTTCGGGGTCACGCTACGGTCAAACCATCGCTCTCCTCTTTTGGGTCATCACTATTTTTTAAGCCATTGTTATTTATTCCTCCTCCTTCCATTAGCAGTTCTAGCTCACAAAAGTCAGGAATATACCCATATTGCAACACTCATCCATGATGACAATAACCATTACACTACAAACTGCTAAAAAAAAAATAAGTATAATTAGTATTTATTAGTTGTACATAAATTCTATAAATAAGAAGTGGCTTGAATCTGTGTTTAAATGTTACCAAAGGTGGCATTTAAGTAAGTATACAATGAAAAAAATGGACTCTCGTCGATTTTGACGCATGAGGGTTCATGTAGAAAAAGTGACAGTGACTTACCGGAAGCTAAACGCGTTCACTGTCTCGCGTGTCAATCTACTCTCTGAGAGCTGTTCGCAAAACTGCCATTTTTTATGCTACAGATTATTTGCATAAGATAGTAGTGAGACATTTTAAAAACAGGTGAGTGGACGTGAGGTAGCAGTTTTTCCTGCAGGATTCGAATACATGACGTTGAAGGACTTGAAACATGGTTGTAGTTGTTACTTTGTGTGTGTACTGGAAGTTTTGTTTGGTGGTGTGAATTTACAAAAGTATCGTAGCAGCTTCAATATTTTTTTTGTAAACCATACCATTAGAATTCATCCAATGAACAACCCGCACAGGGTTTTGTTTATAGTAGCAAAGGCTTGTGTTGAACCATCTGCACTTTTTGGCACAGTCAATAGAAAAGAATTAATGCACACGGAATGCCACAAACCCAATCAATGACTGACCTCAGGTTTTTTCAAATTCAGAGTTTTCCTTCTCCTAGACTGGTTACCTACCCAAGGTTAAAGAGCCCAGTCTGCCCTACTATTTTACCCATAGCTGGTGGGAGAATATTTGGATTCATATCTTTCCCAAGGGTATTAGTGCTATGTGGAATGCAAACAGCCTTGTCTAGGAATTGAACTCGGATCGACAAGTCCATTTCCTACGACTTTAACCATTACACCACTCCCCTCCATATAAGTATACAATAGAATAAGCTTCTTGTGACAGAGAATGAGAAAGGAAAAAGAGCAAGACATTGTCTTGCCTGCCGGGATCGAACTCACGTCCTCCCGCATGCAAAAACAAATGCATTTTGGGCACTGGACGGATGTGAGGTTCGACTGATGTGCCGGATGTTTGAGTAAATATGTCCATAAATGACAAGTGAGTCGAGCGCTGGGAGTCAGCAGCAGCAGAAGCAGTTGACGACGAAGCGCTTTTCAGTAAAGAAATGGATTTTAGTCGAACAGAAACAAAACTACATAGGAAATGTGATTTTGAACTGCTAAAGATTATTTCGACTATGACGACGGATTTTCCAGCTGCTAGACGAAGAATGTGTTGACCAACAGAGGGTCTGGCTTGTGAGAAGACGGAGAACTCGCTTGTTTTTGGTTCCCCCTCGGTGGGAGCTTGTTGATTCGAAGGTCTTTTTCGCCCCATATATTTTCCCCCCTTCTATACTTCTCCAATTTATTAAAGTTTTTAATTTCAACATTATCTTTATTGAATGATGTATTTACAAATTTATTCATTTGTTTTCTTTGTTTAATGGCATATCATCCTTCATGGGTTATTTAATGCCAAAGCTATCTTTGTAAAAGAACACTGGCGGTATTATTTATCCCATAGATCTGAGGATGATGGGGTTTATACCTTTTCTAAGGGTATTAGTTGGTTATTTCCTAAAAGTCCAACATAAACAAAGGGGAACCACTCTTGACTGATAAATTATTTATTTATTTTCCCATTAAACTAACCCTAAACCCTAACCCCGTCTTCTTTTTTCCTAGTAGATCAACAAATAAATAAATAATTTATCAGTCAAGAGTGGTTCCCCTTTGTTTATGTTGGACTTATGGGAAATAACCTATTAGTCTTAGTGAACATATGGGGTGGTAAAAGGTTTTGTGTTTTAAGGTTTAAAGGTAGCTGAATACTCTTGTTGTGTGTTCTTAGGGTTTTTGCTTTTTAACCCCATCTCATTTGGTGGTCACGCTAAAAAGGAAGGAATTCAAAGAACAAAAAAAAAAAGAGACAAAGGCAGAAGATGGTTTTATGACTTAAGCTTTATTGTCCGGTTATAGTCGCCTATGGCAAAGGAATATCTCCCTGGCTAGTAGTGGTGACTAGACCCAGTTAAGGCCTAAACTTGAATGGTTGAGATATTCTCTTGGGGGTCAGTAGTCAGTACTTTTTCTCGCACATGCGCTGGTGAAGGCTCATTGTTGTAAAGGGAAGTAACCGGATAATCCCTCACGTATGCAAATGAGTACGTATAAAAGAACAACACGAAGATTAGCTCAGTGTGATGTGAGGTGATCTCCACCCATGAAGGTTGTTTTCGTATTCTCAGATGTAAACCCACGTGCTACAACTCTTCAGAAGATAAGTAATCTTTACCAATCCTCTTTTACACTCAGAGACTTTTTACCTTGACGGCCAAGAGCCATTTTTGTTATTTGTATTCATTGTAATAATAAACTATTATTACAACCACTCGCAATCTTCTCGTTAATGTATTTCTAATACATAACACTCATGTTTTTATTCAGGGTGAGAACAAGAAGGTGGCACCTATCAGCTGGCAATCTAAAAAGTTAGTTGGCAACTGACTACATATATGACAGTTGTCCACCATTATGTTACGTACTTCTCTTCTGGCCGGCTTGGTACTTCTATCATCTAATGGTCTGGTATATCTTCTACAGGTCTCGTCTGGTCTTTCTTATCTGGGGATTCCGTGTCTGGTTCTGCTGGGGATCATTTCTTATCAGAAGCCTTGTGTCATTGTTAGCTTTTAGTAATAACAACAAGACTTCGATTTACCTTTGATGTTATTTTATTCTGGAACCCCAGGACCAGACAACTGCGCGCTGAGAGTCACATCTTGCTAGCTTCTAACTCTGCAACTGACTAACTGCAACTAACTACTGCAACTGACTTACTGCAACTAACTACTGCAACTGACTTACTGAGTTGCCCACCTTAAACCGGAAAAGAGCTTTCTATCGGGGTTCCGTTCTACCGATTCTATCCCCAGAAAGCAAGGTGAGTGTGAGGTCAAGCATTGTCACTCACTCTCAAGGCCATCAGCTGTACTGATTGCCATAAGGATTTCTATACTACCTTAAAAAGTAATAGGGATCCAATTAATATGTAACAATTAGAGAAACTGCCATTAAACAACCTATTGGCAACCATAACGAGACTCGAACTTGCAATCTTCTGACTTCAAATCAGAAGATTGTAAGTTCGAGTCTTGTTGTAGTTGCCAATAAGCTGTTTAATGGCAGTCTCTCTAATGGTGGACAATCGTCATATATGTAGTCACTTGCCAACTAACGTTCTAACTCTTTTGCCAAAGAGTTCCTTCAACTGAAACAGTACAAGGGAGATAACTCATAATCAACACTGTGAAGAGATGTGTTGTTAAATGTAGAGTTTAACAAAGGCGTTATAAGATAGGAATATATATTTATTAATGTTGCAAAGGTACAGTGATATGTAGTACGTGCGTCTAGGCCCGGGTAGTGTTTGTAAGTAGTTCCACCCCTAAGGGTCTCTGTCAGTTCATGATCTTTCTACATTGCCGGGTTGTGCTGTGGCATGTGAGGAAGTAGTTCGTAATACTATTACAAACACATGGGTGTTTATTTTAATTTTTTAATTTTAATTTTATTCTAATCCCCCACAAAATAATACTCTTTTATGTACACTTTTTAAAACCAACCAATAATTGGCCGGCAATTGTTGGTACCAGAAATGAAAAGATAAATATCTCCCTCTTTCCAACCAACATCTCAAAGTCAGGAGATGTCAAATTGTCCGTAGAAGTAAGCCCTGTTTTTGGGCTAAGTGATGAATGAAGTGTAGGGACCACTATTTACGCGACTACCCTCAGTGGGTGCTCCGTGATAAGTCGGCCTTGTTTTGGGCTTGGTGACGAGAGCTTTTAGTTTTTACGTCTCTCCTCTAGTAACTGCTTTGCGATAAGTGAAGTCTTTGGTATTGGCGCCAACATACGATGTTGGCGATTCGCCCCTAGTGGCAGGGGGAGATAATTAACTATGGAATTTCCAATAGGACTTCAGTTAAGTGGACTAATATTTGTTTATATTTATATAATACAATAATTTGTGACTGAAGTTTGAACTTGCTAACTACAGTGTTACAGTCCAGCACATTAGCCACTTGCCACGGGGACTCCCCTGAATTATTTATGGACACTGCCTAAAAAATAATTAATCCAAAAAAATCTTTACATATAATTATGGTTATTTCCTATAAGTCTAACATGATCAAAGGGGAAGCACTCTTGACTGATAAATTATTTATTTATTTTCCCATTAAACTAACCATATCCCTGTCTTCTTTTTTCCTAGAAGATCAATAAATAAATAAATAATTATCAGTCAAGAGTGGTTCCCCTTTGTTTATGTTGGGTTATTTCCTATAAGTCTAAGATGATCAAAGGGGAACCACTCTTGACTGATAATTATTTTATTTATTGATATACTAGGAAAAAGAAGACAGGATTATGGTTAGGGTTAGGGGTTAGGGTTAGTTTAATAGGAAAATAAATAAATAATTTATCAGTCAAGAGTGGTTCCCCTTTGATCATGTTAGACTTATAGGAAATAACCCAACATAAACAAAGGGGAACCACTCTTGACTGATAAATTATTTATTTATTTATTGATCTACTTGGAAAAAAGAAGACAGGGTTAGGGTTAGGGGTTAGGGTTAGGGTTAGTTTAATGGGAAAATAAATAAATAATTTATCAGTCAAGAGTGGTTCCCCTTTGTTTATGTTAGACTTATAGGAAATAACCCAATTTACACCTGGGGGAAGACTGCATAATGTATCAAGTGAAATGTTGAGGCGAGAAAAAGAATTAACAGTGAAAAGAATTAACAGTGAAAACAATTCTTGGAAATTTGTATTATTTAAATTTTTCAGACTGTTGTCATCTTTATTGTTATATACACAACGTTTCAGCTGTACCCACCCAAATTCTTCAGGTGTGTCAAACCCAGGAGTCTTTTTGTTGAACTTGTGAGCCTTCATGTTATAATCGGGAGCCTTCACAGAACTTCAAACTGAACCCTTTATTCAATTCCTTGGGGTAGATTGATTTAGCCTTGTACCATAGATTTATGGCTTGCTTATAAACGGAGATAGTTACATGTGTCCTATTAAAAATCTTTGTTTCTAATGTTGATATCCATGTAAAACAGGGCCTCCATTGGTGTAACAATCTTTCAGTGATTTTGAGCCTCAAAGTTGCCAGAAATTCAATACTTATATCTTCCAATATAATAGGTCATGCTGGCAGCACATATATCCATGACAATCTCGCACCAACACTCCCTATCATTCATTGCTTCCAGGAGATCCCCTGCGCAGTATCTAGAATCCCTGTACAGGTTTCCACGGAATTGTACTTATAAAGATATTTTATATATACAAGGTGTGTCAAAAAAGTATCGAGATTTTCAGTACTTTTTGACGCACCTTGTATTCTGAAAAATTAACATTCTATTCATTCTTCATTTCTATCTTGGTAAATACAGCTTTAAAATCTGTACTTTTTGATACACCTTGTATTCTGAAAAAAAAATCTCTCAGGTACAAGTGTTCAGCAATGTGATATTTTATATATACAAGGTGTGTCAAAAAAGTATTGAGATTTTCAGTACTTTTTGACACACCTTGTATTCTGAAAAATTAACATTCTATTCATTCTTCATTTATGTCTTGGTAAATACAGCTTTAAAATCTGTACTTTTTATACACCTTGTATTCTGAAAAAAAAAATCTCTCAGGTACAAGTGTTCAGCAATGTGATATTTTATATAACAAGGTGTGTCAAAAAAGTATCGAGATTTTCAGTACTTTTTGACACACCTTGTATTCTGAAAAAAAAAAATCTCTCAGGTACAAGTGTTCAGCAATGTGTCCAACTGGCACAATGGATATATGGGTTGAGTTAATACAGTTCATATCACAGTGACAATCATCTGGAGGTTGCAGGTTCAATCCTGGCTACAGGTGAAAATAAAATAGCTTATAGGGAATTTTTAAAAAAACAGAAATCCTTTGGGTCTTCATGTCATCACTCATTGCAGGCAGTGTCATCTGACTGGTACGGACAACCGCCTCTCTCTGCTGAAATGGTCATTCCTCCTCGAGAGAGAAACCGCCTTGATATTTATGTATCTCAGTGGCCGAACCACTCCAGCCAACAAGGATGACAGGAATCTTACTATGAGTCACCACAATAGAAACTTACTATGAGTCACCACAATAGAAATCTTACTATGAGTCACCAATAAAGAAAACTTACTATGAGTCACCACAATAGAAATCTTACTATGAGTCCACACAATAGAAATCTTACTATGAGTCACCACTCACGATCAGAAGGTAGCAAGTTCAATATCTGTAGCCATCCGCTACATACTTAACATAGATAAGAAGGTTCCCAAGTTTTACAGACCATATGACCTTTAAGGCACCCCTTTTGCTTTGCTGATTCATAAACATATTTTTTTTCCTTTACACCGTCAACATCCGGTTGTTTGTTAGGGGTTAGGGTTAGGGGTTAGTGTTAGGGATTAGTTTTATAATTAAAAAAAAAACTCTAAAAATCGTCTGTTAACAAACACCTGGATGTTGACGGTGTAAATGAAAAAATGTACTTATGAATCAGCAAAGCAAAAGGGGTGCCTAAAGGACATATGGTCCGTTTGACAAGAAATACTTGAAGAATGCTGGAGGGCATATCGGCCGAAATGTGTGTAAATATGTATATATAACTGCCCCTCCACACAAGCAGGATGTGACACAGGTCAATTTTTTAAAATAGAGTTTAACAGGTTTCCTAAACAAGGTTAAAGAGCCCAGACTGCCCTACTATCTAAAATAGCTGGAGGGAGAATTGTGGGATTCATATCTTTCCCAAGGGTATTAGCGCTGTGTGAAATGCAAACAGCCTCATCCAGGATTTGAACTTGTCTCATCACATCCATTTCCTACGATAGTAACCATTACACCATGTGCCCCTGAAATGTGTATATAACAATAAAGACGAGGACAACAGTCCGAAAAATCTAAATAATACCAATGATCAAGTCTCATCTGAAAAATTCAGACAAATAATTCTCCGCCTTGTCGGCTGGGGCATTAGAATGCACCAACTGCACCTCTGCAGAGGGGTAAGACTCCCCAATGGGGCCACCTGTTGGCCGTGGATGGCGACCCGTGATGCTTAAGGATAGAACCCAGGTGTATGAGCAGTTCATGCATGCAATACTCTACTTTTGGCCTATCTTGGGCTAGACGGGCAGTTGGAGAGGTCCCCTCCGATCAATCGGCTGGTCAGGTCAAGCCCTAGCACCTATATGATTGCCCCAACCCTATTGCTCTTATGGCAAGCCCCAACCCCTTTTTATCATATGGGTGCTAGAAGGCGGTTTACATATCTTGGGAATGATGTTAAACTCTATCTGATGGTGAGGTTCCAGTTTTGGAGGTTTGGGGAATGTGGAGCACCCCTTCATCACCATTGCTCCCTGGTCCACTCTGACTCGGAGTGGTAGTACCTGTTAGGGTCCCATCTATGGGTTAAATAGAAAAACATGAGTTTATAAACAAAATTTGGTTATCCATTAAGAATGACTTTATTTCAAAACTTTGTTGGCATTAAATGACCCACCGAGGTTGATATGCCGTAAAACACAAACCAAACCAAAAAAATCTACCCCAACTTTGTTGGCATTAAATAATCCAGTGAGGTTGATATGCTGTAAAACAAAAACCAAACCAAACAAATAATTCTGGGAAAGTTATAATTGATAGCATTTTTGATTGGCATTCCATAATTTTCAATAACGAGCACCTCACGTGGTTTAATGGTTAACAAGCCAGATTAACAGACCAGTAGTTGGTGAGTTCGTTTCTCACTGGGCGCCCCATTCTTCTGGCTATGTGCCACATCCAAGCTAAGCTTGGTAAATCACTAATTTTCACTAACGCTAAACGTGTATAAGAAGGGTAGGTAACTCTATTGGAAAACTTTTTTCTTAAAGCTTTGACTAAAAATCCAGCATGGAAAATGCTGGCTATTTTATTAAAAGATACGGGTATTTATTATAATACTTTATAGTTCGTGAGCTGCAATATTTCCATGAATCTTGCGAGATAAGATTTTTCCTAATGCTGTCCGCTAAAAGAAAGTGAATACGATCATGTTTTGTTATAAAAAAGCACGCGCACGAACAGAATAAAAACGAGCACTTTAAAAAAGTGAGTATTATTATTTACCTACCAAACCCGGTGTTATTTCTTTTTAAAAGACGAATATAAAAAAAAAACATTTAGTTTATAATTTATACCGTATTAAAAAAGTTTATACATTGTTATATCATTATTATTGTTATTATTATTGTTATTATTATAATTCAATTTTCTATGGATAATAGACGCGAGACTTGCTAACTTCAATTTAGTTAATTTTTACCTTTTTTGAATAAAAAGAAATCTGTCTTAAAAACGATTTTTATATCTTAGTAATTTTTGTTTTGTATTATTGATTAAAATTTTTATTTAAGTTTGTTTATAAATTCCAATCTCCTTAAACTTCAGTATCGTTATTATTATTTTTACATTTGAAATTCTTCTTTTTTTTTTTTTTTTTTGGTATTTATCCAGAATAGCACGTTATGGAAATTGACGTTTAAGGTTTATATTATACATTACCGCATAACATCTCCCCGGCGTGCTATTTTGGATAAGTAACGTTTTTTGCTTCATCTAATCGAGTTAGGCATGTTTCATTTCAACTTGAATTCCAAATAGAAATTCTCAACTTTCTGACTTTAATATTTAAAGGTGACCTCTTTAAATCCAAAATTAACGGTGTTTTCCGCAACTATTCTCTTAGTTTCTTTAAGACAATAATTGCAAAAAATAAATAAATTAATAAAAAAAGGGGGAGGTTAAGACTTAAACCCTTGTTTTTGCTTTACATAAACTTTTTAAAAAACCTAGTATTACCTTTTCTATTCTTTAAAATTAATCAGCACTTGAAAGAAAATTTAAGGTAAATCGTCTTTTTTCATTCTCTCGATTTTATTGACTTCTGTGACAAAAGTTAAGATTCAGTTTATAATTCCGTTAAAAATTTTGAACCCCTCTTTCACTTCCTTCGGATTTATTATTTAATTTCGGAAAAGAAGAAAAAAAAAAGAAGTTTTTCAAGAGGGAGTTTTTACCGGACATGGGTTTTGTGGCCATACTTATGGCACTAGATGTTTGCATTAAATTTACAACGTAAACTAGCCACTGACTTTTTGTCTGAATTCAAATAAAATATGAAAGACTAAAAAAAAAAAAAAAAAAAATCACGTTCTCTTTTTTAGTCTAAAAATGCTATTCCGTGATTGTTTTTATGGACTTTCCGTTGATCCCTCCCTTCAGATCAAAATTCCTGTAATAATGACAATTGATAGGATTTCCTGTAACAAAAAAAAAAAAAAAATTACTATACATTTGATTAACCATTGAAATTAATTATTGAACCCAACGGTAGACACATTAGTCTCAGTTGTTTGTGTTAGTATTGCAATTTATAATTTCAATTAAAATATTTTTCAACATCAAATGTATAGTAATTTGGTTTTTTTTTTGGTTTTTTTTAAGTAATACGTAAATAAAAAACAACCTTAATCCCCAAAGCCCTAAACCGTAACCCAATTCGCAAAAAAGTTCATTCATAGACTGTAGTTAAACTGTCATGGGGAACCACCAAAAAACTTTGTTAGTTCAGTCGGTAGAGCGTTCGGCTAGAAACCACAAGGTTCCTAGTTCAATACTGGTCCTCGCCAACTCAGCGTATGAGTAGCACAGGGATCTGTGCGGTAAAGTAAGGAGCTGATGGTAAGTGTGGCGCTCCACTTCAAATGCCAAAAAAATAATCTCTTTGGTCTAGCGCTATTGAAAAGGGGATAGTCTCCCTCGCTGACTGGTTGATACCGACTTTAGGCCACCTCGCCGACTTTACTTACTTATATAGCTCAAAAAGAAAATGTACTCTTCGCGGAGAACTGTCCTGGCCTCCTGCCTCCTGAAGCGATTTTTGAGGCTGGAGGCCAGGACGGTTCTCTACGAAGAGTACCCATTCTACGTCCAGATAAGAGTAAATTTCAGTCATTTGTTTCATTTTTTTTTTTTTTTTCACTGAACGACAGTTACATTGAAGTCCCCAAAATTATATATCGGCAACCGGGATGTAAGTCGTCAACAAGTCGGTGGAGAGAAAGACTAAAGAAATATGGCGGATTGGAAGCGTAATTTTTAGATGTAACTATTCAATAGAAAAATCAAGCAAATGACTGAAATTTACTCTTCTCTTCTGGATGGTGAAGTATAAATAAGTATAATCTAGCTATGTTCAAAATTTCAGATGTAAGGGAGATAAATGCGAAAAAAATCAACATGTATGAACAAGATTTTTGAGTGTAAAATAAATGAAAATCTATGTATTGCGTGATCGGGGGGGGGACTTTTTAATATGTTTGATGATCCGTACATGAAAATACAATCGTTTTTTAAATATATATAAAAATCTCGGAAACTATGTTGCACAAAACTGTACAATTTTTAAATTTACATTTTTAGATAGATTAAGTAAATCTTGATTTATGGTTAAAATATGAAGTTCAACATAGTACTTTCCGGACCATATGGCCTTTAGGCACCCCTTTTTCAATCTCGTTTCATAAGGACATTTTTTTCATTTACACTGTCAAAATCCGGTTATTTGTTAGGGGTTAGTTTTATCATTTTAAAAAAAACTCTAAAAATCATCTATTAACAATGTTGATGGTGCAAATGAAAAAAATGTCCTTATGAAACGAATCGCAAAAGGGGTGCCTAAAGGTCATATGGTCCCACTTTCCAGACATTTAAAATTCACTATTATTAGTATTAAATTATAATTTCAACATGAAATTTCTTCCATCTAAGAAACTCTGTCACGCAGACGGACTCTCTAGATTGATACCCAAACAGAGAGAACACCTGATTGCTTCCCTTCGAACTGAAAGGGACTTGAAAACTTCACTGTGCAACACGATAAGGGAACTCACAGTAACTCTTGACGAGATAAAACGGGAGGCAGTGAACGATGAGTTCATAATACAGATGAAGGAAAAGCTAGCACAAAAAGACCAACAAAGTCCAGATGCCTTCTCCATATGCGATGAAGTACTACTATACAGCGAACGAGTGGTCATCCCAGCTACGCTACAAAAAAGGATCCTGAATGATTTTCATGTTGGTCATCCTGGCATTACTAGGATGAAAAGTCTAATGCGGAGCTACGTATATTGGCAAAACATGGACAAGGACATTGAGTGCATGGTGAAAGCATGCATGGGTTGTGCCTTAGCAGCTAAGGCTCCCCCAATAAAATTCAGTCCTTGGCCTAAAACAGACCGCCCATGGGCACGTATTCACATCGACTTTGCGGGGCCACTGGAGGGTTACTATTATTTAATAGTAGTTGATAGTTTCTCAAAATGGCCTGAAGTATTTCGATGCAAAAGCCTGACTACTGAAATAACTATAAGCGCTCTGCACGAACTATTCACTCGTTTTGGAGTGGTCGACTGTTTAGTGTCGGATAATGGCACACAATTCATGTCCGGAGACTTCAAAGAATTCTGTGATACGTTTCACATCGACCACATAACCACCCCTCTGTACCACCCAAGGTCCAACGGTCAAGCTGAATGTTTTATGGACACTCTAAAGAGAGCCTTGAAGAAGGCCAAGGGCACACCTATTGAAAAAGCGCTTCAGCAGTTTCTGCAGGTGTACAGGATTACGCTGAACGCAAGTACAACTTCATCATTACCTCCGTCTGAGGTAATGTTTGCTCGTAAGATAAGGTCCGTCTTCGACAAATTGCTCCTGAGACAGACAAAACCAGGAAGATCTATGACAGTGCCAAAGAAGCAGTACATCCCTGGTGAGAAAGTATACTTCCAGATGTTCCGAAACAACAAGAGTTTCTGGGAGTTGGGAAAAATACAAAAGAAGATCGGCAATATGATGTATATTGTCAAAGGTCCCAAGTTTTCCCACAAGAGACACCTCAGCCAATTAAGAAAACGCTTGTCGGAGGATGTTAACAGCGGTCCCCCGGAACAAGAGGAGGTAATGGATGTCATATATGACACATTTAGCTTACCTACTCCAAAAGCAGCCCCTCAACAACACCATTCTTCAAGAAATCGGAGAGCGACGGATTTTATCGACATAAATCCCAAGAGGAAAAAATATTAAGACTCCTGTGGAGTGAAATCTTAGGAGGGGGTGTTATAGGTGATATAACCTATGGACATAAATGGAATGCGCCGACGATTTCTATAAGTACCAGAACAATTGTGGCTTGAGACGAAGCAAATGCGAGTCAGCTCTTAACTGTATGGTCGGACGCAATTTCTACTTTCTTTGCTGTCATTTCTACTCCTTTTGTTCAATACATTTGTATCCATTGTTACCAGTCATTTTGTCTTATTTTTGACCCTTAAACCCCCCAACAAGGTTTGATGTGCCATAAAATCCAACCAATCAAATCCGCCCTGTTGGCAGACGGGTAAGACTCCCCCAATGGGGCCACCTGTTTGGCCGTGGGTGGCGACCCGTGATGCTTAAGGATAGAGCCCAGGTGGATGAGCAGTTCATGACATGCAATACTCCACTTTGGCCCTATCTTGGGCTAGACAGGCGGTCGGAGAGGCCTCCTCTGATCAATCAGCTGGTCATGTCAAGCCCTAGCACCTATATGATTTTCCAACCGTATTGCCCTTATGGCAAGCCCAACCCCTTTTTATCATATGGTGCTAGAAGGCGGTGGCTGCGGGTCTACATGTCCTGGGAATGACGTTAAACTCTATCTGATGGTGAGGTTCCAGTTTTTTGGAGGTTTGGGGAATGTGGAGCACCCTTTCATCACCATTGCTCCCTGGTCCACTCTGACCGGAGTGGTATTACCTGTTAGGGTCCCATCTATGGGTTAAATAGAAAAAAATGTATTTATAAAAAAATTGTATTATCCATTAGAATTGATTTATTTCAAAACTTTATCGGCATTAAATGAACCCACTGAGGTTGAAATGCCACAAAAGCCAAAACCAAAACAACAAAGTTGACATGCCATAAATCCAACCAATCAAATCTTTATGTAGGTTAATTTGGTTATTAGTGTTAATATTTCTTAAAGAAACATTAAATTTTCTTCTGTAAACTTTATGTAAGACAATCTGTTATTAGTCATTAAATTTTTTCTATTGTATCTTTTAGACATTTATGAGTTTTCCTTTTCGTTGCCCATATAAACTAACATAGAATATACTGTTAAATATTTTTAATTTTCTTTTGCTCTCGAAAGTAATAAATGTTGATTCGTGTTAACATTGGATTATTTGAAAATTATCTCAAAGGTATGTTAAAGTTTCTTATATTTCCTACCTGTAATTCAGGGTGGTTGAAAAGTAGCTCCCTATTTTAAACTATTCATAATAGAATAGATGAAGACTTGATTTAATGCAAGATGGTGCTCCTCTACATTTTGTTTTGTTGTTTGTGAATGGCTGAATCTCTATTTTCCTTGGAGATAGATGGGTAGACGTGGTCCGCATAAGTGTCTGGCCAGAAGCTCTGATTTAACACCCTGTGGACTATTTTTCTTTTGAGGTTGGTTAAAGGAATAAGTCATACTCTATGAAAAGAACGACTTTGGAAGACTTGAAGAACAAATAAGAGAATTTATTTTTACCATTCCACAAGAGTTTCCTGGGAGATCAGTTGAGTGTGATTCTTAAGCTGCACGCAAAAAATTTGAGAGAAAAATATCAACTAACGTAGCGTTCCACTGTTATTATCCGAAAAGAAATGTATCTGAATTTAACTAATGAATTACATCAACTTAGTTAAGCTTAAGGTAGAGTCTTGATGAAATCATTTCGATTGAAACCATGGTAGAACCCTTAAACTTCTTCCCGACTACTAATATATATATTATATATATATATATATATATATTTATCACACACACAACACAACAGTGGTACTTGACTTAAGAGTCTAATTCGTTCTGCTTGTAAGGTCCAGTTTTCCTCATTGAAATAACAGAAATATCGTTGAATCCTTTTCAGCCCCGTCCCATAATAAAACAATAATTTTTTTTTTTAATGTTTTTGGTATTTTTTAAGTAAGAAAAGATAGTCCTGTATTGTGAACTAAAGAAATATAACAAAATAGAATGTTAATGAATTATGTCTGTAATTTGTTTTTGTGTTTTTTGTTTTTTTTTTTGATAATATTTTTTTCGGTGTAATAAATTTGAAGCTTAAATTGTTTTTTAAGTAAAGTTTAATAACATAAGCATATATGAAGCTCGCTTGGTACCT
>CM042157.1:70796058-70808558 GCA_023376005.1 Doryteuthis pealeii
AGAGAGAGATAAATAAATAAAAAATAAAAATTATTCACATCAAGCCTCGTCTAAAAAATACAGACAAATAAAAAAAGAATTGAATAAAATTACCAAGTAAACTTGGAAATCTTGGTGTGAATTCTTTGATGACATAAGGCAACATCATGTAACTTTCATTCATTTCAACTGGTGACTGTCCAAGGTTTGTTTGATTCCAATCTGAAAATATATTAATAATATAATATCAACATTACAGTATATTAAATGTCAAGTGGGAGCAACATGTTTCAAACAGGACCATACTGAAGAGAACTGGACTCTCTGGCATGCACAAAATATTTCTCCAATGCAACCTGAGATGGGCTGGCTACTTAAACAGACTTGTGTTTAATTTTCAAATATCTTCCAAATATAAATCAATTTTTTATTATTCTTGCTCAAAATCCCAGCCCTGGTGATAGTGAATGTATATATATATATATATATATATATATATATATATATATATTTTACTTTGTCGTTAATTGTTTTTATTTTTGAAGTTTCCTCTGGACATACGCATATACACAACTGCCCTTAATATATGTATAGATGAGTGTTCATTTTGAACTAAAATCCACAAATTCTTATAAATGCAATAGAAAATAGAAGCTCAAATAAGTATCTGAATTTTTATACACAACAATATTTAACTTAAAGATACCCCTCCACCAACACCCTGAAGTAGGCGAGGTTTGATTCTTCAGTACACCTCTGCTTCTCTTTGGATCTCCTCATCCCTGCTTATTTACAAATCTCCTTTTTTGTACACATCTCTTGACCTTTCCAAATGAAAGTTATTTTATTTTGGTTTTATTTTATTGAATATAATGCTATAAGGCAACATCATATAACTTTGGATTATTTGGACTGTTGTCCTCATCTTTATTGTTATCTGTACAATGTTACAGCCGATGTACCCTCCGGCCTTCTTCAGGTATTTCTTGTCAAACTCGGGAACATTCTTGTCGTAATCAGAAACCATCACAGAACTTTAAACCCAACTCTTTATTCAATCCACAGAGGTACACTGTTCTTGTTCCGCTAACCATGATCGAGTACAAGTGTTAATCTGTGTTAATTATTATTCTATGTTACAGCTGCTCTTGACCAGTATTGAACCTGTAGCCTAGAGATAACTGTCACTACTGTCACTTAGAACTGTATTAACTCAATGCCTATATCCACTATGCAATGTGTCCAATTGGTCAATTCAGAATGAATTTTGGAAACTTATTAACTTAATGTCTTGTTTTACCTAGAATATTTATCTTTATACTTATGAATGATTTTTTCACCTTGACTCATATTGCGTTTTGTTTTTTCTTAATTCCAAGAAATAGTATCTTATAACTTGTAATAAATACAAGGGTGAGTAAAAAAAGTAATGCCATTCAGTTTAGGACAAGTATAATAACCAACATAGGGACATGTATCATACATCAAAATGAAGCTGGTCCTCTGTGGATCACATCCCTACTTCCCCACATAGTCACTGTTTTTCTCAATAACAATCTTCCACCTTCGAATAAGAGCATGTATCTTATAAAGAAAGTCACAACTTATTTTTAAAATTATAAATGGTGAGAAGTTTGCAAGAATTACTCACTTGCAGAAGTGCCAGCCGCTCCAATGAGAACAGCTGGAATGACAAGAATAATAGCAAAGAAAGCGCCGATAATGGAAAACAGTTGGGCTTGGACAGCGCTTTTCATGGAGAGGACACGCTGGAAAAATGACTGCCAAGGAATTGTACCAAAAGTCTGAATTAAAAAATAAAAAAAAAATAAAAAAAATAAAAAGAATTAATGCAAAAAAAGAGATCAGTTTTTATAAGGAAAATATTAATGACAAAAATCGAAGCAAAATTTAGTTTGAACAAAATAATTTTTAATTATTAACAAACAAAATTGTTTATTTAATTCTTGTGTTGTTAACATTCCATATTGTAAGTAAAACAACAAAAATACAAAAACAATTAAATAAACCCAAAAATACATTTTTTTTTAAATTAGCAAGGAGTTGATTTATAAAAAAAAACAACGTTGTCCCTATTAAGAAATGATTTATTAAATAAATTAATAAAGATTTTCTGACCCCCAAAAAAGAAATTAACCCTCAAACATTCAAAACAAAATAAAAAGCAAAACCAATATAAGATTATGTTATATAATAGAAATAGATATCTCTTCTGATTCACAAATTGACTGACTCAAAATACACCCACTCACCAACAAAAATTAAAACACTTTTGAACAGAATCTATGTTATTAAGAAATATAACATCAAACAGATGTTGATCTGACAGTAGCTTGAAATGAAATGAACAAAACAAGTTTCTGCTCATAGGCTCGACGCAAGCTTCCAGGTGAAAAAACAAATTTACAAATAATCAAAAAAGTCCTGTTTTTAATTTTTTTTTCAACAAATCATAAATTTTCCCAAAAAAACTTTCCAAGGCAAATCTCTAGCCTATATGTGTGTGTGTGTGTGTGCACATTTATTAGAAATTACTAAAAAGAGTATGACCAAAATTTCATGTGTTTATTTTTATTTAATTTTTTTAAAACCCTGAATAAAAATTCAACAAAACTCAGAAAAAAAAAAATGAATAAAACCTCACATAATTTTTGCTGTATAATGAAGAGGAAGGATTAAAAAAAATTACAGGTAAAAATTATTTGTTTTACAGTCTTTAAGACGGGAGAATTTTATAAATTAAAATCTGTATAATAGTGCGTTTTTTCAGTTTTTCTTTCTTAAAGATGTGCTCTTTATTTATTTCATTGGTACAATTAATAAATTCATAGAATTTTATATGAAAGTTTAGGCTCCATTCTTAAATTAAAAATTAAAATAAGAGATAATTTACAATATTAAATTTTATAAAGCCTTAAAAAAAAAAAAAAAAAAGGGAAGGTGCTGTTGTACAGAAATTTTGGCCATACCTATCTGATGTAAAAGAACAGTTACTTCCCTTTGATATAAGCTGTATTTCTTTTAAAATTTTGGTAATTTATGAGGAAGTGCGTCCCAGTCTCCTGCCTCAAAAATTGCTACCTGGTGACTATCAAAATAACAACCCCAGCTCGTCGTAATTCTTGTTTATTTATCGTAATTTGTCGTAATTCTTGTTTATATATGAAGATGGATATATAGTTTGGAATAGACTGAGATAGATAGATAAACAAACAAAATAATATAGATAGATAGATATGAACAAATGGAGATAGATATTTTTGACAAGTAAATGTATTTGGGGGGGGGTCGCATCTTTTTTTGTCGTAATTCTTGTTTATTTAAACTAAAAACAAGACATTAAATAAACATGAATAAAAAAAAATCTTGACTAACAATATAAAGTCCTTCCTGTCTATACAGTTAAGTTTGAGGGACTTACCCATGTGATGGAGAAGATATCTGGTATCTTAGTGATTTCTTGGAGAGGGTTTTAAGTTGATGTCTCATCTGAGCTGGTCCGGAATCTATCTGAGGGTTTTGGTATTTTGCACCAAAACTTCTGGGCTCATCACATGATTAGTATATCCAATCACAGAAAGCCTCTCCCTCACTTAATCCCACACACAGGAATAAACATTTTACTGACCCAACACATGCGAGTTTTATAAAATGTTTCTTATTTCAATTTTAATGTAATTGTAAAGTGAAATAAAATAAAATAAAATACAATTTCTCTGAATGTTTGAGATGAGGCTTGATGATTAGTATTATCTGTGTTATTCGGACTATTGTCCTCATCTTCATTGTTATCTGTACAACATTTTGGTCGATGAGCCCTCCGGCCTTCTTCAAGTAATTCTTATTGAACTCGGGAACCTTCTTTTCGGACTCGGGAACCTTCTTGTCATAATCGGGAGCTATCATGGAACTTTGAACCTAACCCTTTATTCAGTCCACGGGAGTATCCTGTTCTTATTACACTAACCATAGCTGGGGTAGAGGCGTTAAGCTCTGTTATTTATTATTCTGTTACTGCTGCCCTTGAGCAGGATTGAACCTGCAGTCTTTATTTGGGAACTTATAAACCTAAATGTTTCAAAATAAAAGAATAATCAATAAAATAAAATAAAAATTAAAAAAAAAAAAAGGAATTTACCATTGTAATAAGTAAATCAATCCAAACGCCAACATCTTCAGTTGTGAGTGTGCCAAGCCATTGATTTTGAGTTGTTGAGATATTTGCTACTCGATGATCCAATAAAATGAATGGAGTACACACACCCTGAAATGAAAAAGCAATGAATTTAACACAAAATTATTTTCTGTATTGCTAAATAACAAAAATAATTTCTACTTATCTACTCAGCAGCAGATATTCACTTTTACAAATTTGAAAATTTAGGCAAATAGATTTATCTGTTAAGTCGAACTTAACGGACCTAAATTCCACCATCGTATGTGGGTGACATACAATGGTGGAATTTAGGTCCGTTGAAACCTGCTGAAAGAAAAAAAAACCCCAAAAATCAGGGAATTAACCGAATTTAATTAAATTTTCAGTGTTGATATATTATTGAGTAAAAGATATAATGTACCAGTTATTTTATTTATAAACTTTTACGTTTTTTCAGGTCAGTTTACTTTGAACCACATATCTTTGAGGTGTAACACAGATTCTTAAAACACTGAGTACAAGGCCCCCACATAAAAAAACATTTCCAACAAAGTATGGAAGACTCACACCTGCACAGGAAATCAGAGCTTTAAAAAAAAAGGAATAAAAGAAAAAGAATTAATTTTATGATAGCAGAAAATTCAGATTTCTGCTTAACTGCACTCAAATTGATATTGCTTTGGTTATTAAGTTATCTTTGGAAACTGGCAAAGATGAAGAAGAGAGGAAATAAGTCTACAAGTGAGTTGTCCAGAACAAAACCTTTTGAAAAAATTATTAGCCACAAATAGTCATTAAAAAAAATCTCTTTTATCAGTGTTGTGAGGTTTCAAGGGATCAAAAGTAGAAAATGTATTAACAGAAAGTAGACAATACAATAGAGAGATGTGGAAATTACGTCCGACGAACAGAGTTATTGGCACTCGTATTGGCTTGCCCCAAGCCACAATTATCCCTGTTTATTTATAGTAAGCTGTTGGCGCATTCCATTGGTCTTATAGGGTGTGTTACCTATAACAATCAGCAAAGATGTTTAATAGATTTAAAAGAAAATGTATTCTTACCAAACCAACAAGAATGAGAAACAATTGTAAAATATCTGTGTAAACAACTGCCAAAATTTGTCCACATGTTGTATAAAGAATGGCTATGGCTGAAGATAGACTTGTTGCAAGTTTAGTGTTCATGCCTGTCATAATGCTGAGACTGGTACCTGAAATATAACAACAATAAAACCAGAGAAGATCAACATATTACAAAAAATAACAGGAAAGATATGTTTATGAACAATGCAAGATCTTTTTTACATAAGGGTTTTAATGGGGTAGCGTGCAAGGATCTAACACATGATTCAGTAATAATAGATCTGCGAGACTAATTTTTTGCCCCCATCTTCTACCGAGGTGATGCTGGGTAGCTACTTCTAGTGTAAAATAAGGTTAAAAATATTATTATACTAGAAAAATAACAAGATGAATATATTTAAAAACAGATGAATGAATTACAAAAATAAATTATTTACAAATAGATTTTATATGCCTTCCTCTTGCGAAATCTTGAATGTCTTCAAAATAAATTTTATCCCCAAGGTCATGCTCTATGGGTAATATTGCTAAAAGTGTATGTTACTGGATAGGACAGTGTGAATTTTTTGGTGAGAGATAGGAAGTTGTAAACTTATCAATTTTTACTTTCACAAAATGAACGTAGCACCGAGTTGAGTTTTTCAGTCAGTTGAACAAGCTCAAGAAAATTTCCTTTATTTTCATTTGCCCCCTTAACTCGTAAATTGTGCTACCCAGAGCTGACCGCCCCCCTGCAGGAAGGACATAAAAACATGCCACTTCAACACTAACATATAGGAGATTGGTGCAGAAAACAGAGCGGCCTGACACATCCTTGTCAGACAAGGGACAAAAGTGAAAAAGAGAGGAAAGAAGACACCACAGAAAAGAGAGCCAAAAGGAAGGAGAGACAACAGCAACTGCAGCAAGCATCACTGTTTGTATGTAGTCACTGCAACAGAGATTGTCATTCAAAAATGTGCAGATGCAGTTAAATAAATAAATAACATTTTTTTTAAATGGACACAACGCCCTTGTCTTTAACTCTTAATGTCCTATACCACCTCATTCCACCCGGCCAGAAGTCACATTCATTTTCCTAATCTACCCCAAATGATAGCCTTTGTTTAGAATTAATATTAAACATGTTTAGAAATCTTTGATTTAAGGGAAATAACAGTTGACTTTAAATGAAAAGGCAATTTTAAGCCATTTTTTGATAAATCTTTATAGGTATGGGACTCTGGACTTAAAAAAAAATTCTCAACAGAATGTTAAGTGTTAACAGATGGAAGGACGCCAACACCATTAAAAGCAAATTATTTAGACTTACCTAGAGCCATAAGGATAGAAGCTGACCATAAAACATCTCCACACAAAGTGGCCAGGTATATGGGCACCACCATAGGGAGGCCATATTTTTGGTAGAATGGATCCAACATGGTTAAGTATTTACAGGCTCGCATCTTTTTGGCAAACACAAGGCCACCTACAATGATGAAAAAAAAAAAAATCATTATTTTTCAAAGATTTAAATATTTATACAAATGACCAACAATTAAATTCAAATGATAGTATGTATGTATGTATTGTAGAATAATCAAGCTAAGTTCCAATTACCATTGAATTGGTAAGACACGGCAACAAGTAGTCGTAACTGAATACAAACCTATTTTGCTGCAACCCTACTGCAGAATGACAGGGTATTTATGAAACTCCACAACATCACAGAAACCAAGCAGCCAATCAGAACTCAAGGAATGGAATCACACAAATACATGAATGGACTATTCTTGATTTCCATAAATACCAACTGTCTTGGACACTGCTTCAGTTGTGCTTAGCCAGTTGCTGTTGTTCAGACCAACAGCGGACTGACTGACCTCAATATGTATGTATGGAGAAAACTACGAAAATAAAATAATTAGCGACAAAGTAAATATGAGGAGTGGAGGATTTGAATAAATCCGACAAAATGTAGTTGAGAATAGAGGAAAGTGTGGATAAAACAACACAAAACAGCATAAATTCAATTGATATTTCACCTCATATTGAATGAAGCTTCGTCAGAGCTTTATTGAACATAGGTACTTGTACATTCGCTTTTATAGTGAAAAGGTGAATGGGTGAGGGGTGAGGCAATGATGGGTGGGTTGGTGTGTAGGGCTATTTTCTTTTTCTAAATTAGATATATATATACATATTCACTATCACCAGATCTTGTTTTTGAGCAAAAATAATGAAGATTTTATTTATATTTGTGAAGATAATTCAAAAATAAAATTTAAATAGTAACAGCATGGATTTTTTTTTTGTATTTAATATTTTAAATAGGAGATATGAATTTATCTTTTCAGAGTGTCTGTGCACTTTTTTTGCTGATGATCCACCAGGTGAGATCAATGCAAGGTCTTTTTTATGTAGGGATTTTAATGGGGTAGCCTGCGAGGATCCAACTAATCATTCAGTAATAATGGATTTGAGAGACTAATTTTTTGCCCCCCTCTTTTACCCAGGTGATGTTGGGTGGCTGCTTCTAATGTAAAGTAAAGTTAAAAATATTAAACTAGACAAAACGTGATGCATTGGGTCACCCATTGAGCTGTGGGTAGATAATTGGGAATAAGGAAAAGTAAGATTTCTAAGAAAGGAAAAGTTTGACCTAATTTAAATTTATGGAGAGCCAAGATGTTGAAGCTACTGGCTCACTGCTTATGAAATTTGACATACAAATACATTTCACATGCACCAATCTTTCTCAGTCTCTACACTCAATGAGAAACTAACATATATAACAAGTGATAAGCAGAATGAAATGAGACGGGTCAGTTTTTGACTTAATTGCAAATTACGTGTAATTAGAAACAGTTAAAATGGATTTTTTTCAAACATAACTCAATCCTAGAATTAAGGAATAGTTTAGTATTATTTTCAGGTCATTAAACTAAGCAGTAAAAAAAGCCTTTACGACACAAAGATTGATTCACTCAGCTTTAGAATAACAATAGATTACTTTAACAGATTGAAAAGAAAGCCTATTGAAATACTCACCAAATATTAAACCTAACAAGATTCCAAAAGGAGCCAGAGTCCATATCAAACCATAAGTAGCCACAGACTCAGATGTTCCATTCAGAAAACCTCCTCCAACAATGGTTGCTGAAATTAAAAGATTCATAAATAAAAACAAAATTCGGTTAATTCCTATAAGTCTAACATGATCAAAGGGAACCACTCTTGACTGATAAATTATTTATTTATTGATTGATCTACAAGGAAAAAAGATGGGGTTAGGGTTAGTTTAATGAGAAAATAAATTTATCAGTCAAAAGTGGTTCCCCTTTGATCATGTTAGACTTATAGGAAATAACCCAAAATTCTCTTTTTCTAAACTTAAGTTATTTTTAAAATTATCAATGTATGATATACATTCCATAGATTTAGTAGTATGAACTCTTATCTATTAATAATGGAGATTAGGTCTCTATTTGTCGGTAACCGAAACTACATCACTGCTTACGTCACAATTACTAAAACCACCAATACATAGAATAAAGAATAATTATTACTAATAAAATAAATTAAAGCTATTCCTTATAATTCAATGTTTGAATCCTTTCCATTATAATAAATAAACTATATATTATTTAAATAAATAAACTATGAAATTAATTAGAAGATTGTATTACTTTAAAATGGAAAAAATTATTTGCAAAATTTTGTAATCAATTTTAAAATTATTTCTTATTTTTGCCCTTTTTTCAGTAACAAAAAGTTAATTAAAAAGTTTACAAATAGATAAATACCTACAATTTTGTATAAAATTTATGTGTAAAATATTCAAAATAATTAATAATTAATAGATGCACACAACATTTTTTTTGAGGGGGATAGAACTAAATTTCCATTTCAAATAGTTTTATTTTTTACTCTTAATGAATTTTATCATTTTACTTACGATACAAACCATCTGACATTGAATTTTTAACTCCCACCCCCTCAGTCAATATCTTTAAAAAATTAATTTTTACACTGTCTGGAGCACGATTTTTTGGGGGGTGGGGGTGGGGTGCTAGCTATTATAATGGATATTCGGTGTCTGTAACTGAAACTATGTCACTCCTTATGTCACAATATCCTCAGGAATTGCATAAGTTTATCAATGAATATTTATTGTCAAAATCATTCATACAGAGAATAGAACAATGCATGGAATGGAAACCTGATTGATTCATCATCAGTCAGGCTCCTTAACCACTCGGCTATCATCACCTACAAGCTGGGAGGGTGATTTTAACTGATAACACATCTGTTTATATGTAAAGGCCGCCTGAGAGTGCTCCATCCTTTATATAGGAGAGTGTTTCTTTTTTAAGCTTAATTGACAGTCATCAGTGAAATCCCCTCCAAAGTGCTCAACCCACAAGACCTTGTTTCCACAACAGAAGGCCTCTCTGATCCTGATTTGGGTTATTTCCTATAAGTTCAACATAAACAAAGGGGAACCACTCTTGATTGATAAATTATTTATTTATTTATTTATTGATCTACTAGGAAAAAAGAAGACGGGGTTAGGGTTAGTTTAATGGGAAAATAAATAAATAATTTATCAGTCAAGAGTGGTTCCCCTTTGTTTATGTTGGACTTATAGGAAATAATGCTGATTTGTCTTCAAGGATCGTGTCACATTCCTTAAAACACATTTATTGACAGTTCCTGGACCTTCATAATCACTAATTTCTTGGACCATATGACCTTTAGGCACCCCTTTTTCGATCTTGTCTCATCTGGACATTTTTTTATTTACACCGTCAAAATCCGCTTGTTTGTTAGGGGTTAGATTTATAATTTAAAAACAAAACAAAAAAAACTAAAAATCATCTGTTAACAAACAACCGGATTTTGACAGTGTAAATGAAAAAAAATGTCCTGATGAAACAAGATCGAAAAAGGTCATATGGTCTGTTTCTTTTGTCGCTCTTCTTGCACTTTTTTTTCCATAGATGGCGTAAAATAATTAATAATTTTTTCACCACTCATTATCAAAGGTGTAAAATAAAAAATAAACAATTAATGTTTTCTGCAGGACCTGTGGATATACCACAGTATGATAATGAGATCATTACAACTTTTGATAATTTGATAATTTTAAATATTTGAGTAATTCTCAGAAAAATCTCAATGATGAATATTTGCAGGAATATTTTTTCTACATAAATAAACAAAATGGAGAAATTGCCAAACAAAACAATATTCCATTTTTATTTTGAAGTTTCCAGAATTGTTTATATAAAAACTCTGCATTATTTTGACAAATGTTATCAAGTTATGTTTTATTTCTGTTGAAACATGTAAAAAAATTTAAGGTTATTTCCTTATAAGTTTAACATAAACAAAGGGACCCACTCTTTACTGATAAATTATTTATTTATTTATTTATTGATCTACTAGGAAAAAAGATGACGGGTTTAGGGTTAGTTTAATGGGAAAATAAATAAATAATTGGTCAGTCAAGAGTGGTTCCCCTTTGTTTATGTTAGACTTATAGGAAATAACCAAAAATATAATTATAGAAATCAACAGTAGAAAAAAAATGTAATGCACAAATGTCAATAATTTAAAACCCTATTTATTTATTTATTTTTTATGCCTCCTCGGGCATCCCTTCTTTGGATGACTATATATGCTCCCCATTCCCCAGTGAGTTGAGCACTTTGGAGGGGATTTCGGTGATGACTGCCAACTAAGTTTAAAAAGGCAACGCTCCCCTATATAAGGTATGGAGCACTCAGTCCTTCTCACCACAGTTACATGCAAACTGGAAGAGGAGGTCAGATCTAAGGTTATTACCTGTCAGTCAAATCTATAACAGTCTAGGTCTGAATTCAAATCGAAACTATTATTTGAATACAACACACAAACCGGAAGAGAAATTCAGAGTTAGGGTTATTACCGATCAGTCAAATCTATAACAGTCTAGGTCTGAATTCAAATACTATTGTTTCGATTTGAATTCAAAACTATTTTCTACCCCTGCATAATTAACAGGGTACCATTCATTTAAAGAATTAAGATTTATTTTTAAAAAATGGAAAAAATGATTCACCTGTCATCGTGCATATTCCCACCAAAATAGGCAGATTACGCCCAGCCACAAGTTCTCTCTCTGTCTGGGTGCAGTCTTCATTTTGCTTGACAACTCTCACCAGTGTTAAACCAACAATAAATACTAAAATGTAGGCTGCAAATACCACAATTATTGCAACCACATCGACCATGATTGCTTTTTGGGCATCAATTTGAACCTGGAATAAACAAAAAATTAACTTCATAAGTATCAACAAATTGTTAGAAATAATAGACTATATTACCTTTAGGCACCCCTTTTTGATCTCGATTAAGAAAGGACATGTTATTCATTTACACCGTCAATATCCGGTTGTTTGTTAGGGGTTAAGGTTAGGGCTTAGTTTTATAATTTTTTTTAAATCTAAAAATTTGTCTGTTAAAACAACCGGATATTGACGGTGTAAATGAAAAACACATCCTTTCTTAATTGAGATCAAAAAGTAGCATTACAAGCATTTAGCTGAAAAACGCTGACATTTTCAAATTTGCGACCTTAATCAGTTCAATTTGCAATTTCTCAAGTATTTCTTAACCAATCTTAAAAAGATTTATATGGTTGGAAAGAGAATAGAGTAATCTTTCTAAATATGTAAATAGTCAGGTGCCTTCTACTAATTTGCCATACAGTAAGTATTTGGGGATGTGACTTTTGTCCATCCTCCTGACATGACCAAGCCAGCGCAGGCATCTCTCGCAGATGATGGTGAACATGCTGTTTTTAATACTACTCCCATAATGACAGTGTTGTGTCAAGATGGGGGGGAGGCGGTCAGCTCTGTTTAGCACAATTTATGAGGTGGCACATACAAAGGGGTGCCGAAAGGTCATATGGTCCTGTAGTTTTAGTTTGTATTTGCCTGGTGGAGTTGTCTGCCCAATTTAGTTTGCTGGTGCCCGCTAGGGTGCTATAGTATTTAAGCGCCGGGTTCAAACCCTTTCGGCCTCTTTTTTCCTGTTTCAGCAACTATGAGCCACATGGGGTAGCTTTTATCTAACCCCTCTCGTTGGGGCTCCGCCCCCCTTACATTACTGTAAGTTCCTCACAGCATGGACTATCTCTAGTCTCATGTCTGTACTTTTATATGTCATCTTGTACATTCATGAATGTGTCTTCATCTTTATTTGTGTACTCCTTGTTTATGTACCCTTTT
>CM042157.1:70813558-71066058 GCA_023376005.1 Doryteuthis pealeii
CAGGAGTCTTAATATTTTTTCCTCTTGGGATTTATGTCGATAAAATCCGTCGCTCTCCGATTTCTTGAAGAATGGTGTTGTTGAGGGGCTGCTTTTGGAGTAGGTAAGCTAAATGTGTCATATATGACATCCATTACCTCCTCTTGTTCCGGGGGACCGCTGTTAACATCCTCCGACAAGAGTTTTCTTAATTGGTTGAGGTGTCTCTTGTGGGAAAACTTGGGACCATTGATAATATACACCATATTGCCGATCTTCTTTTGTATTTTTCCCAACTCCCAGAAACTCTTGTTGTTTCGGAACATCTGGAAGTATACTTTCTCACCAGGGATGTACTGCTTCTTTGGCACTGTCATAGATCTTCCTGGTTTAGTCTGTCTCGGGAGCAATTTGTCGAAGACTGACCTTATCTTACGAGCAAACATTACCTCGGACGGAGGTAATGACGAAGTTGTACTTTCATTCGGCGTAATCCTGTACACCTGCAGAAACTGCTGAAGCGCTTTTTCAATAGGTGTGCCCTTGGCCTTCTTCAAGGCTCTCTTTAGAGTGTCCATAAAACGTTCAGCTTGACCGTTGGACCTTGGGTGGTACAGAGGGGTGGTTATGTGGTCGATGTGAAACGTATCACAGAATTCTTTGAAGTCTCCGGACATGAATTGTGTGCCATTATCCGACACTAAATAGTCGACCACTCCAAAACGAGCAAATAGTTTGTGCAGAGCGCTTATAGTCATTTCAGTAGTCTGGCTTTTGCATCGAAATACTTCAGGCCATTTTGAGAAACTATCAACTACTATTAAATAATAGTAACCCTGTGGCCCCGCAAAGTCGACGTGAATACGTGCCCATGGGCGGTCTGTTTTAGGCCAAGGACTGAATTTTATTGGGGGAGCCTTAGCTGTTTAAGGCACAGACGCGCCATGGGCAGCGCTATTCCACGTCGACTTCGCGTGGGGCCACAGGGTATATTATTTAATAGTAGTTGATGGTTTCTCAAAAATGCCTGAAGTATTTCGATGCAAAAGCCACTACTGAATGAACTATAAGCGCTCTGGCAGCAAACTATTTGCTCGTTTTGGAAGTGGTCGACTATTTAGTGTGGATAATGGCACACAATTCATGTCCGGGACTCAAAGAATTCTGTGATACGTTTCACATCGACCACATAACCACCCTCTGTACCACCCAAGGTCCAACGGTCAAGCTGACGTTTATGGACACTCTAAGAGAGGCCTTGAAGAAGGCCAAGGGCACACCTATTGAAAAAAGCGTTCAGCAGTTCTGCAGGTGTACAGGATTACGCCGAATGAAAGTACAACTTCGTCATTACCTCCGTCCCGAGGTAATGTTTGCTCGTAAGATAAGGTCGTCTTCGACAAATTGCTCCGAGACAGACTAAACAGGAAGATCTATGACAGTGCCAAAGAAGCAGTACATCCCTGGTGAGAAAGTATACTTTCCAGATGTTCCGAACAACGAGTTTCTGGGAGTTGGGAAAAATACAAAAGAAGATCGGCAATATGGTTGTATATTATCAATGTCCAAGTTTTCCCACAAGAGACAACGTCACCATTAGAAAACTCTTGTCGAGGATGTTAACAGCGGTCCCCCGGAACAAGAGGAGGTAATGGATTCATAATATGACACTTTAGCTTACCTACTCAAAAGCAGCCCCTCAACAACACTCATTCTTCAAGAATCGGAGAGCGACGGATTTATTCGACATAAATCCCAAAGGGAAAAAATATTAAGACTCTGTGGAGTGAATCTTAGGAGGGGGGTGTTATAGGTGATATAACCTATGGACATAAATGGAATGCGCGCGACGATTTTATAAGTACCAGGAACAATTGTGGCTTGAGACGAAGCAACTGCGAGTCCAGCTCTTAACTGTATGGTCGGACGCAATTTCTACTTTCTTTGCTGTCATTTCTACTCCTTTTGTTCAATACATTTGTATCCATTGTTACCAGTCATTTGTCTTATTTTTTGACCCTTAAACCCCCAACAGGTTTGATGTGCCATAAAATCCAACCAATCAAAATCGCCCTGTTGGCAGACGGGGTAAGACTCCCCAATGGGGCAACCTGTTGGCCGTGGGTGGCGACCCGTGATGCTTAAGGTAGAGCCAGGTGGATGAGCAGTTCATGACATGCAATACTCCTTTGGCCTATCTTGGGCTAAGAACAGGCCGGTCGGAGAGGCCTCCTCTGATCAATCAGCTGTCATGTCAAGCCCTAGCACCTATATGATTTTCCCAACCGTATTGCCCTTATACAGCCCAACCCCTTTTTATCATATGGGTGCTAGAAGCGGTGGCTTGCGGGTCTACATGTCCTGGGAATGACGTTAAACTCCTATCTGATGGTGAGGTTCCAGTTTTGGAGGTTTGGGGAATGTGGAGCACCCTTTCATCACCATTGCTCCCTGGTCCACTCTGACCGAGTGGTAATTACCTGTTAGGGTCCCATCTATGGGTTAAATAGAAAATGTATTTATAAAAAAATTGTTATTATCCCATTAAGAATTGATTTATTTCAAAACTTTATCGGCATTAAATGACCCACTGAGGTTGAAAATGCCAAACAAAACCAAAACCAACAAAGTTTGACATGCCATAAATCCAAAATCAAAATCTTTATGTAGGTTAATTTGTTATTAGTGTTAATATTTCTTAAAAGAAACATTATTTTTCTTCTGTAACTTTATGTAAGACAATCTGTTATTTAGTCATTAAATTTTTTCTATTGTATCTTTTAGACATTTATGAGTTTCCTTTTCGTTGCCATATAAACTAACATAGAATATACTGTTAATATTTTTAATTTTCTTTTGGGCTCTCGAAAGTAATAAATGTTGATTCGTGTTAACTTGGATTATTTGAAAATTATCTCAAAAGGTAATGTTAAGTTTCTTATATTTCCTACCTGTAATTCAGGGTGGTTGAAAGTTAGCTCCCTATTTTAAAACTATTCATAAATAGAATAATGAAGACTTGATTTATATGCAAGATGGTGCTTCCTCTACATTTTGCTTTTGTTTGTTTGTGAATGGCTGAATCTCTATTTTCTTGGAGATAGATGGGTAGACGTGGTCCGCATAAGTGTCCTGGCCAGAAGCTCTGATTTAAACACCTGTGACTATTTTCTTTGAGGTTGGTTAAAGGAATAAGTCTACTCTATGAAACGAACGACTTTGGAAGAACTTGAAGAACAAATAGAGAATTTATTTTTACCATTCACAAAGAAGTTCTGGGATCAGTTGATGTGACTTCTTAAGCTGCACGCAAAAATTGAGAGAAAATATCAACTAACGTAGGCGTCAACTGTTATTAATCCGAAAAGAAATGTATTTGAATTTAAACTAATGAATTACATCAACTTAAGTTAAGCTTAAGGTAGAGTCTTGATGAAAATCATTTCGATTGAAACCATGGTAGACCCTTAACTTCTTTCCTCAAACTAATATATTATATATATTATATATATATATATTAATATACACACACACACAGTGGTACCTTGACTTAAGAGTCTAATTCGTTCTGCTTGTAAGTCAGTTTTCCTCATTGAAATAAACAGAAATATCGTTAATCCTTTTCAGCCCCTCCCTAAAAACAAATAATTTTTTTTAATGTTTTTTTGTTTTTTTAATAAGAAAAATAGTCCTGTATTGTATAAAAATATAACAAAATAGAAATGTAATGATTATGTTCTGTAATTTGTTTTTTGTTTTGTTTTTTTATGGAATAATTTTTTTTTCGGTGTAATAAATTTGGAAGCTTAAATGTTTTTAGTAAAGTTAATAACATAAGCATATATTGAAGCTCGCTTGTACCTAATTTTAACTCACAACACAAAGTAAAAAATTGACAGGTGACAGCTTGTAACTTGGAAAGCTCATAAGTTGGTCCATCTGATAAGTCAATGTTTTTAGCAGTATAATAATTATGCATTACTTATTTTTTTATATTTTTAAACTCGGTGCAAATTGTTTTGAAAATAACCTCTGCCATAATTTTATGAGTCTACAATGATTTAATTTCTCTCTTCTGAGTCATAATTGGACAGACATAACATATACGATAACTGACTGCTTAAAATTCAAAATTGATACTGTTTTCTGCCAATGATTCTCTTAGATCCTTATTTTTGCTTTACTTGAATTACATGTTTTTTTATCTTTTATTTTTTTAAACCACCATATAACTTTTGAGTCATCAGTGGACAGACATAACATATATTTACCTTCTTCTCTATAATAAATGCGAATGTAGTTTGTCACTTTTTTAAACTTTACTCTAGAGGCCATAACTAACATATCATACTCTTTTTGGATCTGTAAAAAAATTTTTAAAAATCAAAAAATCACAGAAATTAAAAACTTGGCAATCCAAGATTTCAGGATTGTTGGGTTCTGGAATTTGCCCAGAATGTTTTTAATTTAAAAAAAAATTCCGATCCAAATCAAGATCAACATTCTGAAATTTTGGATTCCAAAGTTTTTAAATTGCTGTTAATATATATATATATATATATATATAATATTATATATATATTATATATATTATATATTAAATTTTTACTTGAAGGCACTTACAACGCATGTATCGCATAAAATTCGAAAATACTTTTTCTTATAGAAAATGAACTTGAACAAGTGTAACCCAGTAAAGGTGGCTCGATGTGTAGAATACCGTACAGACTGTTTCGACTTTATTAAGTCTCATCAGCGGTATATACTAACGATTTCCCTCCCGACAGAAATCGAAACCGGGACTTCAGCAGACGCAGTGAAACACTAGTGAAACACTTTTTATGCTGCGGCCACAGTAACACAGTTGACCATCCTAGCGAAATTAAGCCTGTCAAGCGATGCTACGCGCCTCTACCGTGTGTGTGTATTTGGGAAGCATTCTTTCATTATACATGTAGAATTAAACAAAAGGCACGTCTCCTGTTTAACAATTTTATTGGTGATCTTTTCAAGCTTTCTGGCCAACTTTTTTTTATTTTTGGATGGAATTCAAATTTTTTTATTGAGGTGGACTCATCCACGGATTCCATCCAAATATAAAAAAGTTGGCCAGAAAGCTTGAAGATCATCAATAAAATTGTTAAACGGAGACGTGCCTTTGTTTAATTCTACATGTATAAATGAAAGAATGCTGCTCAAATACACACACACACACCAAGTGTGGTGTGTGTCTTTTTTAGTTGTTGGGAATTGAAATAAGGTGCTCATTACGTGTATAAGAAATGTATTTTATTTTATAATGCACTATTTTATCAGAAATGCGGAAAAATCAGGATTTGTCCGCACAACAAAAAATATGCACATATATAAATGAATTGGCATTCACTGCATTTCCTTGAAGAAAAAGTGGCTACATGCTGCTTGGAAACCAATGGTAACAATTTCACCTTAAATGTATTGTACACTATAATAAATAATAATATATATATATATAATATATATTATATATATATATATGTATGTATATCTTACCATTACAAGTTTTATCATTTTTATAAATACATTTGGGAATAATTGCTTAATTATCGCTAAATAAGACAACTTTTAAGCTAGTCTAACAAAAATATTTTTGACTAATTTTTACTATTGGTACGTTTGACATATGCCACATTTCTAGAGTACATCTTCAAGACAAGCATGAATAAAATAAAAATCTTCAACATAAAATAACCTAACAGGATTGACATGCCGTAAATCCAACCAACCAACCAGGGTTATAATAATCTCTCTCCAAAAAATTCATTTAATTTAATATCAAAACTGTAAAAAACAATAAAAGCATAAAGTAAAAAGAGGCAGCCTAATGTCAGTGTCAGCCAGACAGTGAGGGAGTCTATCCCTTTTCACTAGCGCTAAGACAAGGAGATTATTCCAGCATCTGATGTGGAGTGCCACACCTACCATCAGTTCTTCACTTTACTGCCAGATCCCTGTGCTACTCATACACCGAAGTTGGTGAGGGCTGGTATTGGATGAGGAACATTGTGATTCCTAGCTGAACACTCTTCAACTGAGCTTAAACTGGCCTTACTTACAAGGTTAATAGGTATTGGAAATCTTTTGTGAAAATTTGGACAATTAATTGATTTTTACATAGAATTTTAATATTTTTATGTAAGTAATGATACAATAAATTAAATACTCATTGATAAACTTATTTAATTCCTGAAATCCCTGTGACGTAGGCAGTGATGTAAGTTTTTGGTTACAGACAATAGACTGAATCGCTATTATCAATAAATGTGCTAGAAAGGCGGTGGCTGAGGGTCAACAACCAGTTATTAACTCTTAACATCCTGTTCAGAATTTTTTAAGTGCAGGCCCCCCATTCCTATAAGGATTTTATCAAAAAAATGACTAAAATGGCTTTTCATTTAAAGTTACCTGTTATTGTCCTTTAAATCAAAAGACTTTTAAATATGTTTTAATATTACATTTAAATAAAGGTTATCATTTAAGGTTGATTAGGAAAAATGAATGTGACTTCCGATGGAATGAGATGGTATAGGACGTTAGGAAGTTAATACGTATGAAGTTGTTTCTTCTAATTTAATTGATACACATGAAGTTAATGAAAATTATTTCGGACTGTAAGAAAGATTCAAAGTTATATCTTTGATATACAGACTCCGACGAAGGTTAACGGCAAAACATTTAATATAATACAGGCACATGGATATCGGTAGATACACGTACATAGGTAAGGGTAATACAGGAGTACACAAATAAGAATGAAAGACACATTCATGAATGTACAAGATGCATATAAAAGTGAGACATGAGACTAGAGATAGTCCATGCTGTGAGGAACTTACAGTAAATGTAGGGGGGCGGAGCCCAACGAGAGGGGTTAGATAAAAGCTACCATGTGGCTCATAGTTGCTGAACAGGAAAAAGGGCCGAAGGGGTTTGAACCCGGCGGCTTAAATACTTATAGCACCCTAGCGGGCACCAGCAAACTAAATTGGGCAGACAACTCCACCAGGCAAATACAAACTAAACTCAGGACCATAATTGACCTTTCGGCACAACCTTCGTATCGTGGCACCCTCAATAATTGTGGCTAAACAGAGCTAGCCTCCCCCCATCTTGACACAACACTGTCATTATGGGAGTAGTATTAACAGCATGTTCACCAATCATCTGCGAGAGATGCTGCGCTGGCTTGGTCATGTCAGGAGGATGGACAAAAAGTCCACAATCCCCAAATCTTACTGTATGGCAAATTAGTAAGAAGGCACCTGACTATTTCTATTTAGAAAGATTATCTTTCTCTTTTCCAACCATATAAATCTTTTTAAAGATTGGTTAGAAATACTCGAGAAATTGGCAATTGAACTGGATTAAGGTCGCAAATTTGAATGTCAGCGCTTTTCAGCTAAATGCTTGTAGCTAACTTTTTTGATCTCAATTTGAAAGGATGTGGTTTTTTCATTTACACCGTCAATCATCCCGGTTGTTTTAACAGACAATTTTTAGATTTAAAAAAATTATAAAACTAAAGCCGCTAACCTTAACCCCTAACAACAACCGATATTGAAGTGTAAATGAATATACATGTCCTTTCTTAATCGAGATCAAAAAAGGGGTGGCCTAAAGGTAATATAGTCTATTATTTCTAACAATTTGTTGATACTTATGAAGTTATTTTTTTGTTTATCAGGTTCAAATTGATGCCCAAGTAAAGCAATCAATGGTCGATAGTGGTTGCAATAATTTGTGGTATTTGCAGCCTACATTTTAGTATTTATTGTTGGTTTTTTTCACTGGGGTGGAAAAGAGGGTTGTTCCCCCAAGCAAAATGAGACTGCACCCAGACGAGAGAGAACTTGTGGCTGGGCTAATCTGCCTATTTTGGTGGAATATGCACGATGACAGGTGATCATTTTTTTCCTTTTTTAAAAATAATCTTAATTCTTTAAATGAATGGTACCGCTGTTAATTATGCAATGGGGTAGAATAGTTTTGAATTCAAACGAAACAATAGTATTTGATTCAGCCTAGACTTTATAGATTTTGACTGATCGGTAATAACCTACTCTGAATTATCTCTTCGCGGTTTGTGTGTTGTATTCAAATAATAGTTTCCGATTTGAATTCAGACCTAGACTGTTATAGATTTGGACTGACAGGTAATAAACCTTAGATCTGACCTCCTATTCCAGTTTGCATGTAACTGTGGTGAGAAGGACTGAGTGCTCCATACCTTATATAGGGGAGCGTTGCCTTTTTAAACTTAGTTGGCAGTCATCACCGAAATCCCCTCCAAAGTGCTCAACTCACTAGGGGATGGGGAGCATATATAGTCATCCACAGACACTGTTTTTGTATCATGTTTCTTCAGTGCGGCTAGACATTTGCAGGCTAACCTCCAGCCAGGGTGGAAACCTTGCAACTAAGCAGAATTTATTCTCTTGGGAAATTGTCCTTTTTTTTTTTTTTTTTTTTTTTTTGTTAAAGGTTGATGTGAGAAGATTATTAAAAGAAGGGATGCCCGAGGAGGCATAAAAAATAAATAAATAATATAGGGTTTTAAAAATTATTGACATTTTGTGCATTAATTTTTTTCTACTGTTGATTTCTATAATTATATTTTTGGTTATTTCCTATAAGTCTACATAAACAAAGGGGAACCACTCTTGACTGACGCAATTATTTATTTATTTTCCCATTAAAAACCCTTAAACCTAAACCCGTCATCTTTTTCGCTAGTAGGTTCATAAATAATAAATAAATAATTTATCAGTAAGAAGTGGGTCCCCTTGTTTATGTTAAACTTATAAGGAATAACTTAAATTTTTTTACATGTTTCACAGAAATAAAACATAACTTTGATAACATTTGTCAAAATAATGCAGAAGTTTTTTATATAACATTCTGAAACTTCAAAATATAAAATGGAATATTGGTTTTGGTTTGGCAAATTTCTCCATTTTGGTTTATTTATGTAGAAAAAATATTCTGCAATATTCATCATTGAGATTTTCTGAGAATTACTCAAATATTTAAAATTATCAAATTATCAAAAGTTGTAATGATCTCATTATCTACTGTGGTATATCCACGGTCCTGCAGAAAACATTAATTGTTTATTTTTTTATTTTAACCTTTGGATAATGAGTGGTGAAAAATTATTCAATTATTTTCGCCATCTATGGAAAAAAAGTGCAAGAAGAGCGACAAAAGAAACAGAGCATATGGAACCTTTCCGATCTTGTTTCATCAGGACCATTTTTTTTTCATTTACAAATCTGTCAAAATCGGTTGTTTTGTTAACAGATGATTTTAGTTTTTTTTTGTTTTGTTTTTAAATTATAAAATCTAACCCTAACAAACAAAGCGGATTTTGACGGTGTAGAATAAAAAAATGTCCAGATGAGACAAGATCGAAAAAAGGGGTGCCTAAGGTCATATTGGTCCCAAGAAATTAGTGATGTAATGAAGGTCCAGGTTAATGTCAATAAATGTGTTTTAAGGAATGTGACAGCGATCCTTGAAGAGCAAATCAGCATTTTTTCCTATAAGTCCAACATAACAAAGGGAAGCCACTCTTGACTGATAAATTATTTATTTATTTTCCCATTAAACTAAACCCTAACCCCGTCTTCTTTTTTTTCCTAGTAGATCATAATAAATAAATAAATAAATTTATCAATCAAGAGTGGTTCCCTTTTTTAATTTGAACATTATAGGAATAACCCAAATAGGATCATGAGAGGCCTTCTGTTGTGCGCAAACAAGGTCTTGTGGGTTGAGCAATTTGGAGGGGAATTTTTCAACTGATGACTGTCAATTGAAGCTTAAAAAAGAACACACTCTCCTATATAAGGTGGAGCACTCTAGGCGGCCTTTAAATATAACAGATGTGTTATCAGTTAAATCACCCTCCGCTTGTAGGTGATGATAGCCGAGTGGTTAGGAGCCTGACCTGGATGGATGAATCAAAATCAGGTTTCCATTCCATGCATTGTTCTATTCTCTGTATGAATGATTTTGACAATAAATATTCATTGATAAACTTATGCAATTCCCCTGAGGATATTGTGACATAAGGAGTGACATAGTTTCAGTTACGAACACCGAATTATCCATTATAATAGATAGGCACCCACCCCCCCCCAAAAAATCGTGGCTCCAGACAGTGTAAAAATTAATTTTTTTAAAGATATTGTGAGGGGGTGGGAAGTTAAAATTCACTGTCAGATGGTTTGTACGTAAGTAAAATGAAAAATTCATTAGAGTAAAAATAAACTATTTGAAATGGAAATTTAGTTCTTTATCCCCTCAAAAAAAATGTTGTGTGCATTATTTAATTATTAATTATTTTGAATATTTTAACACATAAATTTTATACAAAATTGTAGGTATTTTCTATTTGTAAACTTTTTAATTAACTTTTTTGTTACTGAAAAGGCAAATAAGAAATAATTTTAAAAAATTGATTACAAAATTTTGCAAATAAATTTTTTCCATTTTAAGTAATACAATTTCTAATTCAAATTTCATAGTTTATTTATTTAAATAATATATAAGTTTATTTTTATAATGGGAAAGATTCAAAACATTGATTATAAGGAATAGCTTTAATTCAGCAACCATTTTGGAGGAGTTTCTTAATGAACATCTGAGTCTGTGCTACTTTGGATTTGATATGGACTCTGGCTCCTTTGGAATCTTGTAGGTTTAATATTTGGTGAGTATTTCAATAGGCTTTCTTTTCAATCTGTTAAAGTAATCTATTTTATTCTAAAGCTGAGTGAATCAATCTTTGTGTCGTAAAGGCTTTTTTTTACTGCTTAGTTTAATGACCTGAAAATAATACTAAACTATTCCTTAATTCTAGGATTGAGTTATGTTTGAAAAAAATCCATTTTAACTGTTTCTAATTACACGTAATTTGCAATTAAGTCAAAAACTGACCCGTCTCATTTCATTCTGCTTATCACTTGTTATATATGTTAGTTTCTCATTGAGTGTAGAGACTGAGAAAAAGATGGTGCATGTGAAATTATTTGTATGCAAATTTTCATAAGCAGTGAGCCAGTAGCTTCAACATCTTGGCTCTCCATAAATTTAAAATTAGGTCAAACTTTTCCTTTCTTAAAATCTTAACTTTCCTTATTCCCAATTATTCTCCCACACTCAAGGGTGACCCCAATGCATCACGTTTGTCTATGTTAATATTTTTTAACTTTACTTTAATTTAAACAGCCACCCAACACACCTGGGTAAAAGAGGGGCAAAAAATTAGGCTCTCACAATCCATTATTACGAATGATATTAGATCCCTCGCCAGGCACCCCATTAAATATCCCACATAAAAAAAACCTTGCATATCTCACCTGGTGATCATCAGCAAAAAAAGTGCCACAGACACTCTAAAAAGTAAATTCATAATCTCCTATCTTAAAATATAATACAAAAAAAAATCCATTCTGTTACTATTTATAATTTTATATTGAATTATCTTCACAAATATAAATAAAATCTTCAATTATTTTTTGCTCAAAAACAAATCTGGTATCTAGTGAATAAGTATATATATATCTAATTTTAGGAAAAAAAAATAAGCCTACACACCAACCCACCCATCATTGCCTCACCCCTCACCCATTCACCCTTTCACATAAAAAGCGAATAACAAGTACCTATGTTCAATAAAGCTCTGACGAAGCTTCTCAATCATGATAAATATCAATTATATTTATGCTGTTTTGGTTGTTTTATCACACTTTCTCTATTCTCAAACTACATTATTTCGATTATCAAATCTCCACTCCTCATATTACTTGGCCAATATATTTTATTCTAGTTTCTCCATATCATACATATACCAGTCAGTCCCTGTTGTCTAAACAACACAACGCTAAGCACAAACTAAAGCAGTGTCCAAACATTGGATTTATGGAAATCAAGATATCCGATTCATTATTTGTGATTCATTCCTTGAGTCTGATTGGCTGCTTGTTTCTGTTGATGTTGGGAGTTCATTAAATACCCTTCATTCTGCAGTAGGTTGCACGCAAATAGTTTAATTCAGCTACGACTACTTTTGCCTGTCTTACCAATTCAATGGTAAATTGAACTTAGCTTATTAATTCTACAATACATACATACATACTTATCATTGAATTAATTGTTTGTCATTTGTATAAATATTTAAATCTTTGAAAATAAGATTTTTTTTCTTCAATCATTGTAGTGCCTTGTGTTTGCCAAAAAGATGCGAGCCTGTAAATACTTAACCATGTTGATCCATTCTACCAAAAATATGGCCTCCCTATGGTGTGCCCATATACCTGGCCACTTTGTGTGGAGATGTTTTATGGTCAGCTTCTATCTTATGGCTCTAGTAATTCAAATAATTTGCTTAATGGTGTTGGCGTCCTTCCATCTGTTTAACACTTAACATTCTGTTGAGAAATTTTTTTTTAAGTCCAGAGTCCCATACCTATAAAGATTTATCAAAATGGCTTAAAAAATTCCTTTTCATTTAAAGTCAACTGTTATTGCCCTTAAATCAAAGATTTCTAAACATGTTTAATATTAATTCTAAACAAAGGCTATCATTTGGAGTAGATTAGGAAAATGAAGTGACTTCGCCGGTGGAATGAGTTATAGACATTAAGAGTTAAAGACAAGGGCCTTGTGTCCATTAAAAAAAAGTTATTTATTTATTTAACTGCATCTGCACATTTTGAATGACAATCTCTGTTGCAGTGACTACATACAAAACAGTGATGCTTGCTGCAGTTCTGTTGTCTCTCCTTCCTTTTGCTCTCTTTTCTGTGGTCTTCTTTCCTCTCTTTCACTTTTGGTCCCTTGTCTGACAAGGATGTGTCAGGCCCTCTGTTTCTCACCATCTTGCCTATATGTTAGTGTTGAAGTGGCATGTTTTTATGTCCTTCCTGCAGGGGGTCAGCTTGGGTAGCACATTTACGAGTTAAGGCAAATGAAAATAAAGGAATTCTTGAGCTTGTTCAACTGATGAAAAAACTCAACTCGTTCTACGTTCATTTTGTGAAAGTAAAAATTGATAAGTTTACAACTTCCTATCTCTCACCAAAAAATTCACACTGTCCTATCCAGTAACATACACTTTTAGCAATATTACCCATAGAGCATGACCTTGGGATAAAATTTATTTCTGAAGACATTCAAGATTTCAAGAGGAAGGCATATAAAATCCTATTAAATAATTTATTTTTGTAATTCATTCATCTGTTTAAAATATATTCATCTGTTATTTTTCTAGTATAATAATATTTTTAACCTTATTTACACTAGAAGTAAGCTACCCCATCACCTCGGATAATAAGATGGGGCAAAAAATTAGTCTCGCCAGATCTATTATTACTGAATCATGTGTTAGATCCTTGCACGCTACCCAAAAACCCTTATGTAAAAAGATCTTGCATTGTTCATAAACATATCTTTCCTTTATTTTTGTAATTATGTTGATCTTCTTCTGGTTTTATTGTGTTAATTCAGGTACCAGTCTCAGCATTAGACATGCATGAACACTAAACTTGCAACAAGTCTATCTTCAGCCATAGCCATTCTTTATACAAATTGTGGACAAATTTTGGCAGTTGTTACACGATATTTTACAATTGTTTCTCATTCTTTTGGTTTGGTAAGAATACATTTTCTTTTAAATCTATTAAACATCTTGCTGATTTATAGGTAACACACCCTATAAGACCAATGGAATGCGCCAACAGCTACTATAAATAAACAGGGATAATTGTGGCTTGGGCAAGCCAATACGAGTGCCAATAACTCTGTTCGTCGGACGTAATTTCCACATCTCTCTATTGTATTGTCTACTTTCTGTTAATACATTTCTACTTTTGATCCCTTGAAACCTCACAACACTGATAAAAGAGATTTTTTTTAATGACTATTTGTGGCTAATAATTTTTTCAAAAGGTTTGTTCTGGACAACTCACTTGTAGACTTATTTCCTCTCTTCTTCATCTTTGCCAGTTTCCAAAATAACTTAATAACCAAAGCAATCAATTTGAGTCAGTTAAGCAGAAATCTGAATTTTCTGCTATCATAAAAATTAATTCTTTTTCTTTTATTCCTTTTTTTTTTAAAGCTCTGATTTCCTTGCAGTGGTGTGAGTCTTCCATACTTTGTTGGAAATGTTTTTTTATGTGGGGGCCTTTACTCAGTGTTTTAAGAATCTGTGTTACACCTCAAAGATATGTGGTTCAAGTAAACTGACCTGAAAAAACGTAAAAGTTTATAAATAAAATAACTGGTACATTATATCTTTTACTCAATAATATATCAACACTGAAAATTTAATTAAATTCGTTAATTCCCTGATTTTTGGGTTTTTTTTCTTTCAGCAGGTTCAACGGACCTAAATTCCACCATTGTATGTCACCCACATACGATTGGTGGAATTTAGGTCCGTTAAGTTCGACTTAACAGATAATCTATTTGCCTAAATTTTCAAATTTGTAAAAGTGAATATCTGCTGCTGAGTAGATAAGTAGAAATTATTTTTGTTATTTAGCAATACAGAAAATAATTTGTGTTAAATTCATTGCTTTTTCATTTCAGGGTGTGTGTACTCCATTCATTTATTGGATCATCGAGTAGCAAATATCTCAACAACTCAAAATCAATGCTTGGCACACTCACAACTGAAGATGTTGGCGTTTGGATTGATTTACTTATTACAATGGTAAATTCCTTTTTTTTTTTTAATTTTTATTTTATTTTATTGATTATTCTTTTATTTTAAACATTTAGGTTTATAAGTTCCCAAATAAAGACTGCAGGTTCAATCCTGCTCAAGGGCAGCAGTAACAGAATAATAAATAACAGAGCTTAACGCCTCTACCCCAGCTATGGTTAGTGTAATAAAACAGGATACTCCCGTGGACTGAATAAAGGGTTAGGTTCAAAGTTCCATGATAGCTCCATATGACAAGAAGGTTCCCGAGTCCGAAAAGAAGGTTCCGAGTTCAATAAATTTACTTTGAAGAAGGCCGGAGGGCTCATCGACCAAAATGTTGTACAGATAACAATGAAGATGAGGACAATAGTCCGAATAACACAGATAATACTAATCATCAAGCCTCATCTCAAACATTCAGAGAAATTGTATTTTATTTTATTTTATTTCACTTTACAATTACATTAAAATTGAAATAAGAAACATTTTATAAAACTCGCATGTGTTGGGTCAGTAAAATGTTTATTCCTGTGTGTGGGATTAAGTGAGGGAGAGGCTTTCTGTGATTGGATATACTAATCATGTGATAGCCCCAGAAGTTGGTGCAAATATTACCCAAAAGACCCTTAAAGACACATCTAAGATGGAACAAAAAACACTATTATACAATATTATAATTATCTTATAAATCTCTCCCGTCTTAAACTGTAAAAAAAATTTTTTTACCATGTAACTTTATTTTAATTTTCCTCTTCTTTATTAAACAGCAAAAATTATGTGAGGTTTTATTCATTTTTTTTTTTCTGAGTTTTGTTGAATTTTTATTCAGGGTTTTAAAAATTTAAATAAAAATAAACACATGAAATTTTGGTCATACTCTTTTTAGTAATTTCTAATAAATGTGCACACACACACACACACATATAGGCTAGAGATTTGCCTTGGAAAGTTTTTTTGGGAAAATTTATGATTTGTTGAAAAAAAAAAAAATTAAAAAACAGGACTTTTTTGATTATTTGTAAATTTGTTTTTTCACCTGGAAGCTTGCGTCGAGCCTATGAGCAGAAACTTGTTTTGTTCATTTCATTTCAAGCTACTGTCAGATCAACATCTGTTTGATGTTATATTTCTTAATAACATAGATTCTGTTCAAAAGTGTTTTAATTTTTGTTGGTGAGTGGGTATTTTGAGTCAGTCAATTGTGAATCAGAAGAGATATCTATTTCTATTATATAACATAATCTTATATTGGTTTTGCTTTTTATTTTGTTTTGAATGTTTGAGGGTTAATTTCTTTTTTGGGGGTCAGAAAATCTTTATTAATTTATTTAATAAATCATTTCTTAATAGGGACAACGTTGTTTTTTTTATAAATCAACTCCTTGCTAATTTAAAAAAAAATGTATTTTTGGGTTTATTTAATTGTTTTTGTATTTTTGTTGTTTTACTTACAATATGGAATGTTAACAACACAAGAATTAAATAAACAATTTTGTTTGTTAATAATTAAAAATTATTTTGTTCAAACTAAATTTTGCTTCGATTTTTGTCATTAATATTTTCCTTAAAAAAACTGATCTCTTTTTTTGCATTAATTCTTTTTATTTTTTTTATTTTTTTTTATTTTTTAATTCAGACTTTTGGTACAATTCCTTGCAGTCATTTTTCCAGCGTTCCTTCTCATGAAAAGCGCTGTCCAAGCCCAACTGTTTTCCATTATCGGCGCTTTCTTTGCTATTATTCTTGTCATTCCAGCTGTTCTCATTGGAGCGGCTGGCACTTCTGCAAGTGAGTAATTCTTGCAAACTTCTCACCATTTATAATTTTAAAAATAAGTTGTGACTTTCTTTATAAGATACATGCTCTTATTCGAAGGTGGAAGATTGTTATTGAGAAAAACAGTGACTATGTGGGGAAGTAGGGATGTGATCCACAGAGGACCAGCTTCATTTTGATGTATGATACATGTCCCTATGTTGGTTATTATACTTGTCCTAAACTGAATGGCATTACTTTTTTTACTCACCCTTGTATTTATTACAAGTTATAAGATACTATTTCTTGGAATTAAGAAAAAACAAAACGCAATATGAGTCAAGGTGAAAAAATCATTCATAAGTATAAAGATAAATATTCTAGGTAAAACAAGACATTAAGTTAATAAGTTTCCAAAATTCATTCTGAATTGACCAATTGGACACATTGCATAGTGGATATAGGCATTGAGTTAATACAGTTCTAAGTGACAGTAGTGACAGTTATCTCTAGGCTACAGGTTCAATACTGGTCAAGAGCAGCTGTAAACATAGAATAATAATTAACACAGATTAACACTTGTACTCGATCATGGTTAGCGGAACAAGAACAGTGTACCTCTGTGGATTGAATAAAGAGTTGGGTTTAAAGTTCTGTGATGGTTTCTGATTACGACAAGAATGTTCCCGAGTTTGACAAGAAATACCTGAAGAAGGCCGGAGGGTACATCGGCTGTAACATTGTACAGATAACAATAAAGATGAGGACAACAGTCCAAATAATCCAAAGTTATATGATGTTGCCTTATAGCATTATATTCAATAAAATAAAACCAAAATAAAATAACTTTCATTTGGAAAGGTCAAGAGATGTGTACAAAAAAGGAGATTTGTAAATAAGCAGGGATGAGGGAGATCCAAAGAGAAGCAGAGGTGTACTGAAGAATCAAACCTCGCCTACTTCAGGGTGTTGGTGGAGGGGTATCTTTAAGTTAAATATTGTTGTGTATAAAAATTCAGATACTTATTTGAGCTTCTATTTTCTATTGCATTTATAAGAATTTGTGGATTTTAGTTCAAAATGAACACTCATCTATACATATATTAAGGGCAGTTGTGTATATGCGTATGTCCAGAGGAAACTTCAAAAATAAAACAATTAACGACAAAGTAAATATATATATATATATATATATATATATATATATATATATACATTCACTATCACCAGGGCTGGGATTTTGAGCAAGAATAATAAAAAATTGATTTATATTTGGAAGATATTTGAAAATTAAACACAAGTCTGTTTAAGTAGCCAGCCCATCTCAGGTTGCATTGGAGAAATATTTTGTGCATGCCAGAGAGTCCAGTTCTCTTCAGTATGGTCCTGTTTGAAACATGTTGCTCCCACTTGACATTTAATATACTGTAATGTTGATTATATATTATTAATATATTTTCAGATTGGAATCAAACAAACCTTGGACAGTCACCAGTTGAAATGAATGAAAGTTACATGATGTTGCCTTATGTCATCAAAGAATTCACACCAAGATTTCCAAGTTTACTTGGTAATTTTATTCAATTCTTTTTTTATTTGTCTGTATTTTTTTAGACGAGGCTTGATGTGAATAATTTTTATTTTTTTATTTATTTTTTTTTTTTGACTGTTGTCCTCATCTTTATTGTGGTATGTATAAACACAATGTTTCAGCTGCTGTATCCTCCTCTGGCCTACCTCAGTTGTTCCCTGTGTATTACTATTACTCGGATACACAGGGAACATCCGAGGAAGGCCGGAAGATACAGTGGCCAAAGCGTATCTATACATACCATAATAATGATGAGGATAACAGTCTGAAAAATCAAAATTCTTGAATTCTCTTTTAGCTTGAAAATCTATACAAAATTGCAAAACATCTTCTATACATATATAAAGGGCAGTTGTGTGTATATGTATGTCCAGAGGAAACTTTGAAAATAAAACAATTAACGACAAAGTAAATATATATATATATACATTCACTATCATCAGGGCTTGGTTTTTGAGCAAAAATAATTAAGATTTTATTTATATTTGGGAAGATATTTTAAAATTAAAATTTGTATAGTAACAGAAGGTAATTGAAATATGATGTTGATTGATTGAATTAATTGCCTCATTTATATTGTTTTTTTTTTTGTTTTTTTATTGTAAATTATTGAATTAAAATTTCTAACCATATTGTTATATATCTATGTGGGGATTTTATGGGGCATCCAGTGAGAATCTAACTTGTGATAAGTAGTAATGGATCTGCAAGACTAACTTTTTAAAAATCCCCCCCTCTACCCAGGCGACGCCGGGTAGCCACTTCTAGTTGTTTATAAAGAACTATACTGTTGGGAATCCAAACTCATGTCGGGTTCAACCAAAGCAGACAGGTCAAAGGTTTGGTTTAGTTTCTTTGTTTAATGGTATATCAACCTTTGTGGGTTATTTAATACCAAAGCATTCCTTGTAGAAGAACAGTAATGGTACTATCTAACCGAAAGCTGGGGGATTAGGGGGGTTCATACCTTATCCCAGGGTATTAGTCTAAAAGTGAATGTAAGCACAACTGGAGTTCAAAATGGCTTGCTAGAATATTGTGTGAATTCTCAGAGATTCTGCTGATTACAGTATCACCCATAAATAAGTTTTGGTTTCTTTGTCTAATGGCATATCAACTTTTGTGGATTATTTAATGCCAAAGCCATCCTTTTAGAATAAACAGTAATGAAAATGTATATAAAATTGCAAAACATTGTTTATAATGATAATATTCATGTCATTTTAAAATTGCTGAAATGTATTGCTTTGGTAGGTTATTGCCTTTGGTCTAGGAAAAGGAAAACATTGAATTGAAAACCACTTGACAATATATCATTGTGGTAGGGTAACTTGCTCTGGTGGAGTGTCTTGAGTATCTCAATAAACCATAGAACTATGCTGTTGGGAATCCAGACTCATGTCAGATTCAACCAAACCAGACAATTCAAAGGTTTGGTTTAGTTAATTTGTTTAATGGTATATCAACCTTTGTGGGTTATTTAATGCCAAAGCCATCCTTGTAGAAGAACAGTAGTGGTACTATGCTTTTTGTGCAAAAATTATCAAGATTTGATTTATAATTGAAGATATTTGAAAATTAATACATAGAAATAGCATTGAAATTTGACTTAAAAATGTTCAGCATTTGTAAATCTTGAAATTAAACAAATCAGTACACCTGGGTGTTTTTTCCACCTCCTCTCTACCCAATCGACCGCCCTGTCGGCTGGGGCGTTAGAATGCACTGACTGTACCTCTGCAGAGGGGTAAGATTTCCCCAATGGGGCCACCTGTTGTGGCTGTGGTGGCAACCCGTGATGCTTAAGGATAGAACCCAGGTGGATGAGCAGTTCATGACTTGCAATACTCCTCTTTGGCCCTATCTTGGGCTAGATGGGCGGTCGGGAGGCCACTCCGATCAATCGGCTGGTCATGTCAAGCCCTAGCACCTATATGATTTTCCCAACCCTATTGCCCTTATGGCAAGCCCCAACCCCTTTTTATCATATGGGTGCTAGAAGGCGGTGACTGAGGGTCTACATGTCCCGGGAATGAAGTTAAACTCTATCTGATGGTGAGGTTCCAGTTTTGGAGGTTTGGGGAATGTGGAGCACCCCTTCATCACCATTGCTCCCTGGTCCACTCTGACCCAGAGTGGTAGTACCTGTTAGGGTCCCATCTATGGGTTAAATAGAAAAACATGAGTTGATAAACAAAATTGTATCATGCATTAAGAATGAATTTATTTCACAACTTTGTCGGCATGAAATGACCCACCGAGGTTGATATGCCGTAAAACAAAACAAACCAAACAAACCAAATTACCCAGTCGATGCTGGGTAGCTGCTTCTAGTTATTACTAAAAATTGATTCTGTCTTTTTTTTCTTCTTTACAGGTATGGCTGCTATATCTGCAGCTGTAATGTCTTCAGTTGATGGAGCAATATTGGGATCCAGTTCTATGTTTGTAAATAATATTTATAAAGAGATCATCCGAAAAAATGTAAGTTATTTTTCTCTTTTTTATACTTTTGTAAGTAGTAATTTCATAGGGGCCAGTTTAGCTCAAGTGGTAGAGCACCCACTTAAGAAATGCAAGGTTCACGGTTCAATACCAGTCCCCGCTAACTCAGAACATGAGTAGCGCAGGTTGGTATGGAGGCATGTAGCAAAAAATTAGAGTTGTAGGAAATGGACTCGTTGACCAGAGTTCAAATCCCAGACAAGGTTGTTTGCATTTCACATAGCACTAATACCCTTGGGAAAGGTATGAATCCATATGTTCTCCCTCCAGCTATGGGTAAAATAGTAGGCAGACTGGGCTCTTTGACCTTGGATAGGTAATCAGTCTAGGAGGAGGAAAACTCTGAATTTGAGTTTGATTGGGTTTGTGCATTCCTTGTGCACCAATTCTTTCCTATCGACTGTGCCAAAAAGTGCGGAATGGTCCAACACAAGCCTTCACCACTATAAACAAAACACTGTGTAGGTTGTTCATTGGATGAACCCTCATGCATCGAAAATAATGAGTCCATTTTTTCAGCACAGGTTGGATAATCTGATCTGTGTGGTAAAGTGGGGAACTGACGGTTGGTGTGGTGCTCCCAGTTATCTATTTAAAGCTGTATAAAGCTACGGTGCAGCCACACTTGGAATTTACGTCACCAATCTGGAACCCCTACCTCGCTCAGAACATTAACCTCCTGGAAACTGTACAGACGTGCAACCAAACGAATACCCACCATCAGGCATCTGCCATATTCTGAACGTCTTGGTCCCCTGGGAATGGATTCGTTGAAACTCCAGTGTCTGGCAACTGACTTCATAAACACTCATAAGATCATTAACCATCTTACCAACTGCAACTCTTGAGCACCTTTTTGATTTCCATGTTTCTAACACACATAGACATGTCTACAAAGTGAGAAAACAGCATAGCTCACATGACTTTTGGAGAAAAAAAATTCACGCTCAGAGTTGCTGAGGCATGGAATAAACTACTTGCATCCGTTATTGGCTGCCGAAACACTGCATCTTTCAAAACCTCAATGCTTCCTGTAATTCGACAACACTATACCTGATATCCCCCCTACCACATATGCACATAAACATACATATATATTATTACTGTATGCTATTCATGTTCCTGACATTAGTACATTATTCTATGGGCTATATATGAGCCTTTGATGAGTTGTGGTGCACCTGAGCACTGTACACAACAAAATTTAATTATCATTATATTGGAGGCCCATAGTGTAATGGTTACCAACATAGGAAATGAACATATTAAACACATACTAAATTATAATTCTACTTTCCTGGCATTGCCTGGTCATGTGTCTCTCTAGGCCCATGAAAACTCCACTCCAGATAAAGTTGAGTTCAAAACCTGTCCATCAAACTATCAGTGATTTTTCACTGTTTTACTGTTGTTTCAAATTACCCTAAACTACTTACTAAAAATGATAGGCTATGCCTATCCATTATGTAACATCTCCAGATTTGTTTATTTGGTTCTGAAAATTTGTAATTGAAACAGTATCAAGTTTAAAATATAATCTTTGGTTAAATCAAACTTAAAGGACCCAAATTCGACCATCGTATGTCACCCTGACGAGAAAAAAAATACCAAAAATCAGGGAATTAACCGAATTTAATTAAATTTTCAGAGTTGATATATTGATGAATAAAAGATATAATGCACCCGTTATTTTATTTAAAAACATCTACATTTTTTTCAGGTCAGTTAACTTTGAACCACGTATCTTTAAAAATCCATGTTACGCCTCAAAGATACGTGGGAATTTAGGTCTGTTAAGTTCAACTTAACAATCTTTTACTGTTTTTTTTTTTTCTTTCTTTCTTTAATTTTTAAATCTATTTTTTTTATTTATCTTCATTCTAGGTGTCTGAATTAGAACTTTCCATTGCTCTCCGAGTGACAATCGTCATTATTGGCATTATATCCACAATCGTTGCTACATGTCTGTCAACGGTCTACGGTCTCTTCATCCTCGCCTCTGACCTCATCTTTGTGATCATCTTCCCTCAGCTTGTGTGTGTCATGATGATCCCGTCCACTAACACATACGGGGCACTCACTGGTTATTTCCTCGGACTAGTGTTGCGGCTTGGCGGTGGTGGGGACCAATACATTCCAATGCCTGCCTTCATTCATTACCCGTTCTATAGTCAGACAAAGGGACAACTTTTTATTTTTCGGACGTTTTCCATGCTTATGTCTATAGCCACTATTTGTTCTGTCTCTTTAGTGGTTCGTTACATCTTTAGTTGGAAATTACTACCTCTCAAATGGGACGTGTTGAACTGTTTTTCCAGAAGTCCCGTCTACGCACAGTCCCCATCATCACCTAATTGTGATCATCAAAATAATTTATTACAGATGACTCCATCAACATCCGCTACAGATAATATAGATTCAGCATCTTCTGTTCGGGACCAGTCTTTTCATACATAATCTCGGGAAGTCCCCGTGGCGTAATGACTTACATGAAACATAACTTAGTAAGTGGGTTTCAAGTCCAGTTAAATATAGCTGGACTTGAAACCGGAGTAATACCTCTAGGAAAAGTATGAACCCACCCCTCTAATCCAGCTATGGGTTAAATAGTACCACTACTGTTTTTCTAGAATGATGGCTTTTGCATTAAATAACCCATGAAGGTTGATATACAGGGTGTCCCAAAAATTTTACATCATTTCGTAAAATGATCCCAAATTTTTTTCATAAGATTTCTTTTATTAAATGAGGAAAAAAATTAATAAATTTTTTTCATAAAATGAGTAAAAAAAATACATAAAATCTTTTTATGAAATAAATAAAAATTTTTTTCATAAAATGAGGAAAAAATCTAAAAAATTTTCATAAAATGAGGAAAAAGTTTTAAAATTTTTCATAAAATGAGGAAAAAATTAAAAAATTTTTCATAAAATTAAAAAATTTCATAAAATAAATTAAAAAATTTCATTTCATTTCATAAAATTTTTTTCATAAAATTAAAAAAATTTCATGAAATGAGGAAAAAATTAAAAAATTTCATGAAATGAGGAAAAAATTTTAAAAATTTTCATGAAATGAGGAAAAAAATACATAAAATATTTTCATAAAATAAGGAAAAAAATACATAAATTCTTTTTATAAAATGAGGAAAAAAATTTACATAGAATTTTTCATATGAAGAAAAAAAAATTTTTTTTAATTTTAATAAAATGAGAAAAAAATTTTTTTTTTTTTCAGAAGATGAAAAATTTTTTAAAATGTTCATAAAATAAATAAAAAATTTTCATGAAATTAGAAAAATAATTTTTCATTATATGATGAAAAGATTTGACATTTCATAAAATGATGTCAATTTTTTTGGACATCCTGTACTATTAAGCAAGAAACAATCTGTTGTAACTTGAGTATCAGAGTTAACAGAGAAATAATGGAACAAACACAACGAATATTAAGAATAGGGAAAAAGGTTTACTAAGCAAACATACAAGGTGAACAGAGTAATTAACAATTGCTCAGTTGAATTAACAAGTGCAGTGAGATCTCGTTGTTTCTCTCTTCCAAGGTTTCATTAGACATTATTTATAGGAAAAACAGGATTCTATTCTCATTATTTAAGTACTATATAACATCATCATTCAGAATTTCTTATGAATTTAAATGATTTGAAGATCTCACCTTTTAATACCCTATTTTTTTAATCTATTGTGAGATCTGTGGGGGGTTGAGATTTTCTTTTTAATTTCCCCAACCAATACCATGTTATCTTTTACACAGGAATATCCAGGGAATTTTTCTCTCTTGGGATTTAAATCATTCATTCATAATAAAGTCTTGAAGTATCGGCTTTTATGTGACTCTAGATAAAATAACAATGGAAGACTGAAGAATTTTAATAAAATATTTTAAAAAGAGATACATTTCATTCTGTTGAATCCAACTTATTGACTTTTAACATTTTTTTTGTATGTCTTATTTTTATTCTTTCTTTCTTTTTTTTTTTTTTTTTTTCTTTTTTTTAATTTCTAAACTTGATTTTAAATTTTTTTCAAAAAATATTTTTTAAATTTTTTTTTTTTTTTTTCCAAGATATTTTATTTGGTTATTTCCTATAATTCTAACACAAACAAAGGAGAACCACTCTTCATTGATAAATTATTTATTATTTTCCCATTAAACTAACCCTAAACCCTAACCCTGTCTTTTTTCCTAGTAGATCAATAAATAAATAATTTATCAGTCAAGAGTGGTTCCCCTTTGTTCATGTTAGACTTATAGGAAATAACTCTTTATTTTTATGATTTTGTGTTCTCCTTATTCCTTTACAAATGAATGCAAGCTGTACAAAAAGGAATATATTAAAAAAAAAAAAAAAAAAAAAAAAAACGGCATTGAAAGAGTCATTATCGGCATTGCAGTCTCAAAAGACTATATAATTCTTGTGCCCCTGAAGTTACAGTGCCTCCTGTGACTGTGAAGTCCAATTTTCGAAAAACAGCCTCAACCACAGATTTTACATGTAAATGCTGTCACTGAAAAATGCTGATGAGCCGGTGCTTTGTTCTGGAGCTCTTGTGGACTTCTTTGCTTCATGGTGTTGTGCCAAGGTGACTTCAGACATGAACAGTCCGCTACAGAGAGCCTGACGCCACCGAGGGCAATTCCGAGCCAAATTTTCCCAGCTTTCAATGCCTTATTATAATATTTTTCCTACTCTTTCAATGTCAAAGCACCTGAGACCATTCTTGTCTGCAAAAATGGTCTCCGGTGCTTTGGAATTGCAAGAGTAGGAACAGTATTATAATGTGAATTGTGCAAGGGATTTAAGGTTGAGCATATAAATAAATAGTATGATTATAAATTAGACTGTTCTAGAACATGGTATTTTAAGAATTGAGTAGACCACCCATCCAACCATAGAGGGTAATTTACACCTTTAGTTGTCAAAATTCCTAGTGTAAAATTGTGCGTGCGCATTATCTGAAATGAACTTAATTGTTATCAAAAACATTTTATGATATTTTTGTGTTAAAGCATGCAGTTGTATTGTTTCTCAAAAAAGTTTCTAAGATTTGTTTATTTCGCACGAAGACTTTCAAGCTAGCTACCGGCTTGTTTCAAACCGCCCTGGTTTATAGGAAAAGAGATCTTGTTGGATCATCATGAATATGATAGGATAAAGGCGAGTGAAAGCAATAAGTTAGAATATTAAAAACTGAAGAAATTGTGAATACTAACAAGAATATGCACCCTCCAGGCATAAGTATTTAAGCTTTAATATAAGGAAATATATTAAATCAGAAAGACTAACAAAATTAAATTAGAATATGAAATATGAAAAGATTACACTTATTTTAATTATATTTTAGTTGGTTTCTATATAAAATCATTTGTAGGATTGATGTTAATATGTTGGAGATTAGAATAATAATATCAGAGATCAAGAATACTAAGTAATTATTTATTAAACCCAGTTTTGTTAAAACCTGTATGCAAATTAACCACATCCTATATTATGTAAACCTCCATTTCTTATTAATATATAAGACACATTGTGTTACGTACTGAGTTTTTCACAGTACCAAATCATGTAATGTTATATACCTTTCTTTACTTCTTTACTTCTTCTATATCTTGGTCATCTATTCTTCTGGCCGGCTTTGCTATTCTGATCATCTATCTTGGTCTGGTCTTTTCTATTGGTCTGGATTTCTTCTATGGGATGGGTCTGTTTCTGTTAGGGATTCCTCGTTACAGAAGCCCTGTTCATTGCACAAGACTTCGATTTACGTTGATGTTACTTTATTTATAAATCCGTCTGCGCAGATCCTTACATCTTGCTAGTCGGCTTTTACTTCTAACTGACTTAAACTTACTATATCCTTAAACCGGAAGACAGGCCTTCCATGCCTTCCGGTTTCACGATCCATCCCTGCAAGGCAAGGTGAGAGGGAGGTCAAGCGCCGTCACTAACTCTCAAGGCCATCAGCTGCACTAATCGCCATTATGATTTCTACACTACCTTATAAAAGTCTTAGGGATCCAATAATTATGTAACAATTGAGGGATTTTAAATGCGTTAATAACATAGGCCTTTCGGGGCCTGTGTCTATTAATGAAATTAACAGCGTCGATCCCAGGGGGCTATCCCCCAGGCAACACCTACCCCCTTGATTTAAAGGGGCAGGGCTTTTTATTGCCCAGTGCCTGAAGCGCCCCCTTGAGGGGGAATGCCGACAGGATCGATGCATTTTTTTGTGTCTACTACCCATGAGCTTCGGCTTGTGGGTGGGCAAACATAAAAATGTCCTTGTGTCACGCCCTCATAAGTGGGGTGAGAGGCAAATACCATAACATAGGCTCTTCGGGGCCTGTGTGTCTGGTGGCTTCGGCCACTGGACAATTAGTGATAATTAATGGTATCATCCTAGGGGACTATCCACCCAAGCAACACTTGATTTAAAGGGGTAGGGCTGGATTTATTGCTCAGTGCCTGAGGTATCACCCTTGAGGGGGAATACCGACAGGATCAATGCATTTTTTGCACCTGTAATCCCATGAACTTCAGCTTATGGGTGGTCCCACATTAAAAGACCTTGTGTCATACCCGCATATGTATGATGCGAGGTAAATATTCTAATAACATGGGCTGTTTTGAGGCAAATCTAACTCATATTTTGATAAAGATCTTATTCATAAATAAGATTCAGTATTATTTTGATTATTCGGACTATTGTGCTCATCTTTATTGTTATCTGTAACATTTTGGCCGATGTACCCTCCGGCCTTCTTCAGGTATTCCTTTTCGGACTCGGGAGCCTCATCTCAAACATTCAGAGAAATAAAATAAAATTCATTTTATGTATTAATTATTTTGACAATAAATTAAATACTCACTGATAAACTTACACAATTCCTGAGGGTATTGTGACATAGTTTTGGTTACAAATAGATAACAAATCTTCATTATAAGATAATGGCCATACTGATTATAATTGAGAAATGATTATAATTAAAAAGAAATAAAAAGAAAAAAAATACTTACAGCACCTGGTATTTCCAAGTGGTCACCCATCCAAGTACTGACCAGGCTCTACACTGCTTAACTTTGGTGATTGGATGAGAACCGGTGTTCTCAGCGTGTTACATAATTATGGATCCCTAATATCTTTTTAAGGTAGTATAGAAATCCTTATGGCGATCAGTACAGCTGATGGCCTTGAGAGTGAGTGACAATGCTTGACCTCACTCTCACCTTGCGTTCTGGGGATGGAACGTGAGAACGGAAGTCAATAGAAGCCCTTCCGGTTTAAGGAGTAAGCAACTCAGTTGCAGTGACAGTTGAGAGTTAGGACTTAGAAGCGAAGCTAGCAAGATGTGAGCTCACTGCATGATTGTCTGGTCTGGGGTTCTGGAATAAAGTAACATCATTGTAAATCCAAGTCTTGTTGTTATTACTAAAAGCTAACAATAGCACAAGGCTTCTGATAAGGAATGGTCCCCAACCGAATCCAGACACGGAACCCAGATAAGAAAGACCAGACCTGTAGAAGACATACAAGACCAAGATAGACGATCAGAGAAGCAGATCCGGCCAGAAGAATAAAAGAGATATATAACAAGCGTAATCATCTGAAATCCCTTGAGATTTGAAAAAAAAAATGCTGGCATTGGCATGAATGTTGAAGATGGTACTATTGAGGATTTGTGATTTGCCAGAACCAGCCATGTAGGAACATTATCATCATTTCACACTAACAATATGGCAACCCTGTCAATCACACCCCTGCAGGGAGGTAAGATCCACCCAATGGGGTCACCTGTTGGCCGTAGATGGCCACTTGTGATGCTTAAGGATGGAATTCTGGTGACTGAGCAGTCCATGACTTGCAACACTCCATTTTGGCCCTTATTTAGGCTAGACGGGTGGTCGAAGATGTCCCCTCCAATCAATCAGCTGGTCATGACAAGCCCTAGCACCTATATGATTGTCCCACCCTATTGCCCTTATGGCAACCCCCAAACCTTTTTATCATATATGTACTAAAAGGTGGTGATTGAGGGTCTTAGTTTAATGTCATACCCAGGATATTATCTGATGGTGAAGTTCCAAATCTGGGGAATGTGGAGTACCCCTTCATCCCCATTACTCCTAGGTCCACTCTGATCCGAAGTGGTAGTACCTGTTGGGGTACCATCTATGGGTTAAATAGAAAAAAATTAGTTTTAAAATAATTGAATTTAAAAAAGAAAATGTGAGTACCCATGAAGAATGAATAAAACAATGTCTTTGGCATGAAATAACCCAACAAGTGTTGACATGCCATAAAATCCAACCAACCAACTCTAGACTGCTGATCTTTGGACAGTTCTTTGAAAAGTGTAATCTTTAGGAAGTAATGGTATTTCATTCTGGCAATGTGGCATTCTCAGGTTAATATGTTGACTACGTATTGGTACACATATGTACCCTATATATATATATATATATATATATTATAAAAATGTGTGTGTTTAGTGGTACATATATGTACCATTGCATATATTTCACTTCTCTTTTTTGTTTTTGTTTTTAAAACAATATTTAGAATATATACTTTCATAACATCGCTGTATCTACTGATACTACTTAAAGAAGGTGGAAACAATGAAAAATTATAACTAAAACTTTTATTCCAACAAGTGATATAAAAATAAAACAAAAATAGGAATCTATTAACTGCTAAATACATAGCTATCTATCTATCTATCTATCTCTTTCTCTCTCTCTCTCTCTATCTATCTATCTATATATATATATAATCTTATTATAATGGAGATTGTGTGTTTTTCTGTCTGTAACCGAAACTATATTACTATACAAGTCACAATTCCTTTCGTTATTTACATCATATTCTCCATGATTTTATTTTTTATTTAAACCTCAATTATTAATAAAATTGTTTTACATTACTTACACTGTTGACCATATCTACATACAAATAACATGCAATTGTATTTATATATACAACAAAATAGAGGTTTACAGTGTGAATGGGAAGGCTAATTTGCATATTGATCTTAAAAAATTGATTTTAATAAATATATGCTTAGTAATATTGATTTCTAATTGTTTGGTTTTATCTTATTGAATATGAGCAAAAATCTCTTCAATAAATCTTAAAAGAAATCCATTAACAAGAAGAAATAACTGTAATATTATTTTTTTACTTCCTATTTTAACTAAACAGTTTAATTAGGAAAATTTACCAATGAAAGACGGGAGTAACGGAAAATGATGGAAGAGTTAGTTTCAAAGTTGTTCTATTTTTCAATCATACCCCCTCTGTTCAAAATCTTTTTATCTACATTCTTATTCAGTTTCATTAGCCTTTCTAATTTAATATAATATTTTATTATAAAATTTAACTAAAATACTTGCACCCGGAGGGTGCATATATTTGCTAGTATATATAATGTAATGTTAAAAATCATCTTTATAATACATATTGCAATTATATCATATTGTATGAAATAGATACAGATCATAAATAAATCACAGATAAATATGTGCACCAAATGCATACCAATACATAACACAGTCAATTTACCATTGCTGTACATGTGTTGGTATTATATTATACCACAGAGACGTGGTATATTATTGGTCCACTATGTGTACCAGCAATACTTTCTAAACTGATGCAATAAATGAAATGTGGCAACGTCAGTGAGGAGAAAATGCCTTTTGAGCAAACAGGCAACGTGTTAAATTTGAAAAAAGAAAAATTGAAGGGAGGCAACTCTAAATTCTAAGTGGGTAAAAATGGGTTTAGTTTCCTGACCTCTAGCCAGGTCGGATTGACACAAGGAATTTTTGACACGTGGAGTCATGCACAAACTGAAGCTCATGCAGTGGCTAGTACAAAAAGTGTGTGATCCCTTTTACATCCATCTTTTGGATCACCTCAATCACCGGGCAATAAACCCGACCCTGCTCCTTTTAGATGATGGAGTAGGTGGTGCCTGGGGGACAGTCCCCTGGAACCACATGTTTAGATTTACTAACCGGTCCTGAAGCAGAAGACCCTTGACAGAGAGCACGGCTGTGCCAGGTAAGTGGGTAAAAATGAGTGTGTTGTTAAATAGACCCAGGGAATCAATTACAAGTTAAAAGTATATTGAATTCTAGCCCGACGAAAAAGATACACCACACCAATTTGCAACAATAGTACAGCTAACTATGTATACAATACCGTGTACCAAAAACATGTGTTTGTTCTATCGCTCATGCTTTATTTTAATGTGTGGCGATGGGGGGGGGGTGTAGAATAAAATTAAAATAAAAGATAAATAAAAAAAATAAACTCCCATAAGTCTTCACCAGAAGAACCCTCCGCGCATGTGCGAGAAAAAGGACTGACTTCTGACCCACAAGAGAATATCTCGGCCATTCGAGTTTAGGCCTTAACTGGGTATAGTCGCTCCTACTGGTCAGGGAGATATTCCCTTGCCATTTGGTGACAATGCCCCTTCTGTCTTTGTCTCTTTCTTTTTCGTTCCTTGAATTCCTTCCTTTTCAGCTCGATCACCAATGTTATTATGTTTGTTTTGTTTTTTTTTTTTTTTTTGCTTTTAACCCCATTAAAAGCAAAAAAAAACATTAGAACACGCAACAAGAGTATCCAGCTACATTAAACCTTAAAACACCCAAACCTCTGCTACCTAGTCTTGCCAATTCTCTTGGCTCCGAAATCAAGTATCTTAAATTACGACTGTGAAGCAGACAGGTTTCTCAATGTTCTGGGTATGACATTAAACTGTATCTAATGGTGAAGTTCCAATTCTGGAGCTCTGGGGAGCATCATTATCAAGAGTGTCTATGATAATAAATAGTATTGATAATGATTCGGAAAAGAACCGAAAGTACTTGGTTCACCAATAATAATTCTTTCAGACAACTGATTAATGCATTTCAAGATGATAACATCAAAAAAATTATGAGAAAACTTGAAAGAAAAGATTTTTAAAAAATTGAAAACAATAAGGATTCAATTATTTTTAACCAAATTTGTCTGAATGAAAAGATGCTGCTCATTCAATATATATATATATATATATATATATATATATTCGTCATACAACGTGTGATAGCACGTGCGATACCCTGCCCTCATCAGCTGCCAACTAGGAGTGATAACACATTTTCGGTAGCTAAAGCACTGCCACTTCCTAGCGCTACCAAGCAGCTTTCGCCACCTGACAGGGTATTAAAAAAAATGAGATGAAATAATGCAGAAAAAAATTATAAGTTCCGTTCATCGGAGAAGTTTTGTTATCAGTGCAGTTTGTTATTTAAAAATGCGTTTGTTTTCGGCCGTTGACTTGATTATGCGATTGCAAATGTTATGTAACAACACGGGGATGATGATTCCGCGCGCGTATCATTCGTCCACTGAATTCTTGGTTTGCTAGGAATGTCTCCAGGTTGCTGCCGCTCAGCAATGGGCCCATGGACACTGTGGGAGTGTTCTTGGTTCATAAGCCCATCATTCGATTTACATTCTATAGGAGAATTACGTCGTTCACACCAGCGATATATATATATATATATATATATATATATATATATATTATTATAATGGAGATTGTGTGTTTTTCTGCCTGTAACCAAAACTATATTACTAATCGAGTCAAAATTAACATAGTTATATACATCACATTCTCCATGATTTATTTATATTTAAACTCAATTATTAATAAAATTGCTTCGCCTTTTTATTAGTGTTGTCCATATCTACATACAAATAACATGCAATTGTATTTATATATACAAAAAATAGCGGTTTGCAGTGTGAATGGGAAGGCTAATTTGCATATTGATATTAAAAATGTGATTTTATTAAATATGTGCTTAGTATTATTGATTTCTAATTGTTTGGTTTTATTTTAATGAATATAAGCAAAAACCTCTTCAATGAATCTTAAATGAAATCCATTAACAAGAAAAAATAACTCATTTTATTCTTTATTTCCTAATTTAACTAAATAGTTAAATAAGTAAAATTCAGCAATGAAAGACGGGAGTGATGGAAGAGTAAGTTTCATTTCTATTTTTCTATTATATCTCTGTTACATATCTTTTTGTCTGCCTCTAATTTAATACGATATTTCATTACATTAAAACTTAAATACTTGCACCCGGAGGGTGCATATATTTGCTAGTATATATAAACAATTCACGATAAATCAGCAAGAACAATAACTATTCACGGAGCACACTTAATAGACTCGGTATGTGGGGTGGGATTAAAATAAAATTAAAATAAAAAAATAACAAACCCCCATGAGCCTTCAGACCGGAAGAACTCTCCGAACATTTGCAGGAAAAAGGACCCACTTTCAAAAACCCAAGATAATCTTTCGGCCATTCGAACTTCGACCTTAACTGGGACGAGACACAACCACTGGACAGGAAGAAATTTCCTTATCCCGTGGTAGCTATGACCCGTGAAAGTCTGAATCCTAAAGCTACCTTTTGTCTTTGTCTCTTCCTTTCTTTCCTTTTCAGCGTGACCAAAAGTTTCAGGTATTTTCCGTGAAATGTAATGAAATATAATGCTTTTATACGTAATCTAATGATATCTCTCTTGCGTGCTATTCTGCATTAGTACCGAACTGGTTAAGGAAGAATAAGAAAAGCAGTATGACCACTTTTGTCACCCGTCCCTTAGAAAACGAAATTCTAGCTATATGCTGAGAGTGGGGCCGCACTTCTGTATCTGTTACCGGGATAAAAGCAGTACATATTGGCGCAGTATATTAAATGTCAAGTAGTGGCAGCATGTTTCAAACAGAGTCATATTGAAGAGAACTGGACTCCCTGGCATGCACGACATACTTGTCCAGCGCAACCTGAGATGAGCTGGCCACTTAAACAGACTGCCAAAGCAGATTCTTTACCCTCAACTGAGAAAGGGATCACGTGGAATCGTTATACCAAAGCTCAGGTACAAAGACATTTATGGGAATTAAAACTGTAAAAGGATTAACTCTCACTTGTGGGGGGAATTACCGCAACTTTCAAGTTCGGACACTGAATGAAAGACAAGACAAGTATATTTAACAACAAATTTAATATGTATAAACAAAAAAAAAGGGGAAAGATAGATTTAAGGATAGTTTTTGCAAATTTTGGTGTGATTTGCGGAGAACTTAACTCAGAGTCCGGTTAACAAGTTCTTTGAAGTGAAGAATGACCCGCCAACCTATCGGCAGAGGCAGGTTGAAATTTCGTATGTTTTGTTGGTGATGAATTTTAGAGGTTGCTTTTAGGGAAGCTGTCTTTGAGTTGCATTGAGATGATTTCTGTAGTATAATTCTTTCAAGTTGAATTTGTCGAATTTCAAGGTTTGCTCCTGGAAGCGAGTGGCAACTTATTTACCAATTCAGTCTGAGGGAGTTAACTCATTCAGGTCCTTACAGGTTTAAGCCGAACCGACCACTGACTGTTTTCTCGTTAACAGTGGGGATCGATGACGTAGCAGAAGGGCACTGGAATCTGGCGCCTTAGAGTCCCAAGGCTTTCGGGTTAAGAAATGGGACATATTTTTAATAGACACGTCATCTTTAATCAAGTTTTTATTGTGATTTTTAAAGGAAATTTTCATATACATTTAAATTCGCGTTTTCTTTTTTTGACATATACTTTAGTCATTTTTTATTTGATTTTTTAAAGGAAATTTTCATACATTAAGAGTAACCAAGAGTATCCCTATAGGCAGTTGGCAAAACGTAACCAGAGACCGAACATATTGATGCTGTAAGAAAGATTCAAAGTTATATATACTTTGTATACACATGGATATGACGAGATACAAAGTACATAGGTAAAAAGGGTACATAAACAAGGAGTACATAAATAAAGATAAAGACACATTCATGAATGGTACAAGATAACATATAAGAGTACAGACATGAGACTAAGGATAGTCCATGCTGTGTGAAGAACTTACAGTAATGTAAGTGAGGCCAAAAGCCCCAACGAGAAGGAGTAGACCGTGTCTACTCCATGTGTCTCGTAGTTACTGGACAGGAAAAGAGGCCGAAAGGGTTTGAACCCGGCGCTTAAATACTATAGCACCCTAGCGGGCACCAGCAAACTAAATCAGACAGACAACTCCACCAAGCAAATACGAAACTAACGCTACAATGCAAAAGGATACGATGGACAGCAAGTAATTTCGGAACGTGTGCAGAAGTTCTACCGAACCAAATATCTCCTTGATGACACGGATCATAAAAAAAAATTTTTGGTTTGGTTTGATTTTTTATGTCATACCAACCCTTTTCAGGTAATTTAATGCCGAAAGGGGGGCCGGGTTGGCTCAGTCGGTAGAGCGTTCGGCTAGAAACCACAAGGTTCCTAGTTCGATGCCAGCCCTCGCCAACTCAGCGTATGAGTAGCACAGGGATCTGTGCAGTAAAGTAAGGAGCTGATGGTAGGTGCGGGGCTCCACCTCAGATGCCAAAACAGTCTCCTTGCTCTAGCGCTATTGAAAAGGGGATAGACTCCCTTGCTGACTGGCTGGTACCGACTTTAGGCCGCCCCGACAACTTTACTTTTTTAATGCCGAAACAAGTCATTTTGATAAATGTTTCCATGTTTCAAGTTCTTAATGCCCTATTGCCCTTATGGCAAGCCCCAACCCCTTTTTATCAAATGGTGCTAGAAGGCGGTAGCTGCGGGTCTACATGTCCTGGGAATGACGTTAAACTCTATCTGATGGTGAGGTTCCAGTTTTGGAGGTTTGGGGAATGTGGAGCACCCCTTCATCACCATTGCTCCCTGGTCCACTCTGACCCGGAGTGGTAGTACCTGTTAGGGTCCCATCTATAGGTTAAATAGAAAAATGTATTTATAAAAAAATTGTATTATCCATTAAGAATTGATTTATTTCAAAACTTTATCGGCATTAAATGACCCACTGAGGTTGATATGCCGTAAAACAAAACAAACAAAAAAAACCCCCAAAGTTCTTAATGTCTTCAAATTGGTATAAATAATTTTCATTAACTTCATTTGGTTTGGATCGGTTTGTTTAATAATGGTATAATATTATTACTGGTGTTCTTTAATCTTCCATCTGTTATCATCTTGAAAGAAAGAGTTGGAGAAAGATGAGAGAAGGAATGAGAACTTGAAAACAATAACGCTAATCTGTTTCAATCAAACATGTGGGGATTAAAATAAAACGAAAATAAAATTAGAATTAAAAAAAAAACACGAAAAATAACAAAATCCTATGGGGCCTTCAACGGAAGAACCCTCTGCGTATGTCCGACAAAAAGGACTGACTCCCTACCCCCAAAAGAATATCTCGGCTATTCGAACTGAAGCCCTAACTGGGTCTAGTTGGTCCTACTAGCCAGAGAGATTTTCCCTTGCTACAGGCGACTATGAACCGGCCAATAAAGCCTAAGTCATAAAGCCACCTTCTACCTTTGTCTCTTTCCCTTTTCGTTCTTTGAATGCCTTCCTTTCAGCGCGACCACCAAAAAGAGATGGGGTTAAGAGAAAACCCGAGGAGCACGCACCAAGAATACTCAGATACTTTAAAACTGTAAAACACCCAAAACCACTTATACCCCATAATTCATATGCATAAACATAATGAAAAGATGGAAAGAAATAAAAAAGAGAGAGAGAGAGAGAGAGAGAGAGAGACAGAGAGAGAGAGAGAGAGAGAGAGAGAGAGAGATTTTTACACTTTTTACATATTGAACTATTTCGCAATAGTAAACATATAAAAAGTTATAATGATTAAATTATCATATTGTGGTATATCTATGGAGATTAAAAACAAACAAAAAAACCAAAAAAAACAAAAAACGAAAAAAAAAAAAATAAATAAAAAACAACAACAAACTCCCATGGAACCTTGACCGGAAGAATGCATCTCCGACAAAAAAGACTGACTCTCTACCCCAAAAGGATACCACGGTCATTCGAACTGAGGCTGCAACTGAGTGTGGTCGTTTCCTTGCCAGGGGCATGTTCCCTCGCTACAGACGACTATGCTCCGTTTAATAAAGCCTAAGTCGTAAAACTACCTCTTATCTTTGTCTCTTTCCTTTCTCGTCCCTTTTCGTTCCTTAAATTCCATTTCAGCGTACCAGCTCACAAGAATAAAGAACCAGGCTTTATTGGAGACAAGATACAAGACGAACAACCCAAAACATAACCCCATATATCCACAAGTCCTGTTAGTGGTATAATAATCCCGTGGGTCATTTAATGCCAAAAACTGCCAGAGCGTGAGACAAAAGTCGGCACTCAAGATCCCTTTACTGGTGTAATTTTTGTAGATGTATTTCGTGGATGTATTTTTATATCCTAAGAACAAAGGACGTCGTGTGAAAAGCATTCAATAAAATTTCAAATCCTAAATCTTCATTTAAACGAAATGGCGTTCAAAAATTAATTGTATCACTTCTGACGTCACAAATATCCTATTTTCAGAACATCGCTCAGTTGACCTGGATTCTCTACTGCTTGCTTCTGTATCTTAGAGGTGGGGTAGAGAAACTACGGCATTTATTACAGTTAATTGCACACCTTATTAACACTGGAGAGAAAGAAATATGTCTGCTGGGTGAATACAAATTTTTAATCATTTATTAATGCATACTGGCGCTAGTATTTACGTTTAAATGTAATAAAATATTATATTAAATTAGAAGGACAAACGAAACTAGATGAGAACGAATATGAAAATAGTACACTTATTTTAATGTTATTATTTTAATTGATTTCTATACAAAATTATATGTAGGATTGCTGGTTAAACTTGCAAATCGTTGTCAAAATTAAAACGGAAACTTATTTGGTGGTGATCCATGACAGTTTAACTACATTGTATGAATTAACGTTTTTGCGAATTGGGTTACGGTTTAGGGGTTGGGGATTAAGGTTATTTTTAATTACGTATTGCTTAAAAAAAAACAAAAAACAAATTACTATACATTTAATGTTGAAAAATATTTTTTTAAAAACCAAATCTAATTGAAATTATACATTGCAATACTATTACAAACAACTGAGACTAATGTGTTTTATAAGAAATATTATCTTAAACAATTAAAGTGACCTCTCTTTGACCATAGCAACAGAGCTCAGGGTCTTAGCCATAAACTGATAAGAAACCTCATGCAATTGGCTAAGGGCCTTTGTCAGCGACCAATCAGAGCACACGTTACGAGGCTCAGTGATAACCGCCAATTTTGAGGCTGATACCTTGAAATCACTCTCTTTCCACTGGAATCTCTTCGAGGAACGACGTAGTTTTTTGCACAGCAAAGGCGTTGGCAGAACGAGGAGAATTGGAACAGTAAATTTCGTAAAAGTCAGACTTCAAATACAAGAGACAGATAAGTTTCGCAAAAGCATTATTTTGCAAACCATTATACACCATTATACAATACACTTTGTAAACCCTGCAGACACTTTGTAAACCTTGCATACACTTTGTATCTCAACTCACGTATTGTATTTTTTATATTACATGTTCTTGTGATTGATAAACGCGTTGTTTTGTTGTAAAGCCTTGAGTTATGTTCATTACCTGTTATCTTTATCCTTGTCTTTATAATTGCCAACAGTCTGCCGTTGGATTCAATAATTAATTTCAATGGTTAATTAAATGTATAATAATTATAATCACCAAACCCCTGTGAAAAGTGAAATTGGTTTAAAATTGATTTGGCTACTGGCAGCCGAGTTATGGCTACTTTTCAATCTTACACAAACTACTACAATTATCTCCCCTATCTTTTATTCTTTTAACATCAAATCAAGACCGAAACAAGTAAGTAGCAAATTAATGTGGCTTTTCTAAAAGGATGAAAAATCAGGTAAAAGAGAACAGAAAATAAACGTTCTTTTAGTTTAGTATTATCTGCGTTATTCGGACTATTGTCCTCATCTTCATTGTTATCTGTACAACGTTTCGGCTTATGTGCCCTCCGACCTTCTTCAGGTATTTCTTGTCGGACTTGGGAACCTTCTTGGACTCGGGCACCTTTTTGTCATAATCAGGAACCTTCTTGACGTAATCGGGAGCCATCACGGAACTTTGAACCAAACCCTTCATTCAGTCCACGGGGGTATTCTTATATTTAAAAAAATTATTTTTATAAATAAACATTAAATTAAAAAAAAAATAATAATGATAGAAGGAAAACTTGAATTCAAACCTGTTAAACTTTGCTTAAAAATTGACCTTGTGTCGCATCCTGCCTGTGCGGGCGTGTTGGGTAAATACACGGATTGGTTGGCTGGTTGGTTGGTTGGTTGGTTTTGTTTTACGACCAATCAACCCTTTTCAGGTAATTTAATGCAGAATCAAGTCAAAGAACTCAGGTTGCTTACAGTACCTGCTATTGCTTCAGTTGTCACCCAATTAAATATTGAACAGATTCATCGCAGCTTAACTTCAGTGATCTAGCGGGAAACGGTGCTTTTAGCATTGTGTATTTATATTTACATTTTTTGTTCAGAAATTTTATTTCATTTTAACGCTATGTCAAAATCCTCTAGGGTTCTTTTCTAATAATTAATTTGTCTGGTATTGATCATAGTACACATTTATAGTTTTTGGTAAGATTTAATTTCTCTCAAATAGGAAAAAATATCATCCATGTTGACATTTTCATATAACAACTCTGTTGTATATTATTTGGTTTGGTTTTACGGCATATCAACCTCAGTGGGTCATTTAATGCTGATAAAGTTTTGAAATAAATCAATTCTTAATGGATAATACAATTTTTTTATAAATACATTTTTCTATTTAACCCATAGATGGGGCCCTAACAAGTACTACCACTCCGGGTCAGAGTGAACCAGGGAGCAATGGTGATGAAGGGATGCTCCACATTCCCCAAACCTCCAAAACTGGAACCTCAACATCAGATAGAGTTTAATGTCATTCCAAGACATGTACACCCTCAGTCACCGCTTCTAGCACCCATATGATAAAGACATAAGGGCAGATGCTAGGGCTTGACGTGACCAGCTGATTGATCGGAAGGATCCTCTCCGACCAAAGTGGAGTATTGCAAGTCATGGACTGCTCATCCACCTGGGTTCTATCCTTAAGCATCACGGGTATTAGGGAAGTCTTACCTCTGCAGAAATTTGAGTCATAATAAAATTGTCCTTTATGTGTGTATTATAAATTGTATCAAATGAACAACAAATTACAAGGTTAATGAATTTTCCTTTTTACAAATTCTTATTAGTGTTAAGGCTTGTGTGTATTTTGCTCACCCAATTTGAGGAGGGTTGTTATTTCATGACTTGCCTGTTTGCTGGCTACTGCTTTTCTTTGGGTTCTCTACTACTAGAATCTTCCTTCTCCGCTCTCAGAATGTCCGTTAATTGGCAGGAGTTTTGAAATTTTTTGGTTGGTCAGTCTGGCTTTGTCTATTTTTAGAATACGATCCTTTTTTTCTTTCTTCCTCCAAACTTGGTCTAACAAAAATCTACAGCTTATGAACCATTACAACTCCTTCATATTATTTGCGTTGAAAAACATTATCGATTGAGAGCTAGAACTCTGCATTGGTTTGGTTTATTTAATGGCATATCAAGCCTGGTGGATTATTTAATTCCAAAGCAGTCCTAGTAGAAGTGTTGGTTGGTTGGTTGGTTGTTTTATGACATGTCAACCCTTGTTGGGTTATTTTATGCCAAAGACTTATAAATATTTCCTTCTTTGTGTGTATGGTTGTTTTTATCTATTTAATCCATAGATTGAACCCTAACCGGTACTACCACTCTGGGTCAGTGTGGACCTGCCTTGTAGAAGAATAGTAGTGGTACTATCTAACCCATAGTTGGGAGATGAGGAGCTTCATACCCTACCTCCTCATGGTTATTAGTCAAAAAGTGAATGTAATGGCATACTGGAGTTCAAACGCACTTACTACAATGTTGCAGTCCAGCAGGTTAGCCATTACGCTACAGATACTCCTGTAATACTACCCTGGTCACGGGACCCAAATGTAATACTACCCTTTTTACAGGAACCAAATGTAATACTAAGGTGGTCGCGGCAACAAATGTAATACTATGCCATCCTGTGGGAAGACACCAGTGCAGTCTTCACGTAAATGACAATAGGACAATGTATGTATAAAACAGCCATTCGCTTTATATCAACCGACTTTTAGCCTTTAAACTTTCTTTTGTTCGAGTAATTTCTTCTTATCTTGTGTTGACGTTACCCCTACCACTGACTTGTACTCTGATCTAAGTCGCTTGTACGACTCTAGACACAATTGTTATTTTTATATCCAAAAGTTAAGCAAAATTGTTTTGTCAAGTATCTAATGAAATATCGCCAGTCAATCCATAACACTACTACAGTGTTATACTCCTCATATTTAACAGTGTAGGATGTTTAAAATTCTAAACACTGTGGTTGTTCCTCTTGTTTGAGTATAAAGGAGTACATTAGTCTTGGTTTGGTTTGGTTTATTTTACAGCATATCAACCTCAGTGGGTCATTTAATGCCAACGTTTTGAAATAAATTCATTCTTAATGGATACCCAATTTTTATAAACTCATGTTTTTCTATTTAACTCATAGATAGAACCCTAACAGGCACTACCACTCAAGGTCAGAGTGAACCAGGGAGCAATGGTGATGAAGAGGTGCTCCACATTCCCCAAATCTCCAAAACTGGAACCTTACCATCAGTTAGAGTTTTATTCCCAGGACATGAAGACCCTCAGTCACCGCCTTCTAGCACCCATATGATCAAAAGTGTTGATTCTTGTCATAAGGGCTATAGGGTTCGGGACAATCATGTAGGTGCTAGGGCTTGACATGACCAGCCGATTAATTGGACAGGGCCTCTCCGACCACATGTCTAGCCCAAGTAAGGTCTAAAGTGGAGTGTTGTATGTCATGGACTGCTCAGCCACCTGGGTTCCATCCTTAAGCATCATGAGTTACCACCATTGTGAGCATTAGTCTTGATGTCGCACACCCTTCTTCTTTACTGGCACTAAATAATATAATGTTGTATATCTCTTTCTTACTCCTTACTTCTGGTCGTATTTTCTTCTGGCCGGCTTTGCTATTCTGATCGTCTTTGGTATTTCTATCATCTATCTTGACTTGGTCTGGAATCTTCTAAGGTCTGGGCTTTCTTGGGGACTTCGGGTCTGGTTTTCTGTTAGGGATTTCTCCTTATCAGAAGCCCTGCGTCATTGTTAGTTTTTAGGTAATAAACACAAGACTCGATTTACTTTTGATCTTATTTTATTGTTAAATCCCCACCAGACATCTGCGCAGATCGACTTACATCCTATCGGGCTCGGCTCCTACCTGCTAACTGACTGAGACTTACTTACTAACCTTAAACCGGAAGACAGGATCTTCTATGCCTTCCGGTTCTCACGATCTATCACCGGAAGGCAAGGTGAGAGTGAGGTCAAGTGCCGTCACTCACTCTCAAGGCCATCAGCTGCACTAATCGCCATTATGTTTCTATACTACCTTATATAAGTATTAGGGATCTAATAATTATGTAACATTGAATTTGCAATTAGGATATAGCGACTTGTTCCTTTCTGGGCCCATCCTTTACATAGATCTTATTCCTGCCTCTGCTGAATGGTTGGTAAATATATACTACTAAAAATATAATTCTTTAAAAAGAATACAGGTACTAATGCAGAATAGCGCGCAAGAGATAATAACATTAGATTACATATAAAAAATGGCCAGTTTAGCTCAGTCGGTAGAGCGTTCGGCTAGGAATCACAAGGTTCCTGGTTCGATACTGGCCCTCGCCAAATCAGCGTATGAGTAGCACAGGGATCTGTGCGGTAAAGTGAGGAGCTGATGGTAGGTGTGGCGCTTCACCTCAGACACTAAAATAATCTCTTTGCTCTAGCACTAGTGAAAAGGGGATAGACTCCCTCGTTGTCTGGTTGATACTGACATTAGGCCGCCGATGACTTTACTTTACTTTACTTACATATAAAAAGCATTACATTTCATGGAAATGCCCGAAACTTTTGAGATGCTAGGATTAGGGTTAAGGTAAGGCGGGTTAGCTCAGTCGGTAGAGTGTTCGGCTAGAAACCACAAGGTTCCTAGTTCGATACCGGTCCTCGTCAACTCAGCGTATGAGTAGCACAGGGATCTGTGCGGTAAAAGTAAGGAGCTGATGGTAGGTGTAGCGCTCCACCTCAGTTGCCAAAACAATCTCCTTGGTCTAGCGCTATTGAAAAGGGGATAGACTCCCTCGCTGATAGGCTGATACCGACTTTAGGCCACCCCGACGACTTTACTTAAGGGTTAGTGTTAAGGTGAGGCTACTTCAAGAGTTTCTGTAATCTAATGCTATTATATGTAAAATGCTATTCTAATGATATTATCCTTTGCGTATTATTCTGCATTTGTACCAGAATCCAGCTACTCCCAGGAGTAGAGACCTCATTCGAAAGTCCTGATTCCATATTCGATGCTAGTGAGGAAGAATGCATTTACCCAGCCCCTCCACAAGAACAGGATATGACACTAGGTTACTTTTTAAGCAGAGTTTAACAGGTTTGAATTTAGACTTTTCCTTCTCCTATACTGGTTGTTATACCAAGGTTAAAGAGCTCAGTCTGTCCTACTATTTACTCATAGTTGGAAGGGGAATAGTTGGATTCATACCTATTCGAAGGGTATAACAGTTATGCGCAATGCAAGCAGCCTTGTCACAGATTTGAACTCTGGTCACCGTGTCCATTTTCAATGATGATAACCATTACACCACCAGTGTCTCCATAAGTGAAGAAGAATGAAAGTTTCTAATCAGCATTACAGTATCCAGCTTTCTTTCTCCTGAGCCCAAGCTAAAAAGTGATGAAGAATCTGAAATTTTCCTATAGAGCTTTCGTCTCCACTAAAAGGGAGAGTAACAAATTATCCACACTTTCGCCATAACATTTATCATTGTCACACTGTGTTCTGCTTATGATCGTGTGATCAAAGTTTGAGCCTGATTGCGCCATTTTGCTTGCTGTTTAAACAATGTAAACATGGTTTGGTTTGTTTTACAGCATATCAACCTCCGTGGGTTATTTAATGCTGACAAAGTTGTGAAATAAATTCATTCTTAATGCATAATACAATTTTGTTTATAAACTCATGTTTTTCTATTTAACCCATGGATGGGACCCTAACAGGTACTACCACACTGAGTCAGAGTAGACCAGGGAGCGCCCACCTGACACCAAAACAATCTTCTTGGTCTAACGCCATTGAAAAGGGGATAGACTCCCTCGCTGACTGGCTGATACTGACTTTAGGCCGCCTGACGACTTTACTTTTTTACTTACTTAAATGCCACCTTTGGTAACATTTAAACACAGATTCAAGCCACTTCTTATTGATAGAATTTATGTACTAATAATAAATACTAATTATACTTATTTTTTTTTTAGGAGTTTGTAGTGTAATGGTTATTGTCATGGGAAATGAACATGTTGACCCGAGTTCAAATCATGGATGAGGCTGTTTGCATTTCACAAAGCTCTAATACCAGTTTATATTAAAACTTAAAAATACTTACGCCCGTCAGAGTGTGCATATACTTTTCTCGTCTCATTTACATTGTTCATATTTTTATTTTTTTTATTTTGTAGAAACTTGGGTCATCGGATCAATACAAAGTTCAGCCGAGATTATGACACAATGCGGATCATATGCTACATCTGCGGATGCAAGTGCGCTCTGATCGGCTCGAGGGAGCACGAAATACCCTGTCTGGTGGACTGGCTGAAGAAGTATCCTAAACACGAGGAATTTGCTCCGACGATGCCCAAGCCGTATCCGGATCCTTTCAAAGCCACAGCTCAAGAAATCGAGCACTACAATCAGAAAGCGGCCAGAAGTGCCAAGATGTGCGACGAGAATACGCAGCGATACGCCGTCACCAACAACGATGTGAAAGCTTTTCCCTCTCCCAAGGCCCATGAGGACGTGTCGTTGACCGAGGACGTGATCGCATTTGAAAAACTGAGCGAGGATCAAAACAAGCAGGACGTATCAACGTCAGAGAAAAAGCGAGGAGGAGTGACGCAGAAAATGCTGAGCAAGACGGCCGTCACAAAGACACTTCTCCGCGAACGCTTGGTCGACTTCATGGATAAATACGCGCTCCATGTACCGCCACTGCAGGATCCGGGCAGGGTACCGAAAGGACAGCAATATGCTTACAAGTTGGATGAATCTCCGACAAAAGATCTTTTGCTGCATCCATGCTATGTAGATATTGATGAACAAAGAGCACGGACTTCCGGAAATGCTAGCCTAGTCTCCCGGAAAAGGATTCGTATCACAGCGGAAGAGGGCAGGAAACGTTTTGACTGATATAGTATTATTAAATATTAGCCAAATATCAAAACTCTTTCTTGGTGGTGTTAGTAAACAAAAATCAACATATTTTATAAAAAAATAGTTTTTGCTTTTAATTAAAAAAGATTATGTGAAAAAATTAATTTTTGCTCTAAAGATAAACTAATATTATTATTAAAAAAAAAAAACAAAAAAAAAAAACAACAAAAAAAAACTTTCACAGCAGAAGAGGGCAGGAAACGTTTTGACTGATATAGTATTATTAAATATTAGCAAAATATCAAAACTCTTTCTTGGTGGTGTTTAGTAAACAAAAATCAACATACGATACAAACCAAAGATACATTTTTATACTAAAATAGTTTTTTGTTTTTAATTAAAATTTTTGCTCTAAAGATAAACTAATATTGTTATTAAAAAAACAACAAAAAAGACAAAAAAAAAAAAAAAAAAAAAAACTTTAAACGAAAGATGCATTTTATTATTAAAATAGTTTTTATTCAAATCAGAAGTTGACAAAATATTTTTCATCACCTATATGGCACGATGGGGGGGTGTCATTCTTCATAGTCGCTTACAGCATTCTGTCCAGGTCCTCTGGGAGAATATCGATTGCCACCAATAGCAGTCTCCCAGATCGATACTCTGAATCATTACATACAGGACGTCCACGAGATCTGTGCCTATCCCCCGCATGATTTGAAAAAGTCTGTGTTTACTATGGGTCACATTTTATTACTACTCTGAACTCTTGTTAACTCTAAATCTTATTTAAAAACCAGATCCTCTGTCTCCCAAGAAGAGATTATCATCATTCTTGATCTTTCCTAAGTTTTAATGGGTGGACTGAACTATTGACACCCACAAATAATACTCCTACTTACACATACAATATATATGTATACACACACACACACACGTATGTATACATATGCATCTATCTATACATATATACACACACATTATCCACCTGAACACACACACACATATTTATATGTGGTTTGACTTACTACTTATTAATTATAACTACCTAGAACGTATCTATATAACTAACTGTGCAGCCACATATGCATAGTATTATACCTACAATAATTTTTTTTTTAAATTATGAAAAAATATTAATTCTTAATTTGATCACATACACACTCAAATTAAAATTTGATAGCAAAATCTTTTTTTTTTTTAAATAAATACTTTTTAATTTTAAACTAATATTGTTATTTCTGTTTTTTGTAATTTTAAAACTTTAAATGAAACATTTTTATATTAAAATAGTTTTATTTAATCAGAATAGAAATGCAGATATGTTTATTTAAATTTAAACTATTTTTTAGGTTTAGTTAAATAAAAAGGATGTTGTTCAGAAATGGTATTACACAATTTATAAAATTTATTTTTCATGTGCCTCTGTGGAAAATTATTTTTTAGCATATACTAACATGAAATAACTCATTTTTTTTTTAAACTAACTATCCGTAGAGGCACATGGAAAATAAATAAACATGTCTTTCATTTTAAGTTTAAAAACAAAAAAAAGTTTTCTTAGTTTATCTTTAGTGCAAAATTAATTTTTTCACATATGCTAACAAAATAACTTTTTTAAATTAAAACCAAAAACTATTTTAGTATAAAAACTTATCTTGGTTTGTATTGTCTGTTGATTTTGTTTTAGGCTAGGGTGCCTATTGGTTACTTAATTGTGTACTAAGTTTCACAACAGTTTTGAACTCACCTCATGAATGTACAAATGGACAATGAATGAAACTGTTTTTAAAAAAATTGTCTCCCGAACATTCAATTTACTTAATCAAATTCTGCATTGGTCAAATAGACCTACAAAATCTCTTTATATAGTGTGATCCCCACTCTTTAGATGAATTTTCAATTCAAGAGAAGAAAAATTGCATAGAACTGAGGGTTTGGTTGAATGAAAAATGCTGCACTCACATAAGCATGTGTTTTGAGAGAGAGGGGGAAAAAAAAAAAAAAATGTGGTAGGGTTAGCTGTCTATGGGGGGATGGTAGTGGTGATGTTTTTTTTGTTTGGTGTACTACCACATACCCCCCCCCCCATAGACAGCTAACCCTACCCACCAATACACAAAACAAACTACTCTATGACATATATATATATATCCAGAGATATTGTTGAAACATTCCAATTACTGTTGAATTGGCAGACAAGGCAACAAGCAAGCCATAACTCAATATGGATTTTGCATTGTCACAAGCTTACTGCAAGTCATTTATCTGGCACCATAACACCACTGAAACCAAGCACCCAATCAGGACTCAAGGAATGGAATCACCCAAATGCATGAACTAGCTATGGGCATCTGTTCAGTTGTGCGAAACCAACAGTATACTAACTCACTTTAACAGATGCAAGCAATAGCTAAAAATTTTTTTAAAAATTCAAGTGATTTAAATACCAACTACTGTAGCTATAATTGTTCTGCCACCACTACCATTCACACCCATATTTTCTATTACAAACTCTATCCACACCTACATTAACACATGTTCATGCCATATACATACACACATACCTACCTATTCTCATGCAGGTTGTGACCCCTTTTTCTGCAAATCATTTCAGTAACTGACTTGTTTCTGCGACCCGTGTAATTTGGTCAGACACGTGGCTGTACATGTGCACAAGTCATGTGAACACTGTGTCCCTTTGCCATGTCTTTGGAACAATTGAAAATATCTTCAACAACAGTCACACAGAAAAAAATGCATCACCGATCTCTGTAGAACTGAACACTTTTTTTACCCACTCTTCTTTACAGTCTGTTGAGAACCTTGAACTTTTTCCCTTTGTATCATTTTGTAAACTTGTTTGTTTGTATTCGTCTATATATATATAGTTCTAATTCATTCCATCGTCTTCAGTTTTTTTTCCTTCATCGTTGCCTTATTTAATCATTTACCATTTTCTTAGACTATGTAACTTAACAGCTTAACCAAAACTAACAATACAGAATAATAATGTTTAATACTATCTAATACAAATTGCATATGCTAGTATAAAAAACAAAAAAAAAAAAAAAAAAAAAAAAATCAAACAAGAAATTTTCCATTTTCCTAAATTTTTATTACAAAACTCAGATCAAAGATTTACTGTATAATTGTTTTTTTTTTCAAGTGTTAGTATTTTGTACTTAAAAATGTAATTTTTCCTGATGAAAATAAAGGAAATATTTGCATATAATTTTACAATATCTGTAGAGTACTCCCTAGTAAAATTAGTAGTAAAAACAATTACAGCGAGGTATAAAGTGACAAAAAAAAAAAAAAAAAAAAAAAAAAAAAAAACACACAAAAGTTTCCCCAAGAAACATCTAAAATGCCTATCCATTAAAATGGTAGACAATCTTATCAATTCAGCTTTATTAAAAAAATAAAAACTAAGAAAAAAATTTAACAAATTCCATTTTGTTATAACAAAATGGAATTCTAAATGTATTATAAGCTCATCATTCATAATAATGATAACAGAACAAGGTAAATTCAAAAATGGATTATTATACACATTATTGAATAAGTTTATATTACAAATACTTTTTATAAAATGTTCTGGTTTAATCCTGATTAAGTTTTATCAAGTTAATAGCCGTAAATGCTTAAAAAAAAAAAAAAGAAAAAAAAAGAAAAGAAGACTGCATTATAAAGGAAATGTTAAAGTATAAAAAAGAAGTACCTGAAGATTTAGAGATTTTTTAAACTTTTTTTTTTTTTTAAAGAGTTTTTAATTAAGCTTTTAAGTTGACAATAGGGTAACTGGCTTGTGTTGCAATTCCACAGTTGTTGTCGTTATTACGAGACATCATGATGTAACCATCCATGCCCCAGGTTTTTCCCCAACTGGAAAGAAAAAAAGAAAAAAAAATTATTGAAATTGTCAAATTTCAGCAAAAGAAATTTTTGAGAAAAAAAAAAAAAAAAAAAAAAAAATTAAAAGATACAAATTCTGTCTAAATTTTTGAGATTAGGCTTGATATGTATTATTAGGATTTTTCAGTGTTGTCCTCATCTTTATTGTGACGTATATCAAAAACAACGTTTTGACCGTTGTACTCTCTGGCCTTCTTCAGGCATCCCTTGTCAATCTAAGGATAGCAATGATTCAACATGGGAAATCATTTTGCTCAAGTCAAACTATTCAGAATGATGAAAAAAAAGTTTAAGATAAATCAAGATTATTATTATACCTCTGTGGCGTTACTTTCGTATTTTGCCTGGAGAGTTGTCTGCCCGTTTAGTTTGCTGGTTCCCGCTAGGGGCCTGTTATACTTAAGCGGCTGGTTTGAATGTCTCTTTCTCTTTTCCTGTGGCTCGACCCACGAGACACCACTATGGGTTAGACTCTGGTCTACCCCCCCTCTTGTTGGGGCTTTGGCCCCCCTTGCATTACTGTAAGTGATTCACACAGCATGGACAATTCCTAGTCTCATGTCTGTGGCTTTTATGTTTATCTTTTTACCATTCATGAATGTGTCTTTATCTCTACTTTTGTATGCATGTTTATGTACACCTCTACTCTTATATGTATCCTGTTTATCCATGTGCTGTACCATATTAAATGTTTTGTCTATTAACCCTTGTCGGAGTTTGTATCTTCAAGTATATCACCCTTTTACCAATACACCTTTTACATATTGACCATTTTTTGCAATAGCCCTTAAAGTTTATATATCAAACATAATTAAAATATACTGTGGTATATCCACAAGTCCTGCTAGTTGAAATGATTTCCTTTTTTCAATGTTAAACCATAACTAACAGTAAAAGTATTAATAATCTTAATGCTAATAAATATCAGTTCTTCCAAGCTGTAACTGTGTCAGTGCTATTGTATGGCTGCACCACTTGGACAAACAAAACACTTAGAGAAAAAACTAGAGGAGAACTACACAAGGATGCTGGATGCCCTCATGAACAAATCCTGGAAGTAGCCACACCCCGCTCAAAAAAAAAAAAAAAAAAAAAAAAAAAAAAAAAAAGCAGCTGTACGTTCATTTGCCTCAGAGTAAGACAAACAAGTCAAAGAGGTCAAATATATAATAGCTGATTTAAATTAGATTAGAAGGGCCGGTTTAGCTCAGTCGGTAGTGTGTTCAGCTAGGAATCACAAGGTTCCTAGCTCGATACCGACCCTCGCCAACTCAGCATATGAATAGCACAGGGATCTGTGCGGTAAAGTGAGGAGCTGATGGTAGGTGTGGCGCTCCACCTCAGATGTTAAAACAATCTCCTTGGTCTAGCGGTAGTAAAAAGGAGATAGATTCCCTCGCTGTCAGGCTGATACCGACATTAGGCCCCGACGACTTTACTTTTCCTTTATACATATATATTATTATGGAGATTATGTAACTGTCTATATATATTTTCTTTATTTGTTAAAGAATAAACGAAAATATATTTAGTATTGTAAAATAATGGGTGCAAGAAAAGTAAAACATTTATTGCAAAAACACGGACATAAAATTAGGGTTCAGTTTATTTTATGGTAGGAATTTACGAGGAAAAAGTTAAGGATTACCCTTCATTCGTCATACCTTAGACAATAAGACCCTCAGCCACTGCCTCAGTCTAAACACCAACTAAATCAAGTTGATTCAAAATTGTCTTTTAAGACTAAAAGAGTTATTTTTAATTTTGGCCCACCTTAAAGATGCAGACATCTTTGCTGGGAAGGAAAACACTACTGACCTCATTTTCACAGAATTAAGCAAACTTTTGATGTGTAATCAAAGACAAGCACTTGAAAAGAAAAAAAGATTTGAATAGTCCTTTAAGAAAAAAGGTCAGAAAGAAGAGTCAATAATGTTGAGGTTCCTTTCCAATCCCATCATACACACAGAACATTATTTGCTTTTGATGTGCTGGTTCATTTTGTTGTAACATGATCTAACATTTCAATTTTAAAGTATCCACTATCATAATTTGTGAAAAAAAAGGGGGGGGGAGAAGAAAGAAAAGAAAGGGAAAAAAAATAAATAGGGAAAGAAGAAAAAAGAGGGAAAAAAAGAAGAAAAAGTGGAGGGAAAGAAAAATAAAAAAATAAATAGGGAAAGTAAAAAAAAAAAAAAAAAAAAAGAAAGGGAAAGAAGAAGAAAAGGAAGAAGAAAAGGAAAGAAGAAGAAAAGGAAAGAAGAAGAAGAAAAAAAGGGGAAAAAAAAGAAAAGAAAAAAAAAAAAAAAAAAAAAAAAAGGAAAGAAAAATACAAAATAAATAGGGAAAGTAAAAAAAGAAAAAAAAGTGGGAAAGAAAAAAAAAGGAAAAAAAAAAGGGAAAAAATAAAAAATAAATAGGGGAAGTAAAAAAAAGAAAAAGGGAAAGTAAAAAAGGGAAAAAAGAAAAAGAAAAAAAGTGGAGGAAAGAAGAAGAAAAGGAAAGAAGAAGAAAAGGGAAAGAAGGAAAAAGGGAAAGAAGAAGAAAAGGGAAAGAAGAAGAAAAGGGAAAAGAAGAAAAAGAAAGAAAAGAAAAAAAATAGGGAAAGTAAAAAAAAAAAAAAAAAAAAAAAAAAAAAAAAGAAAAAGGAAAGAAAAAAAAGGGAAAGAAGAAAAAAGAAAAAGAAAAAAGTGGAGGAAAAAAAAAAGCAAAGGGAAAGGAGAAAAAAAAGAAAAGAAAAGAAAAAGAGATCAAAGAAAGAAAACAGTCTAATCATTTTCCATATTCTAAGCATCTTACCATTTCTCTTTTAATGAAATGACATTGTTTTATTCTTTACAACTTACCTGTTCTTGACAATCCAGTAATCTTTTCCAGTTTCTTCATCAGTACCATATCCTACAACCAAAATTCCGTGATCAAGACGCTCGGAGCTACACTCCTTGTCAGAGAATACACCATCATGATAGAACCGGAAATGGAATGTTCCAGCATCAATAGCTGCTGATAGAGGTCCTACAGTGGCAGAGGCTTGTTTCAGAGCATCTTCATTTTCAGACTCAACATCCTCATAGCCCACATCAGTAGCACCGTTGGAAGTCTTATTATAACGGCATTCAGATTCCTACAAAGAAAAAAAGTGAACACTCTTTAATACGGCAGGCTTATAGACAGAAATTATATAACACAAACAAGTACTAATAAACACTAGTAATCTCGTGTGTGTGTGTGTGTGGGGGGTTAGAATAAGCTGACTATCTTCTGTAAAGGGCTACCCCCCCACCAAAGGTCATGGGTATGTCACTAAAATGCATCTGGTGTCACGGAGACAAATCATTCGTGGGGAGGGGGATTCCTGTGGCATAAGGGTTAACCTATTAAAGTGCCGACATTGTAGAAAGCGAGTTTGAACTAGTTGCACCACCACATTCACTCTTGGGCTAATATCTTTAGGAAAGTCCATGTTCATACCTTGCCCAAGGGTATCAGTCCAAATGTGAACGTAATAGTGCAACTAGAGTTCAAATTCACTACTATGTTGCAGTCCAGCATGTTAGCCACAACAACTCCTCAAACTTCTGCATCTTTAAAAAAAAAAAAAAAAAAAAAAAGCTTAAACTGTTGAACATTAAAAATAAAATGGGTTTGGTTTAGTTTATTGGATTTTGTGGCATGTCAAAGCTTGTTGGGTTATTTTATGCTGAAGAAGTTTTGTTCTATTCATTGATAGGTATTCAAAATCTTTAAAAAAAAAAACAAAACAAAAAAAAAACAAAAAAAAAAACAAAAAAAAAAAACATTTTTTCCTATTCAACCCACCGATAGGATCCTAAAAACGTACTACCACTCTGGATCAGAGTGGACCTGGGAGTAATGGTGATTAAGGGATACTCCACTCCCCCAGAGCTCCAAAATTGGAACATCACAATTTGATGCAATTTAATGTCATACCCAGGACTCTAAGACTTCAGCCACCACCTTCTAGCATATATATGATAAAAATGGTTGGGCCTTGCCATAAAGGCAATAGGTTTGAACAATCATATATGTGCTAGGGCTTACGGTATGCAAATGGGTAAATACCTACAATGTAATAGATCAATGGTTCCCAACCTTTCTCTATCCCTGCACCCTTAAAAGAGTTTTGCTCTGACCTCGTACCCCTACAATTTATACTCTTGTTCAAAAATATAGTTTACATACTACAGTTTCATCAAAAGATCATATATATTTCACTCTCTAAATCTAATATAACATGTAAACAAAAATCAGACATTAGTATTTTAATTACTTGCTAATATAAATAATATTAATTACAAAAGAAAGGAAAAAAAAAAAAAAAAAAAAAAAACTAAATCTAAATGAATGCTTCTTGCACCCCCTGGAATGAAGCTCGCACCCTTGGTCAGGAACCCCTGTAACTAAAAATAAATGGCCACCGAACCTGGAGAGAAAAATAAAGGGGGTTGGTTGGATTTTACGGCATGTCAACCTATTGGGTCATTTTATTCCAAAGACATTTTTGTTTTTATTCATTCTTGACGTGTACTCAGTTTTTCTAACTCATTTTGTCTATTTAACCCTAACAAATATTACCACTATGGGTCAGAGTGGAACTGGGAGTAATGATTATGAAGGAGTACACCGCATTCCCAGGAGCTCCAAACGGAAACCTCACCATCAGTTAGTTTGGTTGGTTGGGTTTTACGGCATGTCAACCCCTTGGGTTATTTTATGCCGAATACTTCTATTGGTAAGAAATTTTTTAATGCTAACAAAGTTTTGAAATAATTTCATTTTTAATGGATATTACAATTTTGTTTATAAACACATGTTTTCTATTTAACCTATAGATGGGACCCAAACAGGTACTACCACTCTGGGTCAGGGAGCAATGGTGAGGAAGGGGTGCTCCACATTCCCCAAACCTCCACAACTGGAACCTCACCATCAGATAGAGTTTAACGTCATTCCCAGGACATGTAGACCTGCAGCCACCGCCTTCTAGCACCCATATGATAAAAAGGGTTGGGGCTTGCCATAAGGGCAATAGGGTTGGGGCAATCATATAGGTGCTAGGGCTTGACGTGACCAGCCGATCACCATCAGTTAGTTTAACAAGGACAAAAGAAGACGGGGGGGGGGGTCTGATTCGCTTATTCAAAATTCTCAACAGCAGTAAAATCTACTTTATTAGAACTGAACTTGTACAAGCTTAAAAACAGATTTTTTATAAATAATCGCAACAATTAAGGCAATTCCTGTTCCCAATTAGATCAATTAAAAAGGAAGCAATCAATTTATCAAATTAGCTTGCAAGTTTTCTCTTATTCATTATATTTATCTGATATTGCCCTTTCAGATAACCACTTATTCTGATCTGAGAGTCCCACCATGGTGTAATGCAGGGTTTTGCAGCCTTTTTACCCTTGCATAACCTTTAAAATAAATTACATCTCAAAAAACCCCTATGCAAAAAAATTTATATACCCTTTCTTATTTTAATTCACATGGTAAATATCATAGTATATATTTTTGAATAATCGGTTTCAGGAAAAAATACTTTGTCAAATTTTTCGGTAATGCTAAATAAAATTCATGCTGTTTGTTTATAATACTGCATAAAGGAGTTTTCATTTACACACACACAAAAAAAAAAAAAAAAAAAAAAAAAAAAAAAAAATTCTAAACTCAAATGTAAAAAATAAACATAAGTAATCAATATCATATACCTATAATATGAACAGAATGAAAACAGATAATTGCTGCATCAGTTTATTACTTATTTATCCTTTACTTAAGACATTAAGGTAAACTAGCAACAAAAAACACCCTCTGGGCAGTGTAAAAATAATTTTTGAAGGATATTGCCTGATGGGGTGGGAGTTAAAAATTCAATGTCAGAGGTTTTGTATCATAAATAAGCAAAATCCTCATTTATTAAAGGAGTAAAAAAAACAAAACAAAAAAAAAAAATTTGAAATGGAAAATTAGTCCTTAATAGCAGTTTACAGTGTGAACGGGAAGGCTAATTTGCATATTGATATTAAAAATTTGATTTTAATAAATATGCACTTAGTATTATTGATTTCTAATTGTTTGGTTCTACCTTAATGAATATGAGTAAAAATCTCTTCAATAAATCTTAAATGTAATCCATTAATAAGAAGAAATAATGGTCATTTTATTCTTTACTTCCTATTTTAACTAAATAGTTAAATTAGGAAAATTTAGCAATGAAAGACCCGAGTGATGGAAGAGTAAATTTCAGTTGCTATATTTTTAGATTATACCCCCTCTGTTTCAAATATTTTTATCTGCATTCTTATTTAGTTTCATTAGCTTATCTAATTTACTATATTTTATTACATTAAAATCTAAATACTTGCACCCGGAGGGTGCATATATTTCGTAGTTAAATTAATTATTAAATTGAACATTTGTTTAATTGAATTATTCTGCCAAATCAAGTTTGCAGCATGTCAACATGAGGTTTTGGGTAATTTATGAGGAAGTGCGTCCCGGTCTCCTACCTCAAGAGTTGCTGCCCGGTGACTATTAAAATAACAACCCAGCTCAGTCTATTCAAAACTAGACATCTTCATATCTATCTATCTTAATTTGTTCATATTTATCTATATTACTTTAAATACTAAGATTTTCTTTTATTCATGTTTGTTTAATGTCTTGTTTTTAGTTTAAATAAACAAGAATTACGACAAAAAAAAAAAAAAAAAAGAAAAAAAAAAAGGCCACCACACCTCCAAATACATTTACTTGTTGAAAATATCTATCTATCTCCATTTGTTCGTATCTATCTATCTATCTCAGTCTATTCAAAACTATATAGACATCTTCATATCTAAACAAGAATTACGACAAATTACGATAAATAAACAAGAATTACGACGAGCTGGGGTTGTTATTTTGATAGTCACCGGGTAGCGGTTTTTGAGGTGGGAGACTGGGACGCACTTCCTCATAAATTACCAGGTTTTGTTTTAGTGATTAAGAGGCTAAGTAGAGTTGAGTGATGTTACCAATCAATGTAGATAAACTTACCGAGGCTTCATAAGGATAAGACTCTTCTGTGTCAATGCCGCCATTTTCTTTGATGTACGAGAAAGCTTGATCCATCAAACCACCATTACAGCCATTGTTACCTGAAAACAAAATCAAAAAGTTTTAAAATCAATAACAAGTTTTAAACAAAAACAAAACTCTTATCAATGACGACAACTTTTTCTTGGTATTATCTGCGTTATTCGGACTATTGTCCCCCATCTTCATTGTTACTTATACAACGTTTCGGCCGATATGCCCTTCGGCCTTCTTCAGGTATTTCTTGTCGGACTCGGGAACCTTCTCTTATTCCAGGAAACCCTGGCTGAGATGCGCTGGTGTAATGGTTAGCATTACTTAAGCAGGTTTCAGGGTACTAATGCAGAATATTGGGTGGAAGATAATATCCTGAAGAAGGCCAGAGGGCATATCGGCCGAAACGTACAAGTAACAATGAAGATGGGGACAATAGTCCGAATAACGCAGATAATACTAATCTTCAAGCCTCATCTCAAACATTCAGAGAAACTTTTTCTTGGTTACTAACTAAAGTAGATATAGGAATATGACTTTATGAAATTCTTTCTGACAACCACATCCGTGGCATGCCAATGTAACGAGATAATGAAGGTCCCGACTTTTGTGAGCGAGAACTACTATATTAGAAAAGGAGGAAGAAGAAATAAGTGAGAGAGTAAAGGTTTTAAAAAGAGTAATGAACACAAAACAGTTTGACCGGGGCGTGACCCCCCAATGGAGAAGTTTCGGGTGTTGACCGGAAGTCACGTGGTGACATGGAACAACAAAGAAAGGTACCGGTCTCTTTTTGCTTTCGGACGCATAGGGGAACGGATGGGTCTCTGGTGCCTAGTATGGGGTCACGGTAGTTGCAGTTGTGACTACATATTTCTCGCGTTGTAATTTATTTTTTTTTTTATCAACAAGATGACCGCCACGTGCCGAAGACATTTTTAGTACCGTGAATATATCACCACTGCCACGTTACGTATATTGCTTTGGGTACTGTGACAGTATACTATAACGTTACACCAGTAACTAAATGTTTGGTCAAGATATCTGGCATAAAGAGAGACAGACATAGAAATAGAGAGAAAATTTAAATATAGTCCTCAGATTCTCTGCTGATCATACACAAAGTATTATATTGTTTATTTGAAAGTAACAACTGACCTCAGACAAATCCTGCCCTGTCAGTTGGGGCGTTAGAATACACTGACTGCAGCTAGGTAAGACTCCCTCAATGGGGCCACTTGTTGGCCATATGTGGCGACCCATGATGCTTAAGGATAGAACCCAGGTGGTTGAGCAGCCCATGACTTGCAATACTCCACTTTGGCCCTTTCTTGGGCTAGACGGGCAGTCAGAGAAGCCTCCTCGTATCAATCGGCTGGTCACATCAAACCCTAGCACCTATATGACTGCCCCAACCCTATTGTCCTTATGGCAAGCCCCAACCCTTTTTATCATATGGATGCTAGAAGGCAGTGGCTGAGGGTCTACATGTCCTGGGAATGACGTTAAACTATATGATGGTAAGGTTCCAGTTTTGGAGGTTTTTGCTCCCTGGTCCACTCTGGCCTGGAGTGGTAGAACCTGTTAGGGTCCCATCTATGGGTTAAATAGAAAGATGTATTTATAAAAAAAATTGATTATCCATTAAAAATGAATTTATTTCGAAAACTTTATCAGCATTAAACACTGTGGTTGATATGCTGTAAAACAAAACAAACCTTTTTTTTTCCCCCACTATTTTTGTTAAGGAGGAGCAGAACCATTTCTAATAATATTTTTAACATTTAATTATGGCTGATAAAATAATTTAACATGATTACCTTCAGGATAAGAGCAATCAACCAAGTTTTGTTCTGATAGAGACACCAGTTTTCCAGACTGTCTAAAGTGCTGTCCTTCAAGTGAACCAGTAGCAGAGAAAGCCCAACAAGAACCACAGGCACCCTGAAGAAAAAAGTAAAGGGGGTTACTGAAGCTATGAAAAAAAGGCATTTAAAAAAAAAATTATCTATGGGTACAACAATCTTAAATGCATAATAAAATAGAAAAGAAAAAAAAATGTGTTGGTATATAAATTGTGCTAAAATCCACCACTTAAACTTACAGACTAGTGTGGTCACGAGGATTAAACTCAGCCAATCAACAGCTCAAATACGTGGTTAGTTAACTATTTAATTACCAATACTGACAGCTGTTCATTTGCACATTATTTGACATTGACAAACAGACCCACAACCAAAGGATCATACCCAACACTGTGGGACACCAAGGAACAACCAAAAGGTTTCTTTGCTAAAGATCGTGCTCTGCTTATCACAAAGGATCTCCACTGTAAAGTGCTCTCACTTGAAGCCTAAAAAATGGCCACAAAAATCGTAACAGTTGGAGAGAGATAAAAATAGATGTTCAATCCACTTTAGTAATAACCAAAAAGAGGATGAGAAGAAGAGGGTCTCCTTTCTCACTTGACCAATGGTAACAAGATCAGAGAAGCAAAGTCTCAAGAGATTAAAGAAACATCTCAAAACCAAGATAAAAGACTCCCTGTTATCCTACAGCCATATTGGTTAAAAAAATAAAAAAAAAAAAAAAAAAAATCTTCCTTCTAATTTCTACATAAATAGAACTTCACCTATGGTGAAGACTCACCGTTAATGCAGTTAGTGGTGATTTATTTTACTTTCTCCACCATCTCTTGCATTCCATTCCACATTATTTAAGCACACTTTCTAGTGTGTATTACAATTCATTTCAAAAACAGTACAGTGATGCCATGAAATACAAGTTTAACCCATTTTGCTTGTAACTTAATTTATCATATATCAAACCAATTCTCCCCATTGGAATAAACTGAAATGACATTAATCCGTTCCACAGAGGTTAAGAGTTGTATAGGGAAGTCTATGCCAGAGGAAAATCACATTTGGTAGCTGAGCAGCAACATGGCTTGTAACATGTAACCCCACTACAATTCATCAAGGGCAGATAACTCAGTTATCTAAACAAAAGTTAAAAACGAAGCCATCTAACAAACAGAAGAGAATGTTTGGTTAAAAAAAATAAAATCAATAAAAACATCACTACTCACTTGGTTCTTAACAGGAGTGACATAACCTTCTGTTCTCCAATCCTTGGCATCAGGAAGATCCTTGGAAATGGGAACTTTCTTAAGAGTTTTAGATTTCTTTATAGGTTTGCCTTTGTAGCCATTCATGAGTTTTACAAATTCTGTGTGTGTCTGGAAAAAAAAAAAAAAAAAAAAAAAAAAATGAAAAATGAAAGTTAGCAAATCTGAAGATTTGGACAGGATTAGAAATAAAGACATTTAAATGCTGATTTATGTAGCAATATATTGGATACTTTTAATATATCTATGTCACTTGGAACTGAAACACTTCATTAAATAATACCTGCTACAATTTAACAGCTCTTAGAAATTAGGTATGGACAAAATTATGGTACGACAGCACCTCCCCATTTCTATAAACTTTTATAAAAAAATATTTTTAATTGTCTTAATTTTATTCATTAAGGACATATACTAACTGTACATATATTTTTTTTCTCTTAATTATGACAATGTTAAAGGGCACGAGAGAGAGAGAGATAGGGAAAAAAAAAAAAAAAAAAAAAAAAAAAAAAACCTTGCCATTGACAGATTTTAATGTATAAAATTCTATTTAAAAACTGTAAAACAATTTTTTTTTTTACATTCCTTTCTCTTCATAATAAAGCAAAAATCATGTTAAATTCCATTTATTTTTTTCAGAATTCTATTGAATAAACACTCACCAGATCTCCATATTCATTCATGGCAAGACGAAAACTATGAACCTTCTCATCAGCTTTTTTATTGTGTCGGTCAATAAGGTACTTATGACTTTCCCATGTCATACGCCTGGTAATAAAATAAATTTAAGAAATAAAAAACATCAGAATCTATTTTTAAAAGAAACTGGAAATATTAGGTACTACAATTCTTTTTTTAAAAATTATTTGCAAACATTCGAAATTATATATGCATGAGATCTTGTGGGACTAAGATTAAATATTATACAAAAATGTAGTAAAATATTAACCAAATATATTGGACTTTTTTGTGCGGTCAAGAGTAAAAAAAAAAAGAACTGAAAATTATCATTTCAGAAATCAGTTACAAATATTCAGATAAATGTTAAATAGAATTTTTGGGTTATTTCCTATAAGTCTAACATGATCAAAGAGGAACCACTCTTGACTGATAAATTATTTATTTATTTATTGATCTACTAGGAAAAAAAGAAGACGGGTTAGGGTTAGGGATTAGTTTAATGGGAAAATAAATAATTTATCAGTCAAGAATTGTTCCCCTTTGTTTATGTTAGACTTATAGGAAATAACCAATTTTTGTACTTGCAGATTCATTTGTTAATATTTGAGATTTCACCTATGTATTGTTTATTACAATTTAAACATTTGATGGCATATATGCCTGCATCAGACTATGTGGGCATGGTTGTTTTTATTAATGATTATGTTTCTTATTATTTTTGAAGAGTTTGTGAATTATATAGTATGAAGGGCCAGTTTAGCTCAGTCGGTAGAGTGTCTGCTGAGGAACCACAAGGTTCCGGGCCAGATACCGGCCCACGCCAACTCAGCGTACGTATAGCACAGGGATCTGTGCAGTAAAGTATGGAGCTTATGGTAGGTGTGGCACACCACCACAGACACCAAAACAATCTCCTTGGTCTAGTGCAAGTGAAAGGGGATACACTCCCTTGCTGTCTGATACCGACTTTAAGCCACCCCGACGACTATATAGGATAATATTGTCTCAGTCGGTAGAGCACCTGCCCAGGAATCGCAAGGTTCCGGGTTAGATACTGAACCTGCCAACTTGGCACATGAGTAGCACAGATTGGGTAATCGGATCTCTGCAGTAAAGTGGGGAGCTGACGGTAGGTGCGGCGCACCACCTCAGGAAACAAAAAAAAACTCCTTGATCTAGTGCTAGTGAAAAGGGGCTAGACTACCTTGCTGTCCAGCCAATACTGACCATAGGCCCCTCCACCAACTTCACTCTCACACACACACTAATTATATGATTGTTACATTGTCACCTTCAAAATTATAATCCAGCCATCCAGATAGGTACATGTCCTGCATCCCTGATGCACAAAAATCTAAAAGGACGCAGTAAAATCATATCCATGCATACCAGTGTTTTCCGTTTTTCTTCCCTCACCATTTCAAGCTAATTGTAAATACATTTCAATAGTTTTTCTTTTAGAAATGAATTACACAGAATAGGTTACAAGATAGGAGTTAGACGGCTTTAGTTGTTTCCCCAGATCATAAATACAAATCCTACAATCTATTAAGGAACTTTATTTGATACCCATTAATTTTCCCAGGGACTCATTCAAAGCAAATATATGTGTCCCAGGTTGCACTAATTCAAAAAGCTATCAGAGTCACTGCAGATTAATAATTCTTGTACATGATCACTCAAGCATTTCTTCAGCCAAACAGCTGACTTGCAAGACTTCAGGCAAATATGACAAATATAATAATCTGTGCTGGGGCACCGTCTCACTGTATGTATGTTATAGTATGTATGCGATGTATGTTATAGAGAACGATGCTCCGGCACAGTATTACAGTCGTCGAAACTGCCCGTTCCAACCTCCCGTTCTTATGTTGTCTGTTGATTTACAGGAAGGCTGAAAAAGAGCTGGTTTCGTTCCTTTTACCAACTCGGCTGAAATAAGATTAAATAACCAAAAGCTGTCAACGGATCAACAAAACAATTGAACACAACGCCTTTTTTATGCTTATGTACAATTTATATACATTTATTTTACAAAGGAGCGAGGTGATTTCTTGTCAGCTGATTGGCGATCTACAGCTAGTTTTTGGCTAAGTTATCAATTCTGTACCGAGTGGCAAGGCATCAGAGTGTATCGGTAAAGTTGTATCAAGGCCCCGAGCTGTGGCGAGCTCTCGTCTCTTCTTCGGTCTTCCTCGGTCTGTCCCGTTCTCTCTTCTATTCGTCTCCCGCTTGTCTGACGGTCTGTTATTTATGAGATCCAGACCTCCCACCCCTAACATATGCCTCCGATTGGCCAGCCACTCGATACTATTGCCTACGTGTCTAAATGGTCTTGTGCCAGCCTAGCTTGTATCTTTCCATTTGGAGTCAAGGCCAACCATTGTTTATTTATCTAAGTTTTTGAAATTGTTGCCGAACTTTTCAAAAACTGGAATTTTATTTATTAAATTTATTATTTCATTTTGTGAAATTTAAAATTCTGATGATGTATATCAAATTCCATAATTTAAGGAATCTCTTTGTCTAGGTGAAAATTCTTTGCTTAGATGAATTTATATTTTTAATATAAACAATTATTATTATTATTATTGTTTTTCTTATTTTTACTTTTAATTTTAACAAACCACCATAATTAATAATTAGGGTAGTTTTAATTAATTAGTACTTAATAGGTCGCCAATCAACCCATAACACAATAGTGTTACACAAACGTGGCATGAATTTTTGTACAGGTTTAATGAGATTCACCTGTGGAATATCATTCTTATGAATCCTCATTGTTTCTAATCCAGGACTTGATTTGCACACTTTACCACAAACACCTGTGTTACCGTAAGTATGAGGAGGCAATGAAAGATTATAAGTTTCTTGATTTTGTAAATTATGTAATTTGACATGTTTAACATATGCAACTTTTGATAACAGGTAACAATGGCAGAATTCACATATCTCACACACAATAAGTCAGCATACAAAAAGCATAAAATTCATGAGACCACCAATGGCATTAAGTTTATTTCTTTTAATATATAAGTTAAAAGAAAGGAAACGAATCCGACAGTACGAGTATGAAAAGGTGGAATGAAATCACACAATGCTGTTAAAGAGAAAACAATTTATAATATAATCATAGCTGATATTGATCAATATTTCGATTTTACAAAAATCATCATTAGATCAACAGACACCACGGAGTAAATGAGCTTTTTTTTTTTTTTGTAAAAGTCGAAATATTGATCAATATCAGCTAAGTTTATATTATAAAATGGTTTCTCTTTAACAGCATTGTGTGATGGTTTCATTCCACCTTTTCACACACATATATATGTGTGTGTGTGTTGTTATTTTTGTTTTTATTATCATTTTTAATATTATAATTTGTTAATGTAATTATAGGCATTTTAGAACATTGGTGCTATTATCAAAGTTCATTTTGTTTAGTTTTGGATTTTTGTGTCTAACATGCAGTGCTTCTAAGATTTTTAGTCGTTGTTTACATGTTTGTGTTTCTATAATGGTGGTGTTATCGTTGAGTATTTTCCGGAATTTAGTATTGGGACAAGAGTGTGTTTTTAGATGTTGGGCTATTGAGCGGTTGTCTAAGGTGAATTGTAAGCCGCCTGGAAAGGGTAGTTGTTACACCAATGAATATATTTTTTATTGGAGATACATTCTCCTAATGGACATTTAAATAGATATACAACATTGTTTTTTTGTAACAGTACAATTGAGGGGGAGGAATTATTTTTAATGAGATTATATATATATATATATATATATATATATATATATATATATATATATATATATATATATATATTAATACATTTACTTAAAAAAGTAAAAATAAAACAAAATTTTGATAAAATCTATTGGTTAAAAATTAAGATATCTTAAAAGTATACATACATATTAGAAACAAGTTGAGCATTACAAAGTTAATATATTGATAATAACTAGTCTAAATAAGTGCTAATTATTTATACCAATTTAATGTAGTGCATTAATATAAACGCATACATATACATTATATATATATATATATATATATATATATATATATATTATATTAGTTAAGATTAAAAACAAAAAATAACAGTTTTAATAATAAACTCACCTAAGAAGCTCCTCTTCTGTTTCATAGATTTTTTTAAAATCAGACTTAAAAATATTCCATTCTTTGTCAAATGTGGGGTCTGGACCAGCCAAGTTGGCTGCACAAACCGTAAGTGAAACGGCAAACACTAAACTTAGATACATTCTGAAAAGAAAGGAGAAAAAAAAAAAAAAAAAAAAAAAAAAAAAAAAAAAAAAAAAAAAAGAAAGATATTTTCAATTGACACATGTGAGATATTGATTCTCAATCTAAGTAAATTTCAATAAATATTCAAACCTCTTGAGCATAGAATTTTTTTCTTCTTTTAAATCTGTAAATGCAAAATACTAAAAGAAACTTTCCCTTTGATGAATTGAATAAATTCTTAACACTACCCAACTCTTGTAAAAAGTGTAACAGACAGAGGTGTCTCACGAACAAACCATCTGTTGGGTTTTGAATAAATCTTATTATAATGGAAATTCACTATCTTTCTGTATCTGAAACTATATCACCGATTACATCACAATACCCTCAGGAATTGCATAAGTTTATCAATGAGTATTTAATTCATAGTCAAAAATCATTAATACATAGAATTTTCGTCGGGGCGGCCTAATGTCAGTATCAGCCATTCAGCGAGGGAGTCGATCCCCTTTTCACTAGCACTAGACCAAGGAGATTATTTTAACGTCTGAGGTGGAGCGCCACACCTACCATCAGCTCCTTACTTTACCACACAGATCCCTGTGCTACTCATATGCCGAGTTGGCGAGGGCGGGTATCGAACTAGGAACCTTGTGGTTTCTAGCCAAACGCTCTACCGACTGAGCTAACCCGGCCCATATATCTTACTTATTTAACGATGTCTATGAAAATCTGAGTTAGATTTGCCTAAAAACAGCCTATGTTATTAATGCGTTTAAAACCCTGCAATGTGTCTTATATCACTAAGAAATAAAGGTTTACACAATATATAGTACAATTGATTTGCATACTGGTTTTAACAAAATTGGGTTTAATAAATAATTACTTTGTGTTATTGATCTCTAATATCATTGTTTTATTCTCTAACGTACTAAAATCAATCCTATGAATGATTTTATATAGAAACTAATTAAAATATAATTAAAATAAGGGTAATCTTTTTATATGCATTCTTATTAAAATTCCTTAGTCTTTCTAATTTAATATCTTTCATTACATTTAAATACTTACGCCCAGAGGGTGCCTATTCTTACTAGTAATATAAATAAACTTTTCAGTTTTCTTTCTAAATCGGTTGCCATACCAAGATTAAAGAGTCCAGTCTGCCCTACTATTTAACCATAGCTGGAGAGAGAGAGAGAGAGAGAATAGTTGGAATCGTACCTTTCCCAAGGGTATTAGTGTTATGTGAAATGCAAACAGCCACATCAAAGATTTGAACTCGTATCAACATCTCCTGTGATGGTAACCATTATACCGTGGTGCCTTTGCGTAAAAGTTATTAGGTGCACAAAATTCATCAAAAGGTGCATGTATAGTACATAGAATAATGAACAATGGTTAGGAAAATGAATAATGTACGAGTCATGATATTCACGAGTATAAATAAAAATTTGTCTTAGTAAATCCTAAATTTAGCAATGACATTAATTGGAAATTAGTTTTGACAATCCTACACTTTCTTATATTTTTTCTATGTAGCATGTCCTTTTTCGCCCCTTTATAATAAAAACGGAAGGGTCCATTATTTAGCTGAGGGGACAGCACTCATAAGAAATAACAATTCGGCGGATAAGCAACACCAGATAATCAAGATTTACATTTTTTTGCATTCCATTTTGGATGATTTGGACAGTCTCATTTTTAACCAGAGGGTGTTGTAAGATGATAACTGTTGTACAATCAAGGAACAAGAGTTTTAATATATAGATAAGGAAACTATGGAGAATCGAAAAAGGATTGACTTGGAAGAGATTCACTTCCTGTGAAAAAAAAAAAAAAAAAAAAAAAAAAAAAACCCTCAGCCATATGTAAATATTAGGATGGCCCATAATTCGTCTGATCGCGACATTTTTTGTTTTAAAAACGAATTAAAATTAATTAAATCGATTATTTAAGGTCAAACTTTTGTCTAAAATGATAAGAACAACATAATGACCATCATTAAAAAAAAAAAAAAAAAAAAAAAAAAAAAAAAATATCATTACATATACAATTTTTTTAAAAACATTTAAAACGATTTTTCTATCACTTTCGGTCTGAGATACTGGTTTAAAATGGCCTTTTTACAAATTTAATGTAACATTTGCGATTGCAAGAAAAATTTACCAAAAATCAGGGAATTATCTGATTTTAATGAAATTTTCAGTATTGATTTATCAATTAATGAATTTTATAATGCATCAGTTATTTTATTTCAAAACTTTAAGTATTTTTGCTATGAAAAATGAATATATAATATTCATTTAAAAGGTTATATTTTTAGTTTCTAGAAATAAATATCTATTTAAAGCAAACCTTATTTTAGATACAAAAAGTAATAAGCTTTGAAGAAAAACTATTGAAAATTTAGTAGAAAAAATATCGATGTATAATTTTTTCTTTTATAAGATAATAGCCAATTAAATAATTATCGAAATGAGTAAAAAAGAAATCTAAAATTTATTTTTTTATTTTTACATTCTATGTTCCGATTTTCGGTACTTATTTTCTCATAGAAAAGCCACCGTAATTTTTTTATTCTTTTTTTTATTTATTCATAACTTCGGTCTTTTATCGCTTTATTTATACTGTAAATTAGTACAGTATAAGACCAACTCGAAAAAATGTTACGCCCCCAACATAAGGGGTGGTCAAAATTAAGTGACCTGAAAAAAAAATGAGAAAGTTTTGAAATAAAATAAATAATGCATTATAAAGATCATTCTTTGATAAATAAACACTGAAAATTTCATTAAAATCCGATAATTCCCTGATTTTTCGTAAATTATTTTCTGTAGGGGAGACTAAATTCATTTTATCAAAAACGCATTTTACGTCAATTTTGGGCCTCCCTAGTAAATATGTAGAAAGAGGCAAGCAATGTTTGAATTTAAAAACAACATCCATAGAAATAAGGGCATCTCACGTGGCGTAACAGTTAGGAAGCTAGATTAGCAGACAACTGTGTTAGTTATATTCTAACTAGGTGCCCTATACTTCTGGCCTTGTGCCACAACTAAGCTAAACTTAGTAAATAATATCCATAGAAATAATTTTCATCTACTCATGACATGATTACATAACCATTATTTGTTCTTTTAAGTAAGTCATTGCAAACTACTAAAATGGATTAAAATGTTTTTTTATTACTCCTTACTCGAAAATAAAGATATAAAGTTTGAATATTTCAATTTTAAGATTATCACGTTTTCATATCGATAACAAATAATTTTATTTTAATCATTGAAGTAGGAAAAGGGAGGAGTATCATAAGAAAAAGAAAAGGGAGGAGTATTAAAAAAGAAAAAAAAAAAAAAAAAAAAAAAAAGAAAAAAAAAAAAAAAAAAAAAGAAAATTAACATTTTTTTTTAAATGCTGTAGAAAAAAAAAAAAACGATACGAATCACTTTTGTCTTTTATATTTCATTTATTTATTTATTTAAAATCATCGTTCATAATTTTCATTATTTCCGTAAGCTGAATTATTTTTTCTTAAAAAAACAAAAAACAAACCAAAAAAAACAAAAAAAAAAAAAAAACAAGATTTAAAAAAAAATGTTTCTTTTGAATGGTCCCAAAATTTTGAAGATAATATTAACCTTTATTCAGGTTTTGCTGTGTTAAATATAGGCGGCGCGGGGGGGGGGTAAATTTGACACGGCAGATTGGACATCCCTATCAATCTTTTTTCATATCCCAAATATTCACTGAATGCCTTTCAGTGAATGAGGCTTGATAATTAGTATTAATATAACAATAAAGATGAGGACAAGAGTCCGGATAATCCAAATAATACTCATTAATAAAGATATTTATTTTTCAGTTCTATTTATTTTTTTGTTTTACTTTTTTCAATGACAGGTGTTTGTTGTTCTCTTGTGTTCAGTTGTCAATAGAAACTGCCCAGTGTTATTTACGATTAAGCTTTGTTTAGTCTCACACACAAGCTGCAGTTTTTTCTTTCTTCTTCACTACTTTTAGCCCAGTTTTAGTAAAATTAGTGAGAGAGAGAGAGAGAGAGAGAGAGAGAAGAGAGAGAGAGAGAGAGAGAGAGAGAGAGAGAGAGAGAGAAAAGACAGAGAGAAGAGAGAGAGAGAGAGACAGAAAAAGACAGAGAGAGAAGAGAGAAGACAGACAGAGAGAGAGAGAGAGAGAGAGAGAGAGACAGAAAAAGACAGACAGAAAAAAAACAGAGAGAGAGAGAGAGAGAGAGAGACAGACAGAAAAAGACAGAGACAGAGAGAGAGACAGACAGACAGAAAAAGACACAGAGAGAGACAGACAGACAGACAGAAAAAGACACAGATATAGAGAGACAGACAGAAAAAGACAGAGACAGAGAGAGAGACAGACAGACAGAGACAGAGAGAGAGACAGACAGAGACAGAGACAGAGAGAGAGACAGACAGACAGAGATATATAGAGAGAGACAGACAGAGATATAGAGAGAGACAGACAGAAAAAGACAGAGATATATATAGAGAGACAGACAGAAAAAGACAGAGATATAGAGAGACAGAGATATAGAAAGACAGAGAGAAAAAAAAACTTAAAGCCTAAAATATTCTCAATACTTTACAAAATTAATCATAAAGTAAAAACAAAGAAACCTAAAAAATCTCATAAATTGATAAAACCAGAATTACTTTTTAAGAGTTACATTTTTCTTTTAATCAAAAATCAAGAGTTACATTTTTCTTTTAATCAAAAATCAACTTCGTGACTAGAGTGAAATATGATACACAAAGTCAAGAAAGTGGGTACCCTCCAATGCGGATGTAAAGACAAAAATTGTCCAGTTCCCAAGACACGCCTTAGGTACCGACCCTGACTGCATGCAAGCCTGGAAGGGACGGTACCCCAGAAACTAGACATTTTCGTTTCTTTCTTTCTATCTTTTTATACTTATTTTATCAAAGTTTAAATAACCGAAAACTATCATTTAATAATCCTTTGCAGTAACTGAAGCAATCCAACCAAAACAATACAATTATTGTATTATTTGTATTGTTTTATTTGTACCATACAAATAAAACAATACAATAATTGCTGGAAAGTCTGTAGTTTTAAAATTGTTTTTGTTCTCATATCTAGTAGTGTTTTATTTGTATCATACAAATAAAACAATCCTGGATATGAGAACAAAAACAATTTTAAAAGTACAGACTTTCTAGCAATACAATTATTGTATTGTTTTATTTGTATGATGATACAAATAAAACAATCCTAGATATGAGAACAAAAACAATTTTAAAAGTACAAGACTTTCCGCTTTGTCAGATGAGTACTTTGTGACGTCACGTACACTCCTTTTGTCTTTTTTGGAGGAATTATTAAAAAAAAATAAAAAAAATATCAACAAGTATCCCAGGAATAAGTAAAAATAAAAAAAATTCAAAAGATTCAAATCAATCTATTATCGTTGATTTTTTTTTTTTTTTTGTAATTGCCGAGTGATTTCAAATCGGATAGTTAACTTAAATGCAAACTAAATGCACTAATATTTTTTTCGTTTTGATAAAGATATTAACTTCGGAATCCATCCATTTTCGAAACGGACACTCAACTCCATGTATATATTTTAGTGAATAAATGAAGGAAAAAAAAAAAACTTTAAGTTTGCTTCATCGTAATAATTTATTTCAACTGCAGCATTAGACATAAGCAAAAACATGGATATTATTACTATTAATTTCCCGGGACTCTGGTTTAAAATCTCTAAAATTAGGGTGTGTGTGTGTGTGGGGGGGTAATATACATAGACATTAAATGGAGATATGAGCATAATTAATACAGTTGTTGGTGTGCATTGTTATCGTTCTTAGAACATTTGCATTTCTTTCTTTTAAACGATGCAGTGACATCTTCGTACATTTTAAAATCATTGCTGCCCCCCGCCTCAAAAAAAAAAAAAAAAAAAAAAAAAAAAAAATGAATTGGTAAAATTAAAGTCTTTTACAAAAAAAAAATTATTAGTTAAAGATTTATATCGATGCATGGCATTTATTTTATTCATTCTCTTTAAATAAAGTGAAAAACAAAAATTCGACATGTAAACATAAACAAACAAAGATAAATTTTACAGTAATTTGGAAGTGTCCAAATAAAAAGGGAGTTAATTTTTTTTTAATTCACGTTAAATTCTTAAAAAAGGTACCAAATTAAATTAATAATTTCAAAATTATTACTGATTATCTTGCAAAATAAAATCTGGTGATTACTGGATTATTTTTTTTTTAATGATTATCCAGAAAAAGTATGGAGTATGCTAATGAAATGTCTGTTGTAATGTACAAAAATAATAATTTAAAAAAATTATACAGAAATATAATACTCATATTCACAATCTAGAATTAGTTTTAGTCATTGTCTTCATTTAAAATAATTTATTTTACTAAATAATACATTTAAAAATCACCTCTTCAACTAGATACACTTTTTGCCCATTCGCCATATTTCTTTAGTCTTTTCTTCTCACAATTAAGTTAATGGCAGATTGCCGATGTAATTTTGGGGGATTTTAAATGCAACTGTTCCGTAGAAAAATTAAAGAAATGTTTGAAATCAACTCTTATACGGATGGTGAATTTAAGTATTACATTTTATACATTACTGTATAAATAACGGACGTTTTTCTTTGTTGTTCTATTCTGGACAGGTACTTTTTTCTTCTTTCGAGGACAAGATAAAGAAACTTGAAAAAACGAATACACTACATCGTATAAAACTTATTTTTCGTAAAAAAAAAAAAAAAAAAAATAAGTTAACGTTAAACATCTAAATTAAAATAACAATTTTTAGTTTTTGTTATATAATGTACATTTTTTTTACACTCAGAAATAAATTTTCATAATTTTTTAATGGCAATAAATTCATTTTTAACACGAGGTCATTTTCTTTCTTTTTTTTCGCCATGTCCGCAATGTAGTGCATGTTATTCGTAAAATTTACGAATTATATGCATTACATTTTAAATTCAGTTTGAATTATTAGAAATTATGACAGATAACACGGATATATTTTGATTGATCAAAATTAATATTTACTCTTCTTAACTGTCAACAACGGGTGAAAAGGACTATAAATAGCTAAAGATAAATAAATAATAATAATAATAGTCGTCATGGACATGGAAAATAGGAAATGCTTTTGAACAAAAGAAATAATTTAAAACACAGAAATTCATTTTCAAATATACTTATAAAAGAAAATCAAAACCAAAAAAAAAAATTTTGGCGGATGGAGGATAAAAAAAAATGTACTTACTTATATAAATCTATAGAAGATTTAATCTGGAACATAAACTGTTGTTTCTCTTTCTGATCGCGTCACAGTTGGAAATAACACAACTTAAATGGGTTGTTGTGGTATTTTTCTAGATGATCACGTGTTCACTAAGTCCCATGATGCCCTTACGTCACCACCACGTGAGGAGACTGCCAACCCCAATATGATGCATATTGGGTAGGGAGGGAATCAAATATTTACTCTCTAGTTTTCTTCTTTTTCTATTCAATTTATTTGTTTAGTGTAGGGTGTTTTTTTAAATGTGTTTTTATCTTGTTTTGCAAAAACTTCATTTACATTACTAACCCCCTACTTGACTGTGGTTGAAAAAAAAAATTACTGGATTGAAAGTCTTTTTTACTCCTTGTAATCTAAGAATTTTATCAGGAAAATGTGTTTATCAACTAAAATAAGTAACTAGTATTAGTGATTTTTTTTGTTTTTTTTTTTTTTGAGGAAAAGTAAAAAAAAAAAAATAAAATAAAAATTTACCCATATACTGAATAAAACAATAATGAAAAAAAAAATTGAAGTATCTGTAAAACAGAAAAGTAATTAACTGTTAATAGTATCACAAATATTTTTTTTAAGGAAAGATAGTCAAAATTGATGTTATACTGCAGTAAAGTTAACACTAAAAATTCAAATTTATTTAAACTTGTCAAAGTAACTATTCATCTGCCTCAGATCATTACCACTTAAAAAATTGGAGTTTCTTTGTGTTAGATCCTTACCACTTAGAAAATCAGTATTTATTTGTGTTAGATCCTTACCACTTAGTAAATCAGTCACTTTGTGTCAGATCCTTACCACTTAGAAAATCAGTATTTATTTGTGTTAGATCCTTACCACTTAGTAAATCAGTCACTTTGTGTCAGATCCTTACCACTTAGAAAATCAGTATTTATTTGTGTTAGTCCTTACCACTTAGAAAATCAGTCACTTTGTGTCAGATCCTTACCACTTAGAAAATCAGTATTTATTTGTGTTAGTCCTTACCACTTAGAAAATCAGTCACTTTGTGTCAGATCCTTACCACTTAGAAAATCAGTATTTATTTGTGTTAGATCCTTACCACTTAGTAAATCAGTCACTTTGTGTCAGATCCTTACCACTTAGAAAATCAGTATTTATTTGTGTTAGTCCTTACCACTTAGAAAATCAGTCACTTTGTGTCAGATCCTTACCACTTACAAAATTAGATATCACTATGTCCTTTTAATGCTCAGTATTTTGAGAATTTTTTTTTAGCTTGAAATATGCGTTGAAGGCATGTTTATTTTTAATTTTTTTGTAAATAGCGTTAATTTGGAGAAAGATGCAAACTTATTTTTTTTTTTTGTAAAGCTTCTGTTTTTCTCTAGTAATGCCCATGGAATTCTTGGATTCTTCAGGTTGGTCTGTGATTGGTTGTTTTTTTTTTTGGGGGGGGGTGAGGCGAGGCTGATTTCCTGTTCCCAAAAAGGGTGCGAAATTCGACAGACAGAGGATTGGGATTGAAGGGTCAGGTCCGATTTTTGCCTGTCTCCGTTGACATTTTCAACGTTAAATTTTATACACTGGGATACGACGAAGATTGGTAAAACTAGAGAAAGTTTATCATAGTCTTTCCCGGAATTATTGTATTTAATCTCATAGAGTGGGATTATTTTCTTCTCCAGAGAGATAAATTGGTTTGAATTGTTTTTTGTATATTTGGACAACCCCAAATATTATATTTTTGGCTCTCAGAGAGAGTTTATTTCTTCTCCCGAAGAGAAGAAAAGTTATTGTCCAGTGTCGTCTTGAAAAGCCGACTTTATCTTAAATTGTACCTTTTTATTTGTAAGAAGCAAGAAGCTTCTTTAATTTTTCAAGGCATTTTAGCCTTAAACATTTTTGAGACTCAACTCCTAACTGCAAAACATAGTAGTGGAAACTCGGAGGAGAGAAGCTTCAACACCCAGAGTGGAAGATTTGTAGACTGACTGACGACCCTGTTTCTTCACCCGACTGAAAAGTTCGCCCTTTATTGACCGACAGCGAAGGAAGAGAAAGAAAAGATACACATTTATTTACTGTCACGGTTCCTACTTTTGTAATTGTGAGTAAAATCCCTGTAAACAACCTTTTTTATAGTTTGTAATATTTTACTTTATTTTTTTGGCTTAGAGCCTTAAAATTGTTAACTGTAGCATAAAGGACAAATTATGCAAGTCACTAGTTGGCTTTTATTTTTTGTTCTTAAAATAAACTTTTGAATTACAATATTGTCTCCTTTGTAAATTTCTTTTTATTGTCTTATTAATTTTTAGCTTGCTACAATTAACATTTATTTTTCAATGGGCATTTCATTTTGATACATATCTGCAGAGGGGTAAGATTCTGCCAATGGAGCCACCCGGTGGCAACCTGCAATGCTTAAGGATAGGGTTGTGCTAGCTGAGCAGTCTGTGACTCAGGTACTAAGTGGTCCCGTGACATGCAACACTTCACATGAGCCCTTACTTGGGCTAGACAGGCGTTTGGAGAGGCCCATGTGATCAATTTGCTAGTCATGTAAAGCCCTAGCATGTATATGATTGTCTCAACCTTATTCTTCAACTTGCTCTCATAGCTATAGAATACAATCCTATATTTCATACCCAAATAAGAATAAACACACGAACACATTTCTTTTCCCAAACTTAAGGAAAAGAGATTAAAACAAACACAAGAACACAATCCTTTTTCCAAACTTAAGGAAAAGTGATTAAAAGACATTTTTACATTAGTCAAAGTTTGATTGGTCGAATCAATGGTCATGTAAGCTCTCATAGCTATAGAATACAATCCTATATTTCATACCCAAATAAGAAAAACACACGAACACATTTCTTTCCCAAACTTAAGGAAAAGAGATTAAAACAAACACAAGAACACAATCCTTTTTCCAAACTTAAGGAAAAGTGATTAAAAGACATTTTTACATTAGTCAAAGTTTGATTGGTCGAATCACGGTGTTGCTTACTACTATGTCCGCTTGTAAGCTCCAAAAAAATTAATTACTTTTTGATCCACCAGGTAATTATAAAAGACAGAGAAGAAATCAACAATTACACAGAATTCATCTCGCCGTCAGATAGGACACATGCCCGGACAACAACAAACAAACAGATGTCTGCGGGGATGATTCACCAACATCAAAACAAACACAACACCTTTCTGAGATACAGCTGACTACTAGAATTTACCATTCACTCATACCACCTCCTTCAACATCAGGAATCCGTTTCAGCAGGCCGTATATACAAACTTAATTTTCATTCCTGGTCCACATCTGATCGAACTTTGACGACTACATAAACATTTCACATTTCCCATTACACATTTCTTGACAAACTTTTTCAAAACTCTACACACAAACTTTTACATTTTACATTACACATTTATTAGCAAACCTTTCCACATCATATATACACATTCTATTTCTTTTGAACATTCACATATTTATTCTCCATCATTCTTAATACATGTGGTTGCCACTACAAAGTTGTTCATCATTAATAATAATATTGGTCGCCTATACATAGCAAACATCCAGTCCTTTTTATCATATATATATATATTTACCAACCCCTCCGCACGAGCAGGATGTGACACAAGGTAAATTTCTTAAGCGGAGTTCAACAGGTTTGAATTCAGAGTTTTCCTTCTACTAGACCGGTTGCCTAACCAAGGTTAAAGAGCCCAGTCTGCCCTGCTATTTATCCATAGCTGGAGGGAGAGTAAGATTCATACCTTTCCCAAGGGTATTAGCGCTAAGTGAAATGCAATTATCACATCCTTTTTATCATATAGGTGCTAGAAGGTAGTGACTCAGGGTAAACCACCAGTATTCATCAATTCACATGAAAATTGTTTCTTAAACATATCATATATACTAGCAGGACCTGTGGATATACCACAGTATGATAATTTAATTATTACAACGTTTGATATGTTTACTTGAGAGCTATTGCTAAATAGTTCAATATGTAAAAAGTATAATAATCTTGATTTAACTCTCTCTCTTTTTTTTCTTTCTTTCTTATCATATTTTTTCTGTGTAGTATGTCCTTTATCTCCCCTTTCTTTCTTTATAATAAAAACAGAATGGTCTATTATTTAGCTGAGGTGACGACACTCATAAGAAATAAGAATTTGGCAGATAATCAGGATTTACATTTTTGCATTTCATCTTGGCTAATTTGGACAGTGTCATTTTTAACCAGAGGGTGTTGCAAGATGATAATAGTCATACAATTAAGGAACACTAGTATTAATTTGGATTATTTGGATTATTCGGATTATTGTCCTCATCTTTATTGCTATCTGCAAATTCTCGAGTTCAAGAAGTTTTCTGGATCCAATAAGAAATACCAGAAGAAGGCTGGAGGGCACATCAGCTGAAACGTTGTGCAGATAACAATAAAGATGAGGACAATAGTCCAAATAATATGTAAGATTCAAGGTTATAATAATGTTATAACTTGTTGAAACGAAACAAACTCCGACACGTGGGCTGGACATGACATTTTATATAATAAACAGTACATCTATACGACAAGATACAGCAACAATGAAATACATGTACATGAACATACAACAGTAGAGATTAAAGGACTGGAGAGTTCATACATTAAAAATCACTTACTAGTGATGAGGGGCCGAAACCCCCAGGAGAGTTGCATAGCGTTGAGGGCAGAAGCCCCCCACCGAGAAGGGTGTGACAATGTGTCTAACCCATGTGGGTACCTACGAGAAGAGGTAGCAAAGAGAGAGGGAGTTTCAAAACCACCACTTAAATAACAGAGGTCCCCTGGTGGTCGGCTTGGAAACCCAGCGGGAAGATAACTCTTCCAGTCAAAGGGAGGATAATCCCAACAAATACAAATAATATAAATTATCAATAATTCAGAGAAACAAGTACTAATATACAGATAAAAAAAACAAGATTTGGCATTAAATAACCCATAAGAGTTGATATACCATTAAACCATACAGATAAAAAAAACAAGATTTGACATTAAATAACCCATAAGAGTTGATATACCATTAAACCATACAACCGCTTGTATATATCTTATATTGTATATATTTGCACAGTATATTAAATGTCTAGTGGTGGCAGTATGTTTCAAACAGGACCATCCTGAAGAGAATTGGACTCCCTGGCATACACAACATACTTGTCCAGCTCAACCAGAGATGGGCTTAAGAGGAATTACGGGTTTAAAGGAGGGAGCCTCTTAAATCTCCCAGTTGTAGGCAAATTGTTCGGACAAAGAAGACAAACACACAATGGAAATTTAATGCATATATTGACAAATAATACAAGAACTTGTTGCAAATTTTATTGGCATTTGCTACCAGACTTATCTGTGAGGTTAAATACTGTTCGTCGGAGAAATGGTGATAACAGGGGTATTCTGGTTGCTGGTTGGAATGTTGTTAAGCCGCTTTGTCAGGTCGTTTCTCGTTCTTCAGCCTTCTGTTAGTATGCTATTGTATCAGCCTTAGAAGTATGCTGATACAACGCCTTAGAAGTTTACTGGTTATAGGCGAGATGGCTGGAGATGCTTATTTTCATGTCCTTCCCTGGTAACTGTTCTGATAAGTAAACTTTCCTCAGTGACTGCTCTGTGATAAGTCAGGTTTGGTTTGATTCTCGCGCCAACTTCCTGTTGGCAATTTGCCCCCTAGCAGCAGGGGAAGATAATTCTCTGTTGAGTTTCTGATAGACTGGCCACTTAAACAGACTTAGGGATGACAGACTGCCAAAGCAGATTCTGTATTCTCAACTGAGAGAGGGATCACGTGGAATTGTTAGACCAAAGTTCAGGTACAAAGACAGCATCAAGAGAAACCTAGAGGGCTTTAATATCCCCATAGGCAGTTAGCAAGATGTAACCAGAGACTGAAGATATTGAAGGAAACAGATTCGCATAGTGTCATCATCAGATACGATGGACAGCAAGTAATCTATCTTCTATAAATATATAAAGGGCAGTTGTGTGTATCTGTATGTCCGGAGGAAACTTCGAAAATAAAACAACAACAAAGTAAATATATATACACATTAAATATCACCAGGGCTTGGTTTTAGAGCAAAAATAATGAAGGTTTGAATTATATTTGTGAAGATGATTAAAAGATAAAATCTAAATGATAACAGCATAGAATTTCTTTTGCATTTAAGATTTTAGATAGTAGACAATAATTTTTCTTTTCAGAGTGGCTGAATCAACGCAAGGTCTTTTTTTTTTTTTACATAGGGATTTTAATGGGGCATCCTGCGAGGATCCAACTCGTGATTCAGTAATAATGGATATGCGAGACTAACTTTTTTTGCTACACCCCCCACTCAGGCGATGCTGGGTAGCCGCTTCTAGTAATAATAATAAACTAAACAACCAGAAATTTAGTGACATTTACAACATGTCCCATGTATACTCAATGAGATTGAAATCTGGCCAATGGGATTATATCCCTTACTTGCCACTGTTCTTCTATTTGATACCAGGGAACATGAAAGGTAATTACCTCCTGTGTCTACCAATAGCCACTTGGTGGCGTGGCTAGCAACATTATAAAAGAAGAAGCGGCAAAGTCAAAGCTCTCTCTTAGCGCTTTCCGCCATGACAAGCAAGATGCATGATATCAGGCATCTCCTTGCTCGAACAATTGGACAGAGATGGGAAAGGGGCTTTGCACCCCTGTAAAACTCGTGTTATATGAAAATGATAACATGCTTAACGTGTAAGTAAGAATACACCAACTGCACCTCTGCAGATGAGTACCCCCCACCCATGGAGCCATGTGTTGTCTGTGGGTGGCGACCTGTGATGCTTAAGGATGGAACCCTGGTGGCTGAGCAGTTCATGACATGCAACACTCTACTTTTGCCCTTACTTAAGCTAGACGAATGGTCAGAAAGGTCCCTCCAATCAATATGATTGTCCTTAAGGCAAGCCTCAACCCTTTTTATCATGTATGCGCTAGAAGGCGGTGGCTGAGGGTTTAAATCTCCTTGGCATGATGTTAAACTCTATCTGTTCCAGTTTAGGAGCTCTGGAGAATGTGGAGTACCCCTTCATCACCATTACTCCCAGGTCCACTCAGACCCGGAGTGGTAGTACCTGTTAGGGTCCCATCTATGGGTTAAATAGAAAAATGTGTTTTTAAAAAAATTGAGTACTCATCAAGAATGAATAAATCAAATCATCTTTGGCATCAAATAAACGGACCTTTAGGTACCCCTTTTGCTTTGCTGATTCATAAGTACATTTTTTCATTTACACTGTCAACATCTGGTTGTTTGTTGACAGACGATTTTTAGAGGGTTTTTTTTTTAAATATAAGGTAATTTATGAGGAAGTGCGTCCCTGTCTCCTACCTCAAGAGTTGCTGCCTGGTGACTATTAAAATAACGACCCAGCTCAGTCTATTAAAAACTATCCATCTATCTATCTATCTCAATTTGTTAATATTTATCTATATTACTTTAAATACTAAGATTTTTTTTATTCATGTTTGTTTAATGTCTTGTTTTTAGTTTAAATAAACAAGAATTACGACAAAAAAGAAGCGACCCCCCCCCCCAAATACATTTACTTGTCGAAAATATCTATCTATCTATCTCCATTTGTTCGTATCTATCTATATTATTTTGTTTGTTTATCTATCTCAGTCTATTCAAAACTATATATTCATCTTCATATCTAAACAAGAATTACGACGAGCTGGGGTTGTTATTTTGATAGTCACCGGGTAGCGGTTTTTGAGGTGGGAGACCGGGACGCACTTCCTCATAAATTACCAAATATAAAACTAACCTCTAACCCTAACCCCTAACCCCTAACAAACAACCGGATGTTGACAGTGTAAATGAAAAAAATGTACGTATGAATCAGCAAAGCAAAAGGGGTGCCTAAAGGTCATATGGTCCAAATAAACTAATAAAGGTTTACATGCTGTAAACAAAAAGTTTTGTTTTTTGTTATTCATTTTCAAAGTTTTTTAGGATTTTTTTTGTTTGTTTTTCTTTTTTAATCTTTGTAAATAAGCAATTGTTTTGTTGATAATATTTTTAAAACATTTTTTTTTATATTTAAATTGTTTAGTCATTCAAATTAAGTTATTTTCTACTCCGAATCTGGTAATAACCCAGATCTTCTCAGTCGGTAGAGTGTTCGGCCGGGAGCCTCAAGGTTCCTGGTTCAATACTGGCCCTCGTCAACTCAGCATATGAGGAGCACAGGGATCTCTGCAGTAAAGTGAGGAGCTAATGGTAGGTGTGGCACTCCGTCTCAGATGCTAGAAAAGGCCTCCTCACTGTCTGGCTGATACTGACTTTAGGTCACCCTAACGACTTTACTTATTTCACTTTGTATTTCAGCTTTCAAGGTTCCTGGTTCAATACTGGCCCTCGTCAACTCAGCATATGAGGAGCACAGGGATCTCTGCAGTAAAGTGAGGAGCTAATGGTAGGTGTGGCGCTCCGTCTCAGATGCTATAAAAAGGCCTCCTCACTGTCTGGCTGATACTGACTTTAGGCCACCCTAACAACTTTACTTACTTCACTTTGTATTTCAGCTTTCAAGGTTCCTGGTTCAATACTGGCCCTCGTCAACTCAGCATATGAGGAGCACAGGGATCTCTGCAGTAAAGTGAGGAGCTAATGGTAGGTGTGGCGCTCCACCTCAGATGCTAAAAAAGGACTCCCTCACTGTCTGTCTGATACTGACTTTAGGCCACCCTAACGACTTCACTTTGTATTTCAGTTTTGGCTGATAAAAAAGGATGATAAACTGGTGAGGTATTTAATCTATTTTGAAAATCTAACAAATGCAAAATGTTTATTTGAAAATATTGTTTATGAAAATAATCCTGTATATTACTTTAGCTGATGAGTTTTTAAAAAAAAAAAACAAAACAACTGCTCATTTTTATCATTAAAAATGAATAATAACAATTTATGACATATAATAAAATATAAAAACAAAAAACAGAAAAAGGTGTGAATGTATGTGTGTGTAGGGGGGCGGCTGGGGGTGTATGTATGTCTATGTGTATGTCTGTGTGCATGTATGTGTATGCATGTATGTGTGTGTGTTTGGTTATGTGTGCATGTATGTCTATGCATGTGTGTGTATGTATGTGTGTGTAGGTGGGTGGGTGTGGGTGCATGTATGTCTATGTGTATGTGTGTGTGTGCATGGAAGTTTATGTATGTATGTATGTGTGTGTGTTTTGTTTATGTGTGCATGTATGTCTATGCATGTGTGTGTATGTATGTGTATGTATGTGTGTGTGGGATTGTGGGTGCATGTATGTCTATGCGTGTGTGTGTATGTATGTGTGTGTGTGTGTGTGTGTGTGTGAGTGTAGGTGCATGTATGTCTATGCGCGTGTATGTGAGTATGCATGTGTGTGGGGATGGGTGTGGGTGCATGTATGTTCATGTGTGTGTATGTATGTGTGTGTGTGTGTGGGTGAGTATGGGTGCATGTATATCTATGCGTGTGTGTGTATGCATATGTGTGGGGGGTGCATGTATATCTATGCGTGTGTGTTTGTGTGTATGTATGTGTGTGTGTGTGTGTGTGTGTGTGTTGGGTGCATGTATGTCTATGCATGTGTGTGTGTGTGTGTGTGTGTGTGTGTGCGCATGTGTGTGTGTAAAATAATATATAAATGGTGTCCTCAAAAAAAAAAGTAACATCTGGTGATTTGTTTGAGGAGCTAAGCTCTACTTAACAAGAAGGGTCAGAAACAGCATTCTTTCATCTACTCACCTACTCACACACACCTCCCTATACATGAAGGAACCCGCGGCTATTTTGAATCAGTATCATAAGAGTTAGCGGTGTGTTAACTCGTAGCTAACACCTGTATTCTTATAATGCATTAGGTTATCCAAAAGAGGGTAACCTAACACAGAATATTCGGTAGGGAAAAAGACAAGTTAATTCATACAATATTACATTTAATTACACAATATATTCCCGTCCTAAACCACAAAAGAGTCACAAAGTGTTCCAAGTAACATGGAGAAAGGTTAAACAACAAGGGGGGAAACCACTTATTATTTTTTAGGAGGTCTGAAAACAAAAACAGGCACCGTGTGCATAGCCGCTGCATTCTGTGGTTGCTGGTTCGATCTTCCATGATGCGGAAATAAAACAAAATTTCTTCTTTCTTATGACTTTTAAGGACATAATCCTCAACATTGTTCTTGAGGTAACTATCATTAATTTGTTCCTTTAACAACTCAACACAACCAAGTCCAATTGGACACATGGCCTAGTGGATAAGGTAGACAGTTCTAAGTGACAGTTATCTCTGGATTCCGGGTTCAATCCTGAGCAGCGGCAGTAACATAGAAAAATAATTAACACAATTCCTACCCCAGCTATGGTTAACGGAATGAGAACAGGATACCCCTGTGGACTGAATAAAGGGTTAGGTTCAAAGTTCCGTGATGACTCCCGATTATGACAAGAAAGTTCCCGAGTTCGAAAAGAAGGTTCCCGAGTCTGAAAAGAAGCTTCCTGAAACCGAGAAGGTTCCCGAGTCCGACAAGAAATACCTGAAGAAGGCCGTTGTACAGATAACAATAAAGATGAGGACAATAGTCCGAATAACGCAGATAATACTAACAACCAAGAAAATTCTCAATTCTAGCTAGTCTTTCTGGTAATGATTTTTACATCAAGTAGAGCAGTGGTACTATAAGATTTAAATGTAGTTTTGGCTACTGAAACCAAAACTGCTTCTTATAATACATTAGGAGGCCTCAGAGAAGCCTCCAGAATGTAGGTAAATATACACAACAACTTCCAACAGAGGTACATAACAAAATACAGACTTTATTGTCTGAGCACGTTTAACAACAATACAAATACAAAACAGGTAGGACGAAGGTCCTAAGGAAAGAGTCTTTGTAGATAATCTTGATTTTGGTTCGTTTTGTTTTACGGCATATCTGTGACCTGATTTAGGTTTTGAAATTAGAAGAAAGAAAGAAAGAAAGAAAAAAAACGGAAATATAATTCGCCTGCTGTCCTCGGCCGCAGATTCAAAACAGATGGGCGATCAGGCAATGACCTCGACCGGGGAGTCGAGGCGGATGGTGGCTGACCATATCAGTAGTAAAATCTCAAGTAGGACGGAACTCCCAGAAGCGAAAGTCGGCGGTGATGGAGATGGTCCTTTTGAAGTGACCAAGTCTGGTGTCGCACGGAAAAAAGATAAAAACCTGTTTTATAGATCACCGGAAAATGGAAAAACGGAATTAAAGAGAATCTATTGTTTTTATGTTTCCTTACCACTTGAGAATGGAGATAACTCTTGTTGAAAATCGACATTAAAAAAAAAGTCGAATGTATTTAAAAAAACATTCAAGTGGCCGGAAGAGATAGCACTCAGATTGGTGAGCGGAAGTAAATTTGATTGGCTGGTTGGAAACAAGAGGGAGGCGGTTACCCTGCCCGAGTGGGAGGAGCAGAAAAATTCCCAATGTCTTCGTGCCGGCCGGAAATAAAATTGTTCCGATCGGAATGTTATTTAACTCAGACGTTTTTGGCTTGAGGGCAGATTAAGCCACGCTGCGCTTGAAGGAGGACGTTGTGATGGCTTGAGGATCACATGCGCCGACCGGGCCAGCTGACAAGATTAACGCAATACTGAGAGCCGAGAGCAACTGACTTCAGCTAAGACCATTTTGAAAACTTAGTCAACTTACGAACTGTTTTGCACAATACTTTGCAGAAGACCAGAAGTATTTAATTACGGGCACATCACTCCCACAAACCTTGAGAAGTAATTATTTGTATTCCTGTATTTTTGAATATAAATGTTGTTGATTTTTGAAGAAGAAAAAGAGTCGTTATACTTTTTTGTGTGTGACCAATGCGTTAGAGCTAGCCCGAGATGGAGAGAGATTCTGGGATCAATCTCGAATTAGAAAGAGCCAAGCTCAGGAAAGGCTTCAGGAAGGAGCGAGAAATATTTGGGAAAGAAGGGTCCCAGGTCCAAGAAGGGAACGGAGAATACTCCAGGAAGTAAGTGAAGATTGGGAGGAAGAAATAGACCCCAGGCGTGAAACATGGTCAGTGTGACGTGGATTTCATAATCCCCCACCGAGACATAACAGGATGGTTTGTTGGACCTGTAAGGGTGAAGGACATAGGTCCGTAGAGTGTCCGACAGGTAGAAAGAGACAGGAAGCTGGGTGGGATAGACGAGATAAGGATAGGCCTAAAGAATCTCCAGTAGCTAGTCCCAAAGCTGTCCCAAGAAATCAGGGAAAGGCCTATGGAACAACCAGAGTAATTAGGACCAGGGTGGCCCCAATTAGAACGATAAGATTTAGATGTTGGCACTGTGGACAACCAGGCCACATGTCTGCCAACTGTCCTCATAGAAAGTGCTGGGTTTGTGACCAGTTAGGTCACGTGAAGAAGTCCTATCCCAGGCGAATAAGAAGAGAAAACAGGACTGGGAATAAGACGAAGTGTTGGAAGTGCTTTAGATTGGGCCACATTAGCAAATACTGTTTTAGTGGAACAGAAAGTAAGATAGTCGGAAAGTTGTGACTCGGAGGCAGGAACGGATAATGCAAATTATCTGTTGTCAGTCCCAATATCTGGAAAGACACAGGACTGGAGTAAAGGAAAGAAGATAGCAAAAAAAAGTAAGGTAGAGTCGGAGAGTTGTGACTCTGAGGTAGGAACAGATGATGAAGGATATCTGTTGCCAGTCCCAAGGTCTGGAAAGATGCAGGGCTGGAGAAAACGTAAGTCAGAAGAAAAGGCTCAGGTATTCTCGCTCTTAACTGGGGAGAAACAACTGACCTGTAGAGTTAGATTAGGGAAAATTAAAGTAGAAGCTTTAATTGACTCTGGGGCGTCCGTGTCATTGATCAGTAGGGTCGTTTATGATCGCCTGAAGACCCGGAAGGAATTTGGGAAATCAGACCTAAGTATTAGTCAGGCTAGTGGTGAAGATTTGACAGTATTAGGTATGACATGGCTACCATTGAGGGTAGGTGGGATGGAAAAGAACCACAAGCTGTATGTAATTATTTGTATTCCTGTATTTTTGAATATAAATGTTGTTGATTTTTGAAGAAGAAAAAGAGTCGTTATACTTTTTTGTGTGTGACCAATCGGGCGCCATTAACCTCGGAAATCAGTTTCTATAGCGGATTTCTAGTCGTTTGAGATCTTAGCACAACGTGGGGCATTCGGCTAGACTTCCCGCAAATATAGAGACCCTGCAATCCTTGGTTGATGCAGAAAATCCGATCTTGACGGCCAATTTCGGAGATTCTGTGAGCCCTTTAGCTCGGGAGCGGCCGACGGGTTATATATCAACCTCAGTGGGTCATTTAATGCAAATAAAGTTTTGAAATAAATCAATTCTTAATGGATAATACAATTTTTTTATAAATACATTTTTCTATTTAACCCATAGATGGGACCCTAACAGGTACGACCACTCCGGGTCAGAGTGGACCAGGGAGCAATGGTGATGAAGGGGTGCCCCACATTCCCCAAACCTCCAAAACTGGAACCTCACCATCAGATAGAGTTTAACGTCATTCCCAGGACATGTAGACCCTCAGCCACTGCCTTCAGATAATCTTGAGGCTACTAAATGGAGAATAGAAGTAAGCACTTACTGTATAGAATAGCTGTCATAAAGATGCAACTAATGCATCATGTGACTTCTGTGAAGCAATAGGGTATAGATAGAGCTAAGTGTACATACACAGGTATAAGCCTATAGTTAGGGGGGGGGCAAGGCCCCACAAGCCTTAATGGACAGAGACAACTTGTCTAGTGCATGTGTGGATGCCAGATGAAAAATAAAGTTTCCCAGGCTGAGTCTAAATAGCCAGGGTGTGTATGCCCTCCAGTGGCAAACTATAGGGATCTGCCCCTATATTTGTACGGCATGTGGAATTGACCAAATTAAAATAATTAAGTTTTCTTAAATAACTAGATTTACAATGGTATGTCATGAGTTTAGAATTAGGTAAACAAAAGAGAATTGAATGAATATTAGTTTAGAAATATTTTAGAAACAATAGAAACAATGGTTTAAATTCATCCGATAATTTACGTCACCAGAATTCCACAGATATCAAAATCATTCGATATTGCATCATTGCAAATCACCTGATATTTGAGGAATATTTTAGCTTAATCATCACGTAGACAAAGACAATAGGAAAATTATAAAAAGACCCTTTTTAGTTGAAAGAGGGAGACACAGAGACAGTGAGGAGCTTTCGCTCTTCCTGACTCAACAGAGTTGGAGAGGATGCTCCTAACTCGACAGTGGGAACGTCCGAAAATATCAAATATGACTCAACAGGTCTGTCTATCTTTTCGTCTCCTATTTCTCTCTCTCTCTCTCTCTCTCTCTCTCTCTCTCTCTCTCTCTCTCTCTCTCTCTCTCTCGATCAACAACAACAACTTTCAATCACAAGTTCCAATCACAGACAAACTACTAATATGTTGACACAAGCAATCACACTAATATAAACACCATGTCACAGTTGTCACACACAACTATACACAGACACAATCAGACTACAACACCACTGAAAGAACAATGAAACTATATTAATTGTATTTATGTATATAAAGTTTGTTTCCTTTATCAATGTCTTCTTCTTTTGTTACCTATGGAAACTACATATTCCGTAGTCCTTATACATATAAATTGTAGGGACCCATAACTCGGATCTCCAACTCCTCAACCACACACTCCCCAAACAAAAAGGGTCCCTACAAACCTTAGCATCAAGGGAAGATAACCCTTAATGGACAGACACAACTTGTCTAGTGCATCTGTGTGGATGCCAGATGAAAAAGAGAGTTTCCCGGGCTGAATCTAAATAGCCAGGGTGTGTACGCCCTTCAGTGACAAAGCCTAGCGTCAAGGGAAGATAACCCTTTTCTAATATCAACCTCATCCCAACAAGGAAAGACAATCACTACAGAACCATTGTAATCTAGGGTACACTATTGCTAAACAAGTTTCTAATTTTGAGTCAAATTTACTGTTATATAGCTGTCTTTATACATTGACAGTATATATAATATACCTGTATATACCCATGGCCGTATAAATCGTAATCTTTTCTGCAGCGTATATTTCATCTTGTAGCTTGGTCTGGTTGATTAGCTCTCAGTTGACGGCTGGTCTGTTCTCTCAACTTGTTCTATCTTCTTAATCAGGACGGTTCCTTCTTCTTAAGATATTGTTCTTGAGACGTCATTTGTTTTTAGTGACAATACAAAACACTTCTTTTGTGAATTCACATCTTTATTTCTTTTCCTTGGACCTGAATCCTCAATTATAAGGGGGAGTCCAGCTAATTGCTACCACATCTTCATACTTCAACGGTTAGCAAGAGATTGACTAGAACTAACTATCTTTCTCACGCTTGCCTCACAAAACCGGAAGTGGAGGGATCAAACTAAGGTTACGAAATGTCCATCAAAATTTCTAATGTTAATGGTAATCTCTTATTTCAAATTCAAATAAGTTCTTACACTAACCGTACATAATTGATAGTACATCCATCAATTATGTAACATTACAACTGAAAACTTTTTAGCTGCCATAAAAGGGCATCATATAAAGGGATAATAGTTACAAACTAGTCTCATAGATCCATTACTACTGAATAGCGAGTTCAATCCTCACTGGATGCCCCATACTTGCGACCTTGTGTCTCATCCTACCCATGGCGAATGGGATGGGTAAGAGTATGTGTCCAATTGTGGTGTAATGGTTAGTAAGCTAGTCTCACTGATTTATTACAATTGAATAATGAGTTTGATCCTCACTGGATGCCCCATGCTTGTGACCTTGTGTCTCATCCTACCTGTGGCAAATGGGTTGGATAAAAGATCCTCACTGGATGCCCCATACTTGCAACCTTGTGTCTCATCCTACTCATGGCGAATGGGATGGGTAAAAAAAGGTGTCCAATTGTAGTGTAATGGTTAGCAATCTAGTCTTGCTGATTTATTGCAACTGAATAGCAAGTTCGATCCTCACTGGATGCCCCATGCTTGCGACCTTGTGTCTCATCCTACCTGTGGCAAATGGGTTGGATAAAAGATCCTCACTGGATGCCCCATACTTGCAACCTTGTGTCTCATCCTACTCATGGCGAATGGGATGGGTAAAAAAAGGTGTCCAATTGTGTGTAATGGTTAGCAATCTAGTCTTGCTGATTTATTGCAACTGAAATAGCAAGTTCGATCCTCACTGGATGCCCATGCTTGCGACCTTGTGTCTCATCCTACCTGTGGCAAATGGGTTGGATAAAAGATCCTCACTGGATGCCCCATACTTGCAACCTTGTGTCTCATCCTACTCATGGCGAATGGGATGGGTAAAAAAAGGTGTCCAATTGTAGTGTAATGGTTAGCAATCTAGTCTTGCTGATTTATTGCAACTGAATAGCAAGTTCGATCCTCACTGGATGCCCCATGCTTGCGACCTTGTGTCTCATCCTACCTGTGGCAAATGGGTTGGATAAAAGATCCTCACTGGATGCCCCATACTTGCAACCTTGTGTCTCATCCTACTCATGGCGAATGGGTTGGGTAAAAAAAGGTGTCCAATTGTGATGTAATGGTTAGCAATCTAGTCTTGCTGATTTATTGCAACTGAATAGCAAGTTCGATCCTCACTGGATGCCCCATGCTTGCGACCTTGTGTCTCATCCTACCTGTGGCAAATGGGTTGGATAAAAGATCCTCACTGAATGCCCCAGACTTACAACCTTGTGTCTCATCTTACTCATGGCGAATGGGATGTATAAAAAAAAACGTGTCCAATTGTGGTATAATGGTTAATAAGCTAGTCTCACTGATTTGTTAAAGTGAGTTTGATCCTCACTGGGTGCCCCATACATGCGACCTTGTGTCTCATCTTACTCATGGCGAATGGGTTGGGTAAAAAAAGGTGGCCAATTGTGATGTAATGGTTAGCAATAATTTCTCTACACTAACCGTGCATAATTGATAGTACATCCATCAATTATGTAACATTACAATCTGAAGACTTTTTAGCTGCCATAAAAGGGCATCCTATCAAGGGATAATAGTTAGCAAACTAGTCTCGTAGATCCATTACAACTGAATAGCAAGTTCAATCCTCACTGGATGCCCCATACTTGCGACCTTGTGTCACATCCAACTCATGGTGAATGGGTTGGGTAAATAGTTACTTGCCGCTAACTTTTATTCTCATCAAAAACAAAACAATTCAGAGAACTGTTACGGTTATTTTTATTTAATGATTTGCATAAACTATCTGCATTCTCACTCAGCACTGACTGAGTTTGTATGCATATACACATAACGTCATTGTTAAATTAGGTTTTGTTTAAACAATGGTGGTGGTGCTGGGGTGGGGGTCGTGTGAAAGTTATTGTATTGTGATTACTGAGTTCTTAACTGAATGTAGCAAAGGAGTTTTCCTAGTACCGTGATAAAAAACATTAAATTAGTATTATTTGGATTATTCTGACTATTGTCCTCATCTTTATTGTTATTTGTACAACATTTAGAGCCATCTACCCCAGCTATGGTTAGCGGAATGAGAACAGGATACCCCTGTGGACTGGTTAGGTTCAAAGTTCCGTGATGGCTCCCGATTACAACAAAAAGGTTCCCGAGTTCGAATAGAAGGTTCCCGAGTCTGAAAAGAAGGTTCCCAAGTTCGAAAAGAAGGTTCCCGAGTCCGAAATGAAGGTTCCCGAGTCCAACAAGAAATACCAGAAGAAGGCCGGAGGGCATATCGGCCGAAACGTTATACAGATAACAACGAAGATGAGTACAATAGTCCAAATAATGCAGATAATACTAAATCAATGATATATTATGATATATCCGGGTTAAGGGATATATTCTGAAGTTGGTATTTGGAATATTATTGCAGGAGTAGCTGGTGCGTTGAATAGAAATACGTCCAACAAGAAACACCAGAAGAAGGCCGGAGGGCATATCGGCCGAAACGTTATACAGATAACAACGAAGATGAGGACAATAGTTCAAATAATGCAGATAATACTAAATCAATGATATATTATGATTTATCCGGGTTAAGGGATATATTCTGAATATATAATTGTATATTATTGCAGGAGTAGCTGGTGCGTCGAATAGAAATACGTCTTCCAAGCAGGCGTGGTGTAGTCTAGTGAGTAAGATTAGGTTGTAGGTCTATGTCTAGGTGCCTGTACCAACACAGTGTCGACTATTTATACATGACACTGTCCAATCAGATTATAATGAGGGGGTACCAAGGTATTTACATATTCATTATATATTAAAAAGTTAATTTCAAAAAATGATTGAAAAATAGAATAAATTGATAAAGGATAAAACATAATAAAAAGCAAATAAAGACAAAAGAAAAAATACAAACAAGAATAATAATAAAATTAGATAACTTAAAAACAAGAATATCTTATTATAATGGAGATTGTGTGTTTTTCTGTCTGTAGCCGAAACTATATTACTATACAATCACAATTCCTTTTGTTATTTACATCACATTCTCCATGATTTTATTTTTATTTAAACCTCGATTATTAATAAAATTGTTTTACATCATTAAAACTGTTGACCATATCTACATACTAATAACATGCAATTGTATTAATATATACAACAAATAGAGGTTTACAGTGTGAATGGGAAGGCTAATTTGCATATTGATCTTAAAAATTTGATTTTAATAAATATGTGCTTATCATTATTGATTTCAAATTGTTTTTTTTTTCTTATTGAATATAAGCAACAATCTCGGGGATAAATCTTAAAAGAAATTCATTAACAAGAAGAAATAACTGTAATTTATTCTTTACTTCCTATTTTAAATAAATAGTTAAATTAGGAAAATTTACCAATGAAAGACGGGAGTAATGGAAAATGATGGAAGAGTTAGTTTCAAAGTTGTTCTATTTTTCGATTATACCCCCTCTGTTCCAAATCTTTTTATCTGCATTCTTATTCATTTTCATTAGCCTTTCTAATTTAATATGATATTTTATTGTATTAAAACTTAAATACTTGCACCCGGAGGGTGCATATATTTACTAGTAAAAATAATAAAAGTTAAAAAAACAAATACATAGGGAAAGAATTTTTTACTAATCTATGTATGAATATAGACAAAAGATTTTTTTTTTTTAACTTTTTAAATCCTGGGTAACACTGGGTAGTTCTACCTGTTTTTTTATAATTTGATATTCATGTTTTTAATAATTTTGATATTTGGAACTGTTGTCCTCATCTTTATTGTATATAAACACAATTTTTAGGCCACAGTAACCTTGGGCACTGTTCAGATTACTGTGGCCTGAATGTTATGTTCTTATATAATAAAGCTGAGGATAACAGTCTGAAATATCAAAATTATTCATATCAAGTCTTATCTCATAAATACATATATTTTTAGTTTATGAATTTATATGTTGCATTGAAAATTCTATTTGGTTTTGCAACTTATTTGAAACTTTCAGTATTAAATATTTTCCCTTCAGATACACAAATATTTTTCCATATGAGTAGCCCAATTAAAGTTTTGGTTTGGTTTGTTTTACAGCATATCAACCTCGGTGGGTCATTTAATGCCGACAAAGTTTTGAAATAAATCAATTCTTAATGGATAATTAATTTTGTTTATCAACTCATGTTTTTCTATTTAACCTATAGATGGGACCCTAACAGGTACTACCACTCCAGGTCAGAGTGGACCAGGGAGCAATAGTGATGAAGGGGTGCTCCACATTCCCCAAACTTCCAAAACTGGAACCTCACCATCAGATAGAGTTTAACATCATTCCCAGGACATGTAGACCCTCAGCCAGTGCCTTCTAGCATCCATATGATAAAAAAGGTTGGGGTTGCCATAAGGGCAATAGGGTTGGGGCAATCATATAGGTGCTAGGGCTTGATGTGACTAGCCGGTTGATCGGAGGGGAGCCTCTCTGACCACCTGTCTAGTCCAAGAAAGGGTTAAAGTTTTGGGTATTATCACATAAATGCGTCCTGATTGAATTTCCTAGCCCTTTGAAGGGTTTTTCTCAAAAGTTAATGCGATATAAAAGCGATATTTTACCCACACCCAAGTCTTTTCTTGACAAGTAAATGTAAATATTTTAATCGTCCCACTCTTTGAAATATTATTTTTAGTGGTTTGAAGGCGTTTTTATCGACAAATTAGTACGTTTTGGTTTTTCATCAGGCACCGCTTATCGTTTTTTAGGGCAGGAAGCCAGGACGCATTTATACGATATGCACCAAAGTTTTTTTACCATTTTGAAAAGATATTACCAATGAAGTACATTCATAAGTTAAGCCCCCTCTTATCAATTGGCTGGTCACATCAAGCCCTAGCATCTATATGATTGTCTGTCCTAACCCTATTGCCCTTTCAAATATGTGCTAGAAGGCAGTTGCTGAGGGTCTTCATGTCCTGGGAAGGATGTTAAACTCTACCTGATGATGAGGTTCCAGTTCTGGAGGTCTGGGGAATGTGGAGCACCCCCTAATCACCATTGCTCCCTGGTCCACTCTGGCAGTACCTGTTAGGGTCCCATCTATGGCTCGAATAGAAAATTTGTTTACAAAAAAAAATTGAGTTTAAAAATTTTCTTCCAAACTTTACCAGCATTAAATGACCCACCATGGTTGATATGCCATAAAACAAAGCAAACAAACAAAGATTCATAAGTTAAGCAAAAATTAAATTTAAAAAAATTATTTGAAATAGATCAGTAAGTAGGCCTGAGCCTATTCTAGTAGTGACCACCCCAAGCGGAGATTTGAATTCAGAGTTTTCCTTCTTCTAGACTGGTTGCCTAACCAGGGTTAAAGAGCCCTACTATTTACCCATAGCTCAAGGGAGAATAGTTGGATTCATACCTTTCCCAAGGGTAATAGCGCTATGTGAACTGTGGCTTCGCCCAAGATTTGATCCCAACCCTATTGTCCTTATGGCAAGCCCCAACCCCTTTTTATCATATGGATGCTAGAAGGCAGTGACTGAGAGTCTACATGTCCTGGGAATGACGTTAAACTCTATCTGATGGTGAGGTTCCAGTTTTGGAGGTTTGGGGAATGTGGAGCACCCCTTCATCACCATTGCTCCCAGGTCCACTCTGACCCGGAGTGGTAGTACCTGTTAGGGTTCTATCTATGGGTTAAATAGAAAAACATGAGTTGATAAACAAAATTGTATTATCCATTAAGAATTGATTTATTTCAAAACTTTATCGGTATTAAATGACCCACTGAGGTTGATATGCCGTAAAACAAAACCAACCTAACCAAACCAAGATTTGAACTCTGGTCGACAAGTCCATTTCCTACAACTCTAACTAGTACACCACCGTGCTCTCTGAACACAAAAACAGTAACAAGTAAGTAAAATATAAGTGGTCTAAAATATTTAGTTTTAATATCCCACACTTATATATGCAAAATGTTTCCTATTCAAACTAATTGCACTAAACATAATAAGGAGTGTAAAATATCAAATTTCAAGTACATCTTCACATGACCTTGCTGACGAGATTGATCATGTGAGACATACCAGGCTGATGAGTTGGAAGGCGTGGTATAATGGTTAGCAGCTAGTCTCACAAATCCATTAGTACTTTAGTTTGATGAATGTTCCATAATGATAATAAAAAAAATCTACTCATAAAAAAAATCTATCATAAAAAAGTTAATCCAACCTGCCGTGAGATCAGGAAAATGAAAAAAAAAATACTTGGCTAATGAGTTACCAATAAATCTCAATTCCCTTAGTTATTTACGTTATATTCTCAATGATTATCAGACAATCATAATTTAATCTTAATTAGCCTGTCTATATGTCTATATTAAAGTCTAGCTGAGTTAGAATTGCCTCCAAACAGTCCAGGTTATTTAAAGCATTTTAAATTCTGCAATGTGTCTTATATATCACTAAGAAATAAAGATTTAGATAATATATAGTGTGGGTATTTTACATACTGGTTTTAACAAATTCGGGTTTAATAAATAATTACTTGGTGTTATTGATTTCTAATATTATTGTTTTATTCTCAAACATATATTTTTAAATCCTATGTATAATTCTATATAGTGTGGGTATTTTACATACTGGTTTTAACAAATTTAGGTTTAATATAATTACTTGGTGTTATTGATTTCTAATATTATTGTTTTATTCTCAAACATATTTTTAAAAATCCTATGTATAATTCTATATAGTGTGGGTATTTTACATACTGGTTTTAACAAATTTAGGTTTAATAATAATTACTTTGTGTTATTGATTTCTAATATTATTGTTTTATTCTCAAACATATTTTTTAAAAATCCTATGTATAATTCTATATAGTGTGGGTATTTTACATACTGGTTTTAACAAATTCGGGTTTAATAAATAATTACTTTGTGTTATTGATTTCTAATATTATTGTTTTATTCTCAAACATATTTTTTAAAAATCCTATGTATAATTCTATATAGTGTGGGTATTTTACATACTGGTTTTAACAAATTTAGGTTTAATAAATAATTACTTGCTATTGATTTCTAATATTATTGTTTTATTCTTAAACATATTTTTTTAAAATCCTATGTATAATTCTATATAGATTATAGAAACCAACTGGAATAGAATAGATAAGTGTAATCTTTTTATGCGAATTTTATTTAGTTTTGTTATTTTTCTAATCTATCCATATATAAAGGGCAGTTGTGTGAATCTGTATGTCCGGAGGAAACTTCAAAAATAAAACAATTAACGACAAAGTAAATACATATACACATTAAATATCACCAGGGCTTGGTTTTTGAGCAAAAATAGCGAAAATTTGATTTAAATTCATGAAGATATCTAAAAACTAAAATTTAAATGATAACAACATGGATTTTTTTCCATTTAATATTGTAGACAAAAATTTCTATTTTCAGAGTGACTGGATCAACGCAAGGTCTTTTTTTACGTAGGGATTTTAATGGGGCATCCAGTGGGATCCAACTCATAATTCAGTAATAATGGATCTGAGGGACTAACTTTAAAAAATCCCCCCTCTACCCAGGCGATGATGGGTAGCTGCTCCTAGTTTTATAATATATTCTATTACATTAAAACTAAATACTTACACTCAGAGGGTGCATATTTTTGCTAGTTTTTTTTTTAAATTTGTAAAAGTTTATTTTCAAATTTGTTAACTGGGTAACATTTTCTGATATTAGGATGGAAAGGAAGATATTTTATCTTTTCATTTTTTGTTAAATGATTGAGTTAATTCAGGGTTGAAAGAAAAAGACCCCCCCCAAATACCCCCCCCCAAAAAAAAAAAACGACAAAAAAAATCTAATTTTATATGGATCTCAATGGTGCAGAGAAAGATACTTTGACCTGAATTCTCAGATAATATGGCAGCATCAACACAGGGCCGGGTTAGCTCAGTGGGTAGAGCATTCGGCTAGAAACCACAAGATTCTTAGTTCGATACCGGCCCTCGCCAACTCAGCGTATGAGTAGTACAGGGATTTGTGCGGTAAAGTAAGGAGCTGATGGTAGTCATATGTAAAAACAATCTCAATCATCTAGTGCTAGTGAAAAGGGATAGACTTCTTCGCTGATTGGCTGATACCGACTTTAGGCCACCCCGATGACTTTACTTACTTACAACCACATAGAAAAATTTTTGTGATTTAACCAGAAAAAAAAAAGTGTTTCATCATTATTTTTTTTATGTTCTTTTTATTAATATCTTACTCATAAAGCTTTCTTTTTTCTTTTTTTCTTCTTTTTTTCTTTTTTTTTCATTTTTTTCTTCTTTTTTCTTTCTTTTTCTTTCTTTTTTCTTTCTTTTTCTTTCTTTTTTCTTTTTTTTCTTTCTTTTTTCTTTTTTTCTTCTTTCTTTTCTTTTTCTTCTTTTTTCTTTTCTTCTTTTTTTCTTTCTTTCTTTTTTCTTTTTTTCTTTTTTTTCTTCTTTTTTTGGGGAAAATAGGTTATCAAGTACATTTATATTATTTTTCTTGGCTAAACTTGCAAATTGGTTGGAAAAAATTAAAACGGAAACTTTTTTGGTGGTGATCCATGACAGTTTAACTATAGTGTATGAATTAACTTTTTTGCGAATTGGGTTACGGTTTAGGGGTTTGGGGATTAAGGTTGTTTTTAATTACGTATTGCTTAAAAAACAACAACAAAAAACCCCAAATTACTATACATTTAATGTTGAAAAATATCTTTTTAAAACCAAGTTGAATTGAAATTATACATTGCAATATTAACACAAACAACTGAGACTAATGTGTCTACCGTTGGATTCAATAACTAATTTCAATGGTTAATTAAATCTATTAATATTTTTTTATTTTTAAGCAATACGTAATTAAAAACAACCTTCATCCCCAAACCCCTAAACCGTAACCCAATTCGCAAAAAGTTCATTGATTACACTGTTGTTGAACTGTCATGGGGGACCACTAAAAACGTTTCTGTTTTAATTTTCTGACCCATTTGCAAGTTTAGCCTTTTTCTTTTCTTCCCTACTTTGTCATTTTATTAATTTTTATGTGACTAAGTCGTAATAATAATCTTTTGATCTAATTTAACTTAAATTGTGTTTTGTTCTTTTTGTGATGGAAAAAAAAAAGTGTTTATAAACTTTTAGGCTAGATATTATTGATTAATATTCATTGAAAAGATGCTTAGCAATAAGTAGATTAGACAATAAAGTAGAATAAAGTGTCATTTTTTAAATACTTTTTAAATAATACAAATAAAATGTTTAAAATTGTGGTTTTTTAAATGATGATTCATTGTATGTAATTTAGTATGAAATTTTGTCCTCGTGCAGTCCAGTAAAATGGTGTGTCGTGTGTACGTATGGGGTGTAGTTTGGTATGGTGCATGTGTGTGTATGTGTGTGTGTGTGTGTGTGTGTGTGTGTGTGTGTGTGTGTGTGAAAACAAAGAAAAGACAGAGCAGAGTGTGTGTGTGTGTATATATGTGTGTGTGTGTGAAAAGAAAGAAAAAGTCAGAGCAGAGTGTGTGTGTTTGTGTGTGTGTGCATGTGAAAAGAGAAGGACAGAGCAGAGGGTGTGTGTGTGTGTGTGTGTGTGTGTGTGTGTGTGTGTGTGTGTGTGAAAAAAACAGACAGAAACAGAGCAGTGTGTGTATGTGTTTGTGTGTGTGTGTGTGTGTGCATGTGTGAAAACAAAGAAAAAGACAGAGCAGAGTGTGTGTGTGTGTATATATATATAGGTGTGTGTGTGTGTGTGTGTGTGAAAAGAAAGAGAAAGACAGAGCAGAGTGTGCGTGTGTCTGTATGTCTGTGTGTGTGTGTACATGTGTGTTTGTCTCTGTATGTGAAAAGAAAGAGAAAGACAGAGCAGTGTGTGTGTGTGTGTGTGTGTGTGTGTATGTGTGTGTGTGTGTGTGTGTGAAAAGAAAGAGAGAAACAAAGCAGCCAATGACCTGATTTTAAAAAAATAAACAAGATCTCCTCAGTAAAAGAAATATAGAGTTGCTACTCCTAGTAAATCACATGACATTAAATGCATGTGTGTCATCTGCTTTGTGATTTTTAGCTATGAATAAGCAAACTGGAGGCGCCTGTTGTGTCATGGTTATCGTCATGAAAATGGACACAGCAACACGAGTTCAAATCTTGGACAAGACTGTTTTCATTTCACATAGCACTAATACCCTTGGGAAATGTATGAACCCAACTACTCTCCCTCTAGCTATGAGTAAATTGTAGGGTGGATTGTAGATACCACCAAAATCATGTCACGTGATCAGTTTAGACAATATTGAAGGAAGAAACGTAAATATTTTTGAACTTTAAAAAAAAAAATCTCGCAAAAAAAAGGTACCGAACATTAAAGAGTTTTACAAAGAAAACTGTTAATTCAAAGATCAAATTATCCGATTGGGAAAAATTACTCACCATTATCTTGAAAAATAAGTAAAACAGTCCTTATTTTTACAACAGGGTCGGTTCCTTTACAAATATTTTTTAGCAGAATTCTGTATTCATGGTTCCTTTACTAAAAAATCCCGTATAGAAATTTATAAAAAATCTTCTGATATAATTATTCAGACTCTTATCAAAAAAATTAAAAATCGTTTTTTATCGGTTCATTTTTTCAGATAAAATAGGGAGTTGGGGAGACCTCGTAAAAAATTATTTCTCCCAATATATTTAAGGAAAACTTGTTTTTGGCTACGTTAAATTTCCATTGATTTAACGGTGCGAAAATGTAAACATTGTTTTCGTTCATAATTTTTATTATTTCCGTAAGCTGAAAAAATAAATAAAAGAATAAAAAAAAACCACTAGGAGATGTTTTTTAATGTTTCTTCTTATGAGGTCAACCCCCCCCCCACACACACACACACATTTTATTTTATGAAATCTGAAAATATAAACCGATAAAAACGATATTTATTTTTTCTGTAAAGATAAGAGTCTGAATGATTATATCAGATTTTTCTATACGGGATTTCATTAGTTACATGTTACAATTTTTGTGGCCATTTTTAGGTTTCAAGTGAGAGCACTTTACAGTGGAGATTCCTTTGTGTTAAGCAGAGGCTGACCCTTAGTGAAGAATCCTTTGGTTGTTTCTTGGCGTCCCTTAGTGTTGGGTAGAATCCTTTGATTGTTCCTCGGTGTCCCTTACTGTTGGGTAAAATCCTTGTGTTACGGGATTTTTTTTTTAGTAAAAAATTTTTTACAGTTTTTGTGGCCATTTTTAGGCTTCAAGTGAGAGCACTTTACAGTGGAGATCCCTTGTGTTAAGCAGAGGCTGATCCTTAATGAAGAAACCTTTGGTTGTTCCTCGGTGTCCCTTAGTGTTGGGTAGAATCCTTTGGTTGTTCCTCGGTGTCCCTTAGTGTTGGATAAAATCCTTGCGTTGAGCAAAGTCCTTGATTGCAAGTCCGTTCGTCAATGGCGAATACATGCAAATGAACGGCTTTCCGGATCGGTGAGCAAAGAGTTAACTGACCTCGTATTCGATCTGTTGATTGGCTGGGTTTAATATAAGTGTTTAAGTGGAGGACTTCTGAACATCTTGTGTGCAAATGCAGTCCGGCGCGCCCCTGCTTTAAGATAAGTTGTGCGTTTTGATAGATCATGTGCGTCCAGCCGTGACTAGCACTGGTTATTCAATCGACGGATTTTTGCACCTCATTTCTCTCTTTAGAGTCCTATTGAATTGAAGTCTACATTTCAGTTTTCAGGACCAGTTCTTTTATATTGTCTATTTTCTTAGTTTCTATTACTACAAATTGGAATCAAAATAAACGAAGGATAAAATATAAGAAGATAAAAATAAAAATACAATTTTATGTGAGAGTTTTTCTTTAATGTCTCCTTGAGAACATGAAAAGAAAAGTAGTGAAAGTATAAGTGAAAATAGTTGTGTATTAAGATGGTCTTAATTTCATGAATAGTTGACCAGTACTGGTTAGTTAATCCAGGGGTTCTCAACCTTTTTCAGTTCATGGCCCACTTTGAAACCAGAATTTTTTGTGGCCCATGAAATTATTATAATAGAAAAAATATTTATATTTTACATAAGATATTTATTCAATCAAGATACAACTATATAGAATTATAATATTTCCTTGGCCCATCTGAAATTTGCTGTGGCCCATTTTGGCCATAGGTTGGGAACCACTGATTTAATCGATGGAATTTTTGCAACTCATTTCTTTCTTCTTTTTTTTTTTTCTATCCTGGTCCAGCTGAAAGACTTGTTTTCACAGGTTCCACCTACAAGAATTTTTTCATCCATTCATCGTGACCAAAAGGATTACAATCAAGGGTCCCGGGGCTGGTGAAATTTACTCTTAGATCTGGGCATAATAAGAATTTTTTAAAAAAAAGAAGAAATTAACAAGAAGAAGACAACATAAAAGGTAAGGGATTTTATTCCCTTTTTTCGTTTCCTTATGTCCGACCGGAGTCCCGGTTCGGCCATAAACGCCCCTTTCAAGATCCCCGATAAAGGGGGTCAAAATGACACCGAACAAAAACAACCTGACCAGAAAAATGAAAAGGCTACACCACAAGACAAAACACAAACAAAGACAAATGGGGGCTCCCCGAAGAACGTTTGGAGCGTGCCTGCAAGACTTACTGTCAACGTCGACGAGTTGATCCAGAGGACAAAAGCCATCTCCTCCAATGCATTGGATCAGTTCCGACAAGACACACAAAAAAGAACTTGTAATGTATGTATCATCACAGGGTACAACACCTCCCGGTTCACCGGACACTTCCGGCCTGGGAACTTGGGCAATGTGTACCTTGGAAAAAGGAAATAGAGGCTTTAATTAACACCTGCGTTGTTGTTTTCTATGAGAAAGACTACATGGCGACGAGGATGAGATCCATTTCACAAAGTAAGTGTTAAATGGTATCCCCACCATTAACGGTTTTTAAACACGGGAGATGTTATACCCGGCGATGATGCATATATTACAGAACTATATCGGTCTTTTAGTGGACCAAAAGACCAGAAAAAGCCTAAAATCCACCAAAGACCTACCATGAAAGCACTTACTAGCCTGGGGGTAAAGGCACTAGCTATCATAACTGGTTCTTCTGTGAGACTACCTGTTCTGCGCTCTGCACCTTCGATGCACAATGTCTAGACCCCAAACGTTGTGATATTCTGTGCTGGCCGATTTGAAGGGCACGAGTCAGAGACAGGTTCACAATGATTAAAACAAACAACAACAAAGTTTGTAAACAAGACGCGGATGGAAGAAGGGGGTCTGTGATACTTTAGAAATCTATCTCAACTGGCTGGCTACTGACTTCACTTGTGGATTCGGGGCTAACTACTACTACCGACGTTAACACCTCTAGGGCCTGGGGTTGACTGCCTAAGTGCTGGAGATTAGCTGAATTCATATAGAATTCTCCTCCACCACCCCCTGCTCCGGACCACACAGATGGCCAGCACTTAAATTCAATCACCGACTTCTAGACGTCATTAACCCTTAAAATTAAAGTAATTAAATCTTTTTCCAGACGTAGTGTCTTCAATACGTCGACCATTAATTTTTTCAAAAGAGATTTTCTCATAAAAATCCTTTTTGCTTTTAGTACCTAGATGCCTAAGATATTATCACCAACTGGTCCCATTTCAAGGTGGTCGTATAACCCTCTCAAACCTTACGGCCTAATCTTTTGTGTTTGTAAAAAGGACAAACACCCAACCATTTACTTATGCCTGGCTTTAACATATTCTTTTTATTAATTCATTTATTTATTTATTCTGACCATGTTCTCCTTCTATTATAGTATCACACCTCTTACACTTTGTGGGATGTTTTGCTGCCGACTATTGAAGAGGCCGCCGCCCTTACAAAGAAAATCTACGAAACCAAAAACCGTATCGTGAGGATCGAATATTTAGGGCGGCGGCAGACCACGATGGCGTGACTCCTACTACCCCTGAGACCCCTCTAATACTACTACTACAGAGGAGTCAAAGGGGGAGTTGATAACGGTAGGTAAATATGGGAGGAAGGTCCAACCGGACGTACGTCAATCCCATAAAGTATCCCGGGTAGGCACAGACAAAATCGGAGACCCCACAGTCTAATACAGCCCAGACTAAGGTCACTTTCTCCAGTCCCGGGAAGGAAAAGTTCGAAAAGCTTCTCCAGTGGAAGAGAGAGTTGGATCAGGCCAAAAAAAACCACCAACATTTAAAGCCTCATCACCATCTAAAGGATGTCTTCACCCCTCTCATTTTACCGAAACAAAGGGTCCTAAAGCATCCATCCCCAACACCAACACCCATGACAACCCCCAAAATGACTGTACTGGGGCAAAACGGAGCTAATCATCCTCCGCTGCCCACTTCCAAACATACACCAAAACATACACCAACGAGCTGTACCACCACAACTCCAAAACCATCTTTTACTGCCACTGGTTTCGAAGTATCAAGCTTAGTTAGTTAGAGCTAGATTAAAAAAGAATGTCTTGCGAGGCGACGAATATGGCTCAAGATTTGCGGGCTGAGAGCTGCCACCCAGAGGCACATCGCCGGTTGTGCAACAAAGGACCACAAACAAAGATATCTGTCGGGAATTTCGAGATTTCTACCAGAAGCTCTTCACTAGGGAGCCCGCGCTGAGCTCAGCTCAGTTCGACGCTTATCCTGCCGACTTCCATCGCCTTCAGGAGACAGAAGCGGCTGTGAGTAAGGGGCGCATTACAGAGGACGAAATTCGACAGGTACTAAAATCGGTCAGGCTGGAGATGACCCCCGGAATTTATGGTTTTCCCTACGATGTGTACTTGAGGCTGTCGCACATATTTGTGCCCTTGTTGGCAACTGTCTACAATAACTGGTTGAAGCAGGGGTCTATTCCCCAACGCTTTACCCGGGGTGTAGTAAAGCTTTTACGTAAGTACAAACATGGAGGCGATGGGATTAGTAATTTTCACCATTTGATGATGCTACACACTGACTTGAAGAGTTTGGCGAAGATCCTAGCAGATCGTTTGCAGACTGCTCTGCCTAGTCTAATGGCCCCTGAACAGTCTTGTGCTGTGAAGAGCAGGACTATTCAGGACAGTCTTCATATGATTCGCACGATCATAGAAAAAGTCGACGATAAAACCGCGTTGATCAATTTAGATCAGTCCAAGGCCTTCGATGGGATTGGCTATGGTTTTCTGGAAGCTATCCTGTCTGCGACCGGTTTCGACGTGAATTTTCGCAGCTGGATTCGCCTTCTGTATGCGTCCCCCGGAATCACGGTGTAGGTGAATGGGGTAAGATCGAAGTCCTTCACCTTATCTCGATCGGTTCGTCAAGTTTTCCCGCTATCGCTCTTGCTGTACGTTCTTGTACTGGAACCCTTCCTGCGCAAGATAAGGGTGAACCCGGTCCTTCGCGGGATTACTTTGCCTGGTGTTTGCACTACGGCCAAGTATACCACATATGCTGACGATGTAACTTTGCTTGTAACGAGCAGTGCCGAGGTGGAGGAGGTCAGCATAGAAGTTGGAAGATATGAAGCCGTGACAGGAGCCAGAATTAACCGTGACAAGTCTACGGTTGGGCTCGTAGAAGAGCTGTGCTCTTCCCCGTCCCTTCTGCTGGACGGACGGGCAGTGCAAGATAATCGGCGTCTGGTTAGTGTAATGTTATTGTACTCCTTGTTTCTGGTGAGTGTTTAAATCCCAGAGCTGCAACCATGTCTAGATATCTGAATTAAATGGAGTACACTCGAACGACGTGTGAAGTGTTACGTAGCCATTTCATTGTCTACAAAGCAGTCTGCCTGAATAAAGGGCAGTAACTCTTAAGGGTTCAGTACAATAACATTACAGTTAGGTCCTGACCTTCAGCTGGAGAAAAACGGGTCAGAATTTCTTGAAAAGGTCATGGCCACTATCGGCATACTGTTACGGAGGAGGATTTCTTTAAAGGGAAGTGCGGGGGTGTGCAGTTCGCACATCTACCCCTTTACTCTTCCTTTGTCGTCTCTCAGTTCTTCCTCTCTCGTCCACCTTTCTAATTCAATTAGAATGGGTCCTGTTTCGGTTTATCTGGAACAATCCGGCTCCTTTGGTGCGTCGCGAGATCTGTTACCTTCACCCTTCTGAAAGCGGTCTAGGGGTACCGAGCGTGGAGACGCGATGTCACACGTTACGTCTCAGTCTCCTATGCCGGATGACTACAGAACACGACGAATCCGGTGAATTCTGGAAGGAAGACACGAAGAAGGCCTTCCCGGTCTTGAGAAATATTCATTACGAAAATGGGGAGTCCTACCGTTTAACCAGGAAAGAATGCTCCTTCTATCGCGAGTGTCTGTATGCCCTGAAAGTTCTCTCTCGGTTACAATTAGGCCTTACTGATACTCGGCTGCCGTCGCGTAAGGCATTATATCGCATGTTAGTGAGGGGGGCCGTTCGAGACGACTTAACCGAAAGACTCGGTGTGACAAAATCGAAGGGTTGCTTACTCTGTCCTTGGGCTCCCGGGTTGAAATGTCTCAACAATGATGAGGCTTCACTCACCTGGCGAGTGATCCGAAGCTGAAGAAAGCGGGTCTGGTTACTCTGCCAGTTTGCGTTCGGTGTAAAGGTGGGGGGTGCTTGAGCACGCCTTCTTTACTTGCCCGGTCATAAAACTGCTTTTGAAGCTCCTTGAAAGCTACATGGTTCACATGCAGTACGGAAAGTCCCATTTCCTAGAAGTCCGGACTGTATTGAGCAATGTAGAGACGTCGCTTGATAGGAGAAAAAAAACTTAACGTTTTACTCTGTTGAGAGTCGTAATGTCGACGATACGAAAGGAGGAACACTATGGAGGTGAGTCTTTCTCATCTTAGACTCTGGTTGCTTTTTACAAGCACCAGATTAAAGTTAAAATCCGATCTGAGAGGCAAATACTCTCTTCATTAGAGTTTGACGAAAGGTGGGTGAGGTTAGCGCGAATGTGTCGAATGAATTGTCACGGGGTTTGAGGAATCATTCCACATCACGAGTTCATTTTGGTCACGTGACAGGGAAGATCCTCCCTTTTTACGGACTCGACTTGAGAAGCGACAGTCACAGGCGACTGCTTCTCCACAACAGCGCAAATGGTGCCAGTCCTTTTTTTTTCCAGACCTGAGAAATAGTAAGTGGTTTCCACCTCTTTGTTATTTAGACTTTTCTTCATCTTCATCGAACACATTGCGACTCTTTTGAAGCTTGGGACGGGAACCTTAGTTCCCTCCTTGTATGTTGTAGAATGAAATGTTATATAGCATTAATTGACTTGTCTTTTTCCTACCGAATATTCTGTGTTAGTTTACTCTCTTTTGTGGTAAATACATAGACAAGATAATGATAAAGGCAACAAGTAAGAAAACAAGACACAAGGCTTTAGACAAACGGTGTATTCAACAAACAAAATATCAACGTGCAATATACAATATGTAACGTGTGATATACAAAATGTGTGTGAGGTATACAAATGTGTTTTAAATTGTACAAATTGTAGAGTGTAGGTGTAGGGTCGCAAAATAATGCGTTTGTGAAACTTATTTGTTTCTGCTATGAAGAGGTGAGCGTCTCTTGCTCGCTTGAGTTAGGTTCGACTGTCACGTAGTCATCGGCTCCTGGTAACTGGCTTCAAAAACACGTCTTGTAGTGACGGTTGATTTCAGCGAAAGAGGTAGATTGCAGGAATCAATCTTAGAAATTTAGCAGCTAAACTAAGCCTAGTAATATGTGTTTTGATTGGTCGTCGACAATGGCCTCTAACCAATCACACAAGGTCTCTTATCAGGCGATGGTTAAGGGGCCGTAACTGTGTAATGTCATATTATTTCTTTTACTTTTAGATAACCTAATGCATTATAAGAAACGGGTGTTAGCTACGCGTTAACACCTCGCCAATTCTATTGGAAATTCCGTAGCTAATTATCTCCCCCTGCCGCCAGGGGGCGAATGCCAACATCGTATGTTGGCGCCAAATACCAAAACCTCACTTATCGCAAAGCAGTTACTGGAGAGAGACGTCAAAAGAAACGCTCTCATTACTTAGCCCAAAAACAGGGCCTTCTTATCAGGGAGCCGTTACCAACGAGAGACGTAAAAAATAAACGTTCTCTCACTTAGCCCAAAATTAGGGCCTTCTTATCACGGAGCACCCACTGAGTGTAATCACGTAAACAGCGTTCCCTACACTTCATTCATCACCTAGCCCCCAAAACAGGGCTTACTTATCGCAAAGCAGTACTGGAGGAGAGACATAAAACTCCAAGCTCTCATTACCAAGCCCCAAAACAGGGCCCACTTATCACAGAACTTTACAACCAGCTTCCTTCTAAGGCATTGTATCTGCATACTGCATAAAGGCTGGTACTATTGCACACTGACTAAAGGACGAGAAACTACCGAGACGAAGCGTCTTATCAACATTTTTCAAGAAAACCCTGTTATCACCATTACTACAAGAAAATTCCTCCTCAGATAAGTCTCGTAGCAAATACCATTAAAATTTGCAACAATTTTATGTAATTCTGTCAATACAAGTGTTTGCATTTACTTTCGTGTTTGTTCCTTCTTTGTCCGACAAATTGCCTACCACTGCGGAGAAATAAGAACTCCTTCGAAACCGTAAATATTCTTAATTCTTATAGTACAACACGCCATGTGAAAGATGTTCGCCGAGGTCACGGATCGACAGTCTTGAAAGAGGACGAGGGAAGTGGTACGTCGTCCGATAGTGAATTGGAGACACTATTGCTTTTGAGAACAGGGTTGGGCAGTTCGCCTGCAGAACCAGAAGAGACAGTAACGGTATCGGATAATGATGACGACGATGCCGGGAACGCTGGAGATCCTAAGGGCACAGACGCAGAATGGGGCGCAAATGGACGAGCATCCTCCACCTCTACGAAGACGTTTTCGTCGAAGGTGGTTACCATATTCGTGGCACTGGTGTGATCACGAGATCACCGGGGAGTGTAGCGAGAGGAGAAACTACTTACTCCATTGGACGAAGCGGGTGAACATGTGCCTTGGAAAAAATAAGAGGTAAGTAAGACCACTCCCGGAATCACAACGGGTCTCATGTTCAAAGTAAATCCTATCTCAGCAAAAAAAAAAAAAACTCAGCAAAAACAAAACAAAACAAAAAACTAAAAAAAAATAAAAAAAACTGTAGCGAGACATGCACATGTCTTGGTATCTCAAGATATCCGGGAGAGGAAAACAAGGCCGCTCCCATAGTCACAACTTATTTTTAAAAAATGGCCTCGTGTTTAAAGTAAATCCTGCGAGATGATCTTGTGATGTACGCAAATTTCGCCTACCCTTGCTAGTCCATCAAAATGGATTTACTGTAGGAAGAAGAGTTTTTTAAAATTTTTTATTTTGTTTTATTTATTTATTTTGTTTGTTCGAACTGGTTGTGTTGAGTTTGATAAACAGATTTTGGCTTTATTTATGCCCCCCAACGTGGGTAAAAGTGGATCCGATTCGAAATCTCTTTGAATCTAGTGAGAATCATTCTGCTTGGCAAGAATAAATCTGCCAAACTGTACCGGAAAGGGTGCATCGAGCCTCTTATGCACAAAGGAATTTTCGTCAGGTGACTTCCAGCTTTTGAAGCGTTAACTTCCTGTCGGCTCCAACGTGACAGCCTCGTTTCTATTTTGGAGATCTTCAAGTATCTCATTCTTGACCTCAATATCTCCATTTAAGTGTTCAACTGAATGTACCTATTTATTCATTTTCACTTATAAGGAAGCGCGTGGTGTAATGGTTAACGTCATGGGAAATGGACTCGTCGCCCCGAGTTCAAATCCTGGATGTGGTAATTGCATTTCACTTAGCGCTAATACCCTTGGGAAAGGTATGAATTCTACTCCCCCTCCAGCTATGGATAAATAGTAGAGCAGACTGGTCTCTTTAACCTTGGTTAGGCAACCGGTCTAGGAGAAAGAAAACTCTGAATTCAAACTTGTTGAACTCCTCTTAAGAAATTTACCTTGTGTCACATCCTGCTCGTGCGGAGGGGTCGGTAAATATAAATATATATATATATATAAACACGCGCTAAAGATTAAGTGGGGAAGTGCAGTGGTGTACTGGTTAGAGTCGTAGGATATGAACTCGTCGATCCGAGTTCAAATCCTGGACGAAGCCACAGTTCACATAGCACTAATACCTATGGAAAAGGTATAAATTCAACTATTCTCCCTTCAGCTATGGATAAATAGTTGGACAGACTGGGCTCGTTAACCTTGTTTAGGCTGCCAGTCTAGGAGAAGGAAAACTCTGAATTCGAACTTCTTAAATCTCTGCTTGTGTTGGTCACTACTAGAATAGGCTCAGTCCTACTTAGTGATCTATAAATAGTAGGACAGATTGGGCTCTTTAACCTTGGTTAGGCAACCCGTCTAGAAGAAAGAAAACTCTGAATTCAAACCTCTTAAATCTCCGCTTGGGGTGGTCACTACTAGAATAGGCTCAGTCCTACTTAGTGATCTATTTCAATTTAATTTTAAAGACGGATTGTTATCTTACTTGTGCATCTGTACTAATCTCATGTAACATGCGTAACTTCTGTAACGTGTAATGGCGGGTTTTGTTACTTGAACTTTTATATATAGTTCAAATGTACTTTACTTGCCAAATCGTAAATTGTCTAACTATCACCCCACTTTTTTTTTTACCATCTGCAAATTCTCCCAGAAACTTTTCCATCGTGACAATGACTCCAGTTTCCGAATCATATTTCTCCCAGCTGAATGCATGTGACCTCATGAACTTTCAGTGTTGCAGTTTCTACAATTTAAAAAAAAAAACTATTTAGCTTTAAACGAATGTTTTCTGTTTTACGTCCTTCTCTTTCCTTGAATTAGACTTTTTCACTTTTAGTTGGCTAAATTCCTAGCAAATAAGGCAATTAGAGTAACCTCCCTTGACTTTCACTTTGAAACAAGCCGGTAGCTATTTTGAAATCTCCGTGCCAAAAAAATACACAAATCTATTTTTAATATCATTTTTATTTTAATTTCTGTCGTTTAATTTAGTCATATGATTTGTCACTTTTTTCAATGCTGATTTTGGAGGCTTCGTTTTTATAAATTTCGACTAAAAATAATGAAATAGAGACCAATCCATTTTTTTTTTTTTTTTTTTTGCAAAATTCATAGAGGAAAATCTTGTCGTTTGTACATCAACCTATTCCGGTTACTCCATCGATTTTAGGCGAACAGTGTTCAAGTTCTGTACATGGAAAAAATGGTAATTTTCACCTTTAGTTGGCTAAATTCCTAGCATAAAATTGTGCGTGCGCATTATCTGAAATGAACTTAATTGTTATTAAGAACATATTTTATGATATTTTTGTGTTAAAACATGCAGTTGTATTGTTTTCGAAAAGTTTCTAAGATTTGTTTATTTCGCACAGAGATTTTCAAAATGGCTACCGGCTTGTTTCAAAGTGAAAGTCAGTTGGCTAAATTACTAGCATAAAATTATCTGAAATGAACTTAATTGTTATTAAGAACACATTTTATGATATTTTGTGTTAAAGCATGCTGTTGTATTTTTTTTTTCGAAAAAATTAGAATTTGCGGTTATTTCCTATAAATCTAACATAAACAAAGGGGGACCACTCTTGATTGATAAATTATTTATTTATTGATCTATTAGGAAAAAAGAAGACTGGGTTAGGGTTTAGGGTTTAGGGTTAGGGTTAGGGTTTAGGGTTAGTTTAATGGGAAAATAGATAAATAATTTATCAGTCAAGAGTCGTTCCCCTTTGATCATGTTAGACTTATAGGAAATAACTGAATTTTCTTAGACACTAAAGTGTATTTATTATGACCTTTGTCGGGATTTGTTTAATATTTATATTTATACCATGTTCGAGGAAATGATAGACAAGTCTAGCCAAAGTGTCGTGACTGAATTTATCAAATAATAACATTGAAAATCTGGAAGAAGATTTATCACATTTTGTACAGGAATATAAATAATAGTCAACGCGCAGTTATCCAACAGTATAACTAGCTACTCAACTAGTAGTGACTCGACTACGAATAACCTCGCGTATTCGTATCTTTATATGTGTTCCATTAGACGAGTCCAACTATCTTGTAGGGAAAAATATATTCCCTTACACCACCAAGTAAGGGCCAAAATGGAGTGTTGCATGTCATGGACTGCTCAGTCACCAGGATTTCGTCCTTAAGCATCACAGCTTGCCAACCACGGCCAACAGCTGGCCCCATCGACGGGAAGAACAAGAACAAGCTAAATATCACAATAACATCAATACAGGGAGTATGTGTATTTATATATTAATTCAATGTTCTTTGTTGTGACCACATAGAGATCAATTGTTCGATTATTTAGAATGATTTGTCACCAGCGTGTTTGTATAATGAGTAATATGGGAATAAGTTTTTGGTTCGTTCGTCTTGTATTTTATCCCCAATAAAAGTTGGTTCTTTCTTCTTGTGGGCTGGTACGCTGAAATGGATTTTATGGAACGAAAACGAACGAGACAAAGGCAAGAGGTAGTTTTATGACTCAGGCTTTATTGAACGGGACATAGTCGTCTGTAGCGAGGGGACATGCCCTTTGGCTAGAAGAAAACGACTGCACTCAGTTGTGGCCTCAGTTCGAATGACCGAGGTATCATGCGCAAAAGGGCTCTTCCGGTCAAAGCCCATATGTGAGTTTGTTGTTTTTTTTAATTTTATTTTTATTTTCGTATTTTTTAAATCCCCACAGTAAACAGAAATTCGTCAGGTCGGACAGCTGGATCTCCACAGAAAAAGACGTTCTCCCAACTGCCAAAGTCCTCTGACCAAGTCCTTGTCGCATGCAACAATTTTTCCAGCAGTCCTCCGCCAAAGATCACTTGCCTTTTCTTCAACAGCACGTCTGTGTTTTCTTCAGTAAGATCAGAATGCAACTGTCTCGGTGTGGGAAAGCAGGTCTTAAATAATGATTAACTGCCCTGACCAAGATCCTACATCCGGGTCAATCGCGCACAGCGCTGCCATCACAGTGTAGGAATTTGCATACACACCAACAAGGTAGTCTGACTTTGAGTCAAGATTCACGATAAGGAGGATGCGAGTTCAAACTCTGTAGGCGCCCGCTACACTCCCCTCCCCGATCTCATTTTGCAAGCTAGACATTTTCGTGCTCGCTTACGTACGTAATTTCTCTCTCTACACTTAACTAATCAAGTCATTTTAGAATTTCATAGATAGACAGCTCATTCAACTGTGGCATGAGGAAATCTAATAGATTCCAATGGAGTTATCAGAATAATGATTAATTAGAATAATCTTATCTATTTTGTTATTGTCTAAAAGAACTATAATGGTTAAATTACAAAAATACTAATAGTACCGGGTACTCTTATGGTTATCTCATTTTAGGAATGACCCTTCCCTTTAGAGGTACCAGGTTTACAATATCACAATGTCCTGTACCTAAACTTTGACACCTCTGCTCCGGTGCAACTGCTGATTGAGTGCGTATAGCATAGGGTTTCTCAAAGTGGTCTACATAAACCCACTGGGTAAGAATATCTACGGGAGTCCGTTGGAGCCCTTATTATCCGTAGTTGTTATTATTCGGACGAAAGAAGAAAACAAACACCAATATAAATTACAGACACATGTATTATCAAAAAGTACAGAAATTGTTGCAAATTTTAATGGCATTTGCTACGAGACTTATCTGAGAGTGCAATAAAAAGTTCTTGGTGAAGTGTGCTAGAAAGGCGTTCTACTCGCTGGTTTTGGAATGTTGTTAAGACGCTTCGTCAAGTCGGTTTTCGTTCCTCAGCCTTCTGTTAGTATGCTATTGTGACAACCTTAAAAAGTTTGCTGATACAATGCCTTAGAAAGTTTGGTGGTGGGAGCGCTTATTTGACGTGACTTCTCAGGTTAACAATCTCCAGACAAGTGAAGGTTTTGATTCTGGCGCCAACATCGTATGTTGGCTATCTGCCCTCTAGCGACAGGGAAAGATAATTCTCTATCGGATTTTCGATATGGGGTCTATACAACAACTCAGGGGGTTTGTAAGTATTCGGTGTCTACAAGGGGTCTATGTAAATTACTAAGCCTTCTTAGTAATTAGAAGAAATTAATTCTCCAAGAATCCTGGAGAACACGCTCGTGTTGATATATTTTCAAAAGTTTAAGCCCAATATTCACGAATTTATCAAAAATCATCAGCTTCACCCATCACATTAGGCAATTTGCTTCCTTGGTAAGTAATTAAGTTAGTATTAAATATTTGCAGCTCATTTTTTTTACATGTTATGCTTACTTTACTGTTTATTTTACGGTTATTTTACAATTAACAATTTTACATAAACGTTTACGCAGAATTCATTAATTACATAATTGGTTGTAACAAAACAACTGCCAGGTGGACTGGGGTATTGTGACGAGACTGAAAGGCAGCCCTATGAACAAACGGATTCCCAGCCCCCACAAACAAGGCGCGTCAGGATATGTTTGGCCTGTGGCCAGCGGCTACGGATACTCGAACTCGCTACCTCCTCGTAGCTGAGGTATTGTTAGTAGAGGCCCAAATAAAGTATATCCGAATTTGCATAAGCGCATTCGAACGAGCAGAAATAAAGACGGACTGACGCTGACAGCGGGAGTGAGGAAGAAAGCGTTTGGACGGCAATCTGAAATCTGACGACTGCTCTTTGATGTGAGAGTGCCGTGTTCAGTTGGGAAAGGAATTGCATTTCGTTTGCTGGAGAGACTTTCAAAGGATTGATATTACCTTGAATTTTTGGACCCCTTTCAAAAGAGGTATATAAGGAGGGGGTCCATGATAGATCAATCAAATTTTTGTATGGGTCTACAGACTTAAAAGTTTGAGAACCCCTGGTATAGCAGTAATTTCAAACATGGCGAACAAAGAAAGGGGGGAGAAGACAAACTTTCGTCACAGCTTTTTATGTTTTTCAGTGTAGAAAAATCGTCACCGACTGACGCATTGTCATGGTAACGTACGACTACGCCATTGATCGAGGCAGGGCTTGGTCTTGTCGTCGCAGATCTAGTCGCTGTCTGTCTGCCTATCTGTCTGCTGTTGGCAGGCCGCTTGGCTAGCAAGTCATCAGCTCCAAATTGCTATCTGATTTTTGCGTGGGAACGTACTCAGTAATCCGGGCCAAATCAGACTCGCACTGTGCTATACTTTCGTTATTACAGGACTCATTTCTGTAACCGAAAGTTTCACTTTCTATCGCGACAAGACTTGTTTTCTGTCACTGGAATTTGACAGATACTTGTGGGGTAACAAGTATTTGGTAATCCTTAACTTGTTCCTCGTAAATTCCTACCATAACATAAACTGAACTTTCATTTTATGTCCGTGTTTTTGCAATAAATGTTTTATTTTTCTTGCACCCGTTATTTTACAATACTGAATATATTTTCTTTATTTAAAAACATTTATTGCAAACATATATATTTTCTTTATCTAAAAACATATGCTATGTTCACAGGTGTACTTATTTAACCCCATTATATTCGGTGGTCGTGCTGAAAAGGAATTAAAGGAAAGAAAGGGAAGAGACAAAGACAAAAGGTAGTTTTAGGATTTAGGCTTTATTCATGGTCATAGCCACCCAGCAGAGAGGAAATTTCTCTCTGTCCTGTAAAAATGTCTGGTCCTATTGGAAATTCCATGTTAATTATCCCCCCTGCCACTAGGGAGCGAATCGCCAACATCGTATGTTGGCGCCAATACCAAAAACTTCTCTTATCCCGGAGCACCCACTGAGGGTAGTCGCGTAAATAGCGGTCCCTACACTTCATTCATCACTTAGCCCCAAAACAGGGCTTACTTCTAAGGACCGTTGACCTGGACGGAGGCATTTTTTCACAGCACACTTTCGAAGGCACAAAAGCACACTATCAAAGGCTGAAGACCAAATAATCTACTTGAAAAGGGTCCATTCACCGTCATTTAAAGAACTGTTAACCCGGGCGAGGAGCTTCTAAAATAGCATCCCCATCACTTATCACAACGGTCGATGAAGGACGAGAAACTACCGAGACGAAGCGTCTTATCAACATTTCCTACCGACGAACAGAATACCCTGTTATCACCATTACTCCAAGAACTCTACTCAACTCACAGATAAGTCTTGTAGCAAATACCAATAAAATTTGTAAAAACATTTATGTAATTTTTGTCAATACAAGTGTCTGCATTTACTTTCGTGTTTGTTCCTGCTTTGACCGACAATTTGCCTACAACTATGGAGAAATAAGAGCTCCTTCGAAACCCGTAAATACTCTTAGTCCCAGTTAAGGCCCTAGTCAGATTATCTTGGTGGCCGAAAGTGGGTTCTTTTTCCTACTCGTGGGGTACTTCTTGTCTGCAGGCTCACGGGATATTGTTATTGCTATTTTTTTTAAAATTTTAATCTCCTCATACTGCCCCCCCCCCGGTTCAGCGTTCTCTTTGTATATTGAAGGACACTATAAATATTCCATATACGCTTCAAATAAAAGCAGGAGAGTTTTGCATGATTCCAGTTTCAGACCATGCACAGTCTTGTTGGAGGCGTGTGGTGTAATGGTTACCGTCATTGAAAATGGACACGGTGATCTGAGTTCAAATACTGGACACTGCTGTTTGCATTTCACATGGCGCTAATACCCTTGGGAAAGGTATGAATCCAAATATTCTCCGTCCAGCTATGGATAAATAGTAGGACAGACTGGAAAGAAACCAATGCAGTTTAGCAACGGCAGTGTCGCAAGAGTTGCTGTGTAATGCTGAAGTTCAGCGTTACTTCATCTTAGGGACTCTGGCTCCGGATTTGTTTTCAGGGGTTAACTCTCCTAGCTCTCCTCAGAGTCATATAAAGCCGCTTGGCAGCGATGGTTTTGTAACAAACTCTTCCTTATCGTAGATTAGGGTTACCCAAATTTGTTGGCTGCTAGCTTTTTAAAAACTAATTAAAATTAATTAAATCTTTTATTTAAGGTCAAACTTTTGTCTAAAATGATCAGTAGTAACATAATGACGATCATTAAAAAACGAAAAATATCATTACTTATGCAGTTTCTTTTTAATAGATTTAAAACTATTTGTTTTGGTCAATTTTCGACGCGATCCGCCATTAACGCTTTTTTTCAAGGGTTTTAAAGCGCTTGTTTACAATTTGAATGTAACATTCGCGATTGAAAAAAAATTTACCAAAAATCAGGTAATTATCCGAGTTGAAAAAATGTTACGCCCCCAACATAGGGGGGGAGGGGTCAAAATTAAGTCACCTGAAAAAAAAAATGAAAAAGTTTTGAAATAAAATAAGTAATGTATTATAGAGATCATTCATTGATAAATAAACACTGAAAATTTCATTAAAATCCGATAATTCCCTGATTTTTGGTAAATTATTTTCCCGGGGGGTGGGGGCTAAAGTAATTTTGTCAAAAATGCAATTTTGTCTGATTTTGGGTATACCTATTGTAGATGGATTGACGACCAGGGCCAAGGAGTCGCATTTAACCAATTTGGGTTTTGTGTGTGTAGTACGGGCGGCAATCCTAGTGTCTGTGTGGATGGTGATTGGCTGCCACAGAGATCATCCGCTCCTTTCCGGCTCCTGTGTTTGTTTTTTTAAGAATTGTGCTGGTATTTATTTTTGTTTTGGTACTTACTTACCCTCCTCTCCAGACAACCAGGATGTTTTTTTGGGTACTGTTTACTTATCCTCCTCTCCAGACAACCGGGACGATTTTGCAGGTTTGCTTGTGCAGAATTATATAAAGTTTTCGCATGTACTGAATTTATTTGTAGGCGTGTCTTAATTTTTTTGGATTTCACTTATTGTCCGTAAAATATATGAGTTTATATCCTATACTGTTCGTGGTTTATCTTTAACACTGACTGGGTGATGTTCAAGCATACATCACTAGAATGCTGAAAGAGTGATGCTGGAATAAAATACTCGGTATGGAATCTGTTGCAGAATCAATGATACTGTAAGATTCAAGGTTAATAATTGAACAACAGCTCCGACATGTTGTGAGACAAAACATTTAATAGGTGTACAGCACATGGCAACGATAAGATACATAAAGTACATAGATACATAAGATACAAATAAGATATAAGAGTAGAGATAAAAGGACACATTCAGGAATGGTAAATACAAGATACAATATTTAGGTATAAACGAGATACCCAAATGTACATAAAATATAAATGTTACAGACATGGAACTAAAGGATAGTCCATGCTGTAGAAAAGACTTACAGTAATGTAAGGGCGGGGGCAAAGCCCCACCGAGAAAGGGGTAGACATAAGTCTAACCCATGTGCTCGTTCAGAGGAAGTAAGGAAAGAGCGAGAGAAGCATTTGAATCAGCCGCTTATATACCAGAGGTCCCCTGGTGGCCACAAACGGCAAAACAGCGGAAAGATAACTCTTCCAGGTAAAGGGAAGATAATCCCCTACAATACCAAGCCTACAAACATTTGAAAGAAATAACGACAACTAAAACAAGGAGAGAAAAAGCAATGGAATTAGGTTAAAAATCACCAATTTATAAGCCTTGTCGATTGAGGCTTTAGAATACACCTGTGGAGCTAGGTTAAGTTTGTTGGTGCTGGTATCTTAACCCCAATAAAAGCTTGGTTCTTTGTTCTTCTGGGCTGGTGAGTTGAAATGGAACTTAGGAACGAAACAGAACGCAAAGGAACTAGAAAGGAGAGAGACAAGGCAAGAGGTAGTTTTACGACTTAGGCTTTATTGAACGGGGTTGTTGGGATTATCTTCACATTGGCCTGGAAGAGTTATCTTCCCGCTGGGTTGCCGCTTGTTCTCACCAGGAGCTATAGTATTTAAGTGGCTGATTCAAACTCTTCTGCATCTTTTCTCCTTCTCGGCTGAGCCACATGGGTTAGACATTTTGTGACTACACCGCACCCTCGTGGGGTCTCTGGTCCCCACGTATGGACTAAGTCTGTAAGTGACTTCCATTATATGGACTATGTGTAACTCTTTTTATATGTACATGTACGTAACACTTGAATGTGTCCTTATTGTATCTCATTTGTATTATCTTGTATTCCTATTTTATGTATCTTGTCTTATAATGAGCTGTGATATATAAAGTGTTTTGTCCCACAAACATGTCGGAGTTGTATGTTCAATTATGACTTTGAATCTTACAGGGTCATGTATGTAGCGAGGGAAAATCTCCCTGGCTAACATGACCAACCAGACCTAATTACAGCCTCTTCGAATGGCCGAGGTATTATTTTGGGGGGTGGGAGTCTTTTTTTTGTCTGATTCCGTGGGAGTTTGTTCTATTTATTTTATTTTTATTTTCATATATTTTCAATCCCCACACACCGACTGCACATCTGCAGAGGGGTAAGACCCCCCCCCAAATAGGGCCACCTGTTGGCCGTGGGTGGTGACCTATGCTGCTTAAGGACTGAATCCTGGCTGATGAGCAGTCCATGACTTGCAGCACCCCACTTTTACCCTTATTTAGGATAGACAAGCGGTCAGAGAGGTCCCCTTCAATCAATCAGCTGGTCACATCAAGTCACCTATATGATTATTCCGACCTTTTTGCCGTTATGGCAAGCCCTAACCCTTTTTATCATATGGGCGCTAGAAGGCAGTGTCTGAGGGTCTTCATGTCCTGAGTATGACGTTAAACTCTAACTGATGGTGAGGTTCCTGTTCTGGAGGTCTGGGGAATGTTGAGTACCAAGAGTAGTGTGTTTTCGAGCCAAATTAATTAATCTTTTAATCTCTTTTTTCTAATGATAATCATGGCTTAAGGGGATTAATATATTTTCTCAGGTATTATCTTGGTTTGTAGCAATGTCTCAGAAGTGCTGTCTTTGATTGCAAAACAAATCACAAAAGTAAACAAGTCAAAACTGAATGTAGTTGATTGGTTGGTTGGTTACGTCGGGTATATAATGGAGAGAGAGAGAGAGAGAGAGAGAGAGAGAGAGAGAGAGAGAGAGAGAGAGATAGGGGGGATGAGGTGTTCTTATTTGTCTACTTGTTCCTGGCAGCTATGGGTAAATAGTAGGACAGACTGGGCTCTTTCACCTTGGTTAGGCAAACAGTCTACGAGAATGAAAACTCTGAATTCAAACCAAAGGGTCTCTTTTCTCGTTAGTCAAAAACTACTTTCAGAGCCCCTTCTTCTCCTCGTACTCCTTCCTCTTATTTTACCCAGGAAATTGTTGTTCGTAGTCCAATTATATAGCATCGGAAGGGAGGGGACTGGTTCTAGGACTGAAGGATGTCTGAATCACTGTACCGATATTATATACCCGTTACATCGGGTATATAATGGAGAGAGAGAGAGAGAGAGAGGGGGGGGGTAGGATGAGGTGTTCTTACTTGTCTACTTGTTCCTGGCATCTTCCTTAGGGCTGATTCTGTGGGTTGTTTCTCTGGGTTGATTTCTCTGGGCTGGGTGTCTGTGCATTCTTGTTTGTTGATTAATAACAAAGACTTTGTTGTTTTTCTATTTAGCTTTTATAAAATCAACCCCCAGACCAAAATTCTAGAAACCGCACAGTGAGAAGTGACTCTGGAGAGGATGTCTTCTTTCAATGAGCAACTAATCGCAACTAAATTAAAACTAAAACTTCTGTCTCACGCTTCTATTAGTGCATTTTTTCGAGGGGTCAAGCAGATGTCATTATAAGTCAATCATAACCATAATGGTTATGGTAATTTACCACTCAACCACCATTATTTTGAATTTCATGAACTCTTTGTAGCGGAAATAATCGGCATGGCAAACAACCAGCCATCAGAATGTAGTTGGTTGGTTGGTTGGTTTTTACGGCGTGTCAACCTAATGGGTCATTTTATGCCAAAGATGTTTTTGTTTTATTCATTCTTGATTATGGAAAATATGGGTTATCTTCCCCTGACTTGATACCGGAAGTGGGACTGCAGGGGCCAGAAGTACTCAGAACAGTAACAGCAGTTGACGAACAGCACTTGTGGTATAGAGATAAAAAGTCCCTAGCAGAGACCGCTGACTACTACAACGACCACATTCCTCCTGGAATTAACATAGCAGCAAATGTTACATATTAATTGGATCCCTATTACTTTTTAAGGTAGTATAGAAATCCTTATGGCGATCAGTACAGCTGATGGCCTTGAGAGTGAGTGACAATGCTTGACCTCACTCTCACCTTGCGTTCTGGGGATAGAATCGTGAGAACGGAACCCCGATAGAAAGCCCCCTTCCGGTTTAAGGTGGGCAACGCAGTTAGTCAGTTGGAATTAGTCAGTTGAGAGTTAGGACTGAAGCTAGCAAGATGTGACTCTCCGCACGCAATTGTCTGGCCTGGGGATCCGGAATAAAGTAACATCAAAAGTAAATCGAAGTCTTGTTGTTATTACTAAAAGCTAACAATGACACAAGGCTTCTGATAAGAAATGGTCCCCAGCAGAACCAGACACGGAACCCAGATAAGAAAGACCAGACCAAGATAGACCTATAGAAGATATACAGGCCATATACATAGTTTGAAAGTTGATTATAAGATTACTTATATGTAAATGAGAAGAAAAAAATGGATATGAAATCGGACAGTGTAAAGAAATATATAGTTTAGAAAAAACAAAATTAAGTCAAAGATTGACTTACATACAGCCGACGCTAAAACATTTCAGTTTTAATAAAAACCATCAACAGGGCTTAGTATAATAATATTGATTCATACGAAAGGAATGGTGTAAAAATAAGCAAAAAATTTGTGAGCCTTAATTTGTAATGTTAGATGGCTCAACTCCGCAACCATAATTATATCTAAAATTATTATATCATTTAAATAGTTTGAAAGTTGATTATAAGTTTACTTATATGTAAATGAGAAGAAAAAATGGATATGAAATCCGACAGTGCACTCAGCCTCACAACGGTCATTTTTACATTACCTGCAGAATTGTTTTCAAGTCACAAACATAAATAAAAAACATATTAAAAAATTGACAATGTAAGTTGATGGATCCTCATATATCGAAATTGATAGGAGAGTCCATCATACATATGTTTTTTTATTTACATAGAAATCACAGTTTGTTTTGTAAAAATATATTATATAAACTAGTACAAAATAAAAAGGCGATGTAAAATAGATTTTTGAAACATATTGCCTTAGGGGTGGGAGTAAAAAATTCAATGTCAGCGAGTTTGTACCCTAAGTAAGTAAAATCATCAAATTCATTAAAGGATTAAAAAATAAAACAATTTGAAATGTAAACTTTAAATATGTATTAGAATAAAACAAACTATATATAGATATATAATACCAATCATGTATTTATTAAAACTTGTTTTAAAAAACAATGTTGCATGTTCAAATTTTGAGTGTATTTATTGAATAAATACACTCAAAATTTGAACATGCCAAAAATCATAGAATAAATTTTATTCTACGTTATGACGATTTTGGGTAATGTGATGTAAGCAGTGACGTAATTTTTGTTAGAGACAAAAACCGGAAGCGAATCTCCATTATTAATAGATTTAACTGGAAAAAAAATTGCCTGAGTTATAATTTGTATTTGTATTTCATTGGGGGGGTGGGGGTGGGGGGGAGGCATTGTAAGATCAAAAGAGGTATGAAATTTGTTTTGACATTTGAGTTTTATAAAAATTCAATTGAAATTTGTACAAATTCAGTCAAAAAGAACATTTTTTTTTTTTAAATTTGTAAAATATCTACATTAATTTACCAATGAAAATGAGGTGGTTGGGTGTAATTTTATTTCCTCTAATTCTTTTTCAGTGTACCAAATGTGATAGGGTTAAAAGTAAACACTGTAAACACGCACTAGAAATAACCAACCACAGACCTTTAAACCCAAAACATTAAAACCCTTGTAACCCCACAATATAAATGACCTTAGTATTTTTTAAATTGCTTATTAGTGTGTCAGTCTTGAATTCCTTTGAGGATAAACCTTGGTTATCATCATGAAATTCAGGACTTATATTCTTGATTCAGCCTGGAGTATCTAACGTCTGTACTCTTTGGTTACTGGACTGCTACTGAATAAGAAGGAGATAGCTGGTATCTAAACCCACCAGATTTTGGCAACAAAATAGGGAAAATTTATTTTTGGAAATTATGACATACTGTAATAAGTAATTGAGATTTTATGATTACCTCCCCTTTGGAGAACTCTCTAGTGAATAATAGACAATATAAACTCTCAATAAGTGTACCAATTATTCTATGTAGAATAAAGCTTTCCAATGTCTATCGGTGTTATCATTTATCATTACATGGGGTGTGTAAAATATCTACATTAACATGACCTGGAAAATGTCTAAGTTGGGCTGGAAATTCACCTGATGCTGGCACACTAAAATATAGCGTAAATTAGGGCAGGAGGCCAGGACAACAAAAAATCAAAATTACCAAGTTTTGAAACTATCATATACTTTTAAATTATGGTTTGGTTTGGTTGGTTGGGTTTTACGGCATGTCAACCCCTTGGGTTATTTTATCCCAAATACTTCTATTGGTAATTAGGTATTCAAAAATGTATAGGGGTTTATTTGCTGTAATCAAGTTTTCTGTTGAGAATTTTAACATCAAGAGAGTGAGTGGGTGATTTTTGTAAGTTTGTGAACTTACATCCTTGATAAGAGGCCGGTTCTTTTCAAAAAGTTTAATATCCTCTTGGGATCTATTTTTCCAAATAGTTTTCGCTGGATTCCTATATGGCTTGGAATCCAGCAGAATATCACTTTCTTGCTATGGCTAATGGAGTTAAGTTTGTTTAAAAGTTTAGTGATTAGAGGGTTATCCAGTTTTCTACTTTTAATAGATTGTAGAACAGAAATGGAGTCTGAATGAATAATTAATTTTTTCAAGTTGCTAGTTGAGACAATGTTAAGTGCTATATCTATTGCACTGGCCTTAGCAGTAAATATGGAGGTTTCTTTTGGGAGGCGTTGAAACTATCATGTACTTTTGTATAATATATGCAAAAAGAAATATTTTAATTTGATGAAATTTTAACAATATGTGAATTATATCTTTTGCAATAAATTCTAACTTTGTTTGATATCTGCCCATGCAAAAAAAAAAAAAATGATCCCCACATATTTTCATTTATCTAAATTTGGACATGTTATTATTCTAAACTATAAAAAAAACTTACATTGATCAGCTATGTATGGACACTAGATGCCATGCTGAAGACCTGCCAGGAGCAATAACTAATAGGGATAGTTGGTGAGAGAGAGTCATAGTAGTCAATGCTGTCAGCATGACTTGATGACGATGGGTCAAAATGTCATTTTAAGTATTTTCAAAAAGTGTAAAGTATTTTTCAAAAAGTGTTAAATTGATTTTTCTAAAAAAATTTCTGAAATACAATCATTCTGAAATAGGCCTCCGGTCAATTCCATGTCAAATCATCCAGACAAAAGTAAAATTTTTCTGAAATTTTGTACAGATGTGGACTGTGTTACAGTTTGACATTCCTCAAAATTTGTGCTTCCAATTCCAAAAATTTTCGAGTTATGTTGATTTCTAGCTCTCCAAATTTGGTGGGGTTGACGAAAAATGGCGACTTTTTGTAATCTATTTTTGTCTGTAATATGAGGTTGATATGTCACAAACCAAACCAAACCAAACCAAACAACTAATTTAGTTTTCTGCTTGTGTTTGGCACAGAGACAAGACAATAAAAAGTGTGCTATTTAATACCCATCTTTACTGAACTAGTGCCAACATAAAAAGAGACAGAGTTAATGTATATATCTAAGGGAGTTAACTTTCCTTACTGGAGAGTTCCTATAAAGGGAGATTACTAGATAATATAACAACTCAAATTGAATGTATCTCCAGGAAAATGTTCTTCCAAGCTCTCAATAATGTTAGCTTTGAAGGGTTTTTAATAAGAATAACATAAAATGTGGTGTAACTCGAAGTTACCTCCCTTAGATCATAGAATAACAAAGTACAACCTCTTTAGCTTTATAAGAGTAGTTTTCAACATACTAATAAACATTAATCATTTACTTATGTAAGTAAAGTTGTTGGGTGACCTATAGTCGGTATCAGCCAAAAGCGAGGGAGTCTATCCCCTTTTCACTAGCGCTAGACCAAAAAGATAGTCCTTGGTATATTTTTAACACACTTATGCATGACACCCTATGTTTTTACTGTTTGTAGTAGCAGTAACAATTTTTAATGTCCGCCTACTTCGAGGATTGGTTGAACAAAAGGGAGATAAATATCATTTGAATTCTGGCGCCAATAATAGCAGACCAGCCATTGGTTGGTTTGAAAAGGGGGTATATCAACCAAGGGAGATAACCCACCTACTTTAGATATATATTTCTTTATACAGAATGCTGTATGTACAAGAATACTTAACAAGTTAGCCTTTAAATACAGCGCCCTGTCAGCTGAGTCTGTAGAATATTCCAACTGCACCTCTGCACAGGGGTAAGACCTCCCCCAATGGAGCCACCTGTTGGCCATGAGTGACAACTCGTGATGTTTAAGGATGGAACCCTAGTGGCTGAGCAGTCCATGACATGCAACACTCCACTTTGACCCTTACTAGACAAACGGTCAGAGAGGCTCCAGCCAATTAGTCTGGTCACATCAAACACTATAAGATTGTTTCAACTATATTGCTCTTTTGGCAAATCCCGAACCCTTTTTATTATATATGTGCTAGAAGGCAGTAGCTGAGGGTCTTAGTGTCCTAGGTGTTATATACACAAGTAATATACACAGTTATATACACAAGTTATATACACAGTTTCAGGCCTACTTCAACAGGTTAATACTCATCCTGTTTGAAAAAGAGAATTTGTCTATCGTTGAGTTTGGAATATGTCTTCTTTTTTCAAAAACTGTTACAATAAGAGATACATGACTGACGCTGACCAAGAAAAGCGTTGGCGGATGTGCTTATATTTGAAACTACTGCATAACTTTTTTGCAACATCAATGTTTTCGTTTTGAATTCATATTATTTTTTCGTCTCCACTATTGATAAGTCCGGAGTATAAACAAGCTCTGACGAGGATTTTTATAAATCGAAATATTGTTCAATATTAGCTATGAATATGATATAAAATCTTTTCACTTTAACAGCATATTGTGTTGTTTTCATATCCTTTTATCTATACTCATGCACAAGTAAAGATATCTCCTGATTTACAAGACTCATTAAAACCCAATACGCCCACTCACCAACTACATAAAACACTAACAAGAACATCACCGGATGTGAACAGGGCCATATCTTTTTACTAAATGAAAAATGCGGGTCTGTGCATAAGCCCCTGCGCATCCTCGAGATTAAATTATCAAAAGGGCAATTATTCAACTAATCAGCTACCTTCGTGCTCAAACCAAGGGAGACGTAAATCCCGATCCAAGTTGATCCACTTTGGAACCTTAAAAGCATCGAATTTTGGCCAGCCAGCACTTAGGACGGCAGTCACTAAACACTTGATATTGCTGACCCAGCCTTGTCCCATTTCCATCAGCTCCCTCACCGCCAACCACCGACCGACCCAACACCAACTCGAATGTGCACCTTCATCTCGCTTCTATGCCGGCAGTCGGATATCATATTTCACACATCAACTCCTCACTTCATGACTGCGGGCGTGAACGATATTCCTACACACACATGGGTACCGTAGTATCAATGACCCCACACTCAATGACCAACACGTTATTCTTTACCAACTGATCAAGTGGCTGTACATATTAAATTCATTATATTCAATACAACATATTAAACATTAACCTGTGTTTGTCTTTTTTCCTTGCAACCATACTGATATAATGGAATGACCCATCTCCCCCATACCTGAACAGTGGCGATAGTTCTAAACCACTATTTAAGAACACACAGATTACTCTGTGCAGAACTCACTTGAAGTACTTAGACGACGGACTCTCCTCCTAATACTCACATGACCTTACTATATAACATATCCTAAGATTACTAACTTGCCTAAGTATAGAGTTAATTTGGTTATTTCCTATAATTCTAACATGATCAAAGGGGAACTACTCTTGTCTGATAAATTATTTATTTATTTATTGATCTATTAGGAAAAAAGAAGACAGGGTTAGGGTTAGGGTTTAGGGTTAGTTTAATGGGAAAATAGATAAATAATTTATCAGTCAAAGTGGTTCCCCTTTGATCATGTTAGACTTATAGGAAATAACTGTTAATTTTATCAAACCATTTCAGCAAAACATCAATAATACTAGTCATGTTTTTCAAGTTATGGATGTAATATTATCGGGTTTGACGGTATGGAATTAATAAATAATGATAATGCAGTAATAGCTTTTAACGTTAGTTTATTAAGCAAGTCAGTAGAGCATCTATGTAGGAACCACAAGGTTCCGGGTTTGATACCAGCAGTCACCAACTCAGTGCATTGGATCTGTGCGGTAAAGTGAGCAGTTGATTCTAGGTGTGGTGCTCCACCTCAGCAAAAACAATCTCCCTGGTCTAGCGCTAGTGAAAAGGGGATAGACTCCCCCGTTGTCCAGCTGATACTGTCAATAGGCTGCTCTGTCGACTTTACTTATATGTACAATCTATTTACATATCAAATAACATTTGTGTAATAAGTAATAGAGAGTTACCATCCCTATTTTATGATTATTTCTCCTTTGGAGAACTCTCTAGTGAATACTAGACTATGTAAACTCTCAATAAGTGTACCAATTATTCTAAGTAGAATAAATCGGTTATTTCCTATAAGTCTAACATGATCAAAGGGGAACCACTCTTGACTGATAAATAATTTATTTATTTTCCCATTAAACTAACCCTAAACCCTAACCCTAACCCTAAACCCTAACCCAAACCCTAACCCTGTCTTCTTTTTTCCTAGTAGGTATTTGCCACTTATGAGGACTGGACACAATGTCTCGTATTTATGTGGACGCATAAAAATTGCGTCGATCCTGTCGGCATTTCCTCTCAAGGGAGGCACCTTAGGCGCTGGGCAATAAACCCAGCCCTGTCCCTTTACATCAAGGGGGTAGGTATTGCCTGGGGGGATAGCCCCCTGGGATCGATGCTATTAATTGTACTTAACGATCCAGTGGCCGAAGCTCACTGGACCCCTGACTAGGTCAGGTAAGTAGATCAATCAATAAATAAATAATTCATCAGACAAGAGTGGTTCCCCTTTGATCATGTTAGACTTATAACCTTTTCACTATTTAAAAGAGAGAAGTTAATTATTATAACATGAAGTAAATTCAAAGCAAAAATAAGGCCACACAGGATTTATTTTATTTTATCTTTTTTTTAAATGACAGATCTTAAATGTTTTGAGAAACTAAACTTTAAAAGTACACACTTTATTTTAAGGAGCTAAATTATCTTTTGGTAATTTATGAGGAAATGTGTCCCGGTCTCCTGCCTCAAAAATTGTTACCCGGTGACTATTAAAATAATGACCCAGCTCAGTCTATTCAAAACTATCCATCTTCATATCTATCTATCTATCTATCTATCTCAATTTGTTCATATTTATCTATATTACTTTAAATACTAAGATTTTCTTTTACTCATGTTTGTTTAATGTCTTGTTTTTAGTTTAAATAAACAAGAATTACAACAAAAAAAGATGCGACCTCCCCCCAAATACATTTAGTTGTTGAAAATATCTATCTATCTCCATTTGTTCATATCTATCTATATTATTTTGTTTGTTTATCTATCAATCTATCTCAGTCTATTCCAAACTATATATCCATCTTCATATCTAAACCATAATTATGACAAATTACGATGAATAAACAAGAATTACGATGAGCTGGGGTTGTTATTTTGATAGTCACCGGGTAGCAATTTTTGAGGCAGGAGACCGGGACGCACTTTCTCATAAATTACCTATCTTTCCATGGGTAATTTTCATGAAGTAATTGTGGACTAGCAAGTCCTGTGAATATACCACAGTATGATAATTAAATTATTACAACATTTGATATGTTTACATAAGAGTTATTGCCAAATAGTTTATGGAGCGGCAAGAGGTTTTCTGTTTTAGGTTTAAAAGGTGGCCTTTAATCCCGTCTTATTTGGTGGTCACGCTGAAAAAGAAGGAATTCAAGAAATGATAAAAAGGAAGAGACAAAGACAGAAGGTGGTTTTATGATTTAGGCTTTATTCGTGGGTCATAGCCACCACGTAGCAAGGGAATTTCTCCCTGGCCAGTAGTAATGTCTTGTCCGAGTTAAGGCCTAAGTCAGAATGGCCAAGATTCTCTTGGGGGTCAGAAGTGGGTCCTTTTTCCCGCACATGCTCAAAGGGTTCTTCCGATGAAGGCTCATGGGAGTTTGTTATTTTCTTTATTTTAACTTTATTTTAATCCCCACAAGTTCAATATGTAAAAAGTTTAATAATCTTGATTTAACTTGCGGGGATTAAAAAATACAAAAATAAAAATAGAATATAATAAAATAAAAAAACAACAGACTCTCATGGGGCCTTGACCGGAAGAACCCTTTTGCGCATGTCTGACAAAAGGGACTGACTCCCTATCCCCCAAAATAATACCTCAGCCATTCGAACTTAGGCCGCAACTGAGTGTAGGTAGTTTCCTGGCCAGGGGTTATCATTCCTTGAATTCCATTTCAGCTGACCAGCCCACAAGAATTAAGAACCAACTTTTATTGGGGACAAGATACCAGTACCAACAAACATAACTTAGCCCTATAAACTCTCTCTCACTCTTTTTTTTTCTTCCTTTTCTTCTTTTTATCTTTTCATAATGTTTGATTGAAACAAATTAGCATTATGGCTTCTGTGCACTCACCCCCTCTATCTTTCTCCTACTTTCTTTCTTTCTTTCTTTCTTATTATATTTTTTCAGTATAGCATGTCATTTTTCTTCCCCTTCTTTATAAAAAAACCAGAATGGTCCATTATTAAGCTGAGGTGACAACACTCATAAGAAATAAGAATTTGGCAGATAAGCAACACCAGATAATCAGAATTTACATTATTGCATTTGATTTTGAATGATCTGGATGGTCTCATTTTTAACCAGAGGGTGTTGCAAGATGATAACAGTTGGAAGGTTAAGGAACAAGTGTACTAATATATAGATTGATTCTTATACAGCATTTCTACCATAACTTATTTATCTTTGTATTAAATATCTATACAAGAACAAAGGCAAAATTAATTAGATAGATAGATAGATGAATAGATACACCATTTCATTTTGGAATAATAAATAAAACCACTTTGTAATATTTTCATAATTGACTTATTTTACTCAAGGTGTTTCTTTCTTTGTTAGAATGAGAATATCACTTAAAAAATATGAATTTTGAATACAAACAAAATGAATTAACACTAAAACCAATGAAAAATATTATTATATTGAAATTTCAATATTGTGCATTCGTCTGATGACCAAGTTACTCTGTAAAGACCGTCTACAGCAGTCAACTACTATATACATCCACATTGTCGTCAGCTGTCGACCCAAAATGGCGAGTAGGTGGTGTGTGTTATTTTCCTAATTATTTCGTTACTTTTTTTTCGATGAAACAAACTGAAGCTATGATTAAAGCAATACTTGTATTCAACAATCACGGTAAACCAAGGCTCTCCAAATTCTTCCAGTTTTATGTAAGTAATTATTGCAACATTACTTATGATTCAAAAGTTTAAGTTTCGAATAAGTTTTGTTTTATTTTTCGTGAAAATAACAGAATTTTTTGTTTTATTTTGAAATCGACTTAATTGTAAAAATAGTCAACCAGATGTTTTAGTTCAATTTATTTTTTTTTATATATTTTTATTTTGTGTTTGAAATTGAAAAATATCTTTAATTCTGATTGAATAAAATGAGTATATTTCTTCATTTCCCCGTATGGAAATATTTTTTTTTCATTCAGAGTTAATGAAAAAAATATTAGACACTAAAAGATTTCAGTTCATTCTAAATTATCACTTCGTGTTAATTATTAATTAATATTATTGTTAATCAATTGCTTGTTTATTTATTTATTTTTTTCGTTTGTGTCCATAACACAAACTACGGATACATTTTTTTTTTTTAATGAAAAAGAATGGTTTAATAAATAATATCTTTTTTCTTCTCTTAAAATGTGTCCAAAATTAAACTCCAGGATCAATCATGAGTTGTTTTTTTTTTAATTTTTAATTTTTTGACACAATAACTTTGAAAAACTATCATTTTTAGCACCATGAACAATTCTCAGTATTTCTTAAACTTGCGTTGTATTATTTTTTTTCAGTTCATAATTAAAATATGAGTATTTAATTCGGCTCACCATAAAAGAAGCTAATGTTTTAATAATGGAGATAAGATTATTACTGTTATTTTATTGTTTAAGATTTGCTCCTTGACCTTTGTTTCCAATATAAATAACCTATCTTTATTTTTGTGTGCAAGTCTTCGATCATCCTTTTGGTTACTCTTTTTTCCTTCCTCATAGAATCAATGTAGAGGTAAAAACAAACACCACCCCCTAAAAAAACCCAACTAGTTTACTGCTAGATACTATCTCTTATGTCCTCAGGTGTTTCTTTTTAAAAACGTCCTCCCTATTGTTTCTACTTTATTTTGTAAACAGTAACACCTTTTATTAATGATTAACTCACTTGTATCCTTTTTCACTTTTTGGTAATTGTGATTATTTGTACTGTTAGCTTACCGTTACCATCAGGCATATTCAATTAAGTATCAAATTTGTATTGTTAATCCTGTATTGTTATGGAAATGAAAGACTACAATGAAAATTTTTTTTCAAAAAATACCATACTCCGCCCGTATTAAAAAATATCTTTATTATATAAAAAAAATGAGATAAAAAATTCTTTAATCATTTTCTAAAAATATGTTTACAATTTAAGTTTTAAAATGATTGTATCTGACACTGAGCTAGCAGTTTTGTTATTTTTCGAATTTTAATTCCTCAATGTTGTTACTTACAGCTAGGAATTCATTTTATTTTAACTTAATCAAAACAGTTATTTATTTGTATTCTTTTAAATTATTTAAAGAGTTTAAAAAATTTTTTTTTTTTAAATCTAAATTCGAATGCGGAAAGGAACCAAATTTAGAGACGACAACTAGTACGAGGAAGTTGACGATAGCAAAAATTTTGTTTTGAAGAATCCGGTTTTTTTATTTTTTTATTTTTGTTATTTTTACCCCCAACTCATATACAGAAATACAAAAATCGTATTTGCCAATTAAGCTGTAAATGAACACAGTTACTTCCCTTTGCAGTCAAATATCTCCGGATGTAGATTTAAGTAGTTACAAGTGAAATCAGTTTGTGTTTGGAAGTTTTAATGGCGTCCAATTAAAGTCTCATGATGCTTTTGTATCAAAGCTTCCTGAGCATGTCTTATGTATCACTAAGATCTATTGTATTTATGAATTTACCACCCCCTCCACATGAGCAGGATGTGACACAAGGTCGAATTATTAGTGGCCTTTAGCAGGTTTGAATTCAGAGTTTTCCTTCCTTCTAGACTGGTTGCTATACCAAGGTTAAAGAGCCCAGTATGCTCTCCTATTTATCCATAACTGAAGGGGGAATAGTTGAAGTCGTACCTTTCCCAAGGGTATTAGCACTATGTAAAATGCAAACAGCCTCGTCCAGGTTTTGAACGTGTGTCGTGTCCATTTCTTTTGATGATAACCATTACACAACGGATGCCTCCTTTTTTTTACAAACCTCACCACACAAGCAGGATATGACACAAGAACAGTTTTTAATATATTTACCAAACCTCTGCACGAGTAGGATGTGACACATTGTCAAATTCTCAAGCTGAGTTTAACAGGTTTGAATTCAGAGTTTTCTTTCTGGATTCTGTCCTATTTACACATAGCTACAGGGAGAATAGTTGGATTCATACATACCTTTCCCAAGTGCTGTATGAAATGCAAACAGTCTTCTCCAAGATTTGAACTCTGTTTGCTGTGTCCATTACCTCCGACAATAACCATTACACAATGAGTACCTCCTATTGAATATAAGAAATGGAGCGTACCTCAAGCCCAATTGGAGGCTGGAGATCAACTTTAAGGAAGTCTAGAAAGGAACAAGTCATTGTGTCCCGTTTATGCATTGGTCATACAAGACTAACGCACTCCTATATACTCAAACAAGAACAACCACAATGTGAAACATGTCAAACATCTTTGACCGTTAAACACTTATTCATGGAATGCAGGTTTTTTTGCTCACATCAGAAACCGTTATTTTAAAGCACACAATATGAAAGATCTGTTTTGAAAATGTCAACATGGAGGATATTCTCTCTTTTTTGAGGGAAATAAAATTATACCATAGAATATAGACAAGAAACTAATCATTACCATACAACATAATCCCCAATAATGCTAACACATTTTTAAAACCAATTACTAAAAAGTATAAATATAAATATAAATACACGATGTATTTATGTATAATTTCCTAACCGTTAGGCATGACATAACCCCAGACGGGTTGATATGCTGCTAAAATCAATAAACCAACCAACCAACCAACCAACCTCAATTGTCTGGATTTGGATGAATGCTGCCAATCAGTGGAAACATTAGATGAAATCCATTTAAAATATTGACTGCTCTTAAATTCACTTCTTCAAAAAGCAGTCCTAATTTTCAAGTTGTGGCAAGAGAAATCACGCACGTAGTGGTTCAAAGTGTGCACGACTGTGTTTGGCATGTAGAATGAGATCAGGGAGGAGTGTAACAGGCGATTGGGGAGATTGAAATCACATCCTCCTAATCGTGAGTCATGGCTTGACGTCAGACTGCCTCGTTAGCACGCATGCAAAATCCCTAGACTGTGAGATGGACCCGAATGTCGGATGTTAGTGTCACTATTTAAGGCCTGTCTTAAACGTATGGGGTAGTTGCATTTGGAGTCTTGTGACGAGGGCAGTAACTTACAACTACGAGAGAGGAAAAAAATTTGGATGACTGCTAAGATTTGTTGAGTGAAGGAAACTGATTATCTCCTGTGGCAGACCGACCATTGCAGGAAAGGAATTACTGGTGTCAATTGAACGGACTCCAGTTGAAAAAAAATCAAAACAAAAACAAACTATTATACAAATATTGATAAACCTTATCTAATTTGGATTATTAGGACTATTGTCTTCATCTTTATTGTTATATACAGAACGTTTTAGCCGATGTGGCCTCTGGCCTTCTTTAGGTGTTTCTTGTCAAACACTAGAACCTTCTCTTTTGAACTCTGAAAAACCTTGTCAAACTTGGGAGCCTTCATGTTGTAATCAGGAGCCTTCACGGAACTTTGAACTGAACCCTTTATTCAATACATTAGGGTAGATTGTTCTCATTCCGTTAACCATGACTAGGTACAAGTGTTAAGCTATGTTAAGTATTCTATGATATTATCGCCCTTAGCCAGGATTGAACCTGCAACCTACATATAATTGCCACTTAGAAATGTATGAGTTATGTCAGAAAAGTTCCAGGTTGATTGCATTCTTCGATGTGAGGGACATCGTCCATTGTGAGTTCTTGCCATAGGGCTAGACGATCAACCAGCATGTCTACAAAGAGATACTGCAGCATTTGCTTCGTTCAATGCACAAGAAGATGTGAGAGATGTGGCAGGACAACTTGTGGGTGCTTCCCCATGACAATGCACATGCCCACACTTCCATGAGTATCTGAGAGTTCCAAGTTCCAACCTCCCTACTCACCCGACCTGGCTCCATGTGATTTTTTCCTCTTCCCCAAGCTCAAGGGGGTCAACAAGGGAGCCCATTTTGAAGTTGTGCACGACATCAAAAAGGCTGTGACGACAGAGCTACAGATAATCCCGGAAAAACCCCTCCAGTAGTGCATGCAAGCGTTGCAGAGAAGAATGGGAAAGTGTATTAAACTCCAGGGGGATTACTTTGAAGGTGATAACTTGTAGTTTGGATTTGAAATAAAAAAATTTGTGACACCAGTCCTGGAACTTTTCTGACATACCTCGTTTTAACTCAACCCTGTTGCATCATGTGTCCATCTTATGTATATAACAATAAAGATGTGGACAATAGTCTGAATAATTCAAATACAAATTATCAAGCCTCATCTCAAGAATTCAGAGAAATAGTACTTAATCTAATTGTTGGTAACCTTGTTTTATATATATATATATATATATATAATTTATTATTGTTTATATTTTTTGAAGGCAATTACAATGCGTATATCGTATAAAATTCACTAATTATTGAAAATAATCATAAGTAAACTCGGCAAATAACGCGCGTGACGTGGAACACCGTACACCTTTTTCAACTTTATTAAGTCTCATCTTCCCGGTTTCGATTTCTGTCGGAGGGAAATCGTAGGTATACACTGCTGATGAGACTTAAAGTTGAACAGATGTGGTACACATCCCTGACATTTCAATAGTTCCTTAAAATCAATTTCACAGGATATGTTACAAGGTAGGAGTTAGACGGCTTTATGGGACCCATAAATTTTCCCGGGGACTCATTCAAAGCAAATGTGTGCGTCCAAGGATGCACTAAATCAAAAAGCTATCAGCATCACTGCATTCCCTAAGTTTTAACAACTCTCTTTTTATTTCAATTTTTTTGGTGCATGAATATGCATTGCAAAAATCAAAATTAAAATAAAAAAAAGATAAATTATCATTAGCAACCAAGTCATCCAGTTTCATTACAGACTATCAGCATCTCTGGTAATGAATTCTCAAAATACTGTTATTTTTTTCCAATGTTGTTTTTTTACATATGGACATTTGTCTTTAGTAGAACTTAATATTAGAGGATTGTAATTGTGATATTACGATTATCAATTTCTGAGAAAAAATCTATCAAGAGGTTTAGAATTGGTAGCTTTGAGAGACAGTTAATGAAACCTATTGGGATTTATTCCCCCAAATACTCTAGTTTTCAAATATTGTGCTACTTTTTGGTGCTGAAGAGAATATTTCTCAATTTTTCCATATTTGTTGACTAAAAATCTACCAGGGTCGGTTTAGCTCAAACCGACTTTAGGCCACCCTAAATATATATATATAAACAAGGTTGATATGCCATTAAACACCAAGCAACCAATGTCATTCATTGTATAACATTGATGATAATCAGCCCCTCAGACATTTTTTTGGAATAAAAATGTCCTAGTTGTTTCAGTGAAATTCAATCTGCAGACTTTTTTACAGTCCCAACTGCTAAACCCCAACTTCCCGCTGCAAATTATGTTTACTTTTTTAAAAAGAAGTTGGCAGTTGGTGTTTGTTGAAACCAAAGAAGCCACTGGTTACGTCTACAAAGGAAAAAAGATACTAAACAAATTTAACCATTATATTCCTGAATAAGAAATTTAACCATTATATTCCTGAATAAGAAATTTAACCATTATATTCCTGAATAAGGAAATTTAACCATTATATACCTGAATAAGGAAATTTAACCATTATATACCTGAATAAGGAAATTTAACCATTATATTCCTGAATAAGGAAATTTAACCATTATATTCCTGAATAAGGAAATTTAACCTGAATAAGGAAATTTAACCATTATATACCTGAATAAGAAAATTTAACCATTATATTCCTGAATAAGGAAATTTAACCATTATATTCCTGAATAAGGAAATTTAACCATTATATTCCTGAATAAGAAATACCTGAAGAAAGGCTGGAGGACACATTGGCCAAAACGTTGTACAGATAACAATATAGATGAGGATAATAGTCCGAATAATCCAAATAATAATAAACTAAACAAAGTCGTTAAAACTAAGGTTGCACTACTGTCTTTATTGATAACTGCTTTCACAGCTTCCTTAGACTAATGCCAGGGCAGTGTCTGTCTGTGGGTGTGTGTGACCCCAATATAGTGATATGGACCAGCAGATAGTGGGGGGCAGACACCAACTGGGTACTAGAAACCCTCCTTCTCACTATGTGTTTAGTTGCGACTCAGCTGCTGAGACTTCAACTGCCCCTGCTGCTATATTTGTTTGTTTTGTTTTACAGCATATCAACCTTGTTGGGTCATTTAATGCTGGCAAAGTTTTGAAATAGATTTATAGCGATAGTTTGGTTGAAAACAATTGTGTGTGTGTGTGTGTGTGTGTATATATATATATATATATATATATATATATATCGTACATTGATCAGCTCTATGCGGATGCAGGATGCTGCATGGAGGACCTCCCGAGAGTGATGAGCGATAGGGACGGATGGAGAGAGATTGTCATGGATATCCGTGCTGAAAGCGCGACATGATGATGATATATATATATTATATATATATATATATACTAGCAAAAGTACCTGGTCTATGACCGTACTATATATAAAGATTGGACCATAAATAGGCGAGAGATTCCGAGCTGAACAGCTTAGACTCCGATTTTGTTCACTAAAATTAAACTAAACAGCTGGTATTGCTTTAAAAGAAAACAGGCAGCGAACAATATCTTATTATCAGCAGCAGCTGGTATACGGACAGTCCCGCAAATCGATTGATTTTGGTTTAATTAATTAATTAATCAGTAAAAATCAATAACCAAATTTGGTGTGTTTCTTAGTTAGAAGGATATTAAGGTGTATGCAAGATTTCTAATCTGAATGACCTCCCGTTTCTGAGTTATACGTCGACACGTACATACCAAACTTCCTTATATATATATATATATATATTTTAACTATTGTTCAATTACTTATATTTTTCAATAAAATCCCACTTCTTTTAGGAAATGTAAAATCCTGGATGGTTTTATTTTTGTGAAACTTTTTTTTTTTTTTTTTCAAACTACTTGCTTGGTAGTATTTTGTTCACACTAGATCAAAGTCTACACACTCTAGCAGAGTATATATTTCACTGTAAATTTCCCTTGGCATGTAGTGCACATTGGAGATTGCACATCCCTCCAGCTATGGGTTAAATAGTATCATTGCTGTTCTACAAGGACAGCTTTGGCATTTAATAACCTATGAAGGTTGATATGCCATTAGATTTTTTTAGGGGGGTGGGGTTCCCATGGCATAGTGGCTAAAGTGCTCGATTGCAACATCGTAGAAAATGAGTTTGAACTCCAGTCGCGTTATTATGTTTCCTTTTGGACTAATACTCTTGGGAAAGGTGTGAACCTCCTCATCCTCCCTGGTATGGGTTAAATAGTACCACTACTGTTGTTCTACAAGGATGGCTTTGGCATTAAATGACCCATGAAGGTTGATATGCCATTAAGAAAAAAAGAAAGAAACCAAAGTATGTCACACAGCATTATGTACAATATGGAAGCCTATTTTTGGACTTGAATGAAATCAAAAGAACAACAACAATATTAAACAAAAACAAAAAATTATCTTTTATGTATAGGACAATTTCAAAACACAATGCATTTTTAGTGGATTTTTTTTTGTGGTGGTGAGGAGTTAGTATATATATATCTATGTGTGTGTGTTATATTTTTATATATACGGTGGTGTTGATAGCTTTTTGATTTAGTGCGTCCTGGGATACACATTTATTTTGAATGAGCCCCCGGGAAAATTTATGGGTCCTAACTAAAGCCATCTAAAAACCACCTTGTAACCTATCCTGTGTAATTTGTTTCTAAGAAACTAATGAAATGTATTTACAGTTAGCTTGAAATGGTGGGGGAAGAAAATAGAAAAAAAACGGGACACATGGATAAGATTTTACTGTGTCAGGGACACAGGACATGTACCTATCGGCATCTCTGTATATATATAAAAGTATATTATAATTTGCTTGAAACATTGCATAAAATATTATATCTTTATTTATTTAATCTTTTTTTAAAGGCTATTGCAATGTAAAAGTAATTGTCCAAAGTCTTATTAATTACGAAATATCTTTATCTTCAGAGACGTTTTCAATATGAATGCGGTATTGTGTGTTCATATTTCTGGACATTATAAACACAGCGTCACATGGGGTGTTTGAGCTCAGAAGAGACATGACTTCAGTTGTTCAAATCAATTTCATTCTATTTTTTTTCTTATCATTTTTTAAAATTCTTTTTTATCTATTTTATTTTTTGGGGAATTTTTTTAATTTTTATTTATTTTTTTTTTTTGAAAAAAAAATTAATATATATTTATGGGAGAATAATTTTTTGCTTTTTTAGAAGCATGAAAGAAATGAATGAAGATCTGAGGTTATTTCCAATAAGTCTAACATGATGAAAGGGGAACCACTCTTGACTGATGAATTATTTATTTATTGATCTACTAGGAAAAAAGAAGTTAGGGTTAAGGGTTAGTTTAATGGGAAAATAAATAATTTATCAGTCAAGAGTGGTTCCCCTGTGATCATGTTAGACTTATAAGAAATAACCAGATCTGAAACTTGATGTGAATTCTGTGAGACTAAAGAAATAGAATTAAATAAAAACTATTTACCGATTGAATACTTTTCTGATATTTAATCTTTACAATATAAAAACTTATCAAATTTACATATGAAATTATCTTGCCAATTGAAGTTTGGTTTCTATTCAGTTAAAACATAACCTTTCAACTGGTTGTTGGTTTGTTTTATGAAATTTCTACTATTATCAAATGGATTGACAGGATTATTTAGACCAGCATATTCTGATTAATTTCTATACAATAAATCAATAATCTATTTAATTATGTTCCTATCTATTCTTTTGTCTGTCTTATTGTGTCCCTATCTATCTAATTATCTTTCTATATATCTCATCTGTCTCTCTGTCTCTTCTGTCTGTCTGGTGTTTCTGTCTGTCTGTCTGGTGTTTCTGTCTGTCTGTCTGTCTGGTGTTTCTATCTGTCTGGTGTTTCTATCTGTCTGTCTGTCTGGTGTTTCTATCTGTCTGTCTGTCTGTCGTTTCTGTCTGTCTGTCTGGTGTTTCTATCTGTCTGTCTGTCTGTCTGGTGTTTTTGTCTGTCTTGCGATCTCGCGTTTCTATCTATCTCATATAAAATTAAAAGATAAGAACAAGAAGCAAATTCAAAACCATTAGATCCCTACATATATATATATTATTATACAATTTTATTTCTTGTTGATCCCTCACAATTTCATCTTTCTTTTTTCTTCTTTTTAGCCTGAAGATGTCCAACAACAGATCATTAGAGAGACATTTCATTTGGTATCAAAAAGGGATGATAATGTGTGTAATTTTTTAGAGGGTGGCACGTAAGTAATCTTCTTTGTTTTTTCTTCTATTTTCTCTTTTTATAATTATTTTCTTTAAATCTTTAAACAAATTCCAACAAATGTATAAATAGAACAACAATGTAGAACAGGAGAATAAAACTTTTCTCAATGATAATATCTTTAATATGACTAGCAAGAATATGCGCACTCTGCTGGGTGTAAGTATTTAAGTTTTAATGCAATGAAATATATTAAATTAGAAAGACTAACAAACTTAAATAAGAATGCATATATAAAAGATTGCACTTATTTTAATTATATTTTATTTGGTATTATCTGCGTTATTTGGACTATTGTCCTCATCTTCATTGTTATCTGTACAACATTTCGGCCAATATGCCTTCTGGCCTTCTTCAGGTATTTCTTGTCAGACTCAGGGAACCTTCTTTTCAGACTCGGGAGCCATCAGGGAACTTTGAACCTAACCCTTTATTCAGTCCACGTGGGTATCCTGTTCTCATTCCGCTAACCGTCTCAAACATTCAGAGAAATAATATTTTATTTGGTTTCTATATAAAATCATTCATATTTTTCTTTTTCTATTTTTCATTTTCTTTTTTTTTTTTTTTCTTTTTTTTTCAAAGTCAATAATATCTTATGAATATTATTTAAAAAAAAGAAGTTTTTTGACTTTGAATAACATTTTTATAATTACTGCTATTAATTTTTAAATCATTAACTTGACTAGCAAGAATATGCGCCCTCCACCAGGATATAAGTATATAAGTTTTAATGTAATGAAATATATTAAATTAGAAAGATTAACATTTATAAAAACATTTTACTTATTTTAATTATATTTTAATTGGTTTCTATATTAAATCATTCATAAGATTGATTTTTAATGTTGGAGAATAAAACAATAATATTAGAGATCAATAACACCAAGTAATTATTTATTAAACCCAATTTTGTTAAAACCAGTATGCAAATTAACCACACCATATATAATGTAAACTTATTTCTTAGTGCTATATTGAAGTATTTTAAACATGCTAATAACATGGGCTGTTTTGAGGCAAATCTTACTCAGATTTTCATTGGATTGATTTTAATATATTGGAGATTAAACAATAATATTCTGATCAATAACACCAAGTAATTATTTATTAAACCCAATTTTGTTAAAACCAGTATTCAAATTAGCCACACCATATATTATGTAAACCTTTATTTCTTGGTGATATATAAGAAACATTGCAGGATTTTAAACGCACTATTAACATGGGCTGTTTTGAGGCAAATCTAACTCAGATTTTCATAGACATCATTAATAAATAAGATTTATTTTTTCTATTAATGATTTTGACTATAAATTGAATACTCACTGATAATGACAACAAAGTTCAACACTTCCTCAATGACATGGTGATGAGCTGGTATGACATGGGCATATAAAAACTTCCACAGCCCTTACAAAAATGCTTTGACCGAAATGGTGATTATTTAGAAAGAAAAGTAGATACATGTTCAAACTTTGATTTCTAAATATTTTGGAGACCTTATCTTTGGGATTACTCTCTTATATTCTTATACAGTGGAACCTCAGTTTTCAAATAATTCGTAAGTCGAACTATTCAGAGTTCGAACAAAAAATTTGAGTAAAAAAAAAAAAAATTTTTGGACTTCAAACACACAAGCTGAGTTGATGAAAACAGAAGTCATGTGAATGACTGCCGAGGCAAACCGAAGACGGCCAAACAGCTTGTTGAATCTACCCAAGCAGCATCAGTTTGCATCAGTTGCTGTCTTGAACGAGTGGCTGATATTGTTTTTGTGCAAATTTTTTAGCTCAGAATAACATGGGCTGTTTTGAGGCAAATCTAACTCAGATTTTCATAGAGACATTGTTAATAAATAAGATTTATTGTATTTGTTAATGATTTTGAGTATAAATTAAAAACTCATTGATAAACTAAAGGAATTCCTGAGGGTATTGTGATGAAAGGGCCGGTTTAGCTCAGTCGGTAGTGTTCAGGTAGGAAGCACAAGGTTCTTGGTTCGATACCGGCCCTCGCCAACTCAGCATATGAGTAGCACAGGGATCTGTGTCGTAAAGTGAGGAGCCGATTGCAGGTGTGGTACTCCACCTCAGATGCTAAAATAATCTCCTTGGTCTAGCACTAATAAAAAGGGAATAGACTCCCTCGCTGTCTGGCTTATACCGACATTAGGCTACCCCGACGACTTTACTTTTTACTTAACCCTTATTCCTGGATGCTAAGGAAGGCTGCAGTGATACTACGGGGAAAAGGGAAAGAGAAAAGTTGTAAGAATAGAATTGAAGAAGGAGATAATCACCAATTTTAAGAATAGTGTTTGAGTCTCTGATCTTTCAACCCAATATGGAATGGCGAAATCGATGATTTTAACTTTTCTGAAGAATAAAGACAGATGATGTTGCGAAAGGAGTCATAAGTGTTGTTAGCAAGCAAAGGCCACAGACAATAGACAAGAATGCATAAATCCACTTTACATTATTTCTTATGGAAATATTGTTTCAGTTTTCAAACAAATCGGTTCTCGAACATAATTCATTCCAGAATTATGTTCGAGAACCAAAGTTCCACTGTATATGTAATTTTTAAGTACTTTTTAGCTCAGTCGGTAGAGTGTTCGACTAGGAACCTCTAGGTTCCTGGTTCGATACCGGCTCTCGCCAACTCAGCGTATGAGTAGCGCAGGGTTCTGTGCAGTAAAGTGAGGAGCTGATGGTAGGTGTGGCACTCTTAGATGCTAAAAAACAGTCTAGCACTAGTGAAAGGGGGATAGACTCCCTCGCTGTCTGGCTGATACCGACTTTAGGCCACCCTGACGACTTTACTTTATTTCCTTTTTTAACTTTAATTTTATAATCAATTATTAATTTGTTTTTCTCTTTTGCATCACCCTATTATTATTTATTTATTTATTTTTTTTTTTTTTCAGATTAATTGGTGGAGCTGATTTTAAACTAATCTATCGGCATTATGCAACATTGTACTTTGTGTTTTGTGTTGATTCCTCAGAAAGTGAATTGGGTATCTTGGACCTCATTCAGGTAACCACTTATGTCTTTAATGCTCAAAATACTAGTAATGTTTGTTGATTGGGTTATATATGTAACACCTACAGCAGGCCGGGGAACTATTGCATTTGCTTCTGCACTTCCATCTCACTGGCCATGATCATCCGTGTCACCTGCTAGCTTCACTTAGGACCTCCACTTGTTGTGATACTCTGTGCCAAAGGCGCCCCTGGGGGGCCCCCGCCAAAAGGTGAACAATTAATAAACAAAGAGGGAAAGGAACAAACAACACAAAGACAAAACCCGAGTTGGAGGAACATTCAAAAATGGTCAGAGAGGTACATGGTACTTGTATTACTTCTTCTAGTCATTCCCATCTGCTACTATCTCAACTTCTATTCTGTACTGTCGAGGTGGGAGTGGGCGAAATGCCCATCCCTGTTCCTTTAAAGACTTCTTCTAAGGTTCACTTCTACTGGACAAGTCTAAGGTGATCTTACTTCTTCTACCGCCTGGTTCTAACTGCCAACTGCCTTTCAAATTTCCCAGAACTCTCAAATCTCATTCAATTCTCGTCCAAGTCTCATACCCAAGATTTTCACACGGAATTTCAAAAATCCTTTGTTCTAAAAGAGAGCTAACTACTCTGGTGGTCAAATTTTTTATTGCTGATTCCTATCTCCTCTTCTTTGCCTAAATCCAGACATTTCGTCTAGCTAATGGTCTTACCTTTTTTATCTACTCCAATTCTACACCTTAGTTTTTAATGGTTTTACTGAACTTCTATTGACACCCACACACAATACACTTATTTATACATATAATATATGTACACACACACACACACACACACACACACACACATATATATATGCATACATACACACACATATGATCTACTATCTCTAATCTACACACACACACACACATATTTATACATATATGCGGCTGGACTTACTACTTATACATATAGCCAGCCACACATACACACACCCACACTTGCTTGCACCGGATGCACTCTGCACCCATGCATAGTGTCATATATGGCATGTCAACCCTTGTTGGGTCATTTTATGCCAAAGACATTTTTGTTTTATTCATTCTTGATGGGCACTCAATTTATTTTCCAAATTTAATTTTTTAAAACATTCTTAGAACTCATTTTGTTCTATTTAACCCATAGATGGGACCCTAACAGGTACTACCACTCCGGGTCAAAGTAGAACTCCACATTCCCTAGACCTCCAGAACTGGAACCTCACCATCAGATAGAGTTTAACGTCATTTTAAATGAATTGTTTGTGACCAGAGTCTCATTACTTTTCAGACACACCTCATATATTAATATATGCATGCACATTTTTGTATGTTCATTGGTGAGAATCTCAAGTGTTCATTTGATTTATATTTAGAATATTTTTCTAATCTTTTATTTTAGGTATTTGTGGAAACACTTGACAAATGTTTTGAAAATGTCTGTGAACTTGACTTGATATTCCATGTAGACAAGGTAAGCATTCTGATACCAATTTTCATTTTTTTCCCCCCTCCCTAATTTAAAGAATAGACTTTCAATTCTGAACTTATTCATATCGGCCACAGTGTATAAATAGAATTTGAGAATTAGATTAGTATTATTTGGATTATTTGGATTATTCCTCAATTTATTATTATTTGTACAACATTTCGGCCAATGTGTCCTCAGGCCTTCCTCAGGTATTTCTTGTTGAATTCAGGAACCTTCTTTTCATGATTGGAAGCCATCACAGAACTTTGAAAAGGTTCCCGAATTCAAAAAGAAGGTTCCCAAGTCTGACAAGAGTTAAACCAGACCATTAACGTTAATAAGTAATACCTAATAATTTTCTTTTTTGATTGCGTAATGTTGTAGAAATCATCATAAAATTATTGTATTTTTTTATTTAGAAGAAAAGTAACTTTTTATTAAAAAAAAAAATCGTTACTTATTTTTATTTTCCTGTATTTTTTTTTCTCTTCTCTCTCTCTCTCTCTCTCTCTCTCTCTCTCATATATATATATATATATATATATATATATATATATATATATAAACAGATTTTTTGCTCATATTTATTAAGATAAAACCAAACAATTAGAAATCAATAATACTAAGCACATATTTATCAATATCAGATTTTTAAGATCAATATGCAAAGTACCCTTCCAGTTCACACTGAAACTGCTATTTTGTTGTATAAATATAAATACAATTGCATGTTATCAGTATGTAGATAAGGTCAACAGTATTAATAATGTATAACAATTTTGTTAATAATTAAGGTTTGAATAAAAAATAATATCATAGGGAATGGGACATAAATAACTAAGGGAATTGTGACTTGAGTAGTAATATAGTTTTGGTTACAGACAGACAAACTCACAATCTCCATTATAAGTAAAGTCGTCGGGGCGGCCTAATGTTGGTATCAGCCAATCAGCGAGGGAGCCTATCCCATTTTCACTAGCACTAGACCAAGGAGATTGTTTTTTTGAGTCTGAGGTGGAGCGCTACACCTACCATCAGCTCCTTACTTTACCACACAGATCCCTGTGCTACTCATATACTGAGTTGGTGAGGGCCGGTATCGAACTAAGAACCTTGTGGTTTCTAGCCGAACGCTCTACCGACTGAGCCAACCACTCTTCCAGTTCACACTGAAACTGCTATTTTGTTGTATAAATACAATTGCATGTTATCAGTATGTAGATAAGGCCAACAGTATTAATAATGTATAACAATTTTGTTAATAATTAAGGTTTGAATAAAAAATAAAATCATAGGGAATGTGACATAAATAACTAAGGGAATTGTGACTTGAGTAGTGATATAGTTTTGGTTACAGACACACAAACTCACAATCTCCATTATAATAAGAGATGTATATTCATTTATTTTCATGTACTTATAAAATGTTATTGTGTAATTTGTAAAGATAACTGACAGTTATATGTGGTCTTTCTTATTTTGCAGGTCCATTACATATTGTCTGAGCTAGTGATGGGTGGAATGGTGTTAGAGACCAATATGTCAGAAATCCTAACTCGGATTGATGAACAGAACAAACTGGAAAAAACAGAGGTTTGTCATTTTACATTTTATATATTCTCCTTCTGGTTATTTCCTATAATTCCAACATAAACAAAGGGGAACCACTCTGAATGAATTTTATCTCTTAATTAATCTACCCATTATTTTCCCATTAAACTAACCCAGTTGAAGTATGTATCGTAGTTTATTATACGAAATGGAAGTAGATCATCATTATTATTATTATCACCAACATATTATTATCATTACCATTATTATCACTATTACTATTTATCATTATTAACATTATTTTATCACTATAACTACTATTATTATTATTATTAACTATTATTATTACTACTATTAATTCGTTTCATTAATATTATTTTATTAACCCAAAATACCAACCCCCAACTCCGTCTTCTTTTTTCCTAGTAGATCAATAAATAAATAATGTATCAGTCAATCCGAGCCCCCCCCCCTTTTTAGGTTGGAGTTATAGGAAATAACCCTCCTTTCCTTCTGATTTTTATTTGAAAAAAAAAAAAAAATGTTGTTGACTACAATAGAAAAAAATATTCTAAAATTCTATTAAATTTCATGTGAATTCAATATGTAAATAACTTCCAAAGAAAAAAATATTAATACATTTTTTTGTCATTTAAATTTTCAGTCATCAGAAATGTCAAATATTGAATGTTTAGACATTGTTTTAGGTAAGAATTATGAAAAATAATTTGGAGGATTTGTAATATTCAAAAATTGTGTTTGACATGTTTATAAAAACATTTAATAACACAATGTTTTGTCAAAATTAACTTGGGTGTATGTGGGAAGGTAGTTCAGTGTTCTAAAGTATTATATCACAATTTTTATTTATTGAAGGTTATCATACTATATTATTGTCTATATTAGCCTTTTTTTTTTCTTTCTTTTTTTTTTCTTTCTTTCTCTCCAGGCTGGCATTGCTGCTGCACCCGCTCGAGCCGTGTCAGCAGTAAAAGAAATGAACATTCCACAAAAGATCAAAGACATCAAATTACCCGACTTGCCCTCCATTGGAAATTTAAAATTCTAACAAAAACAAAAAAAATGCCACTTCATCGTCTCACTTCAACTTTTCTTTTTCCTCTAATTTTTTTCTGCTACTGCTGCAGCCATTGTTACAACTGCTGCTACTCTTCTAACTCGTGGTCGTCGCGCAGTGATTGTATCGAAGATGCTCTTGAAATAAAATTGGCAGCGGAAGCAAACATTTTGGGAATTACAAGTTTTGTCAGTACTCAATTAATTCCAATTTTATAATAATAATGATAATAATAATAATAAGTACCTAGTATCAATTTTGATATTATCAGCAGTGGCAGTGATACTGTTGTCATTTTGATAATGACAGTGGTATATATATATATATATATATATATATATATATATATATGTGTGCGTACATAAGTACTATGTACTGCCTACTTTTACTGGAAGTTGACCTTTGTCTTCTGCTGATGAGGCAAATGTCATCAGATGTACCAGGGAATGGCAAAACCAAAAAAAATGAAAAAATAAAAATGAATAAATAAAATAATGGCTGCTACTGATTGACCTGGAAATAATAGACCATTACCATATTGCTATTTTTATGACCAAAAGACATGCAAGCAAATATGATATATATATATATATATATATATATATATATATATATATATATATATATATATATATATATTATATATATATATATATATATATATATATATGCACACACATATACATACACTTACGCACACTACCAATCCAAAGTTTGGGACCACCCTGAATTGTTTCTCTAAGTTTAGAAAAAAGGATAATTTTGTATGTTTGAATAAATAGATTCACCTATTGCAAACCCTTATATAAAATTCAAAGAAATTTTTCTACAAGCATTATAAATCTATTTTCATGAGGTTTGGAAATTTGATTAAAACCTCATGCCCTCTCTGAGCTGCCCTACAGTTCAGATAACTTCAGAAGAAAAAAAATCGCTGTGGTCCCAAACTTTTGGTCAGTAGTGTGTATGTATGTATGTGTGTATATATATATATATATATGAACCAAGCAAAATGATAAAAAAAAATGTTAAATCATTAGAAATTCATTAAAGATAACATTAACAGACAACTGTTTTGTTTGAGTATTTCAATTTTGTTTTCTTTGTGTGCCTCTGATTTAAATGAGTGTTTCCTATTTGGTCAGACGTGCGGTCACGTCAAGCCCTAGCACCTATATGATTGCCCCAACCCTATTGCCCTTATGGCAAGCCCCAACCCTTATCATATGGGTGCTAGAAGGCGGTGGCTGCGGGTCTACATGTCCTGGGAATGACGTTAAGCTCTATCTGATGGTGAGATTCCAGTTTTGGAGGATTGGGGAATGTGGAGCACCCCTTCATCATCATTGCTCCTTGGTCCACTCTGACCCGGAGTGGTAGTACCTGTTAGGGTCCCATCTATGGGTTAAATAGAAAAACATGAGTTTATAAACAAAATTGAGTATCCATTAAGAATTACTTTATATTAAAACTTTATCAGCATTAAATGACCCACTGAGGTTGATATGCCATAAAATAATTAAACCAAACCTATTTGGTCTTATTTCTCTGAATTTTTGAGATGAGGCTTGATGATTTGTATTATTTAGTCTATTGTCCTCATCTTTGTTATATACACAACGTTTCAGCCAATGTGACCTTTCTTGAGGTGTTTCCTGTCGAACTCAGGAACCTACTCTTCGAACTCAGGAACATTCTTGTTGAACTTGGAGCTTTCATGTCATAATCGGTACCTTTCCAGTTGGACAACAGATATAAATGTTAAGTTGATACAGATCTAAGTGACAATCATCTCTATCTTGCGGGTTCAATCCTGGCCAAGGGCGATAACAACATAGAATACTTAACATAGCTTAAAACTTGTACTTGGTCATGGTTAATGGAATGAGAAAAATCTACCCCCTGAGGATTGGATAAAGAATGAGAGAGAGGAGAGAGGAAACGAGAGGGAGAGAGAGGGGAGGTGAGAGAGAGAATAAACATATGTTTGTCATGAACAAAGATGTGTGGGAGAAATTGGGTCTAACCATTTTAACAGACAGGAGACAGAAAAAGTGTTGCAGCTGGTGTTGGTGTGGATGAGTTTAAACTTAGAGAATTATTTAGAACAATTTGAGTGCTGAGTGCCGACTCATGAGTGCAATAATGTTTCACCCTGGGTGAGACATTCGATGCACTTAAATAAAGTGCTGATGCGCTCTTTGCTGCGTCAGTGATAGAATTTTTGTAGCCTTAGCGTGGGTGATAAATTCAACACTTTCCGGAGTTTTATCAACCATGATTTCAACCATGAACATGCGCGCATTGTTCGAAGTTTCATGAAGGTTCCCAGGTTCAACAAGAAGGTTCCCGAGTTCAAAGAGGAGGTTCCCCGAGTTCAAAGAGAAACACCTGAAGAGAGCTGGATCACCGGCAACTAAACCGGTACACCCACAGATTTCATCTGGTGAGGAGGATTGCTAGAAACACTCTGCAGAATGAAAAACAAGACCTGTAAAAGGGCGGAGGAAGCCCTTTGTTCAACAGCCATCTAGCGCATTATTTCTTAAGTCGAACCAACGGCAGGGCTGTGTAAACTTGGTTGTGTCAGAGCCATATCGTTGGAAACTCAAGTTCCTGGTAGGGCCACCAAAGGCGAACTGGTCTGGCATCCAATAGTATAAGGGCCACACCCTTGCTAAATCGAAAGGCCGTCTCCATCATTGTCAGGATCAACAGCTTTTGGCGTACTTGCAACTGCATCTGTGGAAAATCTGCAGAAAACAAGGGTATCTCTTTCCCCTGAGTGGGATATACATGTGGGGTTTAGGGACCACTTGTGAATTTCATATTCCCTTGTTACTCGTTCCATGTATTCACCACAGTTAATTCGTTGGTTGGAGCTGGATAATCCAACCCTGGTTGAATGCCATCACAGAAACAGTAAACATCCTCTTCACTGTATTGTCTATTTAGTACTGCAAAAAAGTCACATAGTCTTATTTTTTTTTTGTCTAGATTTCACATAAGTCACTCAAAGATTACACATTTCTACTTAAAGAAGAATTTTATATATTTTTTATATTTTATATTTTATATTTATAAAATTTATTTAAAATTTATAAAATTTTATATATTTTTTATATTTTATATTTTATATTTTATATTTTACCTCATAAGTTATTATAAATTTTATAAATATCATTTTTATATCTTATATTTAATTTTATATATTTCCCCTTATTTTTTTTGTCTAGATTTCACATAAGTCACTCAAAGATTACACATTTCTACTTAAAGAAAAATAGCAACCAAGACTTTAAAATGAAAACAAATATATGCGACAACAAATGTAGCGTAATTATTGTGGTCTATGGGGATTGAAAGAGAAAGAAAAGAAAAAAGAAATAAGAACAAACAAAGGTTAAAATTTGGAAGAGTAAACACTAAGCAGGGTGCCAGTAATTTGACCGAAGAACAACCCCAGAAAGAGATTTAAAAATAAAAACGTAAGTTCCGAGGTTTGACTGGAAACAGATGTGATGCTGGAAGGAGAAACAGGAGAGGAGAAAATCTGTCTCTTGACCCTTGGCTCTAGTGGGAGTCAGACATTGGTCCTCGTGTGGGTGTGGGACAGCAGTAGAGATGATACTATGTTAGAAGATAGAATAATTTAACGATACTCACTCTCTCTTCTCTCTGTCTTTCCTTCTCTCTGAAAATGAACCCACGAGCCTAGAAATAAATACACAGCCCCTTGGGACTATACAACTTGCGTGTATGTTGTTTCTGAACTAACGACTATTACTACTACTAACAGCGACTACTACAACTTGAGTTGGCCTATGCGACAAACACTGTTCTTGTACTGTGACTATTGTTATGCTACACAAAGGCAACACCCCTAGAGCAGAAATAAACATAAGAAATTCATAGAAAATAAAACCAACATTAAGAGAATGGAAATAAAGCTTCAGAAAAAGCAGAAAAGAAATAATATTATCCAAACTTCACATAGGTCACATAAGGATTACATATTCCTACTTGTTTAAAAAAGAACAGCAACTGGTTATTTCCTATAAGTCTAACATAAACAAAGGGGAACCACTCTTGACTGATAAATTATTTATTTTCCCATTAAACTAACCCTAGCCCTAAACCTGTCCTTTTTCCTAGTAGATCAATAAATAAATAATTTATCAGTCAAGAGTGGTTCCCCTTTGTTTATGTTAGACTTATAGGAAATAACCCAGCAACCAATGTGTTATGCATGCCAGACAGTATACACAATAAAACATGTTCTCACTAAATGCATTGATCTGATTCCTACAAGAGAAACATTTTACAACACAAGAAAAATAAAAGAACTGTTAAAAAAAAAAAGAAGAAAATACAGTAGATGCTATAATATATTTCCTAAAAGCAATGAGTCTATATGGAAAAATTTAAATATCTGATAAATATAAAAATACTAGAAAAAAAATGTGACCTGTTGTGTCACTTAAGCTCTGGTAGATAATTGTGAAAAAGAAGAAAATGGTTTGCAAAACGAATTAATTTCAAAAAAATAAATACGACCGGAGAATAAAAAAAAATCATTAAAATCATTTTGCTAAAATTTGCAATTAAATCAAAAACTTGCCCATATATAGCCAACCGTTTTTTCATTGAATGTATTGATCTGGTTACTACAAGATAACCATTTTACAACACAAGAAAAATAAAAGAACTGTTAAAAAAAAAAAAACCCAAAACAACTTAGAATAGACACTATAACATCTATCCTAAAGTCAATGGGTCTATATGGAGGCCCGGAAGCGTGTGGTGTAATGGTTAAAGTCATGGGAAATGTACTCGTCACCCCGACTTCAAATTCTGGACATGGAAATTGCATTTTCACTTAGCGCTAATACCCTTGGGAAAGGTATCTTACTCTCCCTCCAGCTATGCTAAATAGCAGGGCAGACTGGGCTCTTTAAACTTGGTTTGCAACCGGTCTAGGAGAAGGAAAACTCTGAATTCAAACCTCCGCTTAATAAATTGACCTAGTGTCGCATCCTGCTCATGCGGATGAGTTGGTAAATATATATATAGAGGCACATAGTGTAATTATCATTATTGGAAATGGACTTGAGTTCAAATCTTGGACAAGGCAGTTGACGTTTCACATAGCACTAATACCCTTGGGAAAAGTATGAATCCAACTATGGATAAATAGTAGGTCAGACTCCTTTCATGAATTCACCACAGGTGAATTTGTTGGATGGAGCCAGTTCAACCAACCCCGTAACAGAAACAATGGACAAAGTAACGGGAAACAACAGCAAATTGATGGGCTGTGTAACAGACATATAGCTCATGCCGAGACAAAGTGCAGGGGTGTTGGACTATCTGTGCGTATAAGATGTACACAAAATCGTCACTTATAGTTATGAGCTTTCCTAACAACAGCAGGCACTTCCGATAAAAATTAGCCAATGAGAGACAAGGACAGAAAGCATTTAAGATTGTTTGCAACTGCCCTCAAATCAGTTGCTAGTTGAATTTTCGGACCATATGACCTTTAGGCACCCCTTTTGCGATCTCGTTTCATAAGGACTTTTTTCATTTACACCGTCAAAATCCGGTTGTTTGTTAAGGGTTAGGGTTAGGGGTTAGTTTTATAATTAAAAAAAAACAAAACCTCTAAACATCATCTGTTAACAAACAACCGGATTTTGAAGATGTAAATGAAAAAAATGTCCTTATGAAACGAGATCGCAAAAGGGGTGCCTAAAGATCATATGGTCCGAATTTTCTGCCAGGAACACCCATCTTTTGGATTAACACCAGAAGAAATATACAGACTAGAATTACCAATTGGATTCTGTGAACAACTGAACAACTCAACCCCTATAATGGTGACAAGGATTTTAACAGGAGGGCTCAGTTAGTGCCTGTTTTTAATAGAGAGCTATAGCAACCAATGATTGGCTGTGGAGGGGACTTTGCATACAAGTGGTGGTGGATTTGTATTCGCCCTGCGGAACACTTGAGTCACCTGACATGCAACATGTGGACGCTTTCTTTAGGCAGGTACACCCTCATTGTGATATCGCAGTCCAGCATGTTAGCCCCTATATCATGCTGACTCACCTTTTTTTTTTTTTCATTGCCGTGGATTAGTTTGTTGGATTTTATGGTATGTGAACCCTTCTTGGATTATTTTATGCCGAAGACGTTTTGTTTTACAAATTCTTAATGGGTACTTAATTTTTATTTTTAAAACTCATGTTTAATCTATAGATGGTACCCTAACAGGTACTACCACTCCGGGTCAGAGTGCGCTTGGGAGTAATGGTGATGAAGGTGTATTCTACATTCCCTAGAGCTCCAGAATTGGAACCTCACCATCAGTCATACTCAGGACATTAAGATCCTCTGCCACCACCTTCTAGCACATATATAATAAAAAGGGTTGGGGCTTGACATAAGGGCAGTAGGGTTGGGACAATCATGTAGATGTTAAAGTTTGACCCCAGGGAGCCTCTATGAGCACCCATCTAGCCTAAATAAAGGGCAAAGTGGAGTGTTGCATGTCATGGACTGCTCAGCCACCTGGGTTCCATCCATAAGCATCACAGGTTGCCACCTATGGTCTCCATTGGGGAGAGGGTCCTACCCCTCTGCAGAGTTGCAGTCAGTATATTCTAAAAAAAAAAAAAAAAAAAAAAAAACAGCTGACAGGGGTGTTATTGTTGTGTTGTGTTAGTATAAATATATTAAATTACATATTTTAATTGTGTTACCATATTTGAAATTATTTCCCCCAAGAAATGCCAGATATCTCCAAGTTATTTATAAAGTAATACAAGGAAGAGTCAAAAATTATCTATTATTGTCACCAGGGATAGACATTATCAATATGTCATCCAGGACAGTTTGCCGTGGACGGTAAAAATTTTAACCGTCAAAGTTAGTACTACATTCCAATATTGGCCGTCCAGTGATTGCCCAAATGCTGACCTCAAAATGAGGTTACGCCGCTGCAGGTCTATTCTCAAAGCCATGTAATGAATAATGGTGGAGGGAGATAGTTTAAAAGTACTAATGTACTAATAACCCTACTCAGAATAACTAAAAGTAAAAAGGTATTTTTTTTAGCTCAAAACACACTAGGAAATGGATTTTCTGCCCAAATACCCAGAATTATCACTTCTTCAGCTTTTCTTAATGTTTTATTACATGTTATTATGCCACTGATGATTGACAAGTATAGATGATGCTAATGAATTAAACAAAAATATTTTGATTTCGGGACTGTCCAAACCCCATTTGGGACGGTCCAAACCCCATTCGAGACAGTTGATAATTTTTGTTCGGGTTGGTCATGAAAAAAGTTAGTGTCAGGGCCTGATTGTCACACTGCGTTCTGTGCATGTGTGCTTACAAGGTATGTCAGAAAAGTTCCAGGTTGATTGCATTCTTCGATGTGAGGGGCATTGTCCACTGTGAGTTCTTGCCACAGGGCCAGATGATCAACCAGCATATCTACAAAGAGATACTGTGATGTTTGCATGATTCCATACGTGAGAAGAGGCGAGAGATGTAGCAGGACAACATGTGGGTGCCTCACCATGACAACGCACCTGCTCACACTGCCCTGAGTATCTAAGAGTTCCTGGCCCAGAAGAACATCAATGTGCTGGAGCAACCTCCCTGGCTCCATGCGATTTTTTCCTCTTCCCCAAGATCAAGGGGGTTATCAAGGGAACCCGTTTTGAGGATGTGCACAACATCAAAAAGGCCGTGAAGACAGAACTACAGAGAATCCCTGAAGAATCCTCCCAGGAGTACATGCAAGCGTTGCAGAGAAGGATGTCAAAGTGTATTAGACTTCAGGGGGATTACTTTGGAGGGGATAACTTGTAGTTTGGATTTGAAATAAATTTTTGTGACACCAGTCCTGGAACGTTTCTGATATACCTCATATAGTTAGCATTGTTGGGGTCATGTGATCAAAGTTTGAGCCTGATTGCGTCTTTTTGCTAGCTGGCTTCATAGTGTAAACATGGCCTCTCCACTAAGCAGGATACACCAAGAAAGTAACTTGATTTCTCTGGTTGAAAGGAGTTTCACGGGCTGAAATTTATCACAAGGCTTTTAGCACAATACAGGGATAATACAGTACACTACAATTTAGAAGTGTGTATGAATGGATAGAGAAGTTTAAAAGTGGCTGGACGAACAAAGAGGGAACAGGATGACCATCAACCTCCACCACTGATGAGAAGATTCAGCAAACTTGAGATGGTAATAGCAAACCAGGGATTGGTTTGGTTTGGTTTGTTTTACGGCATATCAACCTCGGTGGTTCATTTAATGCCGACAAAGTTGTGAAATAAAGTCATTCTTAACGGATAATACAATTTTTTTTATAAGCTCATGTTTTTCTATTTAATCCATAGATGGGACCCTAACAGGTACTACCACTCCGGGTCAGAGTGGACCAAGTAGCAATGGTGATGAAGGGGTGCTCCACATTCACCAAACCTCCAGAACTGGAATCTCACCATCAGATAGAGTTTAACGTAATTCCCAGGACATGTAGACCCTCAACCACTGCCTCCTAGCACCCATATGATAAGAAGAACTGGGGGTTGCCATAAGGGCAATAGGGTTGGGGCAATCATATAGGTGCTAGGGCTTGACGTGGCCAGCCGATTGATCGGAGGGGGCCTCTCCGACCGCCTGTCTAGCCCAAGAAAAGCCTGAAGTGGAATATTGCAAGTCATGGACTGCTCAGCCACCTGGGTTCTATCCTTAAGCATCACCCTAGGCCAACAGGTGGCCCCAATGGGGGAGTCTTACCTCTCTGCAGAAGTGCAGCCGACAGGGCAGGCGAACCAGTGAGTTATCATCAATGAGGAGGCTCGTTTTCCTCAGATTATTTAAGGTTCTGCCAATCAAATCATCCATGATGAGCACAGCTTCCATAAAACAAGAGAGCAGACAATTTTTTCATCTCCCTTATATGTGTAGAAAAGGGAAACAAAAAAAACAAAAACAATAAAGACTATTTTTCAAAAATTATATTTAATACACAGAAAATTGCAAAATATAAAAATGATTTTAAAAATAACAAGATTAGAATAAATTTTTAGACCTTTTTAGTCTTAACTCTTTGCCTACCAAATTTCCCCTGCAGCTGTACCAAATTTTCTTGCTATTTTTTTTTTTTTTTACCTATATGATGAGATACTTCAAAGTTCACTATCTATTCACATCAAAACTCATTCTATTCAAAGAAAGTTCTATTATTATTGTAATCTGTGTCCTTCTGCTCAATCATAATGAACCATCCAGTCATTGTAAATGCTGCTTACAGTAGGATCACAATGGTGGGAGAGCTGCTGTGAGCGGTTTAAAGTAGGCAAAGAGTTAAAAACTTTGAGAACAATTTCCGTTGTTTTCAATATGCAGCAAAAAAAAAAAAAAAAAAAACAAACAAAAAGATTGTAAAAAAGTTTCCAGTGTTTTTTGGTCTTTAGCTAACAACAAAAAAAAATGCTGAGAACTTTTACAGGTACTGGCCGATATAGTCTATTAAGGTAGGATCGTAGCACTGTTGATACACCTGACATTTGTACATACCGTTTCAAACCCGGGCAACGTCTGTTGACCTTGCTGTGTTCTAATCCCTCATCACATCCATCTCGGTTTATGCTCTGCAATCGTCATCATCGGAGTGGCCTAAAGTCAGTATCAGCCAAATAGCAAGGGATTCTATCCCCTTTTTCACTAGCGCTAGACACAAGGAGATTGTTTTTACGTCTGAGGTGGAGTGCCACACCTACCATCAGCTCCTTACTTACTCGGTTTATGTTCTGCAATAGCCAGTGGGTATTTTTATCTTTCGTTGTACTGGCCTCCTGCCCTAATTTACACTATGTTTTAGTGTAATGGCATCAGATGAATTTATGACTCGACTTAGATATCTTCTTATAATAATGGAGATTGTGAGTTTTTCTGTCTGTAGCCGAAACCATATTACTACACAAGTGACAATTACCCTAGTTATTTACGTCACATTCTCCATGATTTTATTTCTCTTTAAACCTCAATTATTAATAAAATAGTTTTACATTATTTATACTGTTGACCATATCTACATACTAATGACATTCAATTGTATTTATATACAACAAAATAGCGGTTTACAATGGGAACAGGAAGGCTAATTTGCATATTAATATCAAAAATTTGATTTTAATAAATATGTGCTTAGTATTATAGATTCTAATTCTTTGGTTCTATCTTAATAAATATGAGCAAAAATCTCTTCAATAAATCTTAAAAGAAATCCATTAACAAGAAGAAATAACTGTAATTTTATTCTTTACTTCCTATTTTAACTAAATAGTTAAATTAGAAAAGATTAACAATGAAAGACGGAAGTGATTACATTAAAACTTAAATACTTGCACCCGGAGGGTGCATATATTTGCTAGTATTTCTAGTTGTTGTTTTGTTGGCAAATCAATGTAGATATTTCACACACCCCCACCACACACACACTTTAAAAAAAAATTTTTTTCATTGAATTTATACAAATTTCAATTTAATTTTGACAAAACTCAAATTCAAAATTGCGCTGTAAAATCGCCCGATGTCGGCACGCTAAAACATAGCGTAAATTAGGGCAGGATCCCAGGACAGCAAAAAAATGAAAATTACTCAGTCAGTTTTTGTATAATACCATCCATCATCTTGACCCTTGATAGTAATCCGAGGAAATTCCTGCAAGTGATTCTCAAGTCGAGTTGCAACTCGTAATGTAAGTAAGATTAATATCAAATTATAATTTTATGGTTGGTTGGATTTTACAGCATGTCAAACCTTGTTGGGTTATTTCATGCTGAAAACATTGTTTTATTCATTCTTGATGAATTGTAGCAATATGACCCTTGTGAGCTAGAACTGCTAATGGAAGGAGGAGGAATATAAATAACAAAGGCTTAAAAAATAGTGATGACCCAAAAGAGGAGAGCGATGGTTTTGACCGTAGCGTGACCCCGAACGAAGAATTGAGGGGCAAGCGGAAGTCGGGTGTTGACCGGAAGTCGGGTGTTGACCGGAAGTCACGTGGTGACGTGGGGGAAGGAAGAAAGGCTTCGTCCTCTTTTTGCCGGCGTCCGTCGTGGGGGACAGACCTCATTAGAGCCCAGTAATCTAGTAGTGCTCTCTCTCTCTCGTTCTCTCTGCCTCCCTTCCTCCCTGGTAGAAGCCACTAGACGAGCACGTTAATAAAGGCTGGGAGTTGTGACGACATGTTTCTCGTGTTATGATTTTTTATCGGAGTTTTAGTACCAAGAAAGAAAAGAGACTACGGTGCTTGTATCGTTTTAGTACCGGGAGTATTACAACGTAACAGGATACTCATCTAATACTCATTTTTAGCTCAGTCTGTAGAGTTTCTGCCTAGAAATCACAAGGTTCCAGATTCGATACCGGACCTCACCAACTCAGCGTATGAGTAAACACAAGGGTCCATGTGTGGCTCGTGCGTTGAGTTGGCGAGGTCTGGTATCGAATTGTTCAGTACAATTTACCATTATTTCTCGGAATTTTTGAGATGTGGCTTGATAATTTGGATTATTCGGACTATTGTCCTCATCTTTATTGTTATCTACACAACGTTAGGAGAACAGTCTACCCCTGTGGGTTGAATAAAGGGTTCAATTTGAAGTTCCGTGAAGACTCCAGAGCTCGACAAGAAGGTTCCAGAGTCCGACATGAAATACCTGAAGAAGGCCAGAGGGCACATTGTCCGAAACTTTGTGTAGATAACAATAAAGATGAGGACAATAGTCCGAATAATCCAAAAAATTTACCATTGTTTTCAATATGCTGCAAAACAATGTAAACGTTTTTTTATTTTTTTAATTAAAACATAAAACCGGTATTCTCCTGTGCATTCTATCAAGTTTTCAAAAAAAAAAAAAAAAAAGAGGGATGCTGGGAACTTTTTCACACAACTATATCCTTTTTGGATTTCATCCAACCTCATCCAAAATAATTAATGTTAGTAACAGGTAAATAAAAAATATAATATATCTTATTATAATGGCGATTCAGTGTCTGTCTGTAACCAAAACTACATCACTGCTTACATCACAATACCCTCAGGAATTGCATAAGTTTATCAATACATATTTAATTAACCATTAATACATAGAATAAATTGTATCTATTAATGAGGTCTGTATGAAAATCTGAGGCTTTAATAAATAATTACTTGGTGTCATTGATCTCTAATATTATTGTTTTATTCTCCAACGTATCAAAATCAATCCTATGAATGATTTTATATAGAAACAAATTAAACTATAATTAAGATAAGTGAAATCTTTTTATATACGTTCTTATTGTTCTTAAATGTATTCTTATTTAATTTTGTTAGTCTTTCTAAACGAATATATTTCATTACATTAAAACGTATATACTTATGCCTGGTGGAGGGCGTATATTCTTGATAGGCATGTTAATGGTTTCAAAAGTAATGACGGTAATTATAAAAATGTTATTCAATGTCAAAAAAACATTTTTCAAAAGATAATATTCATAAGATATTATTAAGTTGGGAAAAAAATAAAAAAATAGAAATAAAAATAAAAAGTCTGCATGCTGCAAACAGTCTGTCAAAAATGTCAAAAATATAATACAGAGAAGTTTACAGCGCTTTATTCTTTGCCAAAAAATGTTCTCGGACTATATGACCTTTAGGCACCCCTTTTGCGAACTTGATTCATAAGCACATTTTTTTCATTTACACCGTCAAAATCCAGTTGTTTGTTAGGAGTTAGTTTTATAATTAAAAAAAAAAAAAAAGAAAATTCTCATCTGTTAATAAACAACCGGATTTTGACAGTGTAAATGAAAAACATGTCCTTATGTATCGAGATCATAAAGGGGGTGCCTAAAGGTCATATGGTCCATGTTCTCTCGCTGAAATAGAGGGAAGAGACAATCAATTGAATTTTTGTGGCTGCGGATTCCAGAAATTGGTTAACTTTGAACGTGTTGGCATTGCTTGACCATTTCTCTTTTAGTTGGTGGAAATGTATAGTTGTATTTCCTGATCCAAGACATCAGCTGGTGTTATGCCTTTAACTGCAAGTTCATCAGAGACTCTTTGCAAATAGCCAGCATCTGGATAGCCATATCTAAAAAAAAAAAAAAAAAAAAAAAAAAAAAAAAAAAACTGCTGATAAATATACGCAATGTTGAGGCACTCGTGGTGTAATGGTTATTTCTTGTTGGACGTGGGAACCTTCTTTTCGGATACGGGAACCTTCTTATCGTAATCCATCACAGAACTTTGAACCTAATCCTTTATTTAGTCCACGGGGGTATTCTGTTCTCATTCCGCTAACCATAGCTAGGGTAGAGGCATTAAGCTGTGTTAATTATTATTCTATGTTACTGCTGCCCTAGACCAGGATTGAACCTGCAGTCCAGAAATAACTGTCACTTAGAACTGTCTTAACCTAACTCCTTTATCCACTAGGCCATGTATCCAATTGGTTAGGTTCAAAGTTCCGTGATGGCTCCTGATTACGAAAAGAAAGTTCCCGAGTCTGAAAAGAAGATTCCTGAGTCCGAAAAGAAGATTCCGAGTCCGACAAGAAACACCTGAAGAAGACCGGAGGGCACATCGGCCGAAATGTTGTACAGATAACAATGAAGATGAGGACAATAGTCTGAATAACGCAGATAATACTAATCATCAAGCCTCGTCTCAAACATTCAGAGAAACAGTAGTTTCTCCGGACATACACATGCATACATACATATGCACATACACACAACTGCCCTTGATAGATAGATAGATAGATAGAGTGAGTGAGTGAGTGAGTGATAGATATATATGGGCAGAGTGTAATAGATATATAGTGAGAATAGATAGATAGATAGATAGATAGATAGATAGATAAGGGTATTTGCCTGCTCATCCCACTTATGAGGGCTGGACACAAGGTCTCGTTTTTATGTGGGCACATAAAAATTGTGTTGATCTGGGGGGAGGGGGGGATGCCCCCCTGGGATCGACGCTATTAATTGTACTTTACCGGTCCAGTGGCCGAGGCACACTGGACCCCCAGCCGAGGCCGGGTGGATTAGGTAAGAATCAGAGCATAGTAACTGGAACAGATACTACACTTTGATCCCCCCCTTAGTCCAGGGAAGTATGATATTTTCCACGTACCCCACTTGTACGGGTCAGGCACAAGGCCCTATTTATGTGGGACCACCCACAAACCGAAGCTCATGGGGTGGCGGGTGAAAAATTGCGTCGATCCCGTCGGCATTCCCCCTCAAGGGGGGGGCGCCTTAGGCGCTGGGCAATAAACCCAGCCCTGCCCCTTTAAATCGAGGGGGCAGGTGTTGCCTGGGGGGATGGCCCCCTAGGATCGACGCTATTATTATAACATCACCGGTCCAGCGGCCGAAGCTCGCCAGACCCCCAGTTGAAACCGGGCGAGGGAAGTATATATAGATAGATATCTAAGGGTGAAATAAATTATTGCTTACCTGCTTGGACCACCCATAATGTTTGTTTTATGGTGAATGTCATTCCATGTTACCACATCTGACAGGTTGGTTGTATGAGAGACACCAACAGTAAATACGAGTTTCTGTTGAAAAGCCCTTTGAAGCATTTTCAGTACAATTTCACCTTCTTTATTGGAAGGTAAATAGGCAGTTCTATTTGCACCAGAAAATGACCTCCCAGGATTTGGGTGATTGTTCTGTAAAAATGAAAAAAAAAATATATATATATCTTATTATAATGGCGATTGTGTGTTTTTCTGTCTGTAACCGAAACTATATCACTACTCAAGTCACAATTCCCTTAATTATTTACGTCAAATTATCCATGGTTTCATTCTTTTAAACCTTCAATTATTAATAAAATTGTTTTACATTATTAATACTGTTAACCATATCTACATACTAATAACATGCGATTGTATTTATATATACAACAAAATAGTGGCATACAGTATGCACGGGAAGGCTTATTTGCATATATATATATTTAAAATTTGATTTTAATAAATATGTGCTTGGTATTATTGATTTCTAATTGTTTGGTTTTATCTTAATGAATATGAGCAAAAATCTCGGAGATAAATCTTAAAAGAAAATTATTTACAAGAAGAAATAACTGTAATTTTATTTTTACTTCCTATTTTAACTAAATAGTTAAATTATAAAAATTTAGTAATGAAAGACGGAAGTGGTGGAAGAGTAAGTTTCAGTTGTTCTATTTTTTGATTATAGCCCCCTCTGTTGCAAATTTTTTTTTTCATTCTTATTTCTAATTTAACATGATATTTTATTACATTAAAACTTAAGTACTTGCACCCGGAGGGTGCATATATTTGCTAGTATATTGAAATATTAAAAGTACAATTCCAGTTTTGAATAAATGATGAATAAGGGGCAGGAGACTAACCATTACACCAGATAATGATGCCCTTATATTCAATCTGTTTGCCATGAGTAGGATGTGACAAGATCAAAGTCCCTATTCAATTGTAGTGATTTTAAGTATCTCCATGCTAGAACCCATTATTTGGGGAATAAAAAGTAGGGATAAGATTTTTTATAACAAGATTATTCAACATTTTCATTTTAATACGGCATATATACACATATATAGTATTAATTTATATAAATAACATCACTTTGGACTTAAAATACCTTCTTAAATACCTGCTATGTTGTATTACATACAAGAAATAGAATAACTCTATATAATTTTATTTAACAAAGTCTGCAAAAAATAATACCGTTTTAACTAGCCTTAAAAAATAATTCAATGGTTAAAAATACATAAAAGTTACATATTTAGAAAGACTATTTTCTTTTCTTTCCAACCATATAAATATTTTAAATATTAGATCAGGAATAATCGAGAAATTGCAAATTAAAGCTATTGCGCTCAGAAATTTGACGCGTGCTGGGCGTTTGTTTACATATTCAAAATGACTAAATTTTAAGTTTTTTCTCCCCCGTAAAATTCAACCTATGACACAAAAGCCTGATGGTTAACCATCATCTAAATATCACAATTTATATATCAAAATAATTCTGAGAGTATCTAGTATCAAAGATATAGTGCTTTTTTTTTTTTTGCTTAGCTTATACGTTTTGAAAGAATTTGCGTCAACTTTTGTTGGTAGTGGTTTCGTTTCTGAAAGTCGAAGAAGAAAAAAAACAACCTACAAAATATAGTATAAAGTGTCTACTAATTAAGTGTTTAATTTCAAGAATATTTATGAAGATTATCCTCTTTGATTTTGCAATGAAAACTAATGACTAAAATTTAGGCCTGAAGAAAAAAATTCATATTTTTTGTTTTCGATTTTTCAAAGCAAAATACTGTTTTAAATCGCTGTAAAAAATAATTCAATGGATGAAAACATGTGGAAATTACATATTTAGAATGATTATTTTCTTTTCTTTCCAACCATATTTTTAAGATTGGATCAGATATACTCGAGAAATTGCAAATTTAACTGATTATGGTTGCAAATTTGAAAATGTCCGTCAATATCAGCTAACTGCTTGTAATGCTAGTTGACATTCTATAAAAACCAATCAACCAGCTAAAAAGTGAAGAAAATTGTGACAAACCTCTTGGATGCCATGTGGTATATTATAATTCACTTGGTACATGGTGCTTTCAGGAAAACCTGGCAATGAACGTTGTTTTTCTTGCACGGTCATTGTTCCTGGAGGTTGTAGTCCAATTACTTTGCCATAGACTGTCTGGCAAATTGGACAGGAAGGTCCGACGACAGAGAAGCTGTGATCAATGCAACCGGAACAAAATGAATGGCCGCACTTGCTCAAGGTTCTTGGATTACTGAAATCACACATACAAATGGGACATTGGTCATTTGTGTTTGTCATGCCAGATTTTGTAGGTGATGCTGTGGGTGACACTCCTGATGCCATTGTCTTTGCTGAGTGAGATGTTTGGAATCCAAGTGCCCTGTCAGTTTTGCCTTGGGCAGATCCATTCAATTCCTTTGCCGAGGGAGAAGCTTGGAATCCATGTGGCCTGTCAGTTTTGCCTTGGGCAGATCCATTCAATGCCTTTGCCGAGGGAGAAGTTTGGAATCCATGTGGCCTGTCAGTTTTGCCTTGGGCAGATCCATTCAATGCCTTTGCCGAGGGAGAAGTTTGGAATCCATGTTTCCAGTCAGTTTTGCCTTGGGCAGATGCATTCAATTCCTTTGCCGAGGGAGAAGTTTTGAATCTATGTTTCCAGTCAGTTTTGCCTTGGGCAGATCCATTCAATTCCTTTGCCGAGGGAGAAGTTTTGAATCTATGTTTCCAGTCAGTTTTGCCTTGGGCAGATCCATTTGTTGTTTTTGAATTTCTGAATTAAAAAACCCAAAAAACGACAAATTAAAATTAAGACACAAATAATATAAAAGTTAAATGGAAATCAATATATATATATATATATAAAAAGATTCTGTATATATGTTTGTCTGTCTGTATATATGTTTTTTGAAGCAGAGCACACATTGACCCAATTGAGACTATCCTATTGCAATTCCAACTACAATGGTTGGGTCACACCATCCACATGCCTGCAGACAGACTCTCCCATAAAATATTTTACAGTGAACTCACAGATGGCACGCTGTGGACAGGAGGCTCCCAAAAGTGGTTCAAAGACCATATTAAAACAACGCTGAAGAAATGCATCATCACACCTTCAAGCATGGAAGATCTGGCCTCCAACGGACAGGGTTGGCGAGATGCCTGCCGAAGAGGAGCCAAGCAGCTCAATATTGAGATTAACAGGGCTGCAGAGCTACAACGTCTTTGTCATCATGAACCACCAAATGTAGATGGGAATTTCCCTTGCAATATGTGTGACCACATCTGTAAGTCCAGAATTGGACTAATTAGCCACCAGGGAGTCCACAACTGTTGAAGACATGGAATGATGTCATCGTTGTCTGCAACGGACATTATTTCTACCAAATTATTAATACACATAAATTTAAACAAATCATTTGAATATAAAAACTAAGATTTGGCATTAACTCTTAACGTCCTATACCACCCCATTCCACCCGGCCGGAAGTCAGATTTGTTTTCCTAATCCACCCAAATGATCCACCCAAATCCTAATCCTCAGTTTAAATGTGATATTAAACATATCTAGAAGTCTTTGTTTTAAGGGAATTAAGAGGTAACTTTAAATGAAAATGCCATTTTTAGCCATTTATTGATAAATCCTTATAAGAGTGCGTCTCTGGAATAAAAAAATTCCCAACAGGATGTTAAGAGTTAAATAACCCAAAAAGGTTGATATGCCATTAAACGAAGCATTCATTACCTGCTCTGTGGTGCCGGGGGAGAAAAATGATGAGTGAATTCTGTTTCTATATGTTGAAAAATGTCATCTTGAAAGATGATGAAATGGATTTCCTCTGGGTATTTCTTTTGCCAAGATTTCAGCACATTGACATAAGCCTCAACACAATCAAAGAGAGAAAAGCGAGACAACCCTGCAGAAGAACAAAAAATAAATTAATTTGTCACAAAGACACTGGCGGAAGTGAACACCACCCTTTGTATGATTGTTATAATCTAAGTAGCAATAGCATAATTTTTACAGATCACTTCTGTCCCTCACAATCCTATAACCCCACCACCATAACCTTTCCTCTCATGAGCCCTCAAATGACTCATCAAACCCGCTGCAGATCCACAAAGTTTGATGCAAATATGACATAGGAAGGACATCCTTCCCGTTGTATCAGATGGATCAGATGATAAAATGTGATGCCTATGCACCACCATATGTCTCTTAAGACCAGAAGCTGACTTACAGATTTTGTTACAGATTGCACAAGACACATTATTTTTTTCCTGGAGTTTGTATGAATTGTCCCTGATGAGATTTCCTATGATTGACATATCCAGCCTTAGAAAGCAGAATTTGACCACGTGTTTGACATTTCCAACCCTCCATGTTCTCCACAATATGACAGGTGTATCCCTTTCGAAGTTGACACTTGAGGTTTTCAGGCTCGATTCGTTCACTCTCAAAACTGGTACAGCCATCATCCACACAAATTCTTCAGTCAGTTCTCTTCATTGCCAGCTTTTCCCAGTTGTCAGGATCTATTTTTATTTTTACAAAGTTGTTTTTTAAGCAATACTTATACCTCTTCCTAGGCTTATGCTGTGGCTTTTTGCCATCATGCAGCTAACCGTAATGGAGTTGCTTTGGCATTCTAACATCACTCATACACACAACATGACCTGCCCATCACATTTGGGCTGTTATGATGAGAATTTCAATGCTTGTGCATCCTGCCCTTGTAAGAACTTCTGTGTTAGGTGTGTTGGAATTCCACTTGGTGTTTAGAATGCATCTCAAACATTTCTGATGAAAGAATTTTCAAATGTCTTCGAAACAAAGTCCATGTTTCCGAGGAGTACAATAGAACACTCAACATGCAGGAACTATAAACCTTCACTTTTGTTTTATGGGTAATGCTAGTATTAGCCTTCCATAGGCCACAGATGCCTTCTGGATGCGTAGGTGAATCTCAGCATCCAAAGAGCCATCACAAGTCAGTGTACTTCCAAAGTATGTGAAGGATTCAACAACATCCAAACAAGTATCATGAATGGTTATAGTTGGTTTGATATATGGTTCACCTTTTACGGGGGTGAACATTACTTTTGTCTTCGTCAAGCTTATCTTTAATCCAAAAGCAGTGCACGAGGCAGCAAATAGGTTCATAATATTTTGAATATCCGGAACATATGAGCTTAAGGCACCCCTTTTTAATCTCAATTAAGAAAGGACATGTTTTTCATTTACACCGACAATATCAGGTTAGGGTTAGGGATTAGTTCTATAATTTAAAAAAAAAAAAAAAAAAAAAATCTAAAAACCGTTGGTTAAAACAACCGGATATTGACGGTGTAAATGAAAAACATGTCCTCTCTTAATCGAGATCAAAAAGGGGTGCCTTAAGGTCATATGTTCCGGATATTCAAAATATTATGAACCTATTTGCTGCACTGCTTTTGGATTAAAGATAAGCTTGACGAAGACAAAAGTAATGTTCACCCTCGTAAAAGGTGAACCATATATCAAACCAACTATAACCATTCATGATACTCATTTGGATGTTGTTGAATCCTTCACATACTTTGGAAGTACACTGACTTGTGATGGCTCTTTGGATGCTGAGATTCACCTACGTATCCAGAAGGTTATATGGTCCGAATATCCTCCTCAGTATGAGCCAGAAATTCAATGTTGTCAGCGTAAAGGAACTCTCTGATGAGTGTGTCGGATGTCTTTGAAATCTTCTCAGCATCAAAAACTCCTGTGGTTCTAATCTACATACATGTCTACACTTACTTCTCTTTGAATCCATTCCTTTCCATTTCTGTGTCCGACCTCACCACAAACTCTCAGGATTATCTGACAAGCTGCATGTACACCCTACCCGACCCCGATGTGTAAAGAACACCTAAACACATGCCCCTCCTGACTCTTTCCCGTGTGTTTGAACAAATTGCCAGTTCTTCCCAGAACACCTAAACACATGCCCCTCCTGACTCTTTCCCGTGTGTTTGAACAAATTGCCAGTTCTTCCCAGAACACCTAGATAACATCATGCATCTTTACTGCTCTCCAGATCAACATGATACACTCAATACTTTTTTTTTTTAATCGCTGAGGTCTGTTAAGGACTTTTGAACTTTTCATCCTTTTTGTCATCCTGTTAAATTGTTTGTTTGTGTTTATGTTCAATATATAACTGTTGTATACACTTCTACTTTCTTATATTCTTCTTCTGTTCTTCTTGTCATCTTCTATCTTACGTCTTCTTCTAGGTCTCTTCTAACATCTCTTCTTCGTCTGGACTTCTCTTGGGGACTTCGTGTCTGGTCTTCCATTGGGGATTTCTCTTTATCAGAAGCCCTGTGTCATTGGTAGTTTTTAGATAATAACACAAGACTTCGATTTACTTAGATCACATTTTATTTTGAAACCCCCACCAGACTACCTGCGCAGATCGAGTCGGAGCATGTATAACACGACTCACCACCATCATGATTTCTCGCCGACTGACTAAAATCTATTTCTAATCTAAACCGGAAGAGGGTCTCCTCCACCAATTCTCACGGTATCCACCGGAAAGGATCAGGATGAGGTCAAGCCTTGTCACTCATCCTTCAAGGCTGTGGGCTGCACTTATAACAGCCATTTTGATTTCTACACTATTGCACATAAATATTAGGTATCTAATAATTATGTAACATAACATTCTTGTTATGTCTATTGTCTTCAGTTTTCCCTTTTTTGTTGTTTCATTCAATTGTTTGATGTTCTTAAAGAAATCTTGGTTAAGCTATCTGTCCGATCTTCGCAGACAAGAGAAGGCAGAATACCTACAAATTATTAAAAGACTTTAGTTGGGACCCATAAAAAAAAATAAAGATGAAGATTATATACTGAACATAAAAGAGTTAATATCACAAATGACAATGTACAGGATGATTGTAAAATAACTCCCTTCGCTATTTTAAAAATCTTATAATTTATTTCTGAATCATTTCTTTTACAAAAAAATGAATCTGAAAAGAACATGCATAACATGGAGTTTTATTTAAAATTCTATATGGGCACCAGAATTTGCCTCCAGCCTCTCAAGCCACTTGGAATTGCATCAACTGATCTTCCCAGGAACTCTTATGGAATGGCAGAAATGTATTCTTATTTTTTTCCTTCAAGTTCTTCTAAAGTTGTTGGTTTCATAGAACAGACTTACTCCTTGAATCAACCCCAAAGATAAAAGTTGCAGGGTGTTAAATCAGGGCTTCTGGCCATCCACTCATGTGAACCACGTCTACCCATCCATCTCCCAGGAAAATGGTGATTCAGCCATTCATGAACAGCAAAATATGGAGGAGCACCATCTTGCACAACACTGATGTAATTGCCATATATTAAGGAATATACATTAAATAATTAAGAAAAATGTAACTGCATATAAAAAAGTTATAAATAGTTTAAAATAAGGGGTTAATTTTCAATCATCCTGTATATTAAGGAATATACATTAAATAATTGAGAAAAATGTAACTGCATATAAAAGAATTATAAATAGTTTAAAATAAGGGGTTAATTTTCAATCACCCTGTATATTAAGGAATATACATTAAAGAATTAAGAAAAATGTAACTGCATATAAAAAAAATATAAATAGTTAAAAATAGGGAGTTACTTTTCAATCAGCCTGCATATTAAGGAATATACATTAAATAATAATGGGGAAAATGTAACTGCATATAAAAAAATTATGAATAGTTTAAAATAGAGAGTTACTTTTCAATCACCCTGTATATTAAGGAACATACATTAAATAATAATGGGGAAAATGCAATTGCATATAAAAAAATTATAAATAGTTTAAAATGAAGAGTTACTTTCAATCAGCCTGTATATTAAGGAACATACATTAAAGAATTAAGAAAAATGTAACTGCATATAAAAAAAAATTATAAATAGTTTAAAATAAAGAGTTATTTTTAAATCACCCTGTATATCACAAAATAATAGAATGTCTACACACCTGTGCCTATAGCTGGAAATGCTAAAGTTTTGAATTTTTTTTCATTGGCACTTTTCAAGCAGGCTTTCATCAGTTTCTCTATGGATAAGGTGTTGCTGCATCTTGAATCGAATGTAGCACTTACTGTATGAATAATATTCTTAGAGAGAAGATGGCCAGCACTGGTGACTAAGGTCTCACCAAAATCTAGACTCTTTGTTGAGGTAGAATTAATTTTGGCTTTTATCTCATCTACAACGTGTTTGCCAGCAGATTTCAAAATTTGTTTGTTGAGTCCATTTCTGTTGGTCAGTGTCTTATTACCCACATTAACGATAGCCTCAACACGGACGCATGCGATGTCATGTAAATAGACATAGACCAATTTCCCACGAGGTGTCTCAAACTTCATTCTTACTACCTGGAAAAAAAAATTGAAAAAATTTGAAAAAAAATATGCTAAAATAAACCATTTATTTAAAACACATTTCATATCCCTAATGGATTTTCCTTATTTGTATCAATTAGATTTTTTTTTGACTGTTGTCCTCAACTTTATTGTTATATACACAATGTTTTGGTTGATGTGTCCCCGGCCTTCTGTTACATAATTCATGGGTAGGCTATGAATTATGTAAGTAGTGTAGTTAGATATATTTTGAATTGAGTTCGTTGAAAATTCAAAATTGGAGGGGTGAATGGAAAGTTACTGTTGGGTGATGGTGACCTTTACTTGACTCCTCTGAAACCCGTCAATAGTTAGCAGTTGCTGGCCAACAGTCACCGGGAATGGATGCAGAGATCCCTCACTCTAAGATACTGACTTCTCACCGCGCAGTTTGAAAAGCCTTTTGGGCTGAGGCTTTGTAATAAAGACTGAAAAAAACAAAAAAAAAACAAAAAAAACACGAAATAAATTATTGATTATTAAATCTTAACATCCTGTTGAGAATTTTCAAAGTCCAGCCCAATTCCTATAAGGATTTATTTTAGAAAATGGCTAAAAATGGTCTTATGGTCTATGCTAACTGTTACAATAAGATATACACATATGCTAACTGTTACAATAAGATATACATAATCTGATGACCGAGAAAAATGCAGCGGAAGTGCTCACATTCGAAACTATTGTATAACATTTTTTCTTTTTTGCAACATCAAGGTTTTTATTTTGAACTCATATGACATTTGTCTCCACTCTTAACAACACGGAGTATAAACAAGCTCTGATGATGATTTTCATAAAATCGTATTGTTCAATATCAGCTATGTTATAAAATGTTTTCACTTTAACATTTTGTGGTGTTTTCATATCTTTTTATATATACATGAAGAAAATGTTTTCAAAAAAATTACAGACACAGGATGTTATGATCTAAGGAAAAATTTTTATATGTCTATACTTAAGTATTTCGGTTTATAATAAACCATTATCAGGACAATGCAAAAGAAATGGTGAATGTGTGAATATAATGTTATTTACTGTTAATTTTTATATTTGCATTTGTTTACGGAAGCTGATGACATGATCATTGCATGTGAAAAAACGGAAAATTCGTAAACAAACGCACATATAAAAATTAACGGTAAATAAGATTATATTCACACATTCACCATACACTTAACATTTTTCATTTTTCTCCCTTACAAAAATTTCTTTTGCATTGTCCTGATGATGGTTTATCATAAACTGAAATACTTAAGTATAGACATATAAAAAATTTTCCTTTGATCGTAACATCCTGTGTCTGTAATATTTTTGAAAACATTTTCTTCGCATATTGTTGGATTAATTTCCACATCGTATTTCCATATATATATATATATATATATATATATATATATATATATATATATACATTTACCAATCCCTCCACACAAGTAGGATGTGACACAAGGTCAATTTCTTAAGCGGAGTTTAACAGGTTTGAATTCAGAGTTTTCCTTCTCCTAGACTAGTTACCTAGCCATGGTTAAAGAGCCCAATCTGTCCTATTATTTGCCCATAGCTGAGCTGAGTTTACATAGCCAGGTTGTAACGCCCTCTAGTGGCAAACCCTGGCGGAAAAGGGAAGATAATCCTTTACCAATTTCAACCTCATCCCAACAAGGGAAGACAATTGCTACATATTTATTCTTTGCCCAGGAAATAAAATTATTCTTGATAATTCATTGTGAATTGTTTTTTGCATATTTATCTATATGAGGATATATCAGGAAATAACACTACACACAGGCTTACGCTACAATGTCCGGGTTTGTTCCATCTCAATTAAAAATCTTAGCGGCAAATTGTGGTTTCCAAAACGACAAACATATAAAAACAACCTTCAGCCGTCAAGAACGGGGTAGGCCCATTTCAGCGATGCCATATCAGCACCAAATATATAAACAGCACTGTCTTTATCAGTACTTAATTGAAAGACTATCCGTTAAACAGGTATATGAGAGAGAGAGAGAGAGAGACTGTCCTGTGATATATATATATATATATTGATATATATATATATATATATATATATATATATAAAGATAATCTACTGAGTCAGACGAACCTACTATTAGTTTCGCATAAATGTTTTTATATGTCTATACTTGGCTCTACTTAGGTATCGAGCACTTTTTACAAATTAGCTTCTCCTAGCGGTTATATGAATATATATATATCTTATATACATATATATACATATAAATTTTTTTTCTTTTGGCCAAATACTATACCAATAGATTATTTTTTGTTGGTACGAATATCTTGGTCTTTTCTTTTTTTCAAAAATTTTTTTCTTCCTGGTTGATGTTTGGTAGTATATTTTTACAATCAAACTCTCTGCCGGGTTTTTTCTCTCCGCAAGGATCTACCAACACGCTTGGTATATTATATATATATATATATATATATATATAGTTAAAAATTAATGGTAAAATGAATGAATTGAGGGGGATAAATGAAAAATCCTTTCCAAGGGACCCCTCTCAAAAGTATTAAAACACTTTTTGAGAGAGTGGGGTCCCTGATAGAAAATTTTTCTCATCTATTATTAGACTCCTTTGAAGCATCAAGTTAATATAATTATTCTATAAGTTATTAGAGAAGATAAAATCCGTCTCTTACCTTTGTAATATCTGTTGAGAATGGGTTTGAATTATATATATATATATATAGCATCCCGCAAAATCTGGGGTGTAAGGGAGATAAATTCCTATTTTAAGACATTGTAGATCTTCATTTTTGAATACGATAGAAAATATTAAATATGGAGGCCTTTATTTATTTATAGTGATACTATTTCGTATGTTTGAAATATCCGGATGTCAAATCTGCTTTTTTAAAGTAAAAGATTGTTGAATAGTTAATTTTAAAAGTATTGCCTCAATTATGATAAAAAAATAATTAAAAAAAAAAACAAAGTTTAATAAAGATTTATTTTTTATTTTAAGAAAGAAGCGCTATGAATTTTTTAAGTCTTAAGAAAAAAAACAAACACGTAAAATCTGTTTTGGTTTTTATTTACTTTTTTTTCTTTTACCTTTACTTTTTAATCATTAATTAACAACTAATAATCCGAATTTAATAAAATGTTCTGTTTATCAAGTAGTAAGATCTTATATTTTAAATAAATCTTTACTTTAAATTAAAAGTGCGGGTATTTTACCCCCACAGTGTACAATAATAAGTAACTTATTAAAACAACAAACAAACGCGAAGAAACTTAGTTTCTTCGTATTTGTTTTGTTTTTTGTTGTTTCGTTTTTGTTTTTTGTTTTTTTGGTAGAGGAAAATTAATTTTTCATTTCTTGAAAGAGAATTTAATGACGAAACATGTAAAAAAAATCGCTGTTTAGATAAACATTTTGGTAATAAAATTTGCTCGTAAATTCCTAACATTAAATAAACTGAACCCCCATTTTATGTCCGTGTTTTTGCAATAAATGTTTTATTTTTCTTAAACCCCCTTAGTTAAAATTAACAGTTTTATTACAAAATTTGTGAGTTCTGTTTTTTTTGTGTGTCACCTTAATTTTGACACCTTCATGCAAATACAGCCCAACTGTTAAATTAGAGCGGTTCCGATATGGGGGATCAATTTACTATAAACTTATACGGGGAAATGAGCACCCCTAAAAACTCGAAAAATAAAGAACGTTTTAGAATATTTTTTTTTACAATCTGATAGATTGGTGTGTAATCGATAATAATCCATCGAAGAAAAGGAAAAAAATTAAAAACAAAAATTTTAGATGTCAGGTCCGCCGAAATTTTTTTAGCACTTGACAATTTTCACAAGTTCTTTTAATTTTAATTTTTCATAAAAATATAAATTTTAACCAACAATAAATGTCTTCATTTGCAAGGAGAAACCTCTTAAAACTATTCAGCCACGCGAAGGGAACATAAAAACTTAAACACGCGACTTGTAAACAATTTACATTCCATCATCGTGTGTAAATTTTACTATAAACTTATTTTAATTAAAAAATTTCAATAGCGAATAATTTCATAAACAAAAAGAGAATTCATTTGCCAATAATTCCTGTTAATGCGAATTAAAATTTACATGAAAACTGCCAAAATTTCACGTGTCTAACAAAACTGTTATTTCTTTGTGGTTGCTTTTTTTTTTATTAATATAACTACAAAAATGTTTACTACTTAGTGTTAGTATAACAATATCTACAATAAAAATACTCGTGTAAAATATATTTTTAAGAACATTCAGTTTAATTTCAGTGTTCAATAATTTTTTTTTCTTTTAATTAGATTAGTATTAATTTCAAGTTTACTATTTTTGAAAGGAATGTAAAATAAAATAAAAAATAAAAAAATAAATAAAAGAACAATGTACTTTTGGAAATAAAGTGATCCTTTAATGAATGAATCATAATAACTTGGGAAATGAGTTGAATTCGTTCACAAATCACACTGTAAAGTCCGTGGTCACAAGGGGAGATAATTTTGATCTTTTGGGCTTCCATATTTTAAATTGACAATTTTTAAAAAATCGTTTTAATTCTTTTAAAATATCTTTCCAGGGTTTCCGCATTTTTTAACTTAGATTTTTTCAAAGATAAAATTCTGGGCTATCTTTGGTTAAAATTGCTAATTAGGCCGTTCTGCGTTTGGACATATTAAATTGACCTTGAAATTTTTAAGGTAGTCCAAAATCCAGTTTAACTTAAGATAGAATTTTTTTTTTTTACATCAATTTAAAGACAACTATATTTTATGATACTACGAAAAAAAAAAAAAAAAAAACTTGCTACATTAATTATTTTTTGAGTTTTAAGAAAATGAATTTTAAATTTTAAAATCACTTTTTTAGGTTATTGAATTTATATTTTTTATTTTTTTTTTTTTTCTATATATTCTTCAGGATATGATCTTTCAAGAAATGTAAAAATTAGGGACCGGGATTTTATTTTCTTCAAATGGTCAAAGGTCAACCCACCCCCCCACATTCTGAATTCATAAAAAAAAGTATTTTTTCAGGTTTCTTCCATAAAATAAACTAATCCTCATAAAATTAAGTCGTGGGAAAATAATTTGGTGAAAATTTCATTAAAATCGGACAATTCCCTGATTTTTGGTAATTGTTTTAAAATTAAGAAATTAAAAAAAAAAAAAATACCTCCCTTGGCATTGTTTGCTGGTAGCTATATATATATATATATATATATATATATATATATATATATATATATATATATATATATCTTGTCTGGTTAACTTCCGGTGAATATTGCTACATTGTAACTATCTTGAATTCAAAATAAAAACGGTCAAATAGTAGAATTTATTTACTTAGCTTTTTTTTTCAGTTGTAAAATAAAATAAAATTAATTAGATTAGTAAATAAATAAAAAGATTATCTTTAATTATATATTAGAAAGATTGATGAATAATTTTAGAAAACTATATATATATATATATATATATATATATATATACACACACACATACAGAGAGAGAGAGAGAGAGAGAGAGACTTAATGCTGAATGTTTCAAACGGTAAAAAGAAGGGATATTTCAAAAGTGAAAGAAAGAAAAAAAGAAAGGATATGTCTAATATATAAAGGAGAGATTTTGGTATGTATGTGTCGACGTATAACTCCGGTCACTCAGGTTCAAAATCTTGCATACGCATTGATATCGTTCTAATTAAGAAATACCCCAAATTTGGTTATTGATTTTTACTAATTAAGGGATATAACTAATTAATCAAACAAAAATCAAATGATTTTTTAGAAAGAAATCGTATAGCTGCTGCTGCTGATATTCCAGCTACAATCGCCCCCACCCTGCTGCCCGCTCTATTCCGCCTTGTTGAATGCGTTTGTTTTTATGTAAAAAAAGAAAAATGAAAACGTTTTTATCAATATTTTTACGAATACTTTCATATTTCTTAGAATAAAATATATCCATTTTTAATCTTTGTTATTTTTGTTGCTCAAATAAATAAATAAATTACAATGTTACATTTTATTTCGAACTCAAACTGAATTTACAATTGTCTTACGTACGAAAAAGTTGGAATATTATTCTCGATGTTGTAAACAAACAAACAAAAAATCGTAAATTATTAGCGCTTAAAAGGGGGGGGGGTATTTAACACAATGAAACTTGAATAAAGGTTAATATTATCTTCAAAATTACGAAATTCACACAAACACTTATTTACTTATTATGTTTACTTATTTTAAATAAGTAAATAGTGTTTGTGTGAATTTCGTAAGTTATTTACGAAATTCTTTTTTGTCAAACAGTAAAAGAATGATAAAGAAATATCTAAATAAATACATACATATAGTTGTCGAAAGTTTTTTTTAGTTAGAGTTAGCATAACATAGGTAGACGCAAATTGGGTCTAAAATGCGTTTTTGACAAATAATTTACCAAAAATCAGGGAATTATCGGATTTTAACTAATTTTTCAGTGTTTATTCATCAATGAGCGATCTTTATAATACATTACTTATTTTATTTCAAAACTTTCTCATTTTTTCAGGTCACTTAATTTGTTGGGGGCGTAACATATTTATGTTTATAGTTTACTAATTACAGTATAAATAAAGAGGGCTGGCTTCTGATTTAGGTCGAAAATTAAAACGGAAAGTTTTTTTGGTGGTACCCAATGACAGTTTAACTACAGTCTATGAATTAACATTTTGCGAATTGGGTTACGGTTGTTTTTAATTACGTATTGCTTAAAAAATAAACATAAAAACCCAAATTACTATACATTTAATTAACCATTGAAATTACTTATTGAATCTATCATTGAGACAGTTGTTTGTGTTAGTATTGCAATGTATAATTTCAATTAAACTTAGTTTAAAAAATATTTTTCAACATTAAATGTATAGTAATTTTTTTTTGTTTATCCCCCCCTCCCTATATTCAACACAATGAAACTTTCATAAAAATTAATTTTATCTTGAAAAAACTTTTTCCATTCAAAAGAAGAAACATTAAACAAACTCCTGATGATTTAAAAAAAAATTAACCTTACGGAAATAATGAAAATTATGACTGAAAAAAAAAAAAAAAAGTTTTTATATTTGCATCGTTAAATCAACTAAAATTTAACGTAACCAAAAACAAGTTACGACAAGAATTTAAAAAAAAAAAAAATTCTATGAAAAATCAATTAATGGTCCGACTTTCATGAAAATTTCCATAACTATTTAGTTAACTTTGATAAAATTTTATTATAGATAATTTCTAACATTCTAATTTTGATTTTCCCAACTCTCTTTTTCAATAATATTAAGAGTTAAATCGTGAAGCATCAAGGAAATGCTAAATTAGTAATTTGTTTTTGCTTCAGAAAATAATTTTTTATACGTATAATCCTCCATACTAAGAAAAGGTACACACGTCAAGATGCGATAACTGTCAACAAAGATTGGGAATTTACGGCAATTTACTTTAAAATGCAAAAATTTAGGTTTTATGTAAGAGAAATTTGTTTTTCTTTTTTATAACACATAAACTTGGAATTGTTCTTTATATTAAACGTAAAAGAAAACATCAACAAGTTAATTTTCCATTTTTTATTGACGTTTTAAAATATCTTTTAACAATCTTCGTGCGTATTAAAAGACCGTGTTTTGCACATCCCTACCTATCGGTTAGGCTTGGTTTTTCATGAAATCACGTTAAGTTAGTAATGGGACAACGCCTTATATCTATTTATAGTATAGTTAGTAATAAAAAAGACTAAACTATTTAGTATTTTTTTCTGGTAGATAGTCATGTCAAATTTCACTAGGTTTTCCTTTTTTAACTTATAATTTTGTTAACTCTTTAACTACTCATAAAAATGATAATGCTAGTTTAAAAGTAGACTATAGTAACTATAACTTTTAAAAGTTAGAATAGTAACTATAACTATACTAACCCACTTTTAAACTAGCATCATCAAATTTTATGGGTAGTTAGTTAAGAGTTAACAAAATTATAAGTTAAAAATAGGAAAACTTAATGAAATTTAGCTGCTAAATCTGACAGGAACAAAGAAAAGAAAAAAAAACTAAAATTTTTTAAGTCTTTTTTAAAAGCTCAAGCGAAATGTAGTTGAAAGTATTTCCTAGAAAAACTAACAATCGTTACTTTCTAGAATTCTATTTTTTTTTAGTTTCACTTTAAAAAGTCAGAGAATTATTTGGAAAATAAAAAAAATTAAGACCAACTTAAAAAAAATAATAATTTGATAAATAAATAAGACGAAAATATTTACCTCTATTCTGTTGTCATTTACAAAAATTATCCAAAATTGCCAAAACAGACTTTTATTTCGTCACTTGGTAAATAAACACACTGTTCATAACGACTTATGAAAACGGTGTAAAGTGTATGAAATTCCTATTTATTTTTGTTCCGAAAGATCACAAACAAATTAAAAAATAAAAAAAAATTGATTAAAATATTAACAATTCAGTTAAAAATATTCTATTTTTGCGGGTGCAGAAAAATTCGTTTTGTTCCCCATGTATTTTTTTTTTTTTTTAAATTTATTTTTTTTAAACCACTGGATGCTTATTGTCATTGGTTCATTTTTGTTTGAAATATACAAGCGGAAGTTTATACGGGAAAAAACCCAAAACAAACTGACCATATTACCTTTAAGCACCCCATCTGCAATCTCGATTCAGAAGGACATGTTTTTCATTTACACCGTCAAAATCCGGTTGTTTGTTAACATACGATTTTTAGATTTTTTTTTTCAAATTATAAAGCTAACACCTAACCCCTAACCCTAGCAAAATATTTTTTTTTAATAGATACTTTTTAATTATATAATTTAATAAAAATATAAACGAAAGACACGTTTTGTATTAAAATAGTTTTTATTTAATCAGAAGAGAAATGCATGCAGTATGTCTATTTCAATTTTTTTTTTTTCAAATAAAAATATTTTTATCTTATTTATAAAAACTTTGCATAAAAAAAAAACAAGTTTACACAGGAATAGTTAACAGTTTTATGGGACCATCTTAAATTACGCTCAAACGCCACTCTGGCACCAGAGCATTACTTTTAATAAATCAGAAGTTTTGCTTATTAATCAGTAGGTACCACCAATTTTACCCTGTGAAATTTACCCCCCCCCTTATATTTAACACAATGAAACTTGCAGAAAAATTAATATTTTCTTCAATTTTTTTTCCATTCGAAAGAAAAAACATTAAACTAACTCCTGATGATTAAAAATAAAAATTCAGCTTACGGAAATAATGAAAATTATGATTGTATAGTCCCAAGGGGGTGTGTATTTATTTCTAGGCTCATGGATTCTTTTTCAGAGAGAAGGAAAGAGAGAGAAAGAAAGAGAGAGAGAAAGAAAGAGAGAGAGAGAGAAAGAGAGAGAGGGTACAGTCAAATTATTCTATCTTCTCATATATTATCATGTTTTGTACTGCTGTCCCAAAACCAATATGGGGGACCGGCAGACATGTCTGCTCTCACCAGAGCCCAGCCGGAAAAAAAGGCAGATTTTCTTCTCATTTCTCATTCCGGCATCACATCCGTTTCTGGTCAAAGCCCGGAACTTCCGTTTTATTCTTAAGTCTATTTCTGGAGTCATTCGTTGGTCACATTACTGGCACCCCTCTTAGTGTTTACTCTTCCAAATTTTAACCTTTGTTTGTTCTTATTTCTTCTTCCTCTCTTTCCCTGTCAATACCCAAATTCTCCATAGACCATAATAATTACGCTACAAATTGGTGGGAGAAACTACATCTTGACATGCTTGAAATTCATATCTAGATTTAGTTTGATCTCTTTGTTTAATGGCATATCAACCTTTGTGGGTTATCCAATGCCAAGGCTATCCTTTGTGGAAGAACAGTGTTACATATTCACTTTGAAATCAACATATACTTATCTTTCTGTAGAGTACATATATGAGTACAAGATTGATTGATTGATTTATTGATTTTAACAACATATCAACCCGTCTGGGGTTATGTCATGCCTAACGGTTGGGAAGTAATACATATCGTGTATTTATATTTATACTTTTTAGTAATTGGTTTTAACAATGTGTTAGCATTATTGGGGATCATGTTGTATGGTATTGATTAGTTTCATGTCTATATAATTTTATTTCCCTCAAAAAGGAGAGAGAATATCCTCTAAGTTGACATTTTCAAATAGATCTTTCATATGAGTACAAGGTATGTCAGAAAAGTTCCTGGAGTGGTGTCCAAAAAATTTATTTCAAATCCAAACTACAAACTACAAGTTATCCTCTCCAAAGTAATCTCCCTGGAGTCTAATGCACTTTCCCATCCTTCTCTGCCATGCTTGCATGCACTCCTGGAAGGATTCTTCCGGGATTCTCTGTAGCTCTGTCTTCACAGCCTTTTCGATGTTGTGCACATCCTCAAAACGGGTTCCCTTGATGACCCCCTTGATCTTGGGAAAGAGGAAAAAACCACATGGAGTCAGGTCGGGTGAGTAGGGAGGTTGTTCCAGCACAGTGATGTTCTTCTGGGCCAGGAACTCTCGGATACTCAGGGCAGTGTGGGCAGGTGCATTGTCATAGTGAAGCACCCACAAGTTGTCCTACCACATCTCTCACACTGAACGAAGCAAACGCCGCAGTATCTTTTTGTAGACATGTCGGGGGATCATCTCGCCCTGTGGCAAAAACTCGCAGTGGACGATGCCCCTTTTGCACATTGAAGAAAGTGACTTTTCTGACATACCTTGTATACCCATGGTTGTATACTCACTTTTAATCTGGTAATGTACTTGTCTTGTAGCTTTTGTATTTCTTCAGTCTGCCCTATTATTTTCCCCATTTCTGGAGGGGGAGTAGTGGGTATTAGAGGGTATTAGTGTTATGTGAACTGTAACTTTGTCCATGATTTGAACTCAGGTTGACGAGTTCATTTCCTATGACTGTAACCATTAGACCACGTGCCTCCAACAAACAAGCTGCGCTGCATGCACAATACTCTTATACCTTTCGTATCTCTTCTTAGCTTGTTCTGGTATCTATTGGTTGATCCTCAGCTATCTGGTTGGTCTTGTATTTCTTCTTAGCTTATGTGTTCTTAACTTGCCCTGTCTGAGATGTCCTGTGTTGTTGTTTGTTCTTAGTAACAACACAAGACATTACTTTGCTATCTGGTTGGTCTTGTATTTCTTCTTAGCTTATGTTTCTTAACTTGCCTGTCTGAGATGTCCTGTGTTGTTGTTTGTTCTTAGTAACAACACAAGACATTACTTTGCTATCTGGTTGGTCTTATATTTCTTCTTAGCTAATGTTTTCTTAACTTGCCCTGTCTGAGATGTCCTGTGTTGTTGTTTGTTCTTAGTAACAACACAAGACATTACTTTGCTATCTGGTTGGTCTTATATTTCTTCTTAGCTAATGTTTTTCTTAACTTGCCCTGTCTGAGATGTCCTGTGTTGTTGTTTGTTCTTAGTAACAACACAAGACATTACTTTGCTATCTGGTTGGTCTTATATTTCTTCTTAGCTAATGTTTTTAACTTGCCCTGTCTGAGATGTCCTGTGTTGTTGTTTGTTCTTAGTAACAACACAAGACATTACTTTGCTATCTGGTTGGTCTTGTATTTCTTCTTAGCTAATGTCTTCTTAACTTACTCTGTCTGAGATGTCCTGTGTTGTTGTTTGTTCTTAGTAACAACACAAGACATTACTTTGCTATCTGGTTGGTCTTGTATTTCTTCTTAGCTAATGTTTCTTCACTTGCTCTGTCTGAGATGTCCTGTGTTGTTTGTTCTTAGTACTTTGGTCTTATTTCTTCTTAGCTAATGTTTCTTCACTTGCTCTGTCTGAGATGTCCTGTGTTGTTGTTTGTTCTTAGTAACAACACAAGACATTACTTTGTTTTTTTCTGAGCTCAAATGTACTTTATTTCTCTTTAGATCAGGATCTACAATTCACGCATGTGAGAATCTAGCTAATTGAATGAGAGCTGCCATTGCGGTCCTTCTCGTCCAACAGTTTACAGAAACTAACATCTAAACTCTATCTCCGATGGTTTGTATCCACGACCGGAAGTGTAGGTCACAAACAGGGTTGAAATGAAATTCTAACGCAAAAAACATCGCCTGTTGTTTGTAAACAAACAACCAGGAGTTTACAGTGAAATGCAAAAGGTGCTCTCACCTGGGCTGCTTAATGGTTACATGGTCCCCAAACTCTACAGTATCGAAAATATGTAACCAAAATTGCCTAACTATATAAAAAAGTGTACTGACTTTTTGACTGACACAATTTTTTTTAGCTACAGAGTTTCTGTAGAGTTTGGTAATAAATGATAGCTAATAATATCCATTTTGGTTGAATATATATTTACCAACCCCTCCGCACGAGCTCGATGTGACACAAGGTCAATTTCTTAAGTGGAGTTTAACAGGTTTGAATTCAGAGTTTTCCTTCTCCTAGACTGGTTACCTAACCATGGTTAAAGAGTCCAGTCTGCCCTGCTATTTACCCTTAGCTGGAGAGAGAATTGGGATTCCTACCTTTCCCAAGGGTATTAGCACCATGTGAAATGCTAACTGCTTCGTCCAGGAATTGAAATCACGTTGACGAGTCCATTTCCTATGACTCTAACCATTAGACCACGCGCCTCCTGGTTGTATAATGTTCCACTAGAAATAATAAAATCCTGGTGGGCACCTTGTGTGGTGTAATGGTTAGCAAGTTAGACTAACAAACCATTACTAGTGAGTTCAAGTCTCACTGGGTGCTCTAAAATCTATGAGTAAATACCATCTTTCCCCAAAATAAAACCTAACTGCAAAACAAGACCTAGCGTGATTTTTCAGCATGATTTTAATATAGTTACTTACTAAGCTTTGCTTATATGTGGCACAAGGCCACAAGTATGGGGCGCCCAATGAGAATTTATCTCCTTAACAATGGTCTGCAAATCTAGCTCGCTAACCATTACACCACATGAGGTGCCCAGATGATTTTAATGTAAGCGCTCTCCTTAAAATAAGCCCTAGTTGAGAGCAGTAGACAGACAATAGAAATAAGTATTCTTCATAATCCCATCAAACACTCAATAAAAAACAAAGAGAGATAACTAAATAGCTGTGATTTATTTTTAAAGTTTTTATCAAATTAAATTTTTACTTATTATTAAATTTTACTTATTACTTATATTATATATTATTACTAGATAATTATATATTATTATATATAATTAATATATATTGAATATATCATATATAATATATCATAACTTTATCATATATAATATATATAATGGATAATTATATATCATTACTTATTACTTATTATTAAATTTTTAAAGTTAATATAAGCACTCCCCTTAAAATAAGCCCTAGTTGAGAGCAGTAGACAGACAATAGAAATAAGTATTCTTCATAATCCCATCAAACATTCAATAAAAAACAAAGAAAGATAACTAAATAGCAGTGATTTATTTCATCAAGTATAAAGCATTGACCTCATTAGCTCAAAACAAAAAACAAAAAGAGCCAAAAACCAATATCAAAGTTTTTATTTGGGGATGTTGTATCATTTGTTAGTTTGTTCTGCGTTTGTGTCTGGGTTATCTCCCTTTGCCTTGTTCATATATGTCCTCGCGCCAAAGATAAGACTCCCCACACGGACACTTGAACTGCCAACCTCAATCTGTAAAAAAAGACAAGAAAAACAAATGTTACCCAACTCTAGTTTAAATAAATATATGGTGGATGGTTGTATGATTGTATGATATATATATATATATTGAGAGGTCACCAGTTTAAAGTTGAACTTCATTAAATATTATTCAAGACATGAAATACACCATAAGAACATTCAATAACGTAGGCACATGGCATAAAGAATAGAACTCAATTTTAAAACAAACAAATTGTATTGAGAAAAGGTTTACAAAAAGGTAATGCAGAATACCGAGCAAAGTTCTTTCATCAGTCTTTTGTACAAAAATGTAATTTTTGAAAAGTTCATTATAACATGTAAGAAAAAGATATTATAAGTTTTGAAGTGAGAAAGAAAAGGGTAAGATGTAATAAGTCACTAAACAGTCAGGCGTAAATAAATTGCTGATCTCGTAAATTGCTGATTATAGAAATAGAGAGAGAGAGATATATGTTCATAGCTTCTTATAAGTGAATGTGATTTTATCTTACGCTGGAATGACGTGGAGTTGTTTAGACGAATAAATTCTTTCTGATTGGGGTCTGAAAAATCCGTTATTTATAAGAAAAATTAGGCTCCAAATTGGGTCTTTTTGGTAGATTTCTTTTTGTGCGTGAACGTCTCTGATTGGTTGAAAATGTACAAATTTTTATTTCAATTTTCTTTTTTACTAAGCTGCGCGATCCCCTTGCACAGACTATTAAATTTCGTCACTTGACTTTTATTCGTCGTAGTAAGAACTTCCGTCCACCACAAATACATGCCCGGTACTAGGTGTGTTTTTTTTTGTTCTTTTTTTTTTTTTTTTAAGTTTTAATAAGTACAAAATAAAATACAATATAAAATATAATAAGATAAGTACAATATAAAGTATTGAAATGAAAAGTTATTTTGAAGAATACATATTTACCCAACTCCTCCAACACTATTGATCTATTTAACTGTGTATATTTGAAAATGAAACCAAAATAATATTAGGAACTTTGGACCAAGACACCATTAAGCACCCCAGGTGAGACCTAGATTCAAAAGTACATGTTTTGCTTTTCACTGTTAAAATCCGGTTGTTTGTTAACAGACAATTTTTAGACGCACTTTTTAAAAAATTATAAAACTATAAACAAAAGGCACGTTTTTATAACTCTTAATATCCTATACCACCTCATTCCACCCAGCCAGAAGTTAAATTTGTTTTTCTAATCCACCCCAAACGATAGCCTTAGTTTAAATATAATATTAAGCATATTTAGCAGTCTTTGATTTACGGGAAATAACAGGTAACTTTAAATGAAAAGGCAATTTTTAGCCATATTTTGATAAATCCTTATAGGAATGGGGCTCTGGACTTTGTTTAAATGTAATATTAAACATATTTAGAAGTCTTTGATTTACAGGAAATAACAGGTAACTTTAAATGAAAAGGCCATTTTTAGCCATTTATTGATAAATCCTTATAGGAATGGGGCTTGGACTTAAAATTCTTAACTGGATGTTAAGAGTTAAAGACACTTTTTTTTTTTTTTTACTTATGTCATGTTGTTGTTAATTCAATAGCAATTCTTTTTTACTTATAAAACTTTTAACATTAGATACATTTAACACGGGAATAGTTAAAGCTATAAAAAGTATACTATAAGGTTATAATAATAACAGCTAATAGTTAAAGCTATAAAAAGTATATAATAAGGTTATAATAATAACAGCTAAAATTAAATCCTCACTGATAAACTTACGCAATTCCTGAGGGTATAAGCACTGACCTAGTTTCGGTTACAGATAGAAACAGAATCTCCATCATAAGAAGATAAGAATAGTGGGTATTAGTTTATCACTAATTCTAAGTCCATCAATTCTAATTGAGACCATCCTATCGCAACGCCAACTGTGATGGTTGGGTCACACCATCCGCATACCTGCAGATAGACTCCCTCATAAAATACTTTACAGTGAACTGACAGATGGCACACGAAGGACAGGAACCCCCCCAAAAGCAGTTCAAAGACCATATTAAGACAATGCTGAAGAAATATACCATCACACCTAGCATGAAAGATCTGGCTTACAACTGACAGGGTTGGCAAGACGCCTGCCGCACAGGAGCTAAGCAGCTCAATATCGAGATAAACAGGACTGCAGAGCGGCGACGTCTTCGTCGTCATGAACAACCAAATGTAGATGGGAATTTCCCCTGCAATGTGTGTGACCACATCTGCAAGTCCAGAATTGGACTAATGAGCCACCAGAGGGTCCACAACTGAAGATATGGAGTGACGTCATCATCGTCTGTGATGGACTTCCAAAAGAAAGAAGAAAGTATTCTAAGTCTTTATAATGCATTAGTGCATCTATGGAGACAATAACACAGGTGGGGAGCTCTAGAACACATTTTCTAGACAAAAATAGATTACAAAATGTCGCCATTTTTCTTGCCACCCCACAAATTTTTCTAGTTTAAAATCGACATAACTCAGCAAATATTTTGAATTGGAAGCTCAAATTTGGGGGATTGTCTAACTTTAACCTAGTCTACACCTGTACAAAATTTCAGAAAAATTGAAGGGGGTGGGTGACATGGCCCTGATTTGACATGGAATTATATATATATATAATGCATACATCTAACACCAAATGGCACTTACCGCATGTTCAAAATCATTTGACATTCCCATACTTAATTGTAGATCTTCTGGGTTGTAATGGAATTCTTCACATATATTTTTCTGGCATTCAACTAATTTCTAAAGACAAAAGAAAAAAAAACAAACATCAGAATTAAGAATTCAAAAAATAATTGTTCATATCTATTAATCTATCAAGATTTCTCCCATTTCATTTTTTGAGATCTGATTAACAATCTAATTGAATATGTTGCAGGCTATTTGCATATTTTACAGTCTAATTGCATATCTTGTGGGCTATTTGCATATGTTGCAGTCTAATCGCATATGTTACAGGCTATTTGCATATGTTGCAGTCTAATTGCAAATATTGAAGTCTACTTGCACATGTTGAAGTCTATTTGAATATATTGCACCCTATTTATCTATGTTACAGTCTAATTGCATATGTTGCAGTCTAACTGCATATATTGAAGGCTATTTGCATATGTTGCAACCTATTTATCCATGTTACAGTCTAATTGCATTTGTTGCAGTCTAATTGTATATATTGTAGGCTATTTGCATATATTGTAGACAAGAATTAATAAAATACAAAAACTCTTCTTATAATTCAGTTAAACTTACCTGAAAATCTGGGTTTGGGCCTAATCGCATATCTTACAGGCTATTTGCATATGTTGCAGTCTAATTGCACACATTGAAGTCTACTTGCACATTTGAAGGCTATTTGCATATATTGCAATCAATTTATCTATTTTACAGTCTAATTGCACATGTTGCAGTCTAATTGCACATGTTGCAGTCTATTTGCATATATTGTAAGCTATTTGCATGTTGCAACCTATTTACCTATGTTGCAGTCTAATTGCAGTGAGGAATCAATGAAGAAACTGGAAAGAATTAATAAGATTCAAAAACTCTTCTCATAATTCAGTTAAACTTACCTGAAAATCTGGATTTGGGCCAGGTACTGAAATCATGATTATAAGCACCGATTGTCATGAGACCTTCTAGCTTCAAATTTGGACATTGCTCTTTGATGATCTTAACAATCTCTCCAGCTTGTTCTGGACGACAGCCATTCTTTGCTGAAAAAGAAGACAGACAGGATCTTTGTAGAATAAAAGATATAATGGACTATATGACCTTTAGGCACCCCTTTTGCTTTGCTGGTTCATAAGTACATTTTTTTCATTTACACCGTCAACATCCGGTTAGGGTTAGGGGATAGGGGTTAGTTTTATAATTTAAAAAAAAAATCATCTAAAAATCGTCTGTTAACAAACAACCATATTTTGACAGTGTAAATGAAAAAATGTACTTATGAATCAGCAAAGCAAAAGGGGTGCCTAAAGATCATATGGTCCAAAATAATTATAAAGTGACTTTTTCAAAACTAATCACTAAAACTACATTACAGTTTAATTGAATATATTGAAGGCTATTTACATATGTTGTAGTCTAGATGCATATGTTGAAGGCTGTCGGCTGGGGCTGTAGAATACACCGACTGCACCTCTGCAGAGGGATAAAATCACCCCAAAGGGACTACCTGTTGGCTGTGGGTGGTGACCTGTGATGCTTAAGGATAGAACCCTGGTAGCTGAGCAGTTCATGATATGCAACACCCCACTTTGGCCTTTACTTAGGCCACTCTGTCGGCTGGGGCGTTAGAATGCACCTCTGCAGAAGAGTAAGACTTCCCCTATGGGGCCACCTGTTGGCCATGGGTGGCGACCTGTGATGCTTAAGGATAGAACCTAGGTGGATGAGCAGTTTACTTGGACTTGGAGATCTTGGTCATCTTGAAGCCTACATATATTTTTTATTGCTCTTATGGCAAGTCCCTTTTTATCATATGGGTGCTAGAAGGTGGTGACTGAGGGTCTACATGTCCTGGGAATGATGTTAAACTATATCTGATGGTGAGGTTCCAGTTTTGTCGGTTTGGGGAATGTGGAGCACCCCTTCATCACCATTGCTCCTAGGTCCACTCTGACCCGGAGTGGTAGTACCTGTTAGGGTCCCATCTATGGGTTTAATAGAAAAACATGAGTTGATAAACAAAATTTGATATCCATTAAGAATGAATTTATTTCAAAACTTTGTCGGCATTAAATGACCCACTGAGGTTGATGTGCCATAAAACCAAACAAAACCAAACCAAACCTTACTTAGGCTAGACAGGTGGTTGGAGAGGCCCCTATCAATCAATTGGCTGGTCACGTCAAGCTCTAGAATCTAGAATGTCCCAACCCTATTGCCCTTATAGCAAGCCACAACTCTTTTTATCATATATACGTGCTAGAAAGCAGTGGCTGAGGATCTTAGTGTCCTGGGTATGATGGTAAACTCTATCTGATGGTGAGGTTCCAATTCTGGAGCTGTAGGGAATGTGGAGTACATCTTCATCACCATTACTCCCAGGAGCACTCTGACTTGGAGTGGTAGTGCCTGTTAGTCCCATATAAGGGTTAATAGGAAAAAATGTGTTTAAAAAAAAATTGAGTACCCATCAAGAATGAATGAAACAAAACATCTTTGGCATAAAATAACACAACAAGGGTTGACATGCCGTAAAATCCAACCAATCAATTAATGCTATGTAGTAAAAGTAGTAAAGTAGGTATATATATATATATATATATATATATACTCGCCTGGGTAGAGGGGGATTTTTTAAAGTTACTACCGCAGATCCATTATTACTGAATCCTGAGTTGAATCCTCGTGGGATGCCCCATTTAAATCCCTATGTAAAAAAAAAAAAAATAGACCTTGCATTGATCCATCTACTCTGAAAAGAAATGTTAATGTCTACTATCTAAAATATTAAATGAAAAAAAAAATCCATGCTGTTATCATTTAAATTTTATTTTTTAATTATCTTCACGAATATAAATCAAATCTGTTATTTTTTATCAAAAACCAAGCCCTGGTGATATTTAATGTGTATATATATTTACTTTGTTGTTAATTGTATTATTTTCGAAGTTTCCTCCAGACATACATACATACACACAACAGCCCTTTATATATGTATAGATAGATAGATGTATCAATCCCTATTGGTCATTGCCCTTGCCTGGTCTTCCACATAGCATCCAAAATCCTCATAGAGCTGGTTGATGTATGTTTTTGCTGGTCGACTAACACTGATAAGTTCATGTCACACAAGATTGCAGTTAGATGGTTGGTTGGTTGTTTTGTTTTACAGCATATCAACTCTATTCAGGTCATTTAGAACTTTGGTTTACTTACAGTACCAGCTGTTGTTTAAATGGTCATCCAGCTAAGTATTGGTTTGGTTTGGTTTGGTTTGTTTTATGGCATATCAACCTCAGTAGGTCATTTAATGCCGACAAAGTTTTGAAATAAATTCATTCTTAATGGATAATCAATTTTGTTTATAAACTCATGTTTTTCTATTTAACCAAGGATTTCAAGGACTACAACTGGATTCTCTGCTACAAATACACTCTTGTTCTACCTAGGATTTCAGGGACTACAACTGGATTCTCTGCTACAAATACACTCTTGTTCTACCTAGGATTTCAGGGACTACAACTGGATTCTCTGCTACAAATACACTCTTGTTCTACCTAGGATTTCAAGGACTACAACTGAATTCTCTGCTACAAATACACTCTTGTTCTACCTAGCATTACAAGGACTATTGTCAACCATTGAATTTACCAAAAGGAGACCTAAAAGTCTAAAATGGTGAACAGAACCATAACATTTCTTTTGTTTCTGAAAAAAATCTAAATTGATCAAATTATTTGTATATCAGTCAATTTATGTAAGAGAGAGAGAGAGAAAGAGAGAGAGAAAGTCATTTACTTACCGTCTTCACCACTGGTGTTGATTTGTACCATGACCGACAGAGGCATTTCTCGTTTTCGATTTTGACAAGCTTTGTTCAATGCTGTAGCAAGTTTAATAGAATTCACTGTTTCCACCATGAATAAATTTGGGGTATCTGAAAAAGAAGGGGAAAAATCAAATTTAAATATAAGTAAAAAAAAAAATTTGGGATAAAAATTAGGGGATTTTAAAGAAAAAAATGATGCTGTAATGATAAACGAAAACACAGATAGGCTTAAGAAAGCTTTATTCTACTTAGAATAATGTTACAGTTTACTAAGAGATTATATACTCTTAGAAACATCAAAGAGTTCCCCAAAGGGGGAAGATAATAATAAAATAGGGGAGGTTTATTTATGTGAAAATTTGACTCTTTTATAGAATTTAAAAAAAATGACTATGATGTAAACAGTGATGTAGTTTTGGTTACAGAAAAAAAGAGACCGAATCTCCATTAATAAAATTATATTAAACTTTACTTACTTAATAATTTGTTGATTTTGTTACTTTGTAAATTTCCAATGAAATGCCACTTGATGTCTTTGCATTGCTCTAAAATCTGAAAGGAAATAAAAATGAATAAGATGATCTCAAATCAAAATTAAATAAAATAAAAATGAATAAGATGATCTCGAATCAAAACTAAATAAAATAAAAATGAATAAGATGATCTCGAATCAAAACTAAATAAAATAAAAATGAATAAGATGATCTCGAATCAAAACTAAATAAAATAAAAATGAAAAAGATGATCTCGAATCAAAACTAAATAAAATAAAAATGAAAAAGATGATCTCGAATCAAAACTAAATAAAATAAAAATGAAAAAGATGATCTCGAATCAAAACTAAATAAAATAAAAATGAAAAGATGATCTCGAATCAAAACTAAATAAAAATGACTCGAATCAAAACTAAATAAAATAAAAATGAAAAAGATGATCTCGAATCAAAACTAAATAAAATAAAATGAAAAAGATGATCTCGAATCAAAACTAAATAAAATAAAAATGAAAAAGATGATCTCGAATCAAAACTAAATAAAATAAAAATGAAAAGATGATCTCGAATCAAAAACTAAATAAAATAAAAATGAAAAGATGATCTCGAATCAAAACTAAATAAAATAAAAATGAAAAAGATGATCTCGAATCAAAACTAAATAAAATAAAAATGAAAAAGATGATCTCGAATCAAAACTAAATAAAATAAAAATGAAAAGATGATGAATCAAAATTAAATAAAATAAAAATGAATAAGATAATCTCAAATCAAAACTAAATAAAATAAAAATGAATAAGATGATCTCTAATCAAAACTAAATAAAATAAAAATGAATAAGATGATCTCGAATCAAAACTAAATAAAATAAAAATGAAAAAGATGATCTCGAATCAAAACTAAATAAAATAAAAATGAATAAGATGATCTCGAATCAAAACTAAATGAAATAAAAATGAATAAGATGATCTCGAATCAAAACTAAATAAAATAAAAATGAAAAAGATGATCTCGAATCAAAACTAAATAAAATAAAAATGAAAAAGATGATCTCGAATCAAAACTAAATAAAATAAAATGAAAAAGATGATCTCGAATCAAAACTAAATAAAATAAAAATGAAAAATGATCTCGAATCAAAACTAAATAAAATAAAAATGAAAAAGATGATCTCGAATCAAAACTAAATAAAATAAAAATGAATAAGATGATTTCAAATCAAAATTAAATAAAATAAAAATGAATAAGATAATCTCAAATCAAAACTAAATGAAATAAAAATGAATAAGATGATCTCAAATCAAAACTAAATAAAATAAAAATGAATAAGATGATCTCTAATCAAAACTAAATAAAATAAAATAAAATAAAACAAATAATATAAATGAATGAAATATTTATCATCATCATATTGCGAAAATAGCATGGATGTCTATGGTAATCCCCTGCCAACTCTCCCTATCATTCATTGTCCTTGGGAGGTCCTCCGTGCAGCATCCAGTATCTGTGCAGAGCTGGTCAATGTAGGTCCTTGCTGGATGACCCCAACTGGCATGTCCTTGTTGGTTTCCACAGGAGAATGTCGCTTATGAGTTCATACTTGCTTCTCCAGCATGTCTTGATCGTCTTACTTGGATGGTTTATGTGAGAAGGGGCATGTGGCCATACAGCTGCTTCCTAGTGTGGTGTTATTTCCATGATTTGTTCAAGATTGAAAAAAAATCATGAAATCGATGAAATATTAGAAGGATAAAAAAATTTAGATATACTATTTATACATATATAAAGGGCAGTTGGTCTGTGTGTATGTATGTCCGGATTAAACTATGAAAATAAAACAATTAATGACAAAGTAAATATATATACACATTAAATATCACCAGTTCTTGCTTTTTGTGTAAGACCCCCTCAATGAGGCACCTGTTGGTCATTGGTGGCGACCCATGATACTTAAGGATGGAACCCTGGTGGCTGAGCAGTCCATGACATGCAACATTCTATTTTGGCCCTTACTTAGGCTAGACGGGCAGTTGGAGAGGCCCTTCTGATAAATTGGCAGATCATGTCAAGCCCTAGCACCTATATGATTGTCCCAACCCTATTGCCCTTATGGCAAACCCCCAACCTTTTTTATCATATATGTGCTAGAATGCACTGGCTGAGGATCTTAATATCCTGGGTGTGACATTAAAGTCTATCTGATGGTAAAGTTATAATTCTGGAGCTGTGGGGAATGTGGAGTACAAATTGATCACCATTACTCCCAGTCCACCCTGGCCTGGAGTGGTAGTACCTGTTAGGATCCCATTTATAGGTTAAATAAAAAAATGTGTTTAAAAAAAATTGAGTACCTGTCAAGAATGAATACAACAAAAACATTTTCAGCATAAAATAACCCAATGGTTTGTTTTGTTTTATGGCATATCAACCTCAGTGGGTCATTTAATGCTGACAAAGTTTTGAAATAAATTCATTTTTAATGGATACTCAATTTTTTTATAAACACATTTTTCTATTTAACCCATAGATGGGACCCTAACAGTTTAACATCATTCCCAGGACATGTAGACCCTCAGCCATTGCCTTCTAGCACCCATATGATAAAAAGGTTTGAGGCTTGCCATAAATGCAATAGGGTTGGGACAATCATATAGGTGCTAGGGATTGGTGTGATTGATCAGAAGGGGCCTCTCTGATCACCCGTTTAGCCCAAGTAAGGTCCAAAGTGGAGTGTTGCATGCCATAGACTGCTCAGCCACCTGAGTTCCATCCTTAAGCATCACAGGTTGCCACCCATGGCCAACAGGTGGCCCCATTGAGAGAGTCTTACACTTCTGCAGAGGTGCAGTCAGTGTATTCTAACACCCCAGCTGACAGGGTAGAATAACCCAATGGGTTGACAAGCAACCAACCAATTACAAAGGCTTTGCAGGCTTTTATGACCCCAAAAAATCACTACCCAGGGAAAGGATACCTTTGATTCGGTAAGCAATTTTTTTTAATGCAATATCTTTCATATGAAAGTTAGAACAGGAACATATGTGGCATGGTTGATTTGCCACCTCTATAAGTAAGTAAAAAGTAAAGTTGTCGGAGCTGCCTAATGTTGGTATCAGCCAGACAGGGAGGGGGTCTATCCCCTTTTCACTAGTGATAGACTAAGGAGATTATTTTAGCATCTGAAACAGCTCCTCAATTTACTTCACAGATCCCTGTGCTACTCATATGCTGAGTTAGCGAGGGCCGGTATCGAACCAGGAACCTTGTGATTCCTAGCCGAACGTTTTAACGACTGAGCTAAACCGGCCCTGCAATTAGCCTGAAACAGTTTTAATGACTTTTGCATTCTTAAACCGAATAACTGTGCAAACTTCCCACTTGACAGTTCTATTTGAAACGACTGCCAAGCCAAGAATGATTGCGGTAGCAAGGTGAGTACACAACAAATACAACAGTATTGCCAATAGCCGCACAAACAGTTTCCCTGTGTTCCCAGCACTTTAGAGACCTTACTTTTGGGATTACCCTTGTAAACATATCCGATGGTATGCACAGAGGCAAAGATAGGTGCATGCACAACTAATGCAACAGTGTTGCCAATAGCCGCACAAACAGTTTCCCTGTGTCCCCAGCGCTTTGGAGACCTTACTTTTGGGTTTACCCGCGTATTAACTAATTAAGGCCCAGATACTCACCCACAATTCCAGCTCACTGTTTCCACTTTTTATTATCAGACCCTCACTTTTGATATCTCACTTGCGAAAAATAATGGGGGGGGGGTTGATCGTAGGGCTAAATACTCTGACACACCCTGTCACATCTGTATAACAATGTAGTAGTATAGTTGACAGAGTGGCCTATTGTTTGTATCAGCTGGACAGCGAGGGAGCTTATCCCCTTTTCACTAGCATTAAATCAGGGAGATTGTTTTTGCATCTGAGGTTGAGTGCTACATCTACCACCAGCTTCCGACTTTACAACACAGATCCAAGCTGTGCTACTCATGTGCTGAGTTTTTAAGGGCTGGTATCGAAACTGGAACCTTATGGTTTGTAGGCACATGCTCTACCGACTGATTTAAACTGGCCCAGAGTGGCCTATTGTTGGTATCAACCGGACAGTGAGGAAGCCTATCCCCTTTTCACTAGTGTTAGACCAGGGAGATTGATTTGCATCTGAGGTGGAGTGCCACATCTACCATCAGCTCTCGACTTTACTACACAGATCCAAGCTGTGCTACTCATGTGCTGAGTTTTTAAGGGCTGGTATCGAAACTGGAACCTTATGGTTTGTAGGCAGATGCTCTACTGACTGATTTAAACATGGAGAAATCAGTAAGCAAAAACATAAATATAATAAATATGAAATGTACTTACATTAGAGTCATTTCCTTTATTCTCTAATTCTTGGATCTGAAATTTAAAGAAAAAAATAAATCTTAAAACCAGAATATTGTTTTAATTATCTAGATGCTAAAATGTTAGTTAATATACTCAAGAAACAACACAGAAAGACTCTGCAGCTAAATTGGCTCTAGATTTGAACCCCGGCAAGTTCAAAATTTCATATACTGACTTGAAACCTAAAATTAATAGATTCCTTCATACAAAATGGCAACAACACTAGCACTAAAATTCAGTGTTACTCCATCTTAGGGACTCCGGCTCCAGATTTGTTCTTGGGGTTTACTCCCCTATTATTTATATATATAATTTAATATGAGTAAGAAAAGGTGGAATGAAAACATCACACAATGCTGTTAAAGAAGAAAACAATTTATAATATAATCATAGCTGATACTGATCAATATTTCGATTTTACAAAAATCATCATCAGAGCTCATTCACTCACGTAGTTGTTTGGGTCGGAGAGGAAAGTCAAATCAGTTTACAAAACAAAAAACCTTAATACTGCAAAAAAGAACGAAAGACGTTACAATATTCACCAACGTGGGCATTCGCGCCATATATATGTCGGTCATGTCTCTATGTATACCTTTTGTCATCTAAATGTAGCGGATTTTTGAGATGTTGGCAACAAGACGAAACAATAATTTAATATATATTATTTATATATCAAATTAGTAATATAAATTACAGGTTTATTCACAAATAATTCAGCAATTTTTGATTTCATTCTACTTGAATAATAATTCATAAGTAATTATAAAATATGGGTAATTCCATGTCAAATCATCCAGGCAACGTCACCCGCCTCCTTCAATTTGTCCAGGTGTGGATTATATTAAAGTTAGACAATAGAAATTTGAGCTTCTAATTCCAAAAATTGGCGGAGTTATGTGGATTTTTAGCTCTCCAAATTTGGTGTGGTTCGTAAAAAAAGGCGAATTTTTGTAATCTATTTTTGTCTGTAAAATCGACATAAATCCGTCAATTTTTTGCATTCGAAGCTCAAATAGTCCATACCTGGAAAGAATTTCAGAAAAATTGAAGGAGGTGGGTGACAATTTTACTTTTTTTCTGGATGATTTGACCCCTATTTTAATAGCAGCTTCGTGAGGAAGTGTTTAATTTGTTAGAAAAAAAAAACTTACATAATTTTCACCAAAATGTTTCTGTCCATTATTATAAGCAGCAATAATCATTTCTGGTGGTTTTGTTTTGCTGACCGCCACCAAACGAGGTGAAAGTTGCGTTAAAGTCTGGAAGAAAGAACAAAAAGAATATAAGAAATCAACAGTGAAAGTAAAAACATTCAATGAAATGCACATAGGCATACACTGACACACACACACACTGTTGGAGTTTATTGTGGATAGGAGGTGTGCTCTAATTCCTCACTTAGATTTATAGACTAGCCAAGGTCACATGAGTTATTTTTGCAGCCAATCACTAGCAATACTGTGTGGCTGATAGAATACTTAAACCCCCCACATTGGGCATAATTCTAACTGCACTCTTTGAGGATGGACTTATACGATTACCAGAGCAACCAAAGGATTCATTATTGAAGTACTCTATAACTGGAATTGAGAACTCTTTACCAGAGTAACCAAAGGATTCATTATCGAAGGACTCTTTACCAGGAACTGAGAACTCTTTACCAGAGTAACCGAAGGATTCATTATTGAAGGACTCTATACCAGCAACTGAAAACTCTTTACCAGAGTAACCAAAGGATTCATTATTGAGGGACTCTTTATCAAGGACCCAATTCCACTGGATAAGCGCTTCTGCTTTAAGGACAAAGGATGGCCCTTAAAAACTTAACACACACACACATGTATATATATGATGTCTGACTCAAATTAGGTTTTTTATATTATTGCTCTACTTTATGTATTGAGCACTTTTTACATATTAGCTTAGTTGACTCTTTCGGTTGCCTCTTCTTTTTGCCAATCATTTTTGTACAGTTTATATATATATATTTACCAACCCCTCCGCACAAGCAGGATGTGACACAAGGTCAATTTCAACAGGTTTGAATTCAGAGTTCTCCTAGACTGGTCACCTAACCAAGGTTAAAGAGCCAAGTCTGCCCTACTATTTGCAAGTGAAATGCAATTACCACATCCAGGATTTGAACTTGGGGTGACAAGTCCATCTCCCATGAATTTAACCATTACACCACGTGCTTCCATATATATATATATATGTAATATTAAGAAAAAATTGAAAAACAATTTTAAAACTCGACAGCCTTTATGTTTTGGCGTCTGTTTACATTTCAAAAATCCAAGAACGCTCATGTTTCATTCAACAATTTTAAATAGACTGACTGACAAAGCAAAAGAGTCTCGCAGATTTTTTATTTTTTCCTCAAACTAATGAAAGCCCTGATGAAGATCTATTGAAACAGATCGAAACACTGCAGCGTAGGTAAAATAAACATCACTCATTTATGAACTTGTGTTTTTCAATTTTTTTCTTAATATTACATACTGTTGGATTCACTTCCACTTTCTCTTCACACACACACATATATATATATATATATATATATATATATATATATATATATATATATATATATATACACACACACACACACACATATATATATATATAATGAAGGATAGTAAATATGAAAAGTGTAGTAAATAGCAATACTCTCACAGTAGTGAGGATTGGTTGTATCAGTAAAGTTTTATCTTATCAAAACGGCACAGATGTGACCTCTCAGACATAATCAGCTGAGAATTCATTTTTTTTTTTTGTAATTTAAAGCATGAAGTCTAAGATATTGGTGAAAAAAAAACAAAACAATCTAACACAAACAAAATAATTTAACAAATAACTCTTGCTAACTTTCTGTTGTAATTTTTAAAAAATTCTTGGTTATTTCCTATAACTCCAACATAAACAAAGGGGAACCACTCTTGACTGATAAATTATTTATTTATTTATTGATCTACTAGGAAAAAAGAAGACAGGGTTAGGTTTTAGGGTTAGTTTAATGGGAAAATAAATAAATAATTTATCAGTCAAGAGTGGTTCCCCTTTGTTTATATTGGAGTTATAAGAATTAACCCAATTCTTTATCATTCTGAGATTTGTTCAAACGACTTATCTATCACTTCTTCCAACATTTAGGATGATCCATATTATGACCTTATTAGGGCGTCTCATCATGGTGTAATGGTTAGCAAGCTGGTCATGTAAGTCCATTACCTACTTGCAACCTTTTGTCACAGCCTACCTGTGGTGAATGGATTGGGTAAATACCTATTCTGACCTTTATCAGGTGTACACAATCAGTATAGAAAAGAAAAGGTTGGTAGCACAAACCAGAAAATGGTGTACAACAGTTGGTTTGTATTATCTAGATTATTCAGACTATTGTCCTCACTTTTATTGTTATATACACGTTTCGGACGATATGCCCTCCAGCCTTCTTCAGGTATTTCTTGTTAAACTTGAGCACATTCTCTTCGATAATAATCTTGTAAATCATCGCTGAGATGCATCAAAGGAGAACAATTGGCGATGTTACGCCAGTATCCTTACAGATTTCGGGTTTCACATTATATCTGTTCCACCGGTAGACCTGGCATATTATTAGGCCGCCTCCTTTCCAGATTCGCTCGGTATAATTTACGAATCGATCATTAATTCTTTAATATTGGCTTGGGGATATGCAACAGCCACGCAGAGACTTACACCAGTATCCTTACAGATTTTGGGTTTCGCAACATTATATCTGTTCCACCGGTAGACCTGGCATGTTATTAGGCCGCCTCCTTTCCAGATTCACTCGGTATAATTTACGAATCGATCATTAATTCTTTAATATTGGCTCGGGGATATGCAACAGCCGTGCAGAGACTTACACCAGTATCCTTACAGATTTCGGGTTTCGCAACATTATATCTGTTCCACCGGTAGACCTGGCATGTTATTAGGCCGCCTTCTTTCCAGATTCGCTCTGTGCAATTTACGAATAGATCATTAATTCTTTAATATTGGCTCAACAGCCACAGAGAGACTTGCTTGGTACTTGTATATAATAGGAGACCTAGAATTACCTAACTAAAAGTTAGTCATTGAATATGTATGCACTTTATTACGTTTTAGAGGGTGTCGTCAGTGATGTCAATGCTTGGTTCCTCGGGGAGTTTTGGGTCTTACAACATCAACTCCCCTCGCTAGGCGGGCCCTATCAGAGAAGATTAAACTCTGATCCGCCCTGATTGAATGCTAGAGAAATGTTTGGCTCTCATAGAATTAACACAGCTTAACACTTGGATCCGGTCATGGTTAACAGAATGAGAACAGTCTACCCCCCGTGGATTGAATAAAGGGTTTGGTTCAAAGTTCCATGAAAGCTCCCAAGTTTTTGACAAGAAAGATTCCCGAGTTTGAAGAGAAAATTTCTGAGTTCGACAAGAAACACCTGAAGAAGGCCGGAGGGCACATCGGGTAAAACGTTATGTATATAACAGTAAAGATTAACTAAATTAAGCTTTGTAAGCTATCAAAAAAAAAATCCCCAGGTAATTTTCAAACCCATTCAGATCCCTAATGTTACATAACCTCTAAGAGATTCAAGTATTATTTTTCATCTTTACTTTAATATAAATGCAGAAAAGCAATTGAAAGCAATACCAAATAAATTTAATCACAAAATTATAGAAAGTATCTTCCATCAATATTCTACATCTGAAGATGTTTAGAATGAATGGGTCATTCAAAAATGTTGGGGAACAAAAAAACAAAAAAACAACATAAAATCTTATTATAATGGAGATTATGTGTCTGTCTGAAACTATGTCACCACTGATGTCACAATTTCCTTACTTATTTAAGTTACATTCCCAACGATTATTAAATAGTCAGTATTTAATCTTAATTAGCATCCTATTTATTAACAATGTCTCTATTAAAGTCTTGCCGAGTTAGATTTGCTGCAAAACTGCCCATATTAATAATGCATTTAAAATCCTGAAATATTGCTAAGCAATAAAGATTTACATAGTATATGGTGGGAATAATTTGCATAATGATTTTACCAAAACTGGGTTTAATAAATAATGATTTCCTGTTTACTGATTTCTAATACTATGATGTTATTCTCAAACTTATTAAAAGCAATCCTATGTATAATTTTATATAGAAATCAATTAAAATAACATTAAAATGAATGTAATATTTCTTATTTAGTTTTGTTAGTCTTTCTAATTTAATATAATGTTTTATTACATTAAAACTTAAATACTTGTGCTCAGGGTGGGACATACTTTTGCTAGTGAAAATAAAAAGTTAAGTTGTTCATTTTTACAGATAGATGTTTATTCTTTAAAAAAATTGTATGCTATCTAGACTAGTTAACTTTGAACAGACCCATCAGTACCTCAGCAGAAAGGGCCACCTATTGGGCATGAGTGGTGACCCGAGATGCCTAAGGATAGAATCCTTGTGGCTGAGCAGTCCATGACATGCAACATTTCACTTTGGCCCTTACTTAGACTAAACGGGCGATCAATCGGCTGATCATGTCAAGCTCTAGCAGCTATATGATTGTCCCAACCCCATTGCCCTTATGGCAAGCCCCAACACTTTTTATCATATATGTGCTAGAAGGCAGTGGCTGAGGGTCTTATTGCCTTTGGTATGATATTAAACTATCTGATGGTGAGGTTACAGTTCTGGAGCTTGGGGAATGTGGAGTACCCTTTCATCACCATTACTCCCAGGTCCACTCTGACCCGGAGTGGTAGTACCTGTTAAGGTCCCATCTATGGGTTGAATAGAAAAAAAATGAGTTTTATAAAATTGAGTATCCATCAAGAATGAATAAAACAAAACGTCTTAGGCATAAAATAACCCAACAATGGTTGACATGCTGTAAAATCCAACCAACCAAGCATTTAACTCTTGAAACAGAACAAAGAAATCAAGTTTCATGAAAAGAATGAATTAAAAAACAAACTTTTTTCCTAGACTCATACTGTGATAAATAAAAGACTACAGGAATATCTAACTTTTTTTACAGGATGTGTACGATTTATCTACAATGCATTTAATTAAATTTTTTTTTTTATGAGGTTGAAAAAAAGAATGAATAAAATAAAAACGTCTTCAGCATTGCCCCCCCCCCCAAAAAAAAAAACGAAAAAAAAAGAAAGAAAAAAACAAAAAAACATTTTCAACACCACGGCACTTTTAAAGGGTTAAATTAGAAAAGTGAAAATTAAGCTATAGCAAAACATCTTTTTTTCGCTAATATTGCGCTCTCTTTTTTAAAGGTAGGTATACCCAATTTGTCGAAAAATCCGTGTTTTTACAAAACAAATCCCAAATCTACCAAATTGGGTATACCTAGTGTGTATGATTTAAAATTAAAGGCACCATATCATACACGCATTTCCATATTTACGACATATTAAATAAAATTATCAGGTAACGTGAACACATTATATTCTAAAGTGGTAAAATGCTAATAGAAAAAATGTACAAAAACTATACTAAGAAAAAAATAAAAAAACAAAACCAGAAAAAACATAAAGAACTAAAAACAACCCCCCAAAAAAAAACAAAAAAACCAAACTAAACAAACTTTATCTCCGTGTCTTTAGCATTGTGTGTTCGGCGCTATTACTCTGGTATCGCAACCCCTATTTTCAATGGGGAATAATACTCACATATCGAGAGAAAAATTATTTGATTTTAATTTATTTTAAACATTAATCCAAATAACATAAGAAAATTCGTTCTTCTTTAAGCATTACATAATAAACATAAGGTAATAAATTGATGATAGAGGTTATGTAACTAGACCCGGAATCTTTGAATAATAAACACGGATAAGTGCTGTCACCATTTTTTTGTTTGTCGGAATGAATCGCTTTGAACTTTGTCTTATCATGCTGATCATCACCTCAACACAACTTGTAAATTGGAATTGACTGGAACTGCAATGTTTTTGGTTAAAAACACATTAATTCGTTTATTGGTTCGATATATAGAGGTGCGATACTAAGTATATAGCGCCTGATTTTTTTTTTTCTGAATATAAAAATGTCTTGTTAGTTTCTTTCTTATCGGCTTCGCAAAAAACTACCTGAGGCCGTTTCAACAGAGCTTGTTCCATTCTGTGGGTGACATTTTTCAGAGCCTGTCCAATGTCGATCTCGGCCATTCTTGCTAGTTTACTTGTCAACATCGATTCAAATTCTTTTAGTCTTTAAGATACCAGTCATTAAGAGTGATCTGCCCATTAAAATTCAAATTCCGATCATGATCGAAAGATGGCGCTGCTGCTCATCCAACACACGTGTACTTCCTATTTTTTTTTGAGCTTACTGTTTTGATGCCTGGTTGGTGAGGTTTGTTATCACGCGCTCAAATAATAGAAATCATTAATTTAAATCTAGAGTACGAGTAACGAGTCCATCTCTAAATCATCATGTAACTATTTAAGAAAAAAAAAAGAAGATTTTTTGAAATCCTGTTTTGTCTTTTTGACAAGTCCGATCAACCATGAAGAAAACAACAACCGGTTTAATTTAGTTCCAGATTGGTTATATATACAAATATATATATTATCTCACACACACATAGGGGATAAATTTTATTGATATCAATCGAAATCACCTGAAATGGGAGTTGGTTTTATCGTATTAGGTAAGATTTTCAATATTTATTGTGAATAATGTATCACTGTGTTAAAACTTGTTTTTTATTATCTTTTATTATTTAATGTTATTTGCTACGTTTTATGGTTTTATTTAATTTTACCACTGTTAGTATTTATACGACTTTATTTATTTTTAAAAAGTAAGGGGGCTATCTGGTAGCAGCTGTTCAAGACATAGCCCTTTTTCTTTCTATTTTTTTCATTTTCCTCATCACTTATACATTCTTTTATCTTTCTTCACGAAAAAATATATTTTTTTAAACTGATGGTACCACTATTAAATTTTAATTTTTTTTTAATGATTTAATCGCCTTTTTCCGTAAAAATTTGTTTTTTTTTATCACTAAAAGACGAAATAGTATTTTTTTTTAAATTGAAGAGACTTTTTAATTCAAATTAGTTTAAGTATTTTCCCATGATCAACGATGACGGATGTTGTTGAAGATAGAAATTAGGTTTAAAAAAAATAAGGATTTTAAGTGTTGATTTCATAGGTTGAAAAGCTGTTTGCAAATTGAATATTGCCGTAACAATGATTTTCTTCACCATATGTTTAAAGAATAATTACATTAAAAGCTACAACAACAGTATTGTATTATTTGTCTGAATTCTTGATAATTCCTATTATTAAGATTTTTCGGACAGTTGTCCTCATCTTTGTTAAAGCTGCGAAAAAAAAAAAAAAAAAAACAAACATCGACTGAAACGTTGCGTATATATGTAGAATAATGCAGTTTAAAAAAAATTGACACTACGCCATCGTCTTTCGTCTTTAACAGACGGGAGGATGCCAACGTAATTATATACACAACGTTTCGGCCAATGTTTTGTTTTTTCAGTTTTAAAAACAATAGTTTTCTTTGAATTGATAAAAAAAACAAAAAAACATTTTAAAAAAAGTATTTTCTCTAAATAAATAAAAAAAATTGAAATAGATCACTAAGTAGGCCTGAGAGGTTTGAATTCAGAATTTTCCTTCTCCTAGACAGGTTGCCTAACTAAGGTTAAAGAGCCCACTCTGCACTACTATTTACCCATCGCTGGAAGGAGAATAGATGAGTTCATACCTTTCCCAAGGGTATTAGCGCTATGTGAACTGTGGCTTCGTCCAGGATTTGAACTCTGGTCGACGAGTCTATTTCCTACAACTCTAACCAGTACACCACCATGCTTTAACTGATTCAATTGGCCTATTTTTATTCACTTAAAATCTAACAGTGACTTTTAAACGTCTAGAAGGTGCATTGTTGATCTTCATATTTTAACTGTAGATCTAAAAATGCAACTTTAAAAATGCATAATTTTGCAGAACATGTATTCTGAGATTTTTATATATTTAAAAAATTGTTATTAACGATAGTTCTTTTTCTCCATGGAAGACCAAAAGGACATGTTATCCAAGTTTATTTGTTGTTTTTTTTTTCAAAATAGCCGGATTTTTAGTCTGGAGCCTGAACAATACCCTTGTATTGAACCCGGAACCTTGTAGTTCCAAGCTGTTGTAAGTGCCCTAAATCACAACCATATTGTTTTAGGAATAATAATAAAATATAAGAATTCTGGTTTAAAATAATTTAACTACTTGATACAATTTTTTTCATTATCATTATCATTTCACTCCTTGTGAGTTTCACACCAGCATTAGCTGATGGTCTTTCATTGGAGTCTAAGTGACAACAAGTCTCCTTGGATCTCCAGGACTTTTCTGAGTATTCTAGCTGATTTCAACAATGCTGTTATCTGGATGTTCTGAATTTTGTTTCATTTGCTCTATGATTTGGTAAGTAAAGTAAAGTCGTCGGGGCTGCATAATGTCGGTATGAGCCATACAGTGAGGGAGTCTATCCCCTTTTCACTAGCGCTAGACCAAGAAGATTGTTTTTTTTTTGCATCTAAGGCAGAGCGCCACACCTACCATCAGCTCCTTAGTTTACCGCAGAGATCCCTGTGCTACTCATACGCTGAGTTGGTGAGGGCCGGTATCGAACTAGGAGCCTTGTGGTTTCTAGCCGAACGTTCTACCAACTGAGCTAACCCGGCTAAAGCTAAGCTGTCCATGTTCAAATCTTATCATAATGGAGATTCAGTGTCTGTCTGTAACTGAAACTACATCACTGCTTACGTCACAATACCCTCAGAAATTGCATAAGTTTATGAATGAGTGCTTAATTTATAGTCAAAATCATTAATACATAGAATAAAGTTTATTTATCAATGAGGTCTCTATGAAAATCTGAGTTAGATTTGCCTCAAAATAGCCAATGTTATTAGTGCATTTAACATCCTGAAATATATCTTATATATCATAATAAAGGTTTACATAATATATGGTGTAGTTAATTTGCATACTGGTTTTAACAAAATCGGGTTTAGTAAATAATTTGTTGGTGTTATTGATCACTCATATTATTGTTTTATTCTCCAACGTATCAAAATCAATCTTATTAATGATTTTATATAGAAACCAATTAAAATTTTAATAAAATAAATGTATTCTTTTTATATGTGTTCTTATTTAATTTTGTTAGTCTTTCTAATTTAATATATTTCATTACATTAAAACTTAAATACTTATACCTCGAAGGTGCATGTTCTTACTAGTCCTGCTAGAGTAATCAGACAATATTTTTTCTTCAATACAGGTACCTCAATTCTTGCTTTGTTACTTGCTGGTTACCTGGCTCAGTACCTTCTCCCTCCCCCTACACCTCGGATTTTAGGAATAGACTTGGGTAAGTATTTTTTGTTTAATTGATTTCCTTCAAAATATTAAGGAAATGTGTTGGACTGCAATACCCTTATTTATGCCTATCTATATTCTTATATGGAAGTGAGTGTTGTATCATTGACACCTGAAGAAATTGAAGGACTTCCACATCAGCTGCCTCCAACGCATACTGGGCATGAGAGAGAGAGTCATGGGTATCCATGCTGTCAGTATGACCTAATTGTGATGATGAGTTGTCAAGTGTCTTCTAATAGTACTAGTTACCTGTTAGGTCCAGACCTAATGAAATCTAGAGTTACTCCCCTTGATCAGTTGGGGTTTGATGGGAACCCAGAAGTGGGGTATCCACCATGACACTTTTGGATTGGGGTTTGTGCGGTCAGGGTGCATGTGTACACAGCTGAGCTAATCAAGTCAAGTCACTTTTAGGGTAGAAGCATTCTCTACCCTGTGTTAAATAAAATCTTGTTAATTTCCAACAACCTGGTCTTGCATTTTCATTCAGTGCTTCGTATTTTATCTGTATGTAAAAACATAACATTGTGTTGTGTTGTGTTGGTATCTGTCCGTCTACTTAAGACGATCACATAGTGTCCACTTTTTTATTTTTGTATCTGCAACTACGTGAATGGCTGAACAGACCAATTTTTGAATGGCAATCTCTGGTGCAGTGACTGCAAACAAAACAGTGATGCTTGCTGGAGATGCTGTTGTCTCCTTATGACTCTCTTTTCTGCGGCGGCTTCTTTCCTTTCTTTTCACTCCTTTTTGTTCTTGTTTAACGAGGAGGCGCCAGGTCATTCGGTTTTCTGCATAAGCCTCCCATGTGTTGATGTCGATGTGGCATGTCATCATTTCTGTCTTGCAGACATCTTTGAAGTGCAGACATGGTCTCCCTACCGGTTGGGTGCCCTCTACTAACTCACCATACAGTAGGTCTTTGGGGATGTGGCCTTTGTCCATCCTCCTGATGTGGCCAAACCAATGCAGGCGTCTCTTGCAGATGATGGCGGGCACGCTGTTTACTGCTCTGCGTAGGTGTCTTATCGTAGCTAATCTTGCAGATCTATTACTAGTGGTGGCACAAAATCCCCCATTCAGAAATTCGAAGCAGAGCATGTATTGAAACAATTGAGACCATCCTATCGCAACACCAACTGTGATTGTTAGGTCACACCATCCGCATGCCTGCAGACAGACTCCCTTGTAAAGTACTTTATGGTGAACTTACAGAAAGCACTTGACGGGCAGGAGGCCCCCAAAAGCAGATCAAAGACTATACGAAGATGACTCTTAAGCAATGCGCCATTACACCTTCAAGCCTGGAAGATCTGGCCTCCAACAGACAGGGTTGGCGAGTCACATGCAGCACAGGAGCTGAGTGGCTCAATATTGAGCTCTATAGGGCTGCAGAGTGGTGATGTCTTCGTCGTCATGCACCACAGAATGCAAATGAAAATTTCCCTTGTAATGTGTGTGACCACATCTGCAAGTCCAGAATTGGACTAATTAGCAACCAGAGGGTCCACAACCGATGAACAACATGGAGTAATGTCATCGTTGTCTGCGATGGACTTCTGAAAGGAAAGGATTAATACCCTTGGGAAAGGTATGAACACCTCATCCTCCAGCTATGTGTTTAATAGCACTACTACTCTTCTTTGTAACCAGTGGTAGCATGGTATTGAAAAAGGCTTCTGGTACAATGCTTCAAAATAAAATGGGTAATTTTCGAATGCTGTCGTCTCAAAAAATAGGCTAGGTGGCGCTTGCTGAAAAACTGAACCATGCTAGTTATGAACCATATAGCAGTTATTTTTATCAATAAGTAAATGTAAGTATTTTACCCCCCTCCCCCTTAAGATATCTCTCTTCTTTTTTTTTTTTTTTTTTTTTTACTGGTTTGGAGGTATTTTTATCGAAAAATTAATGCGATAAAAAAGCAATATTTTACAACTTGCCTCCTAGTTTTTTCATTACTTTAAACAAATACAAATAAAAAAAATCAGAATATTTAGATATTTTGTTTTAATCTAATTCAAAACAAATGTCAAGTCTTTTTGAATAAATACGACCGAGTTTCAACAATAAAAACAAATCTTATGTATATTATATATGTATATATAAATATGACCAAGTTTTGAAAATAAAAACAATCTTATATATGTGTATTATATACATAAGATTGTTTTTATTTTCAAAACTATTTTTGGTTCATAACTAGCACAGTTCACTTTTTCAGTGGGCGCCGCCTAGCGTATTTTAGGGCCAGAGTCTGGGATGACAGTATCCAAAAATTACCATAAAATGTTTACAAGAAGAACCATTTTCTATTGTTTTTACAGGTACAACTTATTCTTGTGTTGGTGTTTACCAAGCTGTGTCAGGGACTGTAGAGATACTCAAAGTTCAACATGGCCGACAATGTATCCCAAGTGTTGTTGCTTTTAAGTAAGTTCTTCTTTCCATCTTAACAATAATTATTGAGTGAGCAAAAAATAAAAAAAATAATTTGCCCCACCTTACTTTTGGAACAGAGAACATGAGTCGAGTGGCGGAAGTGGGGATGTACTGTATTCTTGAAGGAAGCAGGTTAGGCTTTGTTTGGCATGTAGGACTTTGATCTAAGATTGAACCCGCATCCTTCTGAATATGAAAAGGCGATATTTGAACATAGCACTGAAGATTGAGTTATCTCAAGTTCCTGTATGTTAAACCCAGATGCCTATATGAAAGCTATAAGCACAGGTATAAATAAACCAGCAGAAACCGAGGAGGGACAGTGGAAAACAATGTGTGTTACGTGTTAGAGACAACAGCCGTGTAGAGGCTTGGAAGAAGAAGAAGAAGAAGTATTGGACTTTTTTGTGTTAACTTAAATTTTATTTTTCCCACAAAAACTTTTTAGTTCTTTCTCATGTTTGTTTGTAACACTAAAGTTATTTACCAAGATCATGTTAATGGAGAGTAGCATTTATTGGAAAATATGTAAATCTAAGTTTGAATAGACCTAAGACCTGAACCCTTAAAAAAAGTGTTGTTTTGGGAATGATCTGATGGCGAGGCTCCAGTTCTTGGCTCTGGGGAGTGTAGAAAACCCTTTCATTGCCATTTCTCACAGGTCCACTCTGACTCGGTGTGGTAGGGTCCTAGATCTGTTTAACCGCGTGCAAAATATCTTAAGAAATAACAAAAATATTGATATAAATACACAATGTACACAATTCCTTAATCTCTAGGCATAATATAACCCTAAACGCATTGACATGCCATTAAAATCAATTAAGCAATTTTGAGCAATAACCACACAAAAGATATAAATATGAACACTCAATGAAGGTAATCTCAGCTTAATATAACCCTAAATGGGTTGACATGCCATTAAAATCAATCACTCAATCAATCATAGACACAGTCAACAATAAGAGCAAGGGTTTTCAAATTCGTAATTAATCCCCAAAAGTTGTCATTAATCTCTAAAGTTTGTTAAAATTGATAATTAATCCCCAAAAGTTGTCAAAATGGGTAATTAAGCTCTAAAGTTTATTAAAATTGATAATTAATACCCAAAGTTATCGGTAAGATATTTATTTTTATCTTTTTAAAGATCATGCAATTTTGTTATTTTAAAATATCAAAACATAATTTCTTTGTATTTTTCTTTTTTGTTATCAGTGAGAGTGGAACCATTGTTGGCTATGATGCTGTGAATCAGGCAGAACATAATCCAAGAAACACAATCTATGACAGTAAACGATTCATTGGGAAGATTTTTACAAAGGAAAAACTTTCAAGTATTGAAAAACTTTATCCTTTTCAGGTATTTTAAAAAAACCCAACTTTTTTCTCCGCAAATCTGTTTCTACCACTTGTTTATAAATTCATAGATTTTCTCATCTTGAAAGAAGTTCTACCTCCAACAAACACACTCAGCAAAAATCTTTTTATAAAAATTAAAGAGAGATAAAGATAATATAATTTATCCCACAACAGGGTCTTGATCTGCTACTAATGTCAATAGGTTGTATAATGGCAGCACTCTAATGGTGGACGATCGTCGTATATGTAGTATGTTGCCAACTAACTTTAACTCTTGCTAAAGAGTGCCTTCAACTGAAACAGTCCAAGGTAGATAACTCATAATCTACAAAACCATCCTAAGAAACTTTAAACGTCATAGCGAGAGATTGACCTGTTGGCTGGGACAGATGAATACACCGACTTCACCTCTGCAGAGGGTAAAATCTACCCAATGGGGCCACCTGTTGGCTTTTTACTTGTTGCTTTGTAAACATAAACAATGTTTTATGGAGATTTTCATTTCTGATAAATTTAATAATTTTAGCAAAATCCTGAGTTTTGCACCTTTTAAATTGGGTCTTCATTTGTAAGATGCCATGATGATTAATTTCTTTTGAATACATACTCTCTGTTTCTTCATAGACTTACTTTAAATTCAGTGAATGTTAAGCTTTTGTCTTTTTGAGTTATCACCGTGGTAAACGGTTTTAAAATATGGAGGCAATCCTTTCAACACCATGGTGATTAATAAGCCATCACTAATTACTTCACCCGCCTCTTTTAGTGAATTTGCTATGTTTTCATCCTTATTATGTAATCCTCCTCATCCCCCAGCTATGGGTTAAATAGTACCACTACTGTTCTACAAGAATAGCTTTGGTATTAAATAACCCATGAGAGTTGATATACTATTAAACAGAGAGACCATATGACCTTAAATTAACCCATGAGAGTTGATATACTATTAACAGAGACCATATGACCTTAAGGCACCCCTTCCGCGATCTCAACTCGTGGGGACACTTTTCTCAATTACACCTTAAAAATCCGGTTGTTAGGGGTTAAGGTTAGGATTAGGGTTATAATTTTTTTTAAAAAACCTCTAAAAATCGTCTGTAAACAATTAACCAAATTTTGACAATGTAAATGGAAGAAACGTCCCCACGAATCGAAATCGCAAAAGGGGTGCCTTAAGGTCACATGGTCCAAACAGAGAAACTAATACACTAAGAGTGCATTTTACTTATAGATTAATCTCATCAAATTATAAAGTGACAAATTGATTAACTCACCTGTTGTGATTATTATTTTTTGCTTTTCCCCTTTCAGATATCTCTTGATAAAGAAGGAAATGCTAGATTTCATTTGACAGTCAACAACACATTGACTTATGTAAAACCAGAAAATATTGGTAGCATTCTTATTCAGACTCTGATTGATGCGGCCAACCGAAACCTTTCCATACCGGCCAAAAAAGTCGTCATTTCTGTTCCAGCGGAATTTGATGAGAGACAACGAAATTACACAAAAAAGACGGCCACTTCTCTTGGTATGTATAAAACAATGGACATTTTTCATCTTTCTTTTATATTTTGTTTTTCCCTTTTTTTTCTTTCTTTTAACTAGAAATTAACATACTCCCCAAGTAATTATTTATTAAACCCAGTTTTGTTAAAATCAGTATGCAAATTAACCCTACCATATACTATGTAAACCATTATTTCTTAATGATATATAACACACATTGTAGGATTTTGAATGCATTAATAACATGGGCCTTTCGTGACTTGTGTCTATTAAGGAAATTAAAGGTGTGATCCCAGGGGGCCTTCCCCCAGACAACACCTGCCCCCTTGATTTAAAGGAGCAGGGTTGGGTTTATTGCCCAGTGCCTTAGCCGCCTACCTTTAGGAGGAATGCTGTCGGGTTCTACGAATTTTTTGTGCCTGCCATAAGCTTCAGTTTGTGGGTGGTCCAAAATTAAACAACCTTGTGTCATACCAGCATACATGGGGTGTTAGGCAAATACCTTAATAACATGGGCTGTTTTGAGGCAAATCATACTTGGATTTAAGAGAGAAATTGTTAATAAATAAGATGCTAATTATGATTAAATAATGATTATTAAATAACTATAGGAATTGTGACATCAGTGGTGGTGTAGTTTCGGTTACAGACAACAAACGTGCAATCTCCAACAAAACATACATTTCATTAAACCAAAGTAAATCTTAAGTAAATGTCCAACTTCTGATAAAGTCAGTGATTGTTTGATGTGTTGTGTGAAACTGGCAAAGTAGGATGCTCTTAATCTGCCGTCTTGAAAGTAACATGATGAATTTCTTCAAAATGGTCGAATTGTGGTTCCAAAATTTCTCAAATGCCTCGTGTTACCCCCCTAAAAATCTCTTGATTTCTCATTACATAGAAAAGAACAATAATAAAAACAAGCGACTATAAAATAATAAAAACAAAAATATAATAAAAAGCAACAATAAAAATGAATATAACAATGATAGATAATAATACATATTGAATTAAAAAAAAAAAAATAAAGTAGCAAATAAAAAACAATAACTTGAACGTAAAATTTTATATCGTGAAAACCAATATTCACAGCAAGTAACACAATGTACCACAATACGGTATATAAAGGAAAACAAAAACAAAAACAAAAACAACCACTTTGAAAACCACAGAGGCGAGAAACTACATGAACATCACCTGAATAGGATCCTGTGAGGGAGAACGAAAAAGAGCAAGACTTCGTCTTGCCTGCCGGGATCGAACCCGCGTCCACCCGCATGCAAAAACAAATGCAATCTAGGTACTGGACGGACGTGAGGTTCGACATGTGCCTGGATGTTTGGTTTTTGTGTGTACTTAAAATAACCAAAGCGAGTGAGGAGGGACAGTGTTCTTTTAGAAGAGAAGATTGAAAGCAGAGGACTGAGATTATTTGAAGTTTTCCTTACAGTTGGGAGAGAATTAGAGTAATATAACTTTTGAATTTTTTTGGCCCCCCTTATCGAAAGAGATCTTTATTTCCAAAATTTTGTTTTTCCTTTTTTTTTTTAAAAGCTAGATATACATATACATTAATATAAAGATATACACATAACAGGATTTTGAATGCACTAATAACATGGGCTGTTTCGAGGCAAATCTAACTCAAATTTTCATAGAAACTACTGCTAATAGATAAGACTTATTCTATGTATTAACGATTTTGACTATGAATTAAATACTCATTGATATACTTACATGAATTCCTGAGGGTATTGTGATGTAATCAGTGACATAGTTTCAGTTACAGACAGAGAGAGACACTGAATCTCCATTATAATAAGATGTACTCTATTTTCATTTCAGGTTTAGAAGTCATGCGGGTGATAAATGAGCCAACTGCTGCTGCTATGGCTTATGGTTTACACAGTGTTCCCAGTCTTCAGTATATCATCGTTGTCGATCTTGGAGGGGGAACATTGGATGTGTCATTACTTAATGTACAGGGTGGCATGTTCCTCACATTGGCAATGGCGGGTTAGTAGTTTTCTTTTCTTTTTTTTTCTTTTTTCTTTTCTAATTTAATGTCATTAAATTTAATGAAAAACTCCATGGGTTATTTCTTATAACTCCAACATAAACAAAGGGGAACCACTCTTGACTGATAAATTATTTAATTTCCGATTAAACTAACCCTAACCCTAACTCTAAACCCTAGCCTTAACCCCGTCTTCTTTTTTCCTAGTAGATCAATAAATAAATAATTTATCAGTCAAGAGTGGTTCCCCTTTGTTTATGTTGGAATTATAGGAAATAACCACTCCATGTTTCTAACTCATGTGGGCATGCCTACAAAGTCAAAAAAAAGCATGGTTGGAATATTTTGTATGTATAAGCCGTGCTGCAATCTGCCACTTAAATTTATAGACTAAATGAGGTCATATGGTTTAAACCTCAGCCAATCAACAGCCTGAATACGTGGTTGGTTAACTATTTAATCGATGATATTAACAGACATCCATTTGCAGTCATTGACGAATGACCTGAACACTAAGGAGCACCAAAGGACCATACCCAATATTAAGGGACACCAAACCAAAGGATTCTTCGCTAAGGACTACCTTTGATCATGTTAGAATTATAGGAAATAACCGTACCCCTTGATCACCATTACTCCAGGGTTCACTCTGACCCAGAGTGGTAGTACCTGTTAGGGTCCCATCTATGGGTTAAAAAGAATGTGTTTAAAAAAAAGTACTCATGAAAAATGAATACAACAAAAACATCTTCGGCATAAAATGACCCAATGAGTTTATATGCCATAAAATCCAACCAACCAACAGACATCTATCTGTGGCAGTCCAACAGACACACCAACCAAAATGAGATGAAAACAACAAACATGGGTTCACTTTTTAAAATGAACTGAGTTATGTCCCTTGACTTTAACTATTCACGTCATTATAACTACATTTTCTTTTAAAAAATAACGTTGGTTTTGTAAATCTTTCAGTTATTTCATTCCTTTATTTTTTTTCCTTTTTTTCTCTTTTTCTCTTTTCTTTTCTTACTTTTCTACTTTCAACAGGTCAATCTTTTATTTTCTTCTTTTTTAATATATCTCTTATGTTGTTTGTGTTGTAAAAATGTTGTCTAATAACAGCAAAATCACCACATCCAATTAGAATTTGACTTATTTTTAATCACAAAGGTTAATACACTATTAAACAAAGAAACCAAACCAAACCAAACCATTCCCAGAATGTTATCAAATGTGACAGAAATCTGTGGCAGTCCAATGTATACAGCAACAAAAATGAGATGAAAAAAAAAAACAAACATGGATCCATTTAAAAAAAATGAAAGCCTGGGTTATGTACCTTGACTATATATATTTTCTTGTCGGACTCGGAAAGAAAACAGGACACACCCGTGGACTGAATAAAGGGTTGGGTTGAAAGTTCTCTGATGGTTCCCGATTACGATGAGAAGGTTCCCGACTTCAAAAAGCAGTTTCCAAGTTCAAAAAAGTTTCTGAGTCCGACAAGAAATATCTGAAGGCCGGATGGCACATTGGCTGAACCATTGTACAGATAACAATAAAGATGAGGACAATAGTCTAAATAATCCAAATAATACTAATTATCAAGCCTCATCTCAAAAATTAATTGAAATAGTAACTTTAATTTTTTCAAATTTCTCAATTTTTTTATTTCCAGGTAATAACCATTTGGGTGGTCAAGATTTTAACCAGCGGCTAACAAATTATTTACTGGACATTATCAATAAGAGATTTGGCCAACCCCTGACCAATAAAGAGGACAAACAGACGTTGCGCCTACAAGTGGAAGCTGTTAAATTAGAACTGACCCATCAGCACGTGTCTAATATTTCAATGCCCATCAATTCGTTTGATGGTACCCCACTGTTCCAAGAAAACATTTCACGGACAACATTCGAAGACATCAATGCTGATCTCTTCAGCAAGGTCTTGGAACCTATCAAAACAGTTCTGAATGTAATTGAAATGGACAAGCAGGAAATTCATGATATTGTGCTGGTGGGTGGTTCAACACGGATACCAAAAGTTCGAGAAATTATCCGAGATTATTTCAACAAGGACCTAAATACATCAGTAGAACCTGATCTTGCAGTGGCCATAGGGGTCTCTATTCAGGCTGGGATCATTGGTGGAATGTGGCCCCTAACTGTTAGTGCTGTTGAACGACAAACAAAAGTGAAGAAAATACATATATCATAGGATTTAAATAATTAATTATACTAGCAAAAATATGCACCTTCTGGTCACAAATATTTAAGTTTTAATGTAATGAAATATATTAAATTAGAAAGACATACCAAACGTTGTAATAATCAAATTATCATACTGTGGTATATCCACAGGTCCTGCTAGTTTAGTTAAATTAGTCTTATATTGTTACAACATCCTTTATTTTTACTAGCAAGAATATGTGCCCTCAGTATTTAAGTTTTAATGTAAATTAGAAAAACTGACGAAATTAAATAAGAACACACATAAAAAGATTACACTTATTTTAATTTTATTTTAATTAGTTTTTATATAAAATCATTCATAGGATTGATTTTAATACATTGGAGAATAAAAAAATAATATTAGAGATCAGTAACATCAAGTAATTATTTATCAAACCTGGTTTTGTTAAAACCGGTATGCAACTTAACCACACCATATATTATATAAACCTTTATTTCTTAGTGATATCTAAGACAGATTGCAGGATTTTAAACACACTAATACCATGTACTGTTTTAAGGCAACACTAACTCAGATTTTCATAGAGACTTCATTAATAAATAAGATATATTCTGTGTATTAATGATTTTGACTATAAATATAAATTAAATACTAATTAATAAACTTACACAATTCCTGAGGGTATTGTGACTCCGAATATCCATTATAATAAGATATCAAATTAGAAAGACTAATTAAATTAAATACAAACACAAACAAGATTATACTTATTTTAATTTTATTCTAATTGATTTCAATATAAAATTATACATAGAATAGCTTTTAATATGTTTGAGAATAAAACAATAATATTAGAAATCAATAACACCAAATAATTATTTATTAAACTCTGCTTTGTTAAAAGCAGTATGCAAATTATTCACACCATATGCTATGTAAAAATTTATTTCTTAATGATATATAACACACATCGCAGGATTTTAAACACAATAATAATATGTGCTGTTTTGAGGCAAATCTATCTCAACTAGACCTTAATAGAGCCATTGTTAATGAATAAGATGCTAACTAAAATTAAATAATGATTATTTAATAACCATTGAGAATATAACGTAAATAACTAAGGGAATTATGACATTGGTGCTGATGTAGTTTCGGTTACAGACAGACAGACAGACAGACAATCTTCATTTTAATAAGATTTAATACTTTTTATCTTGGGAGTGGAAGGTTTTATTGTTTTTTTTTGTTTTTTTTTTTTATTTTACCTGGGACTTGGCTTACTGTTAAATTCTTTTGTAAAAAATTTGTGTAAATAATAATTTAATTCAGTAAATTTATAAAATATTATATTGATTTTATGTATCTATAGATGATCTCTCTTTTTATATGCATTTATGTTGTGAAACAAGGACGAACCCATAAGTGACATTCTCCTGTGGATGCACCACTTGGACACTTAGAGAAAAAGCTAAATTGTAACTACACTAGGATGCTGCATGCTGTCTTGAAGAAATCTTGAAAGCAGAACCCCACAAGAAATCAGCTGTACGGACACTTACTTCCTATCACACAAACCATCCGAGTAAGATGAACAAGACATGCTGGAGGAGCAAGGATGGCCTCATAAGAGACATTCTCCTGTGGACACTTAAATATGGACACACAAGTGTAGGTCAACTAGCAAAAAATCTACATCAATCAGCTCTGTCTGGAAGACCTGCTAGGGTGATGACTAATAGGGACAGGTGGTGAGAGAGAGCCATGTGTACTTGTGTTGTCAGCGCGAGCTGATAATGATATGGTTAAGAAATGTGAGTGAAAAATTGAAAACAGATTTGTTGAAATTATCTTTGTACAACCTGTTCACATCAGATATTATCAAATTGTTCTTAATTTCTTTAATTTCAGAATTTTATATATATATATATATATATATACTGTAGTGTGAGATGGTCACTATTACAGCTTTTGCTGGAATGGTGTACCAAAGGCAGTATTAATTGGTAGAGTGCTCAATATAAAATAGAGCTGTTATATAATATGATATATATAGGTTTTACATATCTATTTATTGGGTGACAAAGGAACATTCACAACATATTGGTTTCATGCGATGCATTCATCAGGTGAAGATGTTTCAATGTAAGGAAAATCGAAAAAAAATTTCAAAAATTCAATAGACATGGATGCGTATGATTGGATAAAATGATGTGTGTATGTATGTGAAGGTAAATTGAATGTATGAGAGTGTTCAGCATAAAGGTTGCGTACGCGTGGAACAGGTCACACATAATATGTTGATCTGTGAGTGTGTGGTATTTACAGTGTTACGTTTTGTGTATGTATGTATGATTTTTTTTTATCGGATGTGTAGGTTGTGTATGTTGTATAAGACGGTCGTGTTAGTTGAGGAGTTAGGTTGAATAATATTAATTTAAGGTTGCAAATGTTGTATATTATGGTGGGTGATATATATATATATATATATAATATATAGGTATGAAAAACACAATATGTTGTTAAGATGAAAATATTTTTTTTTTTTTTTTTATTGCTGATATTGACAATATTTCAATTTATTAAAAATCATCATCAGAGCATAATGATAATTAGGTCTGTTTTTGTACGTAAATGTTTTGATCCAGATTCTTCAAGAGAAAAACAGAAAATAATTTGAATTCAAACTGGAAGTATTGTTTTTCCCAAAAAGTGTGTATCCTGTGCGTTCGCTTTGTCTTGATCATTCGCTGCATCATGCTCTTTTTTGTTTGTTTTTTCTGTTTTTCTCTTGAAGAATCCTGGGTTAAAAACATTTACGTCCAAAAATGGACCTAACTATCATTGTGCTCTGATGATGATTTTTAATAAATTGAAATATTGCCAGCAATGAAAAAGTTATAAAATATTTTCATTTTAACAACATATTGTTTGAATTTTAGTTTCTAAGTCTAGATACTTTTCCTTTATATAAAGTGATTCTTTAAGACTCTTTTCCTTTTGAAATTAAAGATTTATTTTCTATAAACTTATGTCTCCTTTATTCAGGCAAAAGAATCACTTTATATAAAGTGATTATTTAAGAGTGGAATGCTAACAGTAAATATTTATTAAACTGAGAAAAAAAAAGACCAGATGGTCAGGACAATTGTATTACATCAATATTTCTAATGAAAATTACTTAAAATCATTTACCCCCCCAAAAAAATATTTTTGAAAATGTTGACATTTTACCCATATATATATTTACCAACCCCTCCGCACGAGCAGGATGCGACACAAGGTCAATTTCTTAAGCGGAGTTCAACAGGTTTGAATTCAGAGTTTTCCTTCTCCTAGACCGGTTGCCTAACCAAGGTTAAAGAGCCCAGTCTGCCCTACTATTTACCCATAGCTGGAGGGAGAGTAGGATTCATACCTTTCCCAAGGGTATTAGCGCTAAGTGAAATAATTGCCATGTCCAGGATTTGAACTCTGGTCGACGAGTCCATTTCCCATGACTTTAACCATTACACCAAGAGCTTCCTACATTTTACCCATATAGACCACTAGAAAGCATATAACTATCTCTGTAGACAGGCGACATAAATGAAATAATAATAAGGTTATCTATCTATACATATAAAGGGCTGTTGTGTGAATCTGTATTTCCGTAGGAAACTTCGAAAATAAAACAAGTAACAACAAAGTAAATATAAATTAAATATCACCAGGGCTTGGTTTTTGAGCAAAAATAATGAATGTTTAATTTATATTCGTGAAGATAATTAAAAAAAAATTAAATTTAGATGATAACAGCTTAGATTTTATTTGCATTTAATATTTTAAGTAGTAGACATTGAGTTTTCTTTTCAGAGTGGCTGGATCAACGCAACGTCTTTTTTTTACGTAGGGATTTTAATGGGGCATACTACCAGGATCTAACATGCGATTCAATAATAATGGATCTGTGGGACTTACCTTTTTTTGCAACTCTTCTACCCAGGCGACGCTGGGTAGTTGCTTCTAGTTACATATAAACCTCATCTCGTAAATTAAACATTTTTTTTTTTTTTTTTTTTTTTAACTACCTAGCTGAAGTACTAGTCAAGACTTGGAATGCAACTGTTTATTTTACAATGTTGTTATTTAAAAATTTACTGTGAACGGTTACCAGTCTATCCTACTATTTACTCATAGCTGGTTTGTTTTATTTTGTTTTACGGCATATCAACTTTGGTGGGTCATTTAATGCTGACAAAATTTTGAAATAATTTCATTTTTAATGGATACTCAAATTTTTTTTATAAACACATTTTTCTATTTAACCCATAGATGGGATGCTAACAGATACTACCACTCCACTCGTAGCTGGAGAGAACCCTGTGGGCTGGGGCTTTAGAATACACCGACTGCACCACTGCAGAGGGGTAAGACACCCCCAGTGGAGCCACCTGTTGGCTGTGGGTGGTGACCTGTGATGCTAAAGGATGGAACCAAGGTGGCTGAGAGTAGTCCATGACATGCAACACTCCATTTTAATCCTTACTTAGGCTAGACTGGCAGTCAGAGAGACCCCTTTGATCAATCGATCAATCATTCTTAATTGATACTCAATTTTTTTTATAAACAGATATTTTTCTATTTAACCCATGACTGAGGGTCTACATGTCCTGGGAATGATGTTCAACTCTATCTTATGGTGAGGTTCCAGTTTTGGAGGTTTGGGGAATGTGGAACACCCCTTCATCACCATTGCTCCCTGGTCCACTCTGACCCGGAGTGGTAATATCTGTTAGAGTCCCATCTATGGGTTAAATAGAAAAATATCTGTTTATAAAAAAAATTGAGTATCAATTAAGAATGAATTTATTTCAAAACTTTGTCGGCATTAAATGATCCACTGAGGTTGATATGCCGTAAACCAAACCAAACCAAACCGATAGGGACAGGTGGTGAGAGAAAGATAGATGGTCATAGGAGTCTGTGCTGTCAGTGCGACATTGTTGAAAATGAAGAATTCTTTTTTCTCAAGTGTGAATATTTAAATTACATCACATTCTGTAAATTTCAAACAAATATAATGCAATTTTTTACAGTTTCTGCTCTTAATTATTATTTTGTAAATTTATTCTTTCTTGCAAAAGAAATGGAATCTGAAGTAAATACGTTTTCAAAGTTTCATTGATTAAGTAATGTATCATTCTTAGATTTTCCAGTTATCTCCCTTGAAGACCATTTCTTAAAATTTGTTTGGTTTTTATTACAGGGTGTCCACAAATTTTAGATTAAGATTAATTCTTAACTACACAGAAGATGTTTGCTTCTCTCTTTTACAAATAAAAGGTTGATCCAAATGAAATCAGAAGTCATTATAGAAAAACCTTATTTTTCTATCATAAAACATAATTACAGTGTGATTATACACTAAAGATAAATGTATATAATTTGCTTATACATTGAAAATAATTGTCTATAATGTGATTATACACTAAAAATAATTATAATGAATTTATTCACTAAAAGTAATTATTTATTATGGGCTTATACATTGAAAATAATTATCTATTATGGGCTTATACAATGAAAATAGTTATCTATTATGGGCTTATACAATGAAAATAGTTATCTATTATGGGCTTATACACTAAGAATAATTATCTATTATGGGCTTATACATTGAAAATAATTATCTATTATTGGCTTATACACTAAAATAATTATCTATTATTGGCTTATACACTAAAAATAATTATCTATTATTGGCTTATACAATGAAAATAATTATTTATTATTGGCTTATACAATGAAAATAATTATTTATTATTATTTAAAACATTGAAAATAATTATGGGCTTATACATTGAAAATAATTATCTATTATGGACTTATACATTGAAAATAATTATTCATTATGGCCTTATACAATGAAAATAATTATCTATAATGAGTTTATACATTAAAAATGAATATATAAATTGTTATCCAAATTCTCTCTTATTCTTTTCCACCAATTACTTACATTGTTAATTGAAATGAAATAATGGAAATAAAAATCAATATGGACAATTGAATTAATAAACATGACTTTTATTTAAGCAAACATTTTAAAAAATTTTTACACAATGTCAGGGAATTATTCAATTAAAAAATAAAGTGTAAAATAGAAATAACAACCATTTATGTACGTAAAAGCTGACTGCTAACAACCAGCGTGGCAAGAACGAATGATGAAAATCTATCCAGTCTTATTCTGTCTCCACCACCTGCAAAAGAAAAGGAAAATAAATACAAAAGGTTTTAATTATATATATATATCCCGAAGCAATTGTTCTACGGAGAACTGCAATGTGGGAAGTGTCCGAGGCACAAGCCCAAAAAGTGTTTTAGGGATGCTATCAAAAACAACATCAAAACTCTCAACATAAACGTTCATGAGTGGGAGAGAATAGCTACGAATCGTGCAGGATGGAGAAAACTTGTCTATGATAGCTGCAAGGGGTTTGAGGTAAAACGGCTCAAAAACTCCATCCTGAAACGGTCTCTATGCAAATGGCACATGATGAACGTCATGGACACATTTCCTACATTTAAGTCGGACTATATATGTGATGCGTGTGGCAGGGCCTGCCTGACAAAGCTGGGTTTCTTAGTCATGTACGGTCACACACGAGAGGAAACCGAGGAAGAGGCTCATATGTATAACAGTGAATAAAAACAAAACTGAACGCCTGGGCACTGCGCAATCTCCGTCGAACTTGTAGAAATGGCCTTATTCTGTGAAGAAGTGGCAATCACCATATATATATATCCTCTTTAGATTTCGAGTAAGAATTGTTAAGAAAGAAAGAAAAAGAGTAGGGGAAAGATAGAGAGTGGGGGGGGGTGAGTTCGTGGAAGCAATAACACTAATCTGTTTCAATCGAACATAATGAAAAGATGGAGAGAGAGAGAGAGAGAGAGAGAGAGAGAGAGTTAAATGATTATTATACAAAATATTATGCAAAAGAAAATGAAAATAAATACAAAAGGTATTAATTCTAAATAATAAAAAAAATTTAAAAAAAGAAATCATCCCCTTTAGATTTCAAGCAAGATGGGTACAAATCTTTTAGGTTAACTTTTGATGTCTTATATCGCCTCATTCCACCCGGACGGAAGTCACATTCATTTTCCTAATCTACCCAAAACGATAGCCTTTGTTTAAATGTGATATTAAACATATTTAGAAGTCTTTGATTTAAGGGAAATAACAGGTAACTTTAAATGAAAAGGCCATTTTTAGCCATTTATTGATAAATCCTTATAGGAATTGGGCTGTGGACTTAATAAATTCTCAACAGGATGTTAAGAGTTAATACAACGAAATGCTTGAAAAAGAAAAGAAGTGAACTACTCAAGGATGTTGCATGCTGTCTTGAACAAATCCTGTACAGCCACATAGCTCTCGCCACACAAACCTCCCAACTAAGGTGTACAAGAGAAAAAACTGCTGGAGAAGTAAGAACGAACACATAAGTGACATTCTCATGTGGACACCTACGCATGGACATACCAGAATATGCCGACCAGCAAAGACTTACATTGATCAGCTTTGTGCAGATTCTGGATGTTGTGAGGAGGACTTTCTAAGAGTGATAACCGATTGGGACGGGTGGCAAGAGAGAGAGAGAGTGTAATGGGAATCCGTATTGCCAGTGCGACGTGATAATGATATTTAATTTAGATTTTGGACATACCTAGTATAGACCCGAAACTCCCCAGTGACCTAAGTATTGACATCAGTGAAGAGGCTCTCGAAATGTAGTAAGCAGCATATATTTAAAGATTAATTTTTTTACATAAGTTTTTTCCTTCAATCTCGTATCTGCATTGCTGTTACGTATCCCTAGGCCAATATATAAGAATTCATGAACTATTCGTAAAATACACAGAGTGAATCTGGAAAGGAGTCGGCCTAATAAAAAGTCAGGTTTACCGGTTGAACAGATATAATGTTGCAAAACTCGAAACCTGTATGGATACTGGAGTAACATCACTAATGATCACCTTTAGTGCATTTCGACGATGTTTACCAAGACTATATATATATATGGAAGGCTATGTATGAGCAAGGCTGGCCTGATCAGTCACCAATCTATGCATCGGCGGGATGGACTAATAAAATACCCTGTGCACCCTGGAATTGCCTGTAAATGTGGGAAGATGTGCAAGACTTTGACAGGACTAAAGAGCCACTTTCGTGCAGCTCATTGTTGAACTTTTTGAAGCTCACCATTATATTCTTTGAACTGTTGAACTTTAAAAAATTTTTTTTATCAAGCACATATTGAACACGAGTTTGCTGCCATCATATATATATATATAGTCTTGGTAAACATCGTCGAAATGGTGTTGCACATGCGCGAGTTGATAGCCAACACACACACACACACACATATATATATGTGTGTGTGTGTGTGTTGGCTATCAACTCGTGCATGTGCAACACCATTTCTTTTGGGGTTTTTTTTGCAAGCACTCAAGAGGCTGTGATCACGAAGATGACTTTTCATTCCACTGAGACTTTGGAAGAATCTATTACATAGTAAACATACTTAAGTGCCAGTAGCATTTGGCACTGTATCCTTGTGTTTTCCAGACCATCCCTGTAGAGACATACTCTCCCACATAAACTACATCCAGCAACATCCAAAGTGTCTCCACTTTGGATGTTGCTGGATTGAAATTCACCATTTCTAACAGCCCGTTTCAATTTTTGGCGTTTAATCCGGTTGGACCCAAATTCTTTTACACACTGGTAGATGGTGGCTCTCCAGGCCAAAATGTCGATACGGCAACACCTTCCCCTTTATTTAAATGTTGGCATCCTTCCGTCTACTAAAGACGATGGCGTAGTGTCCATTTTTTAATTTTTTTTTTTATATCTGCAACTGTGTGAGTGGCTGAACAGACCAATTTTTGAATGACAGTCTCTGGAGCAGTGACTGCAAACAAACAGTGATGCTTGCTGGAGTTGCTGTTGTCTCTCTTTCCTTTTGGCTCTCTTTTCCGTGGCGGCTTCTTTCCTCTCTTTTTCACTCCTTTTTGTTCCTTATCTGACGACGAGTCGCCAGGTCACACGGTCTTCTGCACAAGCCTCCCATGTGTTGGTGTTAATGTGGCATGTCTTCATGTTTCTTAAAGGCTTATTTAAACAATGTTATAATAATAAGAAAGCGTTTTAAATGTCTTACCTGTTAACGATTTCTTGCAAATGAAAGAAGTCGGTGTGTTGCAATTTAGATCGGCATATCGTCCCTCATAAAAAATGGCGGCGCAGTTTTCATTACCGTTTTTATTATCTGGCTGACCGTTCCATTTGCTGTTTAAAGAAAAAGGTATTTGTCACAAAATAAATAGAATGCTTACTCTGTTTCTCATTTGATCAATTGGACCATATGACCTTTAGGCACCCCTTCCACGATCTCGACTCACAAGAACACTTTTCTCATTTACACCGTCAAAATCCGGTTGTTTGTTAGGGGTTAGGGTTAGGGTTAGGGTTATAATTTTAAAAAATAAACCTCTAAAAATCGTCTGTTAACAATTAACTGGATTTTGACGGTGTAAATGGAAAAAACGTCCCCACGAATCGAGATCGAAAAAGGGGTGCCTAAAGGTCATATGGTCTGATCAATTTAACAGAAAATTTAACAGAAAAAAAAAACAAAAAAAAAACAAACAAACAAAAAAACCCTCGTAGAAACATGCTGCCTGAAAGCCACATTCAGGACCGTTTTTATAAGAGGGAAAAGGGGATAGACTTCCTCGGGCCCCCTTACCAGATGGACACCCATACTTCCCTTATAAGTAAAGTTGGCTAAGTAGTATATTGTAGGTATCAGCTGGACAGCGAGGGAGTCTGTCCCCTTTTCGCTAGCACTAGACCAGGGAGTATTTTTTGCTGAGATGAGCACCACACCTACCGTCAGCTCCTCACTTTACCGCATAGATCAGATAACCCAATCTGTGCAACTCATGTGCTGAGTTGGCAGGGACCAGTATCGAACCCGGAACCTTGCGATTCCTAGGCGGGTGCTCTACCAACTGTGCTAAACCGGCCCAAATAATGGTGATTTATTACAAGGTGGAAAGAATCTCATCATTTTGTATTTAATACAAACTGCAAAGATGTTGTAAAGGTTATTCTTACAGTCAATATAATTGAGAAAAAATACAATCAAACATTTTCTTCGGAACCTAACTTATATATTTTTGGTTATTTCCCATAAGTCTAACATAAACAAAGGGGAACCACTCTTGACTGATAAATTATTTATTCATTTTCCCATTAAACTAACCCTAGACCCTAACCCTAAACGCTAACCCTTAACCCTAACCCCATCTTCTTTTTTTCTAGTAGATCAATAAATAAATAAATAATTTATCAGTCAAGAGTGGTTCCCCTTTGTTTATGTTAGACTTATAGGAAATAACCATTTTTTTTTTTTTAATGAATTCATTTTACTTCAATTTTATTTATTTCTCATGTTCCTAATTTAATTTCTTTCCCTGTCGGCTGAGACAGAGAATACACTGACAGTACCTCTACAGAGGCATAAAATCCCACCCATGTAGCCCACTGTTGGTTGTGGGTGGCAACCCGTGATGCTTAAGGATGGATTCTGGGTGGAATTGGAACCTCACCCCTAGATGCAGTTTAACGTCATACCAAGAACACCGTCTTCTAGCACGTATGATAAAAAAGGGTTGGGTGTTTGCAATAAGATCAATCGGGTCGTAAATACCATATGGAAGCGCGTGGTGTAATGTTTAAAGTCATGGGAAATGGACTCGTCGCCCCGAGTTCATATCCTGGATGTGGTAATTGCATTTCACTTAGCGCTAATACCCCTGGGAAAGGTATGAATCCTACTCTCCCTCCAGCTTAGGGCAGACCGGGCTCTTTAACCTTGGTCAAGCAATCGTTCTAGGAGAAGGAAAACTCTGAATTCAAACCTGTTGAAGCTCCGCTTAAAGAAATTGACCGTGTGTCGCATCCTGCTCGGCAGAGGGGTTGGTAATATATATATAGGTGCTGGAACTTGACGTAACCAGCTGATTGATTGAAGGGGCCCGGAAGAGGATAGAAGCTTGGTGCCAATGTAAATAATATTTAGGGTTAAATTCTCCGTTTTTCTAAATCTTGGGCACCTCTTTGGTTGGTTGGTTGGTTGAATTTTACGGCATGTCAACCCTGTTGGTTTTAGGTAAACTATTTGTATTAACGACAATGTTTATTAAAATCTGTTATTAACAAAACTAGCAAAAAAATATGGTCTCTGGGCACAAGTATTTAAGTTTTGATATAATCAAATATACTGAATTAAAAAAGACTAATGAAATTAAATACGAACACAAAAAGATTACACTTATCTTTACTTTATTCTACTTGATTTCAATATGAAATTATACATAGGATTGTTTTAATACGTTTGAGAATAAAACAATAATATTATAAATCAATAACTAACAAGTAATTATTTATTAAACCCGAATTTGTTAAAACCAGTATGTAAAATACCACACTATATAGAATTATACATAGGGTTTAAAAAAATATGTTTGAGAATAAAAACAATAATATTAGAAATCAATAACATTAGTAATTATTTATTAAAAATGTTTTTTTATTAAAACTGGTATGTAAATTATTCACACCATATAGTATGTAAACATCTATTTCTTAATGAATATTTAACACACATCGCGGGATTTTAAACACAATAATAATGTGGGCTGTTTTGAGGCAAATCTATCTCAGTCTAGACCTTAACAAATAAGATTGTTATAAAATAAGATGCTAATTAAGTTAAAACAAGGATCATTTAATAAATATTGAGAATATAATGTAAATAACTGAGGGAGTTGTGACGTTGGTGCCAACGTAGTTTCAGTTATAGACAGAAAAATACATAATCTCCATTCTTCAATAAGACTAGTAACAAAAAACATTTTCAGGGCGGTGTAAAAATTAATTTAAAAAAGATATTGCTGAGGTGGTGTCAGATGGTTTTGTATCATAAGTAAGCAAAATCATCAATTCATTAAAAGAGTAAAAATATAAAACAATTTGAAATGGAAACTTAGTCCTGTTCCCCTCAAATAAAATGTTACGTGCATCTATTGATTATTAATTAAATAATTATTTTGAATATTTTACAAAAAATCGTAGGTCTTTATCTAGTATTATCTGCGTTATTCGTACTATTGTCCTCATCTTCATTGTTATCTGTATCTATAATATAAAAGAAAGTTTAACAATGAAGATGAGGACAATAGTCCGAATAATGCAGATAATACTAATCATCAAGCCTCATCTCAAACATTCAGAGATATAGTCTTATCTATTTGTAAACTTTTTAGTTAACTTCCTGTTATTGAAAAAACAAAAGAAAGAAGGGCGACATTAAAAAAAAACAATTTTTAAATTAAAATTTAAAAATTGCTTACTCAGATTTTTAAATTTATATAACACAGGGTTTTGTTTTATGCTATGTATTAACGATTTTGATTATGAATTAAATACTCATTAATAGACTTACGCAATCATTGAGAATATTGCGACGTATATGTATGTGGAGAGGGTCATCAGGTATAGTGTCGGCGGATTACAGGAAGCATGGAGGCTTTGAAAGATTCAGTGTTTCGGCAGCCTACAAACAGACGCGGAAAGCTTATTCCATGCCTCCGCAATTCTGAGCGTAAAGAAATGTTTCCGAAAGTCATGTGAGCAGTGCTGTTTTCTGACTTTGTAGGCATGCCCACGGTGTGTTAGAAAGATGGAGATCAAAGGTGCTCAAGGTTGCTGTTGTTAAGATGATTAATGATCTTATGAGCGTTTACCTGGTCAGTTGCCAGACGCCGAAGTTTCAACGAATCCATTCCCAGGGCAGCGAGACGTTCAGAGTATGGTAGATGCCTGATGGAGGGTATCCGTTTAGTTGCACGTCTCTGTACAGTTTCTAGGAGGTTAATATTCTGAACAAGATAGGGGTTCCAGAATGGTGATGCAAATTCCAAGTGTGGCCGCATCTAGCTTTGTACAGCTTTAAATAGATAGCCGGTGAGCGGTTGACAAAGGTCTTGCTGAGTGACGCCAGGACACCTCGGCCTTTTTGACAATTTTAGCGATGTGTTTTGTCCAACGTAAATCACTGCTGACAGTAATACCCAGATCAACGTTCACAAGAAGATTCCTTGATATTAGTGTTGTGGAGGGATATATGTATGATGGGTTTTTCCTCCCAAAGTGCATGGTGGTACATTTGTCCACAGCCAGCTTCATTGCCATTCAGTGATTCATTATTGCACTGTGTCCAGGTCTAACTGTAATAAAAATCTGCAGCATTCAGGATCTGTCTTTTTTTATCTCAAGTAAGCTTGATGTCATCGGCATATTTCAGTACATGGTATTCCTTAAAGTTAGCATCTATATCATTGATATACGCACCAAACAAAACGGGGTCAAGAACAGATCCCTGTGGTACCCCAGATGAAAATCTCATATGGTGAAGAGGTTTTGCCCAAGAACTGTAACTACCTCTCTCCAGTTGAGAACGAAGGACTTTAACAGTTAAAAAGATCATCCTTCACCCCCATTACAGAGAGTTTTGCCAAAAGTCTTTTGTGCGGCACAGAGTTGAAGGCCTTAGCAAAGTCAAGGTAGATAACGTCTACCCATGAGCCCCCATCAGTGAACCGGGTGATGTCTTCTAGGAACTGTACAAGTTGATCACAACAGCTGTGTTTGGATAAATCCAAATTGGGATGGTCGGATAAGACTGTGAAAGTTCCAGAAATTCCAAAGTCCTTCTCTGATGCAGGACTCCATCAACTTAGCAATGCAACTTGTAAGACTGACTGATAGTTACTTTTAAATTTTAATTTTAAATTAAAATTTTATTTTTTAATTATCTTTACGAATATAAATCAATTTTTTATTATTTTTGCTCAAAAACAAGCCCTGGTGATATTTAATGTGTATATATATTTACTTTGTCGTTAATGGTTTTATTTTCGAAATTTTCCTCCGGACACACAGATTCACACAACTGCCCTATATATATGTATAGATAGATATAGATATTCAGGGTTTCCTGTGAGATGGTCAGTTTGATATAACTTACATCAGTGACAAGTCCGGGGGCGTTCCATTATCATCGGCCCATTTCCAGACCCCTTCCATTTCGGTCGTTGAGGCCAGTCCACCAAGTTGCTGACGTCTTCGACAACGATGCAAATTGTGTTTCTAACCATTCCTGTAGAAAAGAAAAAAGACGAATTAGAATTTGGTATGTTCTTTCTAAATTTGATTGTAAGGATCATATTCTGTCTTAAAAGAGGAGAGAATAATCTTCAATGGGAATTAATCTACAGGGCGTTTTTAAACCCCAGAATTTTTCTATGTGTGTGTTGGTAAAGAGAGAAGAGAGAGAGAGAGAGGAGAAGAGAGAGGAGAGAGGAGAAGAGAGAGAGAGAGCAAGTGGTGGAGAGAGAGAGAGAGAGAGAGGGGAAGAGGGAGTGAGAAAGAGAACAAGTGTTAAAGTCAGGGAGTGAAAGAGACAAGTGTTAAAAGTCAGGGAGAGCAAGTGTGGAGAGAGAGAAAGAGCAAGTGTGATGAAGAGAGAGGGAGAGAGAGTGCGGGAAAGACAGAAAGAGCAAGTGGAGAGAAAGAGAGAGAGAGAGAGAGAGAGAGAGAGAGAGGAGAGAGAGAGCAGTGTGGAGAGAAGAGAGAGAGAGAGGAAGAGCAGAGAGAGAGAAGAGGAAGAGGGAGTGAGAAAGAGAACAAGTGTTAAAAGTCAGGGAGAGCAAGTTGGTTGGGAGAGAGGAGAAAAGAGCCAAGGTGGATGAGAGAGAGGGAGGAGAGAGTGCGTGAAAGACAGAAGAGCAAGTGGGAGAGAGAGAGAGAGAGAGAGAGAGAGAGAGAGCAAGGTGGAGAAGAGAGAGAAGAGAAGAGAAAGAGGAGGGAGTGAGAAAGAGACAAGTGTTAAAAGTCAGGGAGAGCAAGTGGTGGAGAGAGAGAAGAGCAAGTGTGATGAGAAGAGAGGGAGAGAGAGTGCGTGAAAAGACAGAAAGAGCAAGTGGAGAAAAGAGAGAGAAGAGAAGAGAGAGAGAGAGAGGAGGAGAGAGAGGGCAAAAGTGTGTGGAGAGAGAGAGAGAGAGAGAGGAGAGAGGAAGAGGGGTGAGAAGAGAAACAAGTGTTAAAAGTCAGGGAGAGCAAGTGTGGAGAGAGAGAAAGAGCAAGTGTGATGAGAGAGGGAGAGAGAGTGCGTGAAAAGACAGAAAGAGCAGTGGAAAGAAAGAGAGAGAGAGAGAGAGAGAGAGAGAGAAGGAGAGGAGAAAAAGCAAAGAAGACAGAAAGAGCAAGTGTGGAGAGAGCGAGTGTGGAGAGAGAAGAGAGAGGGAAGAGAGAGAAGAGAGAGAGAGAGAGAGGAGAGAGAAGGGGAGAAAAAGCAAAAAAAGACAGAAAGAGCAAGTGTGGAGAGAGCAAGTGTGGGGAGAGAGAGAGAGGAGAGAGAGAGGAGAGTGTGTGTGTGTGGTGTTAAAGCAGAAGAGCAAGTGTGGGAGAGAGAGAGGGGGGGCTAGTGTTAAAAGACTGGGAGAGCAAGTGTGGAGAGAGAAGAGAAGAGAGAGAAGAGAGAGAGGTGGGGAGAGAAAGAGTAAGTGTGATGAGGAGAGAGAGAGAGAGAGAGGGAGAGTGCGTGAAAAGACAGAAAGAGCAAGTGGAGAGAGAGGAGGGAGAGAGAGAGAGAGAGAGAGAGAGAGGCAAAAGTGTGGAGAGAGAGAGAGAGAGAGAGAGAGAAGAGAGAGAGGAGAGAGAGGGGAGTGAGAAAGAGAAAGTGTTAAAAGTCAGGGAGAGCAAGTGTGGAGAGAGAGAGAGAGAGAGAGAGAGAGAGAGAGAGAGAGAGAGAGAGAGAGAGAGAGTTTTACCTAACCCCTCCTCTTGAACAGAAAGCGACACAAGGCCTATTCTTAAACTGAATTTGATTGTCCATCTCCTATACGGTTGCCACACTAAGGTGACAAGCCCCAATCTACCCTACAGACCTGCTCAATTCAAACCTGTTTAACTCCGCTTAAGAAATTTACCCGTGTTCGCATCCTGTTCGTGCGGAGGTCTGGTAATCCTTTGGTAATCCCTAACTATTTCCTCGTAAATTCCTACCATAAAATAAACTGAACCCTCATTTTATGTCCGTGTTTTTGCAATAAATGTTTTTATTTTCTTGCACCCGTTATTTTACAATACTAAATATATTTTCTTTATTCATTTTATATTCACTTCAATGTGTATATTCTAAAAGTTTTATTTTTGTGAGAATGGTTGTTTTAATAGGGGGCTCATTTTACAATTTGGCATAAATTGGTTTCCTCCTTTTATGACCGTAGTTTTGTTTTTTCGTCGACGATGATTAAAATCTGACGTTTTTATTTTAGAGTACAAAAACTCCCCCCAAAAAAGAAACAAAAGGATACGTACATGCCAAACATTTACACACACACACACACACACACACACACACATATATATATATATATATATATATATGGGAGAAATGTGAGGAGGTTAATCCGACAGTATGTGGAGAAAGGTAGGCAAACATCCATTTTCTATAACATCCCGTGTTTGTCTACCTTTCTCCACACACACACACACACACACACACACACACACACACACACACACACACACACACACACACACACACATATATATATATATATATATATATATATATATATATATATATATATATATATATGAGAGTAAACAAACAGTATGTTTGAGATGGCGATAGCCGACAATTTTGGGGAGAATATGTAACTTTAAAACTAACCATTCTCACAAAATAAAAACTTTTAGAATATACACAATGAAGTGAATATTAAAATAAATAAAGAAAATATATCTAGTATTGTAAAATAACGGATGCAAGAAAAATAAAATATTTATTGCAAAACACGGACATAAAATGAGGGTTCAGTTTATTTTATGGTAGGAATTTACGAGGAAATATTTAAGGATTACCCCCCCCCCACATATATATATATATATATATATATATATATATATATATATATATATATATATACACGATAAAATCAAATCATCATTGTTATAAATTTTACTACTTATTTAATCTTATAATTTCCTATTATTCACACATGATTGTATCTTTTAATGTCATAGTTCGTGATTTGTGTAGTCACTTTATTTATCAGTGTCAGCAACAAATGTCTCGTAAAGCCGATAACAAAGGAAATCTATAACTAACAATAAACATGCAAACAGAACTAAATACATAATCGACATTTTATACGTACAAATAGATAACTTCACACTCAATAAGCAATGTAATTAATCCTATTTATTATAAGAGCAAAGTAGTTACACCAATATTATCGATAAAAAAAGACAACACCCCCCCAATATCAGCTAACAAAAAAAAATAAAAAATAAAATAAACAAACAAATAAATAAACAAACAAACAGAAAAAAACCCCAACAAAAACCCCCAAAAAACAACACAAACAAAACAACGAACAAGCATAGAAACCGCTACAGGATTAGGACTATTCATAGCTCAAAATCGAATTACTCTCTCTCTCTCTCTCTCTCTCTCTGACATTTGAACAGATATGCACGCCTAATTCATTAATTATCAACTAATTAATTTTCAAATTAGGTATGACTTCAATTAAGCACATATTCTCCCCAAAATTGTCGGCTATCGCCATCTCAAACATACTATTTGTTTACTCTTATATATATATATATATATATATATATATATATATATATGTGTGTGTGTGTGTGTGTGTGTGTGTGTGTGGAGAAAGATAGACAAACACGGGATGTTATAGAAAATGGATGTTTGTCTACCTTTCTCCACATACTTGTCGGATTAACCTCCTCACATTTCTCCCATATATATGTGTGTGTGTGTATAAATGTTTGGTATGTACGTATCAACTTATAACTTGGAAAATATAAGATTTATTCTATGTATTAATGATTTGCACAATAAATCAAATACTCATTCATAAACTTATGCAGTCCTGAGGGTATTGTGACGTAAGTAGTGACAGTTTCGGTTACAGAGAGACAGATGCCGAATCTCCATTATAATAAGGTATTCGAAATAAATATACCTTTTCTTCTTTGTCGTGAATCGTCAGTCTGGTGACGAAGTTGCTCTGTACAGCAGGGTCAAGTTCATTGCACCGGGTTGACACTTCAAACCAAGTTCTTAAATCTTTTGTATCAAGACCGGAACTGAAATAATAACAGTAATTCTTGTGTCGAATCCATTTCTTGGGTTTACTGGGACAATGTGTCTCTGAAAAAATATAATAAGAAGAAGAACTGCCTTTATCAGATGTATTTCGTGAATTAGGCTATTTGTAAATAGTAGGACAGATTGGGTTCTTTAACCTTGGTTAGACAACCAGTCTAGAAGAAGGAAAACTCTAATATGATATAATATAATAATATAATAATATTGTTGGAATAGCGGCCTACAGTCTATGAGGAAAAAGATAAGTTCACAGAATGTAAAGACGAAAGGGAAAGCACATATACTTTTAACCTTATTTATTCACACTAGCAAATATATGCACCCTCCGGGTGCAAGTATTTAAGTTTTAATATAATAAAATATCATGTTAAATTAGAAAGGCTAATGAAACTGAATAAGAATTCAGATAAAAATATTTGGAACAGAGGGGGTATAATCGGAAAATAGAACAACTTTGAAACTAACTGTTCCACCATTTTCACTTACTCCCGTCTTTCAGTGGTAAATTTCCCTAATTTAACTATTTAGTTAAAATAGGAAGAAAAGAATAAAATTACAGTTATTTCTTTATGTTAATAGATTTCTGTTAAGATTTATCCCCGAGATTTTTGCTCATATTTATTAAGATAAAACCAAACAATTAGAAATCAATAATACTAAGTATATATTTATTAAAATCAAATTTTTTTAAGATTAATATGCAAATTAGCCTTCCCATTCACACTGTAAACCGCTATTTCGTTGAATATATAAAATAATTGCATGTTATTAGTATGTAGATATTGTTAACAGTCTTAATGATGTAAAACAATTTTACTAATAATTGAGGTTTAAATAAAAATAAAATCATGGAGAATGTGTGTAAATAACAAAGGGAATTGTGACTTGTGTAGTTTCGGTTACAGACAGACAAACCCACAATCTCCATTATAATAAGACTAGCAAAATATGCACCCTCCGGGTGCAAGTATTTAAGTTTTGATATAATAAAATATCATATTAAATTAGAAAGGCTAATGAAACTGAATAAGAATTCAGATAAAAATATTTGGAACAGGGGGTATGATTGCAAATAGAACAACTTTGAAACTAAATATTCCATCATTTCCATTACTCCCCTGTTTCATTGGTAAATTTCCTAATTTAACTATTAGTTAAAATAGGAAGTAAAGGATAATATTACAGTTATTTCTTCTTGTAAATAAATTTCTTTTTAAGATTTATCCACGAGATTTTTGTTTATATTTCTTAAGATAAAACCAAACAATTAGAAATCAATAATACCAAGCACATATTTATTAAAATAAAATTTTAAATATCAATATACAAATTAGCCTTCTCGTTCAACTGTAAACGCTATTTTGTTGTATATATAATACAATTGCATGTTATTAGTACGTAGATATGATCAACAGTATTAATAATGTAAAACAATTTTTATTAATAACTGAAGGTTTAAAAGAATGAAATCATGGAGAATTTGACGTAAATAATTAAGGGAATTGTGACTTGAGTAGTAATATAGTTTCGGTTACAGACAGAAAAACACACAATCTCCATTATAATAAGATATAAACTCAACAACAGTCAATATAACAAAGTACTTAGGGGCAGTACTTACAGTTCATATATCTCCCTCGTTGATGGGGTGTCAGGTTGGGTCTACAGTTGTTACTCCCTCACTGAGGGGAAGGTTCCTTCAGTCACAAGAGACTGAGACAAGAGCTCGTTTGTACGAGGCTCACACGTTGGTACCAAAAACCGTAAAGAGGGTTCTTCCCCCAACCTGACAAGGGACGTTACCTTTTCTACTTCCTGTCCCCGAAGGCACATGAGAGTTCTAGTCCCTACAATATAATATCTCTAATATAATAAGAGGAACTGCCTTTATCAGATGTATTTTGTGAATAAGGAAATTTCGTGTAATAGTCAACTTTTGTATTTTTTTTTTTTGCCATATGACTTTTAGGCACCCCTTTTTGATCTCGATTAAGAAAGGACATGTTTTTCATTTACACCGTCAATATCCGGTTGTTTTAACAGACGATTTTTAGATTTTTTTAAAATTAGGAACTAACCCTAGCCCTAACCCAATATCTGATTGCGTCTTGCCAACTGTCTATAGGGAGGTTTCTCTTGATGTTATCTTTGTATCTGAGTTTTTGTCTACCGATTCCATGTGACCCCTCTCTCAGTTGAGAGTATAGAATCTGCTATAACAATAAAGATGACGACAATGGTCAGAAAAATCAAAAGGGAGTTTAAAGGAAATCTTTCCACAGATTATCTACAATGTATCATTTAAAAAAACCTTTCGTATGAAGAAAGACTTATGAAGATTGACTTACCAAGTTTGGTTTATCAACGAACAAGAGGAGATATGATTGAAGTCTATTAATATACCCATTTTATTCAACGGACTCTGATTTACTAAACATTGCTCAAAATATCAATATCATGGGTCATAAATTAAAACTCTTTAAAAAAATTTTGTAAAGCAAATGCAAGACAAAATTATTTTAGTAACAGAGTGGTGAATACATGGAATAAACTACCATCATCAGTAGTGAATGCCCCATCTTTAAACTCCTTTAAGGCAATGTTAGATAATCTGTGGAAAGATTATGAATATTCTGTGGAATTAAAATGAATGTTTATAAGGAACAGTTGGCAGGTCTCAGACTGGACCATATAACCTTTAAGCACCCCATCTGCGATCTTGATTCATAAGGACATGTTTTTCATTTACACCGTCAAAATCCAATTATTTGTTAACAAGATTTATAAAAGATTTTTAGAGATTCTTTTTAAATCATAAAACTAAACCCTAACCTTAACCCTAACCCCTAATCCTAACCCCTAACTCCTAACCCTAAGCCCTAACCCTAACCCCTTACAAACAACCGGATTTTTACGGTGTAAATGAAAAGCATGTCCTTATGAATTGAGATCGCAGATGGGGTGCTTAAATGTTATATGGTCCCTCAGACCTAATATACTAGCTGAAAAAGATATTATCCGCGCAAATTACTATCAAGCAAGAAACCTGAGAGACATCTTTAAGAATACAAACCTTGAAAACATTTTAAATTTTATAAAAAAAAAGCAACCTTTTCAACAAAATATAACAGAACATAACCGAATATCTCCATAGAATCACTACTTTAAAGACTGAAATCCAAAATAACATTTTTGGCATTAAATGACCCACAGAGGTTGATATGCCCTTAAACAAAATTCAAACTCAAATTCAAACTCAAAAAGATATTATTATATAATACAAATTGGAGGCCTTATTTTTTGGGGATTACCCTGGTTAGTTTTTATAGGAAATAAACGGAACAAAATTATAGTTTCTCACTCTCGTCCAAGTAAAACTGGCAGATGTAAGCGGCTTTCTCGATACAATTTACATCTATAAAAGTCCCATCGTTTGTTATTTGCGTACAATCTTCCTCTTCATTATGATTATCCGGTTCTTGATTCCAACGTCTGAAAGAGAGAAAACATGTGCGGATTAAAAAATACAAAAATAAAAATAAAATAAAAAGAACAAACTCCCATGGGGCCTTTCACCGGAAATTCGATCTGCGCATGTCCGACAAAAAGGACTTATTCCCTTCACCAAAAAGAATCCCTCGGTCATTCTAACCGTAATTGGGTATAGTTGGTCCTGTTAGCCAGGGAGATTTTTCCATCGCTACAGGCCACTATGACCCCATTCAATAAAGCCTGAGTCGTAAAGCCACCTTCTGCCTTTGTCTATTTCCTTTCTCGTTCTTTGAATACCTTACATTTCAACTCACCAGCCCAGAAGAAGAAAGACCAAGCTTTTATTGGGGCTAAGATACCAGCACCCAACAAACTTAACCTAAGCCCCATAAACGAAAGAGGAAAATCTAAAATTCTTTATTTGCCTTGACCTGTTAAATTTTAAAACAAAATGGTGGAAATGTGGTCTTTTGGCGCTGTGGACACCTAAAATTTTAGCTTGCAACACACACACACACAAAAAAAAATAATTCAACCGAGTGACAACTCATGTAGCGTAATCTATGGTAGCATAGATTATTGACAACACTCTTTAGCGAAAATGGAAAGTTACAGACCGTTGGGGAACATTTGACCCCAGAGGCGGGAAAACCGAAAAATCACGTGAAGTCACGTGAGAGCTAGTTAGATCCCCAGTTCCAGTCAGGATGTTGGCGGAGAGAGATGCCTCTCGCCTTAGCTGGAACTCAACTGCGCGCGCTGTGTTAGATAGTGAAGGCACTTAAGTTAAGAATAGAGTTTTAAAAAGTAACATGGCGTTGTTGGTTGATGCATGCATTGGTTAGAAGACCGGCCAAGAGATGAAGAACCAACAACAAGATAGAATCCAACATGGCGAAAAGAAATAGAAAGAAGCAACAAGCAAGAAAACTAGGCGATCACGAATGGCCAAAGAAAGAAAGAAAGTAAGTTATGCATCTCATCTCTCTGATACTCTGTCTACCTCTCTCTCACTCTCCCTATCACATAAGAATATTGTTTATATACCCGCAACATAGGAAGCGCGTGGTGTAATGGTTAAAGTCATGGGAAATGGACTCGTCGCCCCGAGTTCAAATCCTGGACGTGCTAATTGCATTTCACTTTGCGTTAATACCCTTGGGAAAGGTATGAATCCTACTCTCCCTCCAGCTATGGGTAAATAGTAGGGCAGACTGGGCTCTTTAACCTTGGTTAGGCAACCGGTCTAGGAGAAGGAAAACTCAGAATTAAAACCTGTTAAACTCCGCTTAAGAAATTGACCTTGTGTCGCATCCTGCTCGTGCGGAGGGGTTGGTAAATATATATATACCCGCAACATATGTGTGTATATAACATTCGTAACTAGGAAGATTTGTAAGTCAAGGCACCAGCGTATTTGAAATTTAACATTGAAGATCTTAAGCAATATGTGAAAATCAGAGGTCGACTTATACACAAGATCAACTGGTTTAAACAAGAAGCTGGATATCAAATTTGTAGAATTTTGACACACTCCACCTTCGCAAAAAAGTAACTTACCTAAAATAGCCTAAAATAATAATAGTAAAAAGTTAAGTGGTAGGAGTGACCTATTGTTGGTATCAGCCAGACAGCGAGGGAGTCTACCTTCTTTTCGATAGCATTAGACCAGGAATATTATTTTTACATCTCGGGTGAAGCGCTATGTCTACCGTGAGCTCCTCACTTTACACAAGCTGTCCTACTCATGCCCTGGGTTGGCGAGGACCTATATCGAACCACATTTGTGATTCCTTGGGGAATGCTCTAACAACTGAGCTAAACCGGCCCTTAATGTAAAATAGTAAAGAGATTAAGTTTTAATGTTCTAATCGGTATAGCGAAATGTTAAATTATAGGGCCCATCAGCGTAAGTTGGAAAAATATGAAGACCTATGTGAACAGTGCGTCAGAAACGGATGGATAACAAATGTATTTCCCATCGAAGTCGGATGCTGGGGATTTATTACCAACTCAACCTCGACATTTTTGTCTAAACTTGGACTTTCTCCACCAGACAAGAGGAAATACATAAAAAAGATCAAGGAGAAAGCTCTAACCGCATCAACGTGGATATGACAGTCCTATATTGTGACATCAAACCGACAAAGTCTGGTGGTATCGTGAGATACTGCTGGGGCGCTCTGGGTTAGTGGTAATGATGCTTCGGCCCCGAAACCATGCCTGAACCCGAGTCATCATCTAATGAAGGCTTTGCTGGTTGCAATGCTACTGTGTAAATAGCAGTCATTGTATGAAGATTATAATTTATTAAACGATAATCACATATTTTATTATTTCTTTTGGTATAGAGGTAATGGTTTTTTAAACGACTTTTTAACCCTTTTGAACTGAAATTACGGTATTGTTTATCTTCCGGAGTAAGCTTATGGTTTTTAAACGGAAATTACATGTTTACATGTGGGTAATGGTTAAAGTCATGGGAAATGGACTCGTCGCCCCGAGTTCAAATCCTGGACATGGTAATTGCATTTCACTTAGCGCTAATACCCTTGGGAAAGGTATGAATCCTATTCTCCCTCCAGCTATGGGTAAATAGTAGGGCAGACTGGGCTCTTTAACCTTGGTATGGCAACCAGTCTAGGAGAAAGAAAACTCTGAATTCAAACCTGTTAAACCCCGCTTAAGAAATTGACCTTGTGATGCATCGTGCTCGTGCTGAGGGGTTGGTAAATATATATAATCGATACTGCGTAATGTTAAATTATAATTTATTAAACGATAATCGGATTTTTTTTATCTGTATAGATTAATGATAGGTTTTTCTTAAACGACTTAACCGTTGTTTCCTTTCGGTATAGCGTATTAAGTAAGTTTTAAAAGAAATTACGTTTACAATGGGTTTTTTTCCTTTTCGGTATGAAGCATTTTATTTTTTAATTTTAAACGAGATTAAGTAATAATATGTTCTAATTGTAATAGTAAAACGTAAATTCATTTAAGCTTTAAATTAAATAATTTGTAAATTTTACATTTCTTGGCTTAAATGATATATTCGTAGCTATCGTATATGCATGTGAGTGGGTATGTGAGCGGGTGTATATTTATATTTACACATATACGTATGTAGATATGTGTGGGTGGGTATATGTGTATATATGTGTAGGTATGTATATTTTAGAACTTTAACCAGGATTTTAACTATGTATTTTAATGGGCGTTGGCGTTTCTCGCCCAAAACTGATTACATGGATAAAACCGGTTGTGGTTGTCATAGCGTTTCTTAACTAGTTTTGGTTTTTAATTAAAATTTGTTTAACCTAAACAGGCATAACTGTTGCATTTCAAATGAATGATGCGACCAGTTCACTATAAAATATAAAAGAAAATCAAATAAGGAAAATAAAAATGTATATAAATTGGTTTGGTTTGTTTTGTTTTACGGCATATCAACCTCAGTGGCCCATTTAATGGCGATAAAGTTTTGAAATAAATCAATTCTTAATGGATAATACAATTTTTTTATAAATACATTTTTCTATTTAACCCATAAATGGGACCCTAACAGGTACTACCACTCCGGGCCAGAGTGGACCAGGGAGCAATGGTGATGAAGGGGTGCTCCACATTCCCCAAACCTCCAAAACTGGAACCTCACCATCAGATAGAGTTTAATGTCATTCCCAGGACATGTATACCCTTAGCCACCGCCTTCTAGCACCCATATGATAAAGAGGGGTTGGGAAAATCATATAAGTGCTAGGGCTTGACATGACCAGCCGATTGATCGGAGGGGGTCTCCCGACCGCCCGTCTAGCCCAAGATAGGGCCAAAGTGGAGTATTGCAAGTCATAGACTGCTCATCCACCTGGGTTCTATACTTAAACATCACGGGTCGCCACCCGCGGCCAACAGGTGGCCCCATTGGGGGAGTCTTACCCCTCTGCAGAGGTGCAGTTGGTGCATTCTAACGCCCCAGTAGAATTGGTAAGGGGATGGTATCTGCTTACCTGGTATCTGTCAACTCTTAATCCATATGAAAAGAAAAATGTGCCAAAGTTCTCGAAGAGAATATATATATAGACCATGCCGCGATTTGATTGGTATTTGCAACAACCAATCAGGAACGTGGTAGAAGGGTAACACTCATTAAATATCAATGAGAGCCAAACAGTTTCTGACGTTCAAGGAGGGCGGATCAGAGTTCAATCTTCTCTGATAGGGTCCGCCTGGAGAGGGGAGTCTGATGTTGTAAGACCCGAAACTCCCCGGGGAACCAGGCTTTGACATCACTGATGACGCCCTCTAAAACGTATTAAAACACATATTCAATGACTAACTTTTATTTATGGATATTCCAAGTCTCTTATTAGATTTAAGTACCGAGCAAGTCTCCGCATGGCTGTTGTGAATACCTGGGCCAATATTCTATTAAATTAAAGATCTACTCGTAAAACTACACAGAGCAAATCTAGGAAGGAGGCGGACTTACAACACGACAGGTTTACCAGTGGAACAGAGAATCGTTGCGAAACCCAAAATCTGTAATGATGCTGGCGAAACATTACCAATTGTCCGACTTTATGCACCTTGACGATGTTTTGCAAGAGCATATAAAAAATTTCTAGCAATGCCTAGTGCACCCACCTAGGAATTGCCTGGTTCCGGGTTCGATACCGGTCCCCGCCAACTCAGCGCATGAGTAGCACATATTGGGTAATTGATCTGTACGGTAAAGTGGGGAGCTGACAGTAGGTGTGGCGCCCCACCTCAGCGAAAACAATCTCCCTAGTCTGGCACTATGGAAAAGGGGATAGACTCCCTAGTTGTCCAGCTGATACCGACAATAGGCCACTCCGCAAACTTTACTTTTACTTACTTTATCATGAAAAGTATGTAAAAAATGAAAATCTATTTACCTATCTATACATATATAAAGGACAGTTGTGTATATGTGTATGTCCGGAGGAAACTTCGAAGATAAAACAATTAACGACAAAGTATATATATATATATATATATATATATATATATACATTCACTATCACCAGGGCTTGGTTTTTGAGCAAAAATAATGAAGATTTTATTTATATTTGGGAAGATATTTAAAAATTAAAATTTGTATAGTAACAGAAAGTAATTGAATTATGATGTTGATTGATTGAATTCCTCCTAGTTCTTTTATAAACCATTATTTTGAAACTTTGTAGAGTTTTTAAAAATCTTTTTTTGAGACTTTTAAGTTTAAAAATAAAATTTGAAAACCAAAATACGTTTTTATACAAATTTTAATGTGAGCGTTATTTGAACCTCTCATGTCAAACGGTTAAATTTTCCTCCTTTTTTCATTCAACAAAAATATCTGCTCTGATGAAGACCAGTGTTTATAAAGTGTCTTTTACAATTGAAATCATTTTAATTTTAAAATGATTTCAATTGAATTGCACTTTATAAACCCCACAGGTTGAAACAGACGTTTGTTAGCACAATATTTAATATTGTTTTTTCTGTTTCTATACCCCTCACTTAATAATGAATATAAACAAAGTTTTAACTTACATCAGGGACGTGTCAGCCGATTTTCCATTGACCCATTTCCATGAGGATCCATCTTTATTAAGTCCTGTCCACCATCCGGACTGACCTAGTTTATATGATTGCCATTCAATCCAATACTACTGACCGAGAAAGAAAAACAAAAAAGAAATATTAGTTTGACGAGCAAAAAAAAAAAAAAAAAACAAACAAACAAACAAAAAAAACAAAAAAAAAAAACAGCCCAGCGGTCACAAATGTTACAATTTATGAGAAGTCATGAATTGTGAACAGACCTGTAGCTAGAAATATTTAAATTAACGTCTATTTGATTTAAAATGAAGGGGTCAGTTACTCGCCGATTATGGACGGTTAGTGACCTTTTATTTGAACCCTTAAAAACGTGCCATGACAGACATGTGAGATAGTTTTAGTTTTAGTTTTAGTTAAGCAGATGCGGCCCGGTTTTCAAAGAGTGCACAAAGTATTGTTGGCTCTCCCGGGATACATAGCTTCTTTGTTTAATGGCATATCAACCTTTGCGGATTATTTAATGCCAAAGCCATCCTTGCAGAAGAACAGTAGAGGTACTATCTAACCAATAGCTAGGGAGGTGAGGGGGTTCATACCTTTCCCAAGGGTATTAATCTGAAAGTGAACATTATAGAGCTTTCATATCTTTCTTGGCCTTGATGGCCAGGGTGTATCCTTTTTAGGCTATTTGTTCTTGCCCTGGGATTACGACGCGTTCTCCTTTCAACGTTGTCTTGGAAAGCCCCAATTCCCTTTCTGTGGTTAAAGTAGGGTTTGCACTTCAGTAGTAATTGATCTACGAGACTAGCTTGCTAAGCATTACACTACGACGGGGGTAACTACCTGTGTAACAGTGTTATATAAGATAACATGTAAATTTGAAATGTAGTGATACTTACTTTTTCATCTACGGAGTTTACATCCAGAAGTTGAGAGTCCCAGACTTTGCAGGTGTCTCTTGCTTCTGACCACGTGGAATTCTGCGTTTTGGCAAAATAGTAGCAGTAACGGCCGGCTCTTATCCAGTCCGAACTGGCACAGCCCAAGTCCACATATTCTTATGAAAAAATAAAATTAAGATTAAAAAAATAATACTATTTATCTGAATGTTTTAGATGAGGCTTGATGATTAGTATAAGTCAGCCCAGCCAGAGAACATGGCGGCCAACCTAGAAGAAGCAGTAAGCAATGAGTTAGTAAGCAGAAGTGTAATCAAGTAAGAACTATTATCTCTAATCTAATCAAACTGTCTCTCCATTATATACACAAATCATGTTAGGGGTATATAACAGTAGTTTCATATTATCTGTGTTATTCGGACTATTGTCCTCATCTTCATTGTTATTTGTATAACGTTTCGGCCGATGTGCCCTCAGGCTTCCTCAGGTATTTCTTGTCGGACTCGGGAACCTTTTTTTCGGACTCGAGAACCTTCTTGTAATCGGGAACCTTCTTGTCGTAATCGGGAGCCATCACGGAACTTTGAACCTAACCCTTTATTCATTCCACGGGGGTATCCTGTTCTCATTCCACTAACCATAGCTGGGGTAGAGGCGTTAAGCTGTGTTAATTATTATTCTATGTTACTGCTGCCCTTGACCAGGATTGAACCTGCAGTCTAAGAGTTAACTGTCACTTAGAACTGTCTTAATCTAACTCCTTTATCCACTAGGCCATGTGTCCAATTGGACAATAAATAAATAAAAATCAACATAATACATATCAAGCCTCATCTCAAAGATTCAGACAAATAATTCATAACATATTCAGCATCAATCTCTGCATTACCAATTGAATCGAAGACGACACATTTTTTGGTCAGAAAATTAAAATGGAAAGTTTTTTGGTGGTCCCCCATCACAGTTTAACTACAGTTTATGAATGAACTTTTTGCGAATTGGGTTACTGTTTAGGGTTTCAGATTGTTTTTAATTATGTACTGCTTAAAAAAGTAAAAACAAACCCAAATTACTATACATTTAATGTTGAAAAACGAATTTTTAAAACCAAGTTTAACTGAAATTATACATTGCAATACTAACACAAACAACTGAGACTAATGTGTCTACCGTTGGATTCAATAATTAATTTCAATGGTTAATCAAATGTATAGTAATTCTTTTAAAGCAATACGTAATTGAAAAACAACCTTAATCCCCAAACCTCTAAACCATAACCCAATTCGCAAAAAGTTAATTTATAGACTGTAGTTAACTTTCTGTTTTAATTTTCCGACCAATTTGCAAGTTTAGCCATTTTTTGTCCTGATGATACACGAGGTTAGAGTGTCTATACATATATAAAATGCAGTGGTGTGTATGTATGTATGTATGTATGTATATGTGTATGTCCGGATGAACACTAGTAAAATAAAACAATTAACGACAAAGTAAATATATATACACATTCACTATCTTCAGATCTTGATTTGATTTATATCCGTGAAGATAATTAAAAAACAAAAATTTAAATAGTAACCGCATAGATTTTTTTTGGCATTTAATATCTTAAATAGGAGACACTGATTTTTCTTTTCAGAGTATCTGTGCACTTTTTTTTCTGACGTCCCACCAGGCCGGATCAAAGCAAGGTCTTTTTTACATAGGGATTTTAATGGGTCATCCTGCGAGGATTCAATTCACAATTCAATAAATAATTGATCTGCGAGACTAACTTATGCCCCCCCCTTCTACTCAGGCGACGCTGGGTAGCCGATTCTAGTACATATATAAAGGGCAGTTATGTGTATGAATGTATGTGCGTGTGTGTCCGGAGGAAACTACGAAAATGAAACAATTAACGACAAAGTAAATATATATACACATTTACTATCACCAGAGCTTGTTTTTTGTGCAAAAATAATGAAGATTTTATTTATATCTGCGAAGATACTTAAAAATTAGGGCCTGAATAATAAGAGAAGGGAAAGTCATAGGTGACGTTCGATTAGGTGATTAAAACTTAAATCAATTATGTAAGACCAAAACAATCAATGGATCTGCGAGACTAATTTTTAATTATCCTCGTCTACCCAGCCAACGCCGGGTAGCCGCTTCTAGTTAAATAATAAAATGAAAACAACCTCTCAAAAACAGATACATGAAACGTATCAAAACATTCATTACTATAATCTATTGAACCATATAACCTTTAGGCACCCCTTTTTAATTTCGATTCAGAAGGACATGTTTTTCATTTACACCGTCAATATCAGGTTGTTTTTAACATACGATTTTTAGAGTTTTTTTAAATTATAAAACTAACCCCTAACCCTAACCCCTAACCCTAACCCCTAACAAACAACCGGATATTGACGGTGTAAATGAAAAACATGAATCGAGACCAAAAAGTGGTGCCTAAAGGTCATATGGTCCAATCTATATTTACCTCTGATGGCTGGCATCTCACATATATAATAAGCCTTTCCGTCACAGTGCTGGTCTCGTATAAATCCACCGGTGTGCATCACTGCACAGTTCCTCATCTGTTTTCGATCCGGATTAGGTGCAGCATCCCACGTTCTGTTGACAAAAAAACAAAAAAATTATTTGTTGGAGGTACGTGATGTAATGTTTAGAGTCGTACGAAATAGACTCATCGACCCGAGTTCAAATGCTGGACAAACCTACAGTTCACATAGCGCTAATACCATTGGGAAAATATGATTCCAACTACGGCTATGGGTAAATAGTAGGACAGAGTGGGCTCTTTAAACTTGGTTAGGCAACCAGTCTAGGAGAAGAAAAACTGAATTAAAACCAGTTAAATCCGCTTGGGGTGGTCACTACTAGAATAGGCTTAGTCCTATCATCATTCATTGGCATTTCAGTCTCGGAAGACTATAATAAAGTTTTTGTGCCCCTGAAGATACAGCGCCTCCTGTGACTGTGAAGTCCGATGTTTGAAAAAACATTCTCGACCACATATGTCGTATTTGAAGTCTGTCCCTGAAGATGTTTATGTGCCGGTGCTTTGTTGTCGCTGCTTTCTTCTGGACCTTCATGGTGTTGCGTCAGGGTGACTTCTGACATGATCAATCCTCTACGGAGAGTCTGCCGCCACCGAGGGCGGTCCTGAGCCAAATTTTCCCAGCTGGAAGGGGCAATGTCAAAGCACCTAAGATCATTCTTGTAGAATTAATAAGTGATCTACTTCACTAATAACTAAATTTAGAAATCGAGATTAAAATTTGGTATTTAAAAAAAGAAAGTGATTTAACAAAGTTTAAACCATGTTCATTGTCTCAATCAGTAATAGGAGCTTAGAGATGATCTTGAGATACTACCAACCGACTTGTCGACTGGGACTCTGGAATACGCTGACTGTACCTCTGCACGACGATTGCACAGGGTACATCTGCTGGCCATTGGTGGAGAGGTTATTTTCTATAACTCCAACCTAAAAAAGGGGAACCACTCTGAATGAATTTTATCTGTTAATTAATCTACCCATTATTTCCCCATTAAATTAACCATAAACCCTAAACCTTAACTCTAACCCCATCTTCTTTTTTCCTAGCAGATCAATAAATAAATATATAATTTATCAATCAATCAAAGTGGTTCCCTTTTTTATGTTGGAGTTATAGGAAATAACCGGTGGAGACCTCTGATGGAATTATGGTGGCTGCTCATTCTATGGCATACAACACTCTACTTTGACCCTTACCTGGGTCAGAGGAACAGTCGGTGAAACAACCCTCCAATAAATCGGCTGATCACGTCAAGCCCTAGCACCTATATGATTGTCCCAACCCTATTGCTCTTATGGCAAGTCCCAACCCTTTTTATCATATATATGCTAGATGGCAGTGGCTAAGGGTCTTCATGTTCTGGGTATGACATTAAACTCTATCTGATGGTGAATTTCTAATACTGGAGCTCTGGGGAATGTGGAATACCGCTTTATCACCATTACACCCACGTCCACCATGACCAGGAGTAGTACTTGTTGGGGTCCCATTTATGGGTCTTATCCCAACGCTTTTTATCATGTATATGCAAGAAGGTGTTGACTGAGAATCTTAGTGTCCTGCGTATGACGTTAAGCTGCGTCTAGTGGTGAGGTTCATATTCTGGAACTCTAGGGAGTGTGAAGACTTTTTCAATTTAACTATTCATGGGACACTATAACATGCTTAACATCTAAGTCTTTCCTTTTCATATAAAGATATTTTTGTCTCTTATTCTTATGTTGTATTTCTATTCTATTAAAATTGCTCAGGAAATGAAGGTTTTGTAACAAATCGAAACGTTTTAACGTCGATATCACCATTTACAAATAAATTTATATTTTGGAATACTTTGTCCTTTTTCTTATTCACCCCCACACACATTATATATATATATACTAGCTAAAGTACCCGGTCCATGACCGGACTAAAATGAAATTTGGATCACCAGGGAGTGAGAGAGAAAGTGGAAGACAGTAGTTAGAGAGGGGGTAAGAGGAAAATAATTCTTGAAACTAAAATCATTGAGAATTTGTATATTTCAGGATTTGTATTTTCTGTTTTATAGTTTTAAATTATTTCATATTATTATACAACAAATTGAAAGTATTCGTTTGTATATTTGTTTGTTATTGTTTTAAATTTTTTGTACATGACAACAATTCACATTTAGTTCTTAATTGCATGTTGAGTTTAAAAAGAAGCTGAGAATCGAAAATTTAAATTCTTCGTATTGCAATATCTATTTTTGCTAAAACCTAAGATAGTATTATAGGGACCACCAATTGATCAGTTTAGGCCATCTTGAATAAAACGGAAATATTTTGTTATTATTTATAATTAATTGATTTTTCATAGAATTTAAAAAAAAACTCTTATCGTAACTTGTTTTTAGCTACGTTAATTTTCAGTTGATTTAACAGTGCAAAAATGAAAACATTGTTTTTCAATCATAATTTTCATTATTTCCGTAAGCTGAAAAAAAGTTAAAAAATCATCAGGAGTTTATTTAATGTTTTTTCTTTCAAATGGAAAAAATTTTTTCAAGAAAATATTAATTTTTCTGCAAGTTTCATAGTGTTAAATATAGGAAGGGGGGTAAATTTCACAGGGTAAAATTGGTGGTACCTAGTATTTTAAAAACATTGTTTAAAAACGTTTTGGTGGACCTGATTATCTGGACTCCCCCCCCCCATCTATTTTTTTTCCTTCAGTTGATTATTATCGATTACACACCAATCTATCAGATTGAAAAAAAAAATTCTTAACAATTCTTTATTATTTGAGTATTCACGGGTGCTCATTTCCTCGTATAAGTGTATAGTAAATTGATCCCCCATATCGGAACCGCTTGAACGGAACCCAAATTATTTATTTATTTTCCCATTAAACTAACCCCAACCCCTAACCCTACCCCCCCCTAGTTAAAATTAAGTTTTATTACAAAATTTGTATTAATTACAAAACATCAATTTTCATAAAAGTTCAAATGTCACCTATGAAATCTCTATTTAAACATGCCAATTTTTCAGAACTGAAAAGTTGCACTATAAACTCAGCGATGTTTATTGACTTCACAATAAAGAGTAAAATCATAAAACTTAAAATTTAATTTGTAAGGCAAATTCTGAGAAATATTTTAAATTGTATTTTGAATAATAATTTAAATGTTGGTTGTTAGTTGTTTTGTTTTATCAACTTTTCGGGTAATTTACTAACGAATCATGTCATTTTGATAAACAAAGCGCTTACAATTTTTCGTACTTACATATAATTTTTTTTTTAAATGTTCCAATAACTGGATATTGTCAGATAAACTTGAAATAAATTTCGTCTTACAAATAATTGACTACTTATCTCCAGTCGGCCTTCGACTAAAGATAAAACACCGGATTTTGTCCGTATTAGTAACCTTTGTTTTTTTTTTTTTATCGTGGTTTGAGAAAATAATTAGTTAACGAACCAAAAGAAAAACAGTTTCTAAGGAAATTCGTCAATCTTATTGTTATTTTTAACCCTTTAAAACTCTAACAATAAAAATTAAATAAATAAATTAAAGAATTAAAAGTCATTTTATTCGAATGAAAATCTTAGTTTAATTTATACAAATATGTAACCGTACTTACGACGTAAACTGATTTTCATGATACTGTTATTTACGGATTAAAATATTTTTTTAATAATGTAACCGTAAAGCGTGCATTTTGATTTTCTACAATTTTTATGCATTACAAAAATTAAAATTAAAATGAGTGTACTGTACAATTTAAGAATATGGACAAACTCGCTGTAAAAAATAATTTAATCTATAAAAACACTTATTCAGAAAGACTATTTCATCTTATTACTAAAGATATAAATATTTTAAAGATTAAAATCCTAAATAGGTAAGAGATTCCGATCTGACTGTTATAGACTGCACTGCTTGTATGGCAATAATCATAGGCAGCGTGGCTATCCGAAGCCATTTTTTAAGTTTTTAACTCGCTGTAAAAAATGATTCAATTAATAAAAACTCACACAAATTACATATTTTGAAAGAGTATTTTCTTATCTTTCTAACGATATAAAAATTATTAAAGACTGGACCATAAATAGGCCATAAATTCGGAGCTGAACGGCTTAGACTGCAAAATTAATTCATTAAAATCAAAACTTAGCTGCTGTTATCGCTTTAACAATAAGCAGGCAGAGACAATATTTTATTATCAGGAGGGGCTGATATACGGACAGTTCCGCAAATTGGGTGATTTTGGATTAATTAATCGATTAAATCCCTTAATCAGTAAAAATCAATAACCAAATTTGGAATTTTTCTTAGTTAGAACGATATCAATGTGTATGCAAGATTTTGAATCTGAGTGACCTCCCGTTTTTTTGTTATACGTCGACACGTACATACCAAAATCTCTGTTTTATATATTAGATATATATATATATATATATATATACATATATATATTATATATATATATATATATATATATATATATATATATCTAATATATAAAACAGAGATTTTGGTATGTACGTGTCGACGTATAACAAAAAAACGGGAGGTCACTCAGATTCAAAATCTTGCATACACATTGATATCGTTCTAACTAAGAAAAATTCCAAATTTGGTTATTGATTTTTACTGATTAAGGGATTTAATCGATTAATTAATCCAAAATCACCCAATTTGCGGAACTGTCCGTATATCAGCCCCTCCTGATAATAAAATATTGTCTCTGCCTGCTTATTGTTAAAGCGATAACAGCAGCTAAGTTTTGATTTTAATGAATTAATTTTGCAGTCTAAGCCGTTCAGCTCCGAATTTATGGCCTATTTATGGTCCAGTCTTTAATAATTTTTATATCGTTAGAAAGATAAGAAAATACTCTTTCAAAATATGTAATTTGTGTGAGTTTTTATTAATTGAATCATTTTTTACAGCGAGTTAAAAACTTAAAAAATGGCTTCGGATAGCCACGCTGCCTATGATTATTGCCATACAAGCAGTGCAGTCTATAACAGTCAGATCGGAATCTCTTACCTATTTAGGATTTAATCTTTAAAATATTTATATCTTTAGTAATAAGATGAAATAGTCTTTCTGAATAAGTGTTTTTATAGATTAAATTATTTTTTACAGCGAGTTTGTCCATATTCTTAAATTGTACAGTACACTCATTTTAATTTTAATTTTTGTAATGCATAAAAATTGTAGAAAATCAAAATGCACGCTTTACGGTTACATTATTAAAAAAATATTTTAATCCGTAAATAACAGTATCATGAAAATCAGTTTACGTCGTAAGTACGGTTACATATTTGTATAAATTAAACTAAGATTTTCATTCGAATAAAATGACTTTTAATTCTTTAATTTATTTATTTAATTTTTATTGTTAGAGTTTTAAAGGGTTAAAAATAACAATAAGATTGACGAATTTCCTTAGAAACTGTTTTTCTTTTGGTTCGTTAACTAATTATTTTCTCAAACCACGATAAAAAAACCCAAAAAACAAAGGTTACTAATACGGACAAAATCCGGTGTTTTATCTTTAGTCGAAGGTCCGACTGGAGATAAGTAGTCAATTATTTGTAAGACGAAATTTATTTCAAGTTTATCTGACAATATCCAGTTATTGGAACATTTAAAAAAAAAATTATATGTAAGTACGAAAAATTGTAAGCGCTTTGTTTATCAAAATGACATGATTCGTTAGTAAATTACCCGAAAAGTTGATAAAACAAAACAACTAACAACCAACATTTAAATTATTATTCAAAATACAATTTAAAATATTTCTCAGAATTTGCCTTACAAATTAAATTTTAAGTTTTATGATTTTACTCTTTATTGTGAAGTCAATAAACATCGCTGAGTTTATAGTGCAACTTTTCAGTTCTGAAAAATTGGCATGTTTAAATAGAGATTTCATAGGTGACATTTGAACTTTTATGAAAATTGATGTTTTGTAATTAATACAAATTTTGTAATAAAACTTAATTTTAACTAGGGGGGGGGTAGGGTTAGGGGTTGGGGTTAGTTTAATGGGAAAATAAATAAATAATTTGGGTTCCGTTCAAGCGGTTCCGATATGGGGGATCAATTTACTATACACTTATACGAGGAAATGAGCACCCGTGAATACTCAAATAATAAAGAATTGTTAAGAATTTTTTTTTTCAATCTGATAGATTGGTGTGTAATCGATAATAATCAACTGAAGGAAAAAAAATAGATGGGGGGGGGGGAGTCCAGATAATCAGGTCCACCAAAACGTTTTTAAACAATGTTTTTAAAATACTAGGTACCACCAATTTTACCCTGTGAAATTTACCCCCCCCCTATATTTAACACTATGAAACTTGCAGAAAAATTAATATTTTCTTGAAAAAATTTTTTCCATTTGAAAGAAAAAACATTAAATAAACTCCTGATGATTTTTTAACTTTTTTTCAGCTTACGGAAATAATGAAAATTATGATTGAAAAACAATGTTTTCATTTTTGCACTGTTAAATCAACTGAAAATTAACGTAGCTAAAAACAAGTTACGATAAGAGTTTTTTTTTAAATTCTATGAAAAATCAATTAATTATAAATAATAACAAAATATTTCCGTTTTATTCAAGATGGCCTAAACTGATCAATTGGTGGTCCCTATAATACTATCTTAGGTTTTAGCAAAAATAGATATTGCAATACGAAGAATTTAAATTTTCGATTCTCAGCTTCTTTTTAAACTCAACATGCAATTAAGAACTAAATGTGAATTGTTGTCATGTACAAAAAATTTAAAACAATAACAAACAAATATACAAACGAATACTTTCAATTTGTTGTATAATAATATGAAATAATTTAAAACTATAAAACAGAAAATACAAATCCTGAAATATACAAATTCTCAATGATTTTAGTTTCAAGAATTATTTTCCTCTTACCCCCTCTCTAACTACTGTCTTCCACTTTCTCTCTCACTCCCTGGTGATCCAAATTTCATTTTAGTCCGGTCATGGACCGGGTACTTTAGCTAGTATATATATATATATATATATATATATATATATATATATATATATATATTTCTTGAAAACTAAATGTGCAGTATACCGTGCCATAGTTCTCACAACCCTCCTGTACATCGCAGAAGCCTGGACGATATACAAATCAGATGCCCATAGACTACATGTCTACTACATGCGCTACTTGCGCAGTATATTAAATGTCAGGTGGTGGTAAAATGTTTCAAACAGGACCATCCTGGAGAGAACTGAACTCCCAAGCATGCATCAAATACTTGTCCAACGCAACCTGAGATGGGCTGGCCACCTAAACCATTTCATCTCAGTTGGCAAGACTTGCGGATGACAGACTACCAAAACAGATTCTGTACTCTCAACTGAGAGAGGAATCACGTAGAATCGGTAGACCAAAGCTCAGGGACAAAGACAACTTCAAAAGAAACCTGAAGAACTTGAATATCCCCATAGGCAGTTGGCAAGACGCAACCAGAGACCGATTAAATTGGAGGAAAATGATTCGCGTGGTGTCATCATCGGATATGATGGCCAACAAGTAGTAGTAGTAGTAGTAGTAGTAGTAGTATATTCTTGGTGATGAAGTTCATTCCATGCGAGTTTTTCTGTTGTGATAAAGGTCATTTGCAGTGAGAGCTCGATGTACATTGTTTTAGGTGTGTGGATGGACAGAGCAATATAAATAAACAAATCAAGGAAAAGACTTTAAATTTGTTTCATGTAATAATCTAGTTCAACTACGAGTTGAATTTGAAATAAATTATTATATGAAGCAAATTTAAAGTCTTTACATTCATTCTCTCTCTCTCTCTCTCTCTCTCTCTCTCTCTCTCTCTCTCTCTCTCTCTCTCTCCACACACACACACACATACACGCACACACATATATATTGTTGGAATATTTGTGGATATAAGATGTGCTCCAATTCCACACCTGGATTCATAGACTAGCCAAGGTCATGTGGTTTATTCCCCTGGCCAATCACTAGCCATACTAAGTGCCTGATACACTACTTAAACCCCCACACTAGCCATAATTTTAATTGCACTCATTGAGGAGAGACTTACAATACTCAGGATTACCAGACGATTACCAATACTCAAGACTCTTTACCAAGGGATTACCAAGGATCCAATTCCACTGGACAAGCGCTCTGGCTTAAGGCCTACAGGATGGCCCAAAAGATTGTATATATATATATCATGTCACGCTAGTAGCAAGGATATCCATGACAATCTCTAACCAATCATTCCTATCATTCATTACTCTCGGGAGGTCCTCTGCACATTATCTAGTATCCGCACAGAGCTGGTCAATGTAGGTCTTTGCTGGACGACTCACCCTGGCGCACCCACGTGCTGGTTTACACGGGAGAACGTCACATGATTTCGTCTTTGCTTCTCCAGCAGTGCATTAACTTCGCTTTCTGTGGATGACATATTACTACCTAGGTATGTGAATTGTTCCACTGAGTTTAGAGGCTTAACGTCAAGTGTGGAGATGCCTCCTTCATTTTTAAAACACGTGAACTCAGTTTTATCGGAGGAAATTTTTTTTTTTTTAAATTGCTGATAATTGAAAAAGCTTACATAATATTCATATCCGCGTCTGTTTCGTCTGCCCAGACAAACGTCCCTTCTATTTTTTGGTCGTTGAGGCCCGTCCACCAAGGAATCGCCCCATTTAGCTGAGACATGGCGTCTAATTTTATGAAAGACTGAAATTAAAACAGAAAGTGGAAATAAAAAAGAAGAATACATTCAGATTATGTTTGAATGGCGAAAGAAGAAACTGTGGGGAATTAGAATAAAATTGAAATAAAAAAGAAAAAACTCCCATGAGCCTTCACCGGAAGAACACTCCGAGCATGTGTGGAAAAAAGGACCCACATCCGACCCCAAGGGAATCTCCCGATCATTCTGACTTAGGCCTTAACTGCGTCTAGACACTACTACTGACCAGGGACATATTTCCTTGCTACGTGGTGGCTATGACCTGTGAATAAAGCCTAAGTCATAAAACCACCTCCTGTCTTTGTCTGTATTTCTCTTCCCTTGAATTCTTTTCTTTTCAGCACGACCACCAAATAAGGTGGGG
>CM042157.1:71068558-71078558 GCA_023376005.1 Doryteuthis pealeii
GTCCAACCTCTCTTCATCTCGGCAGTACCGTGTAAACTTTGTAATGTCAGAGCCATGCCGTGGGGAACTTAAGTTCCTGGTAGGGTCATCCAAGGTGGACAGGTCTGGCACCCAATGGTATTAGGACCACAACCCACCCAAAGGGGCTCTTGCGAAAATCCAAAGGGCGTCTCCATCATCATCAGGAATCAACGGCTTTTTGCGAACTTGTCATTCTATGGAAATATAGGGCAAACAAGAGCATCTCCTTTTCCTGACCGAGATATGCATGCATGGTTTGGGGACCGCCTGTGAATTTCATATTCGCTTGATATTCCTTCCATGAATTCACCACAGGTGAATTCATTGGTTGGAACCGGCTCAATAGACCAAGGACGAATGCCGTTATAGAACAGAAAGAAAATACGAGACCATCTAGACCACAGGATTGTGAAAAAAAGCAACACAAACTAAGATGAAAAACAACTATCAAATCGTTGGGTATTTCCATGTTAAATCATCCATGCCATGTAACTCACCCCCTTCAATTTTTCTGAAAATGTAGACCTTATTCAATGGCTGAACGGAAACACTTAAACCATAAAAGTGCAAAATTTTAACTGATGTTGTAGCTTCGGTTCTGAGCAAAAGCCAAACGACATTTTTGGTACAAATAATATTCAATATACTAGCAAATATATGCACCCTCCGGGTGCAAGTATTTAAGTTTTAATATAATAAAACATCATATTAGATTAGAAAAGCTAATGAAACTAAATAAGAATGCAGATAAAAAGATTTGAAACAGAGGGGGTATGATTGAAAAATAGAACAACTTTGAAACTAACTCTTCCATAATTTTCCATTACTCCCGTCTTTCATTGGTATTTTTTTCTAATTTAACTATTTAGTTAAAATAAAAAGAAAAGAATGAATTTACAGTTATTTCTTCTTGTAAATGGATTTCTTTTAAGATTTATCCCCGAGATTTTTGCTCATATTCAATAAGATAAAACCAAATAATTAGAAATCAATAATATTAAGCATATATTTATTAAAATCAAATTTTTCATATCAATATGCAAATTAGCCTTCCCGTTCACACTGTAAACCGCTATTTTGTTGTATATATAAATACAATTGCATGTTATTAGTAAGTAGATATGATCAACAGTATTAATAATGTAAAACAATTTTATTAATAATTGAGGTTTAAATAAAAATAAAATCATGGAGATTGTGATGTAAATAACAAAGGGAATTGTGACTTGAGTAGTGATATAGTTTCGGTTACAGACAGACAAACCCACAATCTCCATTATAATAAGATGTAAAATAATAATAAAATTTTTTTTTCATTGATGCAGTGCCACAGCAAGATTTTCCCACCAATTGATTTTGCTATGAAAAAATAAGAAATCATTAAAAACTTAAAATTAAGTTCCCCACGGCATGGCTCTGACATTACAAAGTTTACACGGTACTGCCGAGATGAAGAGAGGTTGGACTTTAGAAATGATGTGTTTGGTGGTCGTTGAGCAAAGAGCTTCCTTCGCCCTTTTACAGGACTTGTTTTTCGTTTTAATGGCATCTTTAGATTCCCTGGTCTAAAAAGCTATAATAAACCAATTTGTAGGGACTGGGAAGCTCTAAAACTCATTTTACAGACAAAAATAGACGACAAAAGCAACTCAAATTTAATCTAAAAATTGACATAACTAGGCCAGTTTTTGGAATTGGAAGCTCAAATTTGGGGATTTTCTTACTTTAACATCGTCCATACCTGGACGAAATTTCAGGAAAATTAAATGGGGGTGGGTGACAACTTTACTTTTTGGAGGGTGATTTGACATAGAATTATCCCGTTGTTTATTTACCATTTCATCCATGGAGGAAATACTCAAAAGGTCACTTTTCATTTTGGGTGCAAGGGAGCGACACTTGGATCGTGCGTCTGACCAGGATACTCTCTCGGATTTTAGAAGCACATCGCTTACGTACAAACAAGTGTTGTCTATCTGCTTCCATCCAACATCAGTCGGACAATACTCCTCTGAAAAAAAAAAATGATAAAAAAAATCGATATTATTATGCGGAAATTTTATAGCAAGTATAGGATAAACTCCTATATTTTAGCTTTAGACAAGACTCAAACTTTTATCCCATCCGAGGGCTGATCTCCGACGGGTGACGCCTTAACCATGTGCGCCACTTGAACTGTTATAACCAAGAAGAAATCCTATCTACTACATAAATGAAAAATTCTTTCTGTTGGTTGGCTGATTGGTTGGTTTTACGGCATGTCAACCATTGTTGGGTTATTTTATGCCGAAGACATTTTGTTTTATTCATTTTTGATGGGTATTGTTGTATCCGAGATGTAGGAATAACAGAAATGATAATAAAAACAGGGAAATTGTTAACAATAACAATACTTGTTTTATTTATTCTCACTGACAGGGAATACAGTGGATGGGTTTGGATTAGAGTTCTAGCTTGATGTTAGGATACAAGTGTGTCACCTGCTCGGTTCTGCTCTGCTGTGCAGTCTGTTTCCCCCTCCTCTTTTCAGAGAGTCCGGTTCGAATCGTTAGGGGGAGATAACTCTCCCTAACAGGTATTCAGTTTTTTTTAACTCAATTTTTAAAACATTTAAAAAAAAAAAATTTTCTCGATTTGGCCCATAGATGGGACCCTAACAGGTACGACCACTTCGAGTATCGTGCCCTACAACTTCAACACAACATTATAAACAATACGAAGACATGATCTCCGTAGAAATCAGAAGAAAACAAAATTAAATATAAAGATAAGATTTATAAAAGTCATACATTTCTTTACAGTTTGTAATTCAATGTTATTTGTCGTTTGTTTGAAATCCCACGTCGCAATAATGTTGTAAAGTTGGAAAAGTTGGCCTTTAGCATGTGTTACATAATTATTAGATACCTAATATTTATGGCAATAGTGTAGAAATCAAAATGGCCGTTATAAGCTACAGCCCACGGCCTTGAAGGATGAGTAACAAGGCTTGACCTCAATCCTAACCTTCCGGCAGAGAGGACCCCCTCTTCCGGTTTAGATAGTAAGTAAGTTTCAGGCAGTTAGAAGGTAGGAGCCGAGCTTGTAGGATGTAAGTCTCACCTGCGCAGATGTTTGGGTTGGGGATTTAACAATAAAGTAACATCAAAGTAAATCGAAGTCTTGTGTTTATTACCTAAAAACTAACAATGACACAGGGCTTCTGATAAGGAGAAATCCCTAACAGAAACCAGACCCGAAGTCCCCAAGAAAGTCCAGACCTTAGAAGAGACCAGACCAAGATAGATGAAGAAATAGCAAAGCGGACCAGAAGAAAATACGACCAGAAGTAAGAAGTAAGAAAAGGGTATACAACACATGTAGCGAGCCCTCTTTTATTTCGAGCTCCAAAATGGATACTTTAGTTTTTGGCGCGAAGGCGCTCTCTGACCTATACTGCCAACTTTCTTGGAATTTAACGGCGCCGATGTCGTAGGAAAAATACCACATGACTTGCCCTATCCAATCAGGTTCCATAAATCACTTAATTAATTTGGGAGCCTCGTTTGTACAGAATTGTGAAAAGTGTTCTGAATTTGAAAAAGGATTTATTTGTTGGAGCCTCTTTTATATTTTGCTCATTGGTCGTAAAATATAGGAGTTTATCCTATACTTCTTAAGCATTACTCTATCAAACTTTTTTCACGGTAGGCCGGATAATTGAAAAAATAACGAGCGTGGGCCACATTATTATTGTGTTCAATGCTTGCTAACAAGAACGAAAGCTCTGAGAAAAAGATGTTAAACAAAATTCATCTTTCCATGTTATATTCATGGATTAGGGGCGTAAGATGCACAAAAACAAATTTAACCAACATATCTATTTTCAAAACATCAAAAAACGCAACATTCAAATACCATCGGGGTTATTTCCTACAAGTCCAACATAAACAAATGGGAACCACTCTTGACTGATAAATTATTTATTTATTTTTCCATTAAACTAACCCTAAACTCTAACCATAGCCCTAACCCCGTCTTCTTTTTTCCTAGTAGATAAATAAATAAATAAATAATTTATCAGTCAAGGGTGGTTCCCCCTTATTTATGTTGGATTTATAGGAAATAGCCACCGTCGGCGAGCCTGATAAAATGTCTTCGCGGGCCGGATCTGGCCGGCGGTCCGTTGTTTTGATGAGCCCTACTCTATGGTATAGCATTTGACTTACATTTTAGAACAATTCTGTTAGCTACTTACTTGTCGATGTCATTGTGTATTTACAAATATAACCGTACTTTAGATTGCAATTTTTGTCACTAAAGTTTCCGTTTGAATATATAGCTCCACAATCTTCCTCGTCGCCGATTTTCCCTGTTGTTGGTTCGTGTGTCCATGGCCTAAAACAGAAGAAAAATAAATAAATAAATAAATAAACAAGAAGAAAAATGAACTTCAAATTGTCGGTAGATTATCAGTTAAATTTGTTGGAATTATTTTGGTATATAAGGTGTGCTCCAATTACCCACCTGGGTTTATAGACTAGCCGTAGTCATGTGGTTCATTCCTTCGCCAATCACTAGCCATACTGTGTGGCTGATGCACTACTTAAACACTGACCATAGTTCTACTAGCACTCACTGAGGAGGAACTTATAATACCCAGGACTCTTTACCAGAAGAACCAAGGATCCAATTCCACTGGACAAGCGCTCTTGCTTTAAGCCTACAGGGGACCATATGACCTTTAGGCACCCCTTTTGCGATCTCAATTCGTGGGAACACTTTTCTCATTTACACCGTCAACATCCGGTTGTTTGTTAGGGGTTAGGTTAGGGTTAGGGTTAGGAGTTAGTTTTATTATTTAAAAAAAAACTCTCTAAAAATCGTCTGTTAACAATTAACCGGATTTTGACGGTGTAAATGGAAAAAATGTCCCCACGAATCGAGATCGCAAAAGAGGTGCCTAAAGGCCATATGGTCCCCTACAGGATGACCCATAAGATTGTAACAATTTAAAAAAAAATGAAATAGATCACTAAGTAGGCCTGAGTCTATTCTAGTAATTACCAGGTTTGAATTCAGAGTTTTTTCTTCTCCTAGATTGGTTGCCTAAAAAATTAAAAATTAAAATCTTATTATAATGGAGATTGTATGTGTGTCTGTTGTAAACGAATCTACGTCACCACCAACGTTACGATTACCTTAGTTATTTACGTTATATTCTCAATAGTTATTAAATAATCATTACTTAATCTTAAGGAACATCTTATTGATTAACAATGTATCTATAAAGGTCTACCTAAGATAGATTTGCCTCAAAACAGCCCATATTATTAATGTGGTTAAAATCCTGGGATGTGTGTTATATATCATTAAAAAAACAAAACAAATGTTTACATAGTATATGTTGTGAATAATTTGTATACTGGTTTTAACAAAACTGTGTTTGACAAATAATTACTTGGTGTTATTGATTTTTAATATTATTGTTTTATTTTCAAACGTATCTAAAGCAATCATGTGTATAATTTTATATCGAAATCAATTAGAATAAAGTAAAAATAAGTGTAATATTTTTAGTGTTCGTATTTAATTTCATTAGTCTTTCTAATTCAATATAATATTTGATTATATCAAAATTTAAATACTTGTTCCCAGAAGGTAATGACCCTTGTATTCGTCTGATATGGTGGGGTGTCTGTAAATACTTACTTGTGCCCAGAGGGTGCATTTTTTTCTAGTTTGTTTAAGGCCCTTATCAGTCATGGTGTTATTTTTATGAATGGACACAAGAAGAGCGTCCCGTAGAAGAATGTATTGTTGACTTAATTAGGGGAATGCTATTTGAAAAGAAATGAGTTGAACGCTATTTCATTATTGAAAAGAGTTGGAGAAAGAAATCAAAAGAACTTAGGGCACTTAGAAAGAAGTGAAAAGCGGGAACGTTTTCATTTCTTTCCTTTGTCCACGAAATAAATAGAAAGAGAAAAGAAGGACAAAAAAAAAAATGAACAAAAAAAAAATCAAGAGGAAAGAAGAAAAATAAAATAAAATATAAGAACGAACGAATTAATAGGTGTGAAAAAGAGTAAATAGAGAATGAAACGCATAAAATTGTATGGGACTTTGAGATACAGAGAATGGGAATTGTGCAAGAAATTCAATTTTCGCCATACAACCAAATGGTATATGCACAAACCTAAACCTGTCCTAGAGAACGAGACGCATAAAATTCTCTGGGATTTCGAGGTAACGACGGATCACCTAATCCCGGCCAGGAGACCGGACCTAATACTGATTGACAAGAAAAAGAGAACCTGTCGTCTCGTGTATTTTGCTGTCCCGGCCGACCACCGAGTGAAAATGAAAGAAAGCGAAAAGATTGACAAATACTTATACCTAGCCAGAGAACTGAGAAAACTGTGGAACATGAAGGTGAAGGTAGTACCAATCGTAATTGGTGCCCTTCGTAACCATTGTGTTAGTCTATTGTGTTAGTATATTGTAAATCTATTGTGTTAGTATAGCATTTAATTCTAAGAATAACAGCAACAAATAAATGAATTAAAACATAGTTTAATTCTAACAATTTATTAAAGAATAATAAACCTTATCCAAGTCAGAAGGCCAGATCTGATATTGGTCAATAAGAATAAGGGAACTTGTCAACTAGTCGATTTTGCCGTCCCGAGATGAAAATGAAAGAAAACTTAAAGATAGACAAAAACCTGGACCTTGCGAAAGAAAAAAAAAACAAAAAAAAAACAACAACAACAAAAAAACTGTTGAATAGGAGGGTGAAAGTGATAACATTTGTAGATGTTGCTCTTGGAATGGTCCTCAAGACTTTGGAAAACAGATGAGAGGAATTGGAAATCAGAGGAAAGATCGAGACAACATCTGAGTTATATTTGCCTAAAACAACCCATGTTATTAGTACATTTAAAATTCTGAAATGTGTCTTATATATCACTAAGAAATAAAGGTTTACTTAGAATAAAGTGTGGTTAATTTGCATACTGGTTTTAACAAAACCAGGTTTGATAAATAATTAGTTGATGTTATGAATCTTTAATTGTTGGCATCCTACTGTTTGCTAAAGACGATGGCGTTATGTCCAATCCTTTTTATGTAGATAGAAATAATTGGAGCACTATGCCATCGTCTTTAGCAGACGAAGGATGTCAATAATTAAAGATCAATAACACCAAGGAATTATTTATTAAGTGCTAGAAGTGGCTACAGGGCATCGCCTGGGCAGAGGGGTTTTTAAAAGTTAGTCTCGCAGATCCTTTATTACTGAATTGTGATTTGGATCCCCACTGGATGCCCCATTAAAATCCCTATGTAAAAAAGACCTTGCGTTGATCCAGTCACTCTGAAAATTGAAATTTATGTCAACAATATTAAATGGAAAAAAGTTCCATGTTGTTATTATTTAAATTTTATTTTTTAGATATTTTTAAGAATTTAAATCAAATCTTCATTTTTTTTTCTCAAAACCTAAGCCCTGGTGATATTTAAAGTGTATATATATTTACTTGGTCGTTAATTGTTTTATTTTCGAAGTTTCCTCTGGACATACATATACACACAACTGTCCTTTATATATGTATAGGTAGATTGATTTTTGATATTATTGTTTTATTCTCCAACATATTAAAACCAATCCTATGAATGATTTTATATAGAAATCAATTAAATATAATTAAATTAAGGGTAATCCTTATATATGCATTCTTATTTAATTTTGTTAGTCTTTCTAATTTAATATATTTCATTACATTAAAACTTAAATACTTATGCCTGAAGAGCGCATATTCTTGCTAGTATGGATTTATAAAAAATATTTTTCTATATATTTGTTTCATTATCTTTTATTCTTCTTGTTTTTAAGTTGTTTATTTTTATCATTATTCTTCTTTGTATTCTTTTATTTCCTTTTTATTGTGTTTTATCATTTATTATCTTATTTAACTCGTAATCAATTTTTTAATTGTTTTTTGAAATTAAAAAAAAAATATCATTGATTTATAGCCTGATATTTTTATTTAACTTTTTAAATAGAAAATGAGCGGTAAAAAAGTTTTTCCTTCTCACAAAAAATAGGGTGTGGATTTTATTCAATTTAGAATTATTTGATTTCGTTTTAATATGCGTTCTTATTTAATTTCGTTAATCTTTCTAATTTAATATATTTCTTTATATTAAAACTTAGATACATACGCCCGGCGGAAGGCGCATATTCTTGCTAGTATATACAAGAAAAACAGAGAATAAAATAGGAAACCAATTGTAAGATTTATGAATGGAAAAAAAAAATTTTGTGAAGCAGTGTCTCTTACGTGATTTTTTTATTGACTTTCATGGCATTAACCCACATCCATCCTTTATTGTAAAAAAGACCGAGCCACCATCCGTCAGTTTCGGCCTTATGAGTTTCCTTTAACAACCATTCCTGTTCAAATGAGAAAAATAAATACCAACATTATCACATTATACAAAGTGTTTCATAAAGAACGTCATTCTAAATTATTGTTGGTTGTGAGTTCAAGTAGAAATAACGTCACGCTTACAGTCTTTCTTCCAACTTAGATTTTATGGAATTTCCGTAAGTACCCTTATAGGTCCAGAAGAAATCACATATTTTTGAAAGTATTCAAAGTTTCGATATGTTTGGTTTTTCTGATTGATTTTGATGCGTAGAATTCATTGATACCAAAGAAAGCAATCAATTCTAAGAATTGGCAGAGATATGAGAACTTTAATCACCTATTATAGTGTTAAAAATCTACAATGTCGTTAAAATTTTAGGTGTGTATTTAATTGGCTTTTTTGATAGATTTCGATTCATAGAATTCATTGATTTTAAAGGAAAGATAAGTTTGAAGGATTGGCAGTGATATGAATACTTAAAAAAACCTTTCTTGTAACTGAAAATCACAAATATCATGTAAATTGTCGGTGTCGGTTTTATGGAATTTCCGTAAGTCCCTTATAGGTCCAGAAGAAATCACCTATTTTTGAAAGTATTTAAAGGTTCGATATGTTTGGTTTTTCTGATTAATTTTGATGCGTAGAATTCATTGATACCAATGAATACTGTCGGCATAATTTGCATAGACGACGCTATACTCACGCCACGAACGAGACAAAAAGAGACCACACCTTATAAATCTGCTCGTCAATGGCGACTATGCTTCTTTAGCTTAGTTCAGGCAAAACCTGACAAGCTAAGCAGGTGTGTTTCGCCGGGGTAAGTAAGCTCGTTCATCACATTGGTATTTACTAAGCTTTGCTCAGTCTGGTACACAGGCCTTAAAAGAAATAATATGACCTTACACAGTTACCACCCCTTAACCATCGCCTGATAAGAGACCTTGTGTGATTGGTTAAAGGCCATTGTCGGTGACCAATCAAAACACATATCACTAGGCTTAGTTTAGCCGCCAAATTTCGAAGATTGGTTCCTTCAACCTCTCTTTCGCTGCTATCACCCATCACTACAAGACGTGTTTTTAAAGCTAGCTACCAAGGTCTGATGACGTCGTAAAGACAAAATTAACTTAAGCTAAGCAAGAGACGCTCACCTCTTCATACAAGTGACAAGTTAAGTTACGCAAACGCATTATTTTGCAACCTACACCTACACTCTACAATTTGCACCATTTATATCACATTTGCATACCTCACACACATTTTGTATATCACACATTACATATTGTATATTGCACGTTGATGTTTTGTTGCCGAATACACTGTTCTGTTTAAAAAGCCTTGTGTTCTGTTTCCTTACTTGTTGCCTTTATCATTATCTTGTCAACGTATTTGCCAAAGTTGTTTACAGTACCTACTGTTTCTAAATGATCACCCATTTAAGTACTGAACAGACTCATCACTGCTTAACTTCTTTTCCTCTTCATGGTATTTATTTAGTCTGGTACACAGGTGTCAGCTTGTTACAGTACCTGCTATTTCCATTAAATACTGAATGGGCTCA
>CM042157.1:71088558-71096058 GCA_023376005.1 Doryteuthis pealeii
CATGTGCTGGTTAATAAATTGTTAGAATTAAATGAAGTATTAATTCATTTATTTGTTGCTGTTAGCCTTAGAATGAAATGCTATACTAACACAACAGTGAAAATAGATCACTAATTATGAAGGAGCCTATTCTAGTAGTGACCACCCCAAGCGGAGTTTAACAGGTTTGAATTCAGAGTTTTCCTTCTCCTAGACTGGTTGCCTAACTAAAGTTAAAGAGCCCAGTCTACCCTACTATTTACCCATAGCTAGAGTGAGAGTAGTTGAATTTCTACCTTTCCTAATGGTATTAGAGCTATGTGAACTAGCTTCGTCCAGGATTTGAAATCGGAGAAGGAAAACTCTGAATTCAAATCTGTTAAACTGCACTTGGGGTGGTCACTACTAGAATAGGCTTAGTCCTAGTTAGTGATCTGTAAATACCACCAATTTTTCCCTGTGAAATTTACCCTCCTATAATTAACACAATGAAACTTGCATAAAGGTTAATATAATCTTGAAAACTTTTGTCTATTCGAAAGAAGAAAGATTAAACAAATTCTGATGATTTAAAAAAAAAATTTTTTCAGCTTATGGAAATAATGAAAATTATGAAGGAAAAACAATGTTTACATTTTTTGCACCGTTTAATCAATTGAAATTTAACGTAGCCAAAAACAAGTTATGACTAGAGGCGTTTTAAAAAATTCTATGAAAAATCAATTAATTGTCCGATTTTCACGAAAATTTCCATAATTACTTACCTTTTGATGTAAATGTGTCTGAAATAGTTTTTTCCGAAAATATATTAGGAGAAATATTTTTTACGAGGTCTACCCACCACCTATTTTATTTTATGAAATATGAAAAAATGAAGCAATAAAACACAATTTTTACTTTTTTCTATAAAGATAAGAGTCTGAATAATTATATCAGAAGATTTTTATAAGTTTCAATGCGATATATTTTTAGTAAAAGGACCATGAATACAGAATTCTGCTAAAAAATATCAATAAAGAAACTGACCCTGTTGTAAAAAAAAGACTGTTTTACTTATTTTTCAAAATAACGGTGAGTAATTTTCCCCAATCGGATAAGTTGATCTTTGAATTAACTGTTTTTCTTTGTAACAACTCTTTATGTTCGTTATTTCTTAAAAAATGTAATTAAAAATATTTAGGTTTCTTCCTTCAATATAGCTTAAACTGATCACGTGGCGTATTTTGGTGGTACCTAGTGATGTTAAAAAAATCCAAATTCCAAATTGTGTTCGTGTATTTCCTGTTTCTAAATCTTATCAATTCCCATTCGCGGCGTAAATCAGCACAATAAGTCTGACAAATATATAACTTAAGTGTGGACCAGGCTGTTTGCATTTCATACAGTGCTAACACCCCAGGAAAATTATGCATATGTGGGGATTACATTCTTTACTTGCCATAGTTTTGGTTACAGACAGGCAGACACATAATCTCCATTATAGTAAAATTAATAGAGACATTATTAATAATAAGATGCTAATCAAGATTAAATAATGATTATTTAATAACCATTGAGGATATACCATAAATAACGAAGTGAATTATGACGTCGGTGGTGACATACTTTTGGTTACAGACAGACAGACACACAATCTCCATTATAGTAAAATTAATAGAGACATTATTAATAATAAGATGCTAATCAAGATTAAATAATGATTATTAAATAACCATTGAGAATATAATATAAATAACGAAGTGAATTGTGACGTCGGTGGTGACGTACTTTCGGTTACAGACAGACAGACACACAATCTCCATTATAGTAAAATGTTAGAAAATCCCAGTTTTAGAAGATTGGCTATATTCTTATCTTACAGATAAACTTTGCACTCCGACTTTGGAACTCTCCCACTGCTCTGTTATGATAACGGTAGATAAAGGTAGATGTTCGCATTCATTTTGGTTCGCAACGATCACAAACGAACAACAGAAAAGAAAAACAGAAAGTAAGTATATTTTTTTAAACTGAAGATAAGATAAATATTCGTAGGTAGATCTATCTGCCTATTAAACGACACGCCCCAGACTACTAAAAGCACCCACATGGCCTGATGACCCGAACAATATCTAGAAAAATAAAACATTAAACAAAAAAATCAGCTTTGAAATATAAAACAAAACAAAAACCTCACTGGGTACATAAGGGAACAAATAATAATGCATTACAATCCCATCGTTTGGGGGGGGGGGAACGACGCTCAACACTAAAATAACAACAAAAAAAAATAATAATAATAAAAATAAATAAGAATAAATAAAAAATAAATAAAAATAAAATAAAATAAAATAAAATAAAAATAAAATAAAGATAAAATAAAATAGATAAAGATAAAATAAAATAAATAAAAATAAAATAAAATAAAAAAAAATTTTTTAAATAGAAAAAAAAATAAATAAAAAATGAAAAAAAAAATAATAGAAAAAAGATAGAAAAAATAGAAAAAAAAAAAAATAAATAAAATAAAATAAAAAATGAAAAAAAAAAAATGAAATAATAGAAAAAAAAAAAAAAAAAAAAAAATAAAAATAAAAAAAAACGAAAAAAAATAAATAAATAAAACATAAAAAAATCAGCTTTGAAAATAAAACAAAACAAAACAAAAACATCGCTGGGTACATAAGAAAAAAAGATAATGCATAACAATCCCATCGTTTTGGGGGGGAACGACGCTCAACGCTAAAATAACAAAATTATTTGCTGTGTATACAAGAAAAACATTATTATTATATCACTCCTTGCGAGTTTTTCACACCAGCGTATGCTGGTGTTCATTCACCGGAGTCTGAGTGACAGCAAGCTCCGTCCCCAGATCTCCAGGACTCTTCTTAATATACTAGCCGATCTTAACAATGCTGTTGTCTTGATTGTCTGTATTTTTCCTCTGATTTCCAATTCCCCAGTCTCCATTTCAAACCTTTGTATTCTTGTGATAGTTTGCTGCATTCGCTTATTCTCTCATCTTTGTCTCAATACATCCAACATTTTTTATTCTGTTGTCTTATTTATTTTTGCTTAGATACAATATTTTCATTACATTGTTTGGTACTGCAATTATGACCGACTCAGTTTGTCTTTTGAGGTTGTTTAATATTATTATTATTATTTTTCTCCTTTTGAGTTTTCACATCAGCATTAGCTGATGGTCTTTCACTGGAGTCTGAGTGACAGCAAGTCTCCTCAGATCTCCAGAACTCTTCTGAGTATTCTGGCAGATTGCAGCAGTGCAGTGTTCTGAATGGTATCAATCCTTCCTCTGATTTCCAAACTTTCCAAACCATTTTCCAATCCTTTTGGGACCGTTCCAAGTACACCAACTACAATTGGTATCACTTTCACTTTCATATTCCATGACTTTTTCAGTTCTCTAGCAAGGTCCAGGTATTTGTCCATTTTTTCATTTTCCTTCAGCTTTACCCTGTGATCTGCTGGCACTGCAAAATCCACCAATTAACAACTTTCTTTTTTTGTTAATCAACACTAGGTCTGGTCTTCTTGCTGGGATAAGGTGATCCGTTTTTTTATTATTTCACTTGTGTCTTTTTCACACCAGTTTTAACATGTAATTTTTTTTACTGATGTTTGAGTGACAGAAAGTCTCTGCAGGTCTGCAGGATTCTTTTAAGTATTATAACTGATTTTAACAGTGCTGTGGTCTGTATGGGCTCGATTTTTCTTCCTATCTCCAGTTTTCTCAGTCTCTTTTCCAAACTTTTGGAGAATATACCAAGTGTTCTGTCTTCATCGAAAAGCAAACTCTTCTCCCCCCCCCACACACACATACGTATCGTCTCCGGTTAGTCCATCCCCTGATGTTCTGCCTCCTCCCAAAGACCATCTCTGTCAAGCCCATGGGCTCTGACTCATTGGTCCCCCCCCCCCAAATCACCCGGACAATTATTGAAACCGTCAATTCAGGATTCAACTACGTCATAAGATTTTGGCACTTAATCTGAGACCTTTTTTCAGTTTTTCCCGAGTTTGTCGTTAGATCCAGACGCATCTACACGACTCTCCTAAGTAAGTCGTCGGGGTGGCCTAAAGTCGGTATCAGCCAGACAGCGAGGGAGTCTATCCCCTTTTCACCTTCACTTGACCAAGGAAGTTGTTTTTAGCGTCCGAGACAGAACGATACACCTACCATCAGCTCCTCACTTTACCGCACATATCCCCGTGCTACTCATACGCTGAGTTGGCGAGGACCGGTATCGAACCAGGGACCTTGAGGTTCCCAGAGAGACATACCATATTCTCTTAATCGTTTTTAACCGAGGCACATGGAGAATATTGGACTTTTCTATAACTTCTTTCTGTTATTTCTTCCTCTTAAATATACATTTTTGTTTATAATACTGTAGAATAAACATCATACACACTGTAGAAGAATTCCAATTACCGTCAAATTGGCAGACAAGGCAACAAGGAAGCCATAACCTAATACGGATCTTATTTGTTGCAAGCCTACGGCAAAATGACAGGTTATTTATAAAACACCATAACACCACAGAAACCAAGCAGCCAATCAGAACTCAACTGATGGAATCACCCAAACGCATGAATGGAGTATTCCTGAGTTCCATAAGTACCAGATGTTTTAGGCACTAGTTCAGTTGTGCTTAGCCAGTTGCTGTTGTCCAAACCAAAAGTATACTGACTGACGTCAATAAATACCTAATCGTTATGTTATATTTACTTTCTCCAGTTTTGTGTCTTTTATTATTTCTATTTCATTGTTTTATGTTCTTTCGTCGCCGCAAAACAATCTTCTTCGTCTAGCGCTTGAGAAAATGGGATACACTCCCTCGCTGATTGGCTGATACCGACATTAGGCCACCCGACTATATATATATATATATATATATATATATATATATATATATAGTCATTTAGTTTATATATATATATATATATATATATATATATATAGTCATCCACAGACACCGTGTTTCGACGTTTTACGTCTCTTCAGCAACTGGGAATGATCCCGATTGACTTTTCATCAGTCCGGTTCCTTCACACAAGGGAGAAGTAGAATACAAAGGGTTCCAAGTACGATTGCTAAAACCATCACGCGCGCTCACACCCTCTTTCTATCTTTGCCCTACTCTTCTTTTTTACTTTCATTCTTTCTTATTATATTTTTCTGTGTAGCATGTCCTCTTTCTCCCCATTCTTTCGTTGTGATAGAAACGGAATGGTCGATTATTTACCAGAGGTGACTAAACTCATAAGTGTTTTGGCCTGGTTAGGGACCAGAATAAAGACACAAGAGAGCAAATGAGTTAAACAAATATATCAACAAAGAAAAGTAGTACAAACATATACAAATGAGAAGGGTCCTCGCGAGGCGGTCTTATCAACTGTCCGCTGCTATATTGACTCTCGCTTAAGAGCAGAACCTGCTGCTATTTATAGTTGGAAGAGTTCATGCGTGCGTGGTAAATTACCATAATAATAAGAAATCTTACACATACATACACACACAAATACAAATATACAATGTTACACACACACACACACAAATATATATATATATATATATATATATATATATATATATATATATATATCAATTCCTAGACGAAGCTGTTGGCATTGCAGATAGCGCTAATACCCTTGGGAAAGGTATGAATCCATATATTCTCCCACCAGCTATGGGTTAAATAGTAGGGCAGACTGGGCCCTTCAGCCTTGGGTAGGTAACCAGTCTAGGAGAGGGATAACTCTGAATTCAAAATTCCCTCGAGCTATGGGTTAAATAGTAGGGCAGACTGGGCCCTTCAACCTTGGGTAGGTAACCAGTCTAGGAGAGAGATAACTCTGAATTCAAAATTCCTGAGGTCGGTCGTTGATTGGGTTTGTGGCAACCCTTGATGCACCAATTTTTTCCTATCGACTGTGCCAAAAAGTGTGGATGGTCCAACACAAGCCTTCACCACTATAAACAAATCACTGTGTGGGTGTTCATTGTGTGTGTAAACCCTCATGCGTCGAAAATCGACGAGAGAGTCCATAATATATATATATATATATATATATATATATATATATATATATATATATATACGTATATGCATTAATATTGATAATACAATTTGCTATATTTATAAGCAAAGAGTGCTCAATATCATTGATAAAGTATGTATATATTGGTTTGGAAATCGCATAACCGAGAAACTTAGCTACCAAACGCAATTGACTTCATGTTTCTTAAGCGGAGTTTATCAGGTTCGAATTCAGAGTGGTTATTTCCAATAAGTCCAACATAAACAAAGGGGAACCACTCTTGACTGACAAATTATTTATTTATTTTCCCATTAAACTAATCCTAAACCCTAAACTCTAACCCTAACCCTAACCCAGTCTTCTCTTTTCCTAGTAGATCAATAAATAAATAATCTATCAGTCAAGAATGGTTCCCCTTTGTTTATGTTGGAGTTATAGGAAATAACCTTCAGAATGTTCGTTCCGGATGTATACCTTTCCCAAGGGTATTAACGCTTTATGAAATACAATCAGCCTTGTCCAAAATTTGAACATATATATATATATATAACACAACCCGATTGACTTTTCATTAGTCCGGTTCCTAAACCCCTCGGCCGTCGGCAGCAGCCGGCAAGGAGCGGAGTTCTAACTGATAAATACATACTTCGGTGCATATATTTTACGATCCCCATATATATATATATATATATATATATATATATATATATATAAGTAAAGTCGGCGGAGTGACCCATTGTCTGTATCATCCGGACAGCGATAGAGTCTATTCCCTTTTCACTAGCGCTAGATTGTTTGAGATTGAGTGCCGCGCCTACCACCACCTCTCCATTTTACCGCACAGACACAAGCCGTGCTACTCATACGCTGAGTTGGCGAGGGCTCATATAGAACCCAGAACATCGTGGTTCCTAGCCGGATGCTCTACTGACTAAGCTATATATATATATATATATATATGAAGGTAAAAATATATCCAATTGACTGGTAGGCAAGGGATGATTCTATTTGGGATCATCAAAATGTCTCTGTATATCCACACTGTATGCTTATGTCGGTACTAACTTATAGATTCATACAAGGATTTTCATAAATCCCTCAGAGAGCTCAATGTTTAATCTATACATATATAAAGAGCAGTTGTGTGTACATATATGTCCGACGGAAACTTCGAAAATAAAATAATTAACGACAAAGTATATATATATACACACATTAAATATCACCAGGGCTTGGTTTTTGGGCACAAATAATAGAGATTTGATTTATTTTTGTGAAGATAATTAGAAAATAATATTTAAATGATGACAGCATGGATTTTTTTTTTCATTTCATTTTTTTTCATTGAATATTTTAGATAGTAGACATTAACATTTCTTTTCAGAGTAGCTGGATCAATGCAAGGTCTATTTTTTTTTACATAGGGATTTAAATGGAGCATCTGACGAGGATTCAACTCACGATTCAGTAATA
>CM042157.1:71101058-71106058 GCA_023376005.1 Doryteuthis pealeii
GTAAAATATATTTTGTTCAGATTTCATAAAATTAAATCCTAGGTCGACCTAGTAAAAAAAAAAAAAAAAAAAAAAAAATCTTCTAATATATTTTAGGAAAAAACTGTTATAAACATAACTTCATTTAAAGGTGAATAAGTATCGAAATTTTCGTGAAAATTTGACAATTATTTGATTTTTCATAAAATTTTAATGTTATTTTGTAGTAATGATACTGACTATAAATGAAATACTCATTGATAAACTTATTTAATTACTGAAATGACTGTGACGTAAGCAATAACGTAATTTCGGTTACAGACAAAAAGAGACCGAATCTTTACTATTAATAGATACAAGGAGGCGCGTTGTGTAATGGTTATCGACATTAAAAATGGACTCGACGACATGAGTTCAAATCCTAGAGGAAGCTAGCTGCATTTCACATAGCGCTAATAACCTTGAGAAATGTATGCATCCAATTATTCTTCCTAAGGCAGACTAGGCAACCAGTCTAGGAGAAGGAAAACACTGAATTCTAACCTGTTAAATTCCGCTTAATAAAATGGCCTTGTGTCGCACCCTGTTCGTACAGGGTTAGTAAAAATACATGATTACTTCAAGCGACAATCTGGAGAGATCGCACCCGAGAAAATATGGACACGAGTAAGAAAAGGAAACCTCAAAAGATAAACTGAATTTCTCACAATTGCAGCTTAGACAATGCCATAAGAACAAACTATAGGTTTGGTTTGGTTGGTCGGGTTTTACGGCATGTCAACCCCTTGGGTTATTTTATACCAATACTTCTATTGGTAATTAAGTATTCAAAAATGTATAGGGGTTTATTTGCTGTAATCAAGTTTTCTGTTGAGAATTTTAGCACCAAGAGAGTGAGTGGGTGATTTTTGTAAGTTTGTGAACTTACATCCTTGATAAGAATCCGATTCTTTTCAAAAAGTTTAATATCCTCTTGGGATCTATTTTTCCAAATAGTTTGTCCATGCTGTCAACATTGTAGAACGTTCTTCGAGTGTGGGAGATGTGTGTGCATTCAATCAGAATGTTTTATTGTGTATCGGTTTCCACATGAACATTTAGGTGGAGGTTCTTCTTTTAAAATGAAGGAGTGGGTTAATCTAGTGTGGCCAATGCGTAGCCGGGTGATAGTGGTTTCTTCTCTTCTGGTATTACTAGGATCAGGTGTCCTTTCTTTTAAGTTGGGCTGTAGTTTGTAGAGTTTTTTATGGGGATTTTCATCCCATAATTGCTGCCATTTGATTGTCATTATTTGCTTGATTTTTGGTTATAGATCACTGTATGGTATTTTGTAGTTTTTGTCTGGTATCATGTCAAGTGCAGATTTAGCTAATGAATCTGCTTTATCATTTCCCTGGGTTCCTATATGGCTTGGAATCCAGCAGAATATCACTTTCTTGCTATGGCTAATGGAGTTAAATTTGTTCAAAAGTTTAGTGATTAGAGGGTTATCCAGTTTTCTACTTTTAATAGATTGTAGAACAGAAATAGAGTTGGAACAAACTATAAGAGCGAAAATAGATGGGACGCAACAGAATAGCAAGTGTAGGATGTGTGGAGACAGAGACGAAACGATCAATCATATAATAGTCCTTTCGACTAAAGGCCAAAATCTAACTAACTCTCAGTCAGTCCCCTTCTCACGCTCGCCTCCAGCCAATCAATAATCAACGTCTAGGTCAGAGAAAGGTGAACTACTGTCAATAACTTTTTTCAGCGGTTAATGGTAACTTTCCATTTACCTAACCGTTATTTAAATCTTACTACACTTATAGTCATAATTCGTAGACAACCCACGTATTATGTAACAAGATATGATATGATCTCCATCCAGTTTTCACCTTCCAATTAGTAAAATACATCGTCATCTTATTATAATAGAGGCGATCACTGTTATCTTGATATTATCTCTTATAATGATATTATCTCTTGCGTGCTATTCTGCATTAGTATCCAGATTTCGATTACAGTAAAATACATCGTCATTTCACTATAATAAAGGCGATCAGTGTTATCTTGATATTATCTCTGATAATGATATTATCTCTTGCGTGCTATATTGCATTAATATCCAGATTTCGATTACAGTAAAATACATCGTCATCTTACTATAATAAAGGCGATCACTGTTAGCTTGATATTATCTCTGATAATGATATTATCTTTTGCGTGCTATTCTGCATTAGTATCCAGATTTCGATTACAGTAAAATATATCGTCAGTATAATAGATGCGATCATTGTTATGTTGATATTATCTCTGATAATGATATTATCTTTTGCGCGCTATTCTGCATTAGTATCCAGATTTCGATTACAGAAAAATACATCATCTTACTATTATAAGGGCGATCACTGTTATCTTGATATTGTCTCTTGCGCGCTATTCTGCATTAGTATCCAGATTTAAAATGCCGATTTTTTTTTTTTAGGTTTACAGGCTCTCAACCATTGAAAGATTAGCACAACACAACCTTCGCACCCCCTTTGTGTTGTAATGAACACAATTTAGCAAATGTCGATACAACTCCACGTCGTGTAATCTTTAATTGTTAATCAGAGCGTGCATACGTTACGCATTTTCCTTACGCTGTTCATTCATTATGGAACTTTATAAAACAACCAGAAGTGGCTACCCGGCATCGTCTGGGTAAAGGGGGGGGACAAAAGAGTTAGTTTCGTTGATCCATTATTACTGAATCACAATGCCCCATTAAAATCCCTATGTTAAAAAAGACGTTGCGTTGATCCGGCCTGTTGGGGCATAAAAAAGAAAAGAAAAACAAAAAGTGCACAGACACTCTAAAAAGAAAAAAAATAATCAATGTCTCCTATCTAAAATATTAAATACAATAAATAAATAAATATCCATGCTGTTATTATTCAAATTTCATTCTTTATTTATCTTCACGAATATAAATCAAATCTTCATTATTTTTGCTAAAAAAGCAAGATCTGCACCTCCTGAAAAAAAAAAATCAGATGGTGCTATAAAAATGGCCAAAAGAAAAAAATACAGTAATAGTTGCCTAAGTTAAATATATCAAAGTGCTCAATACAAAAAGTAGAGCTTATAAATCTTATTATAATGGAGATTGTGTGTTTTTCTGTCTGTAACCGAAACTATATCACTTCACTACTCAAGTCATAATTCCCTTAGTTATTGACATCACTTTCTCAATGATTTTATTTTTATTTAAACCTCAATTATTAATAAAATTGTTTTACATTATTAATACTGTTAACCATATCTACATATTAATAACACGTAATTGTATTTATATATACAACAAAATAGCGGTTTACAGTGTGAACGGGAAGGTTAATTTACATATTGATATTCAAAATGCGATTTTAATAAATATGTGCTTGGTATTATTGATTTCTAATTGTTTGGTTTTATTTTAATGAATATAAGAAAAAATCTCTTCAATGAATCCTAAATGAAATCCAATTAACAAGAAAAAATAACTGTCATTTTATTCTTTACTTCCTATTTTAACTAAATACTTAAATTAGAAAAAATAACAATGAAAGACGAGAGTGATAGAAGAGTAAGTTTCAGTTGTTCTATTTTTCGATTATACCCCCTTCTGTTTCAAATCTTTTTAACTGCATTCTTATTCAGTTTCATTAGCCTTTCTAATTTAATATACTATTTTATTACATTAAAACTTAAATACTTGCACCCGGAGGGTGCATATATTTGCTAGTAATAATAATAAAGTAAGCCTAATGAGTCGGAGAATAGCTACCTAGTTTTCTTCTAACGGATCATCTGGATAATTCTGACTCCGTCCGAGTCAGAATTATCCTGACGATCCGATAGGAGAAACCTAGGTAGATATTCTCTGACTCATAGGATTACTTTGAGCACTGTGGGGTGACATTAATTGTAACTTCACCGTTTGGCATTAGCCGTGACCCGTCTGTTTACAGATTGGGTTCTCTGGTGATTGTAAAAACATACCGCCGTAAAGTATGTAGCAATTAATTGTTCACCCTAGACTAACTGCCCGCTGATAGCCGCAAGGATAAGGAGCTTGGTAGACGAAAATTCTGTCGGGTTTCGATCCCGGCTAGAGGTAGTTGTTAAAATATCGAGCAGTACTGATGAGAAGTAAACTTCGAAACACATGTCTGTGGATGACTTATATATATATATATATATATATATATATATATATATATGTGTGTGTGTGTGTGTGTATTTGGGCAGCATTCTTTCATTTATACATGTGGAATTAAGCCATCCTTAATTAAATTTCAATTCAGTACTCACATTTTAAAATGTCTATAACACTTTTCCTAGCAATTCTCCTACTTCCAACCTCCACATCCATTAATATACTTTGGAAAAAAAAAAACCGGAACACATCACCCCTGATGATGGTACTTCGAAGTGCCGAAAGTACTCGGGATATGATCTTCGGTGGACTAATCCATGAATTCCATCCAAATATTTAAAAAAATGGCCAGAAAGCTTGAAAAGATCACCAATAAAATCGTTAAACAGGAGACCTGCCTTTTGTTTAATTCCACACACACACACACACACACACACACACACACACATATATATATATATATATATATATATATATATATATATATATATACAAAACAATCATGGTGTTGAATATCTCGATGGATTTGCGAATGGCCTGAGGACCATTTTACAATCTGCTAGAGTTTCCATTACTTGTCAAGTAACTTCCATCTGCTCAATATCATTGATAGATCATTTATATATAAGTATTGTTAGCGAAGACATGAATTCAACGGCCCTTGGTAACTGACAGTTTCTCGCCTATGTAATTTTCAAACCAAACACACATATATATATAGGAAAAATAATACAACTGACTGGTATGTAGGTGATGATTCTATTTGGGATCATATAAATATCACTGTACATCCACAATGTATGCTCATGTAGATGGAAACTTATTTTTCATTCAAAACATTGTAAACAAACTGATC
>CM042157.1:71111058-71128558 GCA_023376005.1 Doryteuthis pealeii
TCTCATTTTTAACCAGAGGGTGTTGCAAGATGATAACGGTCGGAAGATTAAGGAACAAGAGTATTGATATATAGTTTATTGATATATAGTTTATTTTTATTTTATATATTTTTATTTTATATTTTCAATACTTTTACCGTTGTACTCTGCAGCCTTAATCGGGTGTTCCTTGTAATCCATTGGGGGTAGACTGCTCTTACGCCGCTAAAAAATTTAAGGCTTTGTCCATCCGAGAATTGCAATGATTCAACTTGGGAAATCATTTTGAGTAGTTTGACTGTTGAGCAAACAAAGCATTGAAGAACTTAGGAAGATTTCATTCAAATAATGACATCATTGTTTTTGCATGCCCATCCATCTAAGTAGCGTCACGGAGGGTACAACAGCCTTCTTCAGATGTTCTTGGTAATCCATTGAGGTAGACTACTCTCACTCTACTACAAGTGTGAAGACTTTGTCGGTTATTTCCTATAACTCCAACATAAACAAAGGGGAACCACCCTTGACTGATAAATTATTTATTTATTTTCCCATTAAACTAACTAAACCCTAACCCCATCTTCTTTTTTCCTAGTAGATCAATAAATAAATAAATAATTTATCAGTCAAGAGTGGTTCCCCTTCGTGTATGTTGGAGTTATAGGAAATAACCACTTTGTCTATCTGAGAATTGCAATGATTCAACTTCGGAAATCATTTTGAGTAGTTTGACTGTTGAGCAAACAAAGCGTTGAAGAATTTATGATGATGTTGTTTATTGTTTTTGGACGCCCATCAATCCTAGAAGCGTCATGATCATTAAAAAATAGCCAGCCGAAACGTTGTGTATATATATTTCAAGATAAAGACGAGGACAACAGTCCGAAAAACTGGAATCTTATTTATTAAATTATCATTTTATTTTGGCACAATTTGAAATTCCGATCATATATATTAAATTCCATAATCTAAAGAATTTATGCTTACGTGATGATTTTTCGTTTAGATAAATATATACCTCCAATATAAACATTATTATTATTATTAATATAATATTAATAATATTATTATTATTATTACTTTTAATTTTAACAAACCACCATAATTAATAATTAGGGTAGTTTTAATTAATTGGTAATTAATTAATAGATTCCCAATCAACCCATAACACAATAGTGTTACAAAAGGACACATACCTCATCCCCATAATCAGACAAATGATTCAATGACTTTTTTTTTTAAGGGATTAAATATCAGTTTATTCACACTCTAAAAAAACGAACAGGAATGGAATGCCAACAAAATAACCATACTGTTGCGGGTGACAACAAAGATTGAACTCGGAACCTCCATGTTGTGAGTGGTGACTCGTGGTAAGAGTCCTGTAATCCCTGTCGGTTGGAGTGATTCGGCCGATGAGGAGGCATAAATTATAATTGTTTCTCGCTGGTGGAGGGAGAAAAATTACTATTTTCTGCTGAGAGAACCGACTGTCCATGTTAGTTTCACAACACTGCCTGCGACGGGTGACTTGAAGACCCAAATAATTTTTTAAAATCCCACAGCACATATCTATCCGAATATAAGTTGAATATAAGTATTATGTGTAGCTCTTTTCTAGATTTTGGCCTAAAAATGAAATATCTTGCGTATAGGTAAAACGCAGTATTGGATCTGCGAGACTAGCTTGCCTACCATTGCACTATGACGTACGCTTTTCCTGGGTTATTTTAACGCCAAAGCCAAAGCCACCACTGGAGAAGAACAGTACTGGTATTATCTAACCAATAGCCGTGGGATGAGAAGGGTTCACACCATTCTCACTTATATTAGCGCGAAAGCGAACGTAATAGTGCGACGGGAATTCGAACTCGCTTGCTAAGATCTCGCTCTCTATTACATTAATTTTTTTAAAAATTCAAATAGATCACTAAGTAAGCCTGAGTTTATTCTAGTATTGACCACCCCAAGCGGAGATTTAACAGGTTTGAATTCAGAGTTTTCCCTCTCTTAGACTGGTTGCCTAGCCAAGGTTAAAGAGCAGTCTTCCCTACTATTTACCCATAGCTGGATGGAGAATAGTTGGATTCATACCTTTCCCAAGGGTATTAGCGCTATGTGAACTATGGCTTCGTCCAGGAATTGAACTCGGGTCGACGAGTCCATTCCCTACGACTGTGACCAGTACACCACCGCGCTTCCGGTTAGCCACTACGCTGCGGGGACTCCTCTATATTGTATTGTATATCCTTTCAAGAAATTCATTAAATTATATTTTCATACTGTTGCTTACTTTGGTTGTTTTTAAAATCATTAAACTGAAAATCTAGGAATTATGGGAATTACATTGATCGTTCAGCCTTGCCAAAAGGAACTCGCACATTCGCGCCTCCTGTCTACGTAACAGGAGAGCTTCCTGTCCCCCACAACCTCTTGTAACACAGCACACAAATACACATGTTTAACGTGTAAGTCTTAACTTTTCTTCTTGAACCAAAAATTTTAAGGGCATTATCACACAAAAGACTATCTATATTAGGGTAGGTTGATTTTTCACTTTTTAAAAAAATATAAAATTATCTTAATTAACAGCGAAAGTTATATGTCGGTATAATGAATTCTGATACCAAAAAACTAAACCTCTTACTTGTTTGAGGAAATAGCATCAAAGATCATCTACTAAAATGCACCAAAAAATCCTCGTTTTTGCAACATTTAGCCTAGAAATTGGTTAGAAAATTTAGCAATTTCAATATCTAAAACAGAAAAGGTTGTCATTTTAAATGAGGTGAATAAAATATAACTAGAATTCAAATTGAAATGATGCCCCCCATTACAACCAACACCTCTGATATGCTGATTTTTACTTAATAATTAAGCTGTAACATTGATTACATTTTAAAAGATTGAAATCTATTTCTTCAAACAGAGGCAAGGTTTCGAAGAAAAATATTTGGTTATTTCCTATAAGTCTAACATAAACAAAGGGGAAACACTCTTGACTGATAAATTATTTATTTATTTTATAATTAAACTAACGCTAGACACTAACCCTAACCCTAACCCTAAACCCTAACACTAACCCTAACCGCGTCTTCTTTTTTCCTAGTAGATCAATGAATAAATAATTTATCAGTCAAGAGTGGTTCCCCTATGTTTATGTTAGACTTATAGGAAATAACCAAATATTTTGTGTGGTAATTCTTTATGTTAATTTGCAACTGTCGCCAGATGGGAGACGTTACAGTTCCAAAATCGATCTACCCCAATGTACAATTCCCTGTCTTGGACAGGTTCGTTCAGTTATTGAATGTTGTGATAACTTTTATTTAACAATCCCGCCAAGTTCGAAATAAGTCTTTTTTCCTGTCTTGAGTAGACTTCACCCTGTATGTAACAACAACAACAACAGCAGCAGCAGCAGCAGCAGCAACAACAACAACAACAGCAGCAGCAGCAGCAGCAGCAACAACAACAACAACAATATAAGCAGATGAATTGAACTTTGAACCCCTTATCTCAGGTGAAGCGTCAATGACTTTAAAGTTCAATGTCAACGAAAATGTTCAATGATTAAAATTTCGATTAAACTACTAAACAATTCATACTTAAATGATTTTTTAACCAGAGGGTGTTGCAAGATGATAACGGTCGGAAGATTAAGGAACAAGAGTATTGATATATAGTATATAACTTTTTTTTTTTTTTTTTCAATGATTAAAATTTCGATTAAACTACTAAACAATTCATACTTAAATGATATATAACTTATTTGATTTTTTTTTGTTGGCATCCTTCCATCTACTAAAGACGATGACGTAGTGTCCATTTTTAAAAATCAGCAACTGTGTGAGTGGCTGAACAGACACATTTTTGAATGGCAATCTCTGGTGCAGTGACTACAAATAAACAATGATACTTGCTGGCGTTGCTGTTGTCTCTCCTTCCTTTTGGCTCTCTTTTCCGTGGCGGTTACTTTACTCTATTTTTCACTCCTTTTCGTTCCTTCCTTGTTTGGCGAGGAGTCGCCAGGTCACACGGTCTTCTGCACAAGCCTCCTATGTGTTGGTGTTAATGTGGCATGTCTTCATGTTTCTCTTGCAGACATCTTTAAAGCGCAGTGTGTATGTGTGATTTAAACACGTTTGGTTGAATGCCACCAAACATTTCTTCCTAATGATTTTCAATTGCTTATGCTTTCGACCACGTCCATGATCGTTTTCAGTAGGATTATTTGTTGTAGTTGCTATAAAAAAAATAACAATAAAAAACGCCAACAATTATTATCATTATTTGCTTTTTTTGAGTTTTCACATCAGCATTAGCTGATGGTCTTTCACTGGAGTCTGAGTGACAGCAAGTCTCCTCAGGTCTCCAGTACTCTTCTGGGTATTCTGGCAGATTGCAGCAGTGCAGTGTTCTGAATGGTTTCAATCCTTCCTCTGATTTCCAAACATTCCATACCCTTTTCCAATCCTTTTGGGACTGTTCCAAGTGCACCAACTACAATTGGTATCACTTTCACTTTCATATTCCATAATTTTTTCAGTTCTCTGGCAAGATCCAGATATTTGTCCATTTTTTCATTTTCCTTTAGCTTCACCCTGTGATCTACTGGCACTGCAAAATCCACCAGTTGACAAGTTCTTTCTTTTTTGTTTATCAACACTAGGTCTGGTCTTCTTGCTGGGATAAGGTAATCCGTTTTTATTTCAAAGTCCCAGAGAATTTTATGCGTTTCGTTCACAAGAACAGATTCTGGTTTATGCATATACCATTTTGTTGTGTGGTCAAAATTTGATTTTTTGCATAATTCCTAGTGGATCACCTTCCCAACCCAGTCGTGTCTAGTTTTGTATTCTCGTTGTGCTAGTTTGCTACATTCGCAGAGTATATGGTTTACAGTCTCATCTCTATTCCTGCAAAGTCTACATTTACTATTTTATTGGGTCCTATCAATTTTCGTTTTGATGTAGTTTGTCCTTATGGCATTATTTTGTGCAGCAATTATAAGTGATTCAGTTTCTCTTTTGAGGTTTCCTTTTCTTAACCATGTCCAAGTCTTTTCATGGGCAACCTCTTCAATTTGTCGTTTGAAGCGTCCATATAATTGTTTTTCTTCCCATTTTTGTTTTCTAGTCTTTGTTGTTTTTCTGATTGTCCATCTGTCGTTTCTACTGTTGTTGGCCGCCATAAGTAGTTTGTCTTTGCTTTTTCTTGTGTAATCTTCAAGTTGTTGGATTGTGGTTTCTACTCATTCCTCTATGTTGGCAAGTCCTCTTCCTCCCTCCTTTCTTGACACATATAATCTATCTCTATCATCTCTAGGGTGGAGAGCCTTGTGCATGGTCATTAATTTTCTCGTCCTTTATTATTATTATTATTATTATTATTATTATTATTATCTCCTTCTTCTATCTTCTTCCTTTCTTCTCCGGATCTTTCTTCGTCGTCTTGAGTCTCCTCGGGCCGTGTATCTCTCCGTGTCCATTTTTGTTTGTTCTTCTTTGAATTCAGGAACGCAGAAACTTATATGGTTTGGCGTACATCTTTATTCATTTACCCGAGACCCACGCGGAGAAGAATTCAGAGGCAGCCATTTCGCGTCCACTCCGAAGTCCGTCTTCAAAATCAACTCAACTAACTTTCCCACAGTTGCTCGGTCACGTAACATCCTCGACCAATGAAATAATCCCGTCACAGGTCAACTAGGGGTGAAGGCTTGTCTGTCAAATCCCTGGTGATTTTCCATGGATTTAACGCTGTTTGAATTCAAATTTCACACTACATTACAAAATGAATTGGCTACCCTATGCATTATGTAATACACCTACACATGAAAAAAGCAGTGTAGGCCGACCAGCAAAAACCTACATCAATCACCTCTGTGCAGATTCTAGATGCCTTGCGGAAGACCTGACAGGAGCGATGACCGATAGGGACGGTTTATGAGAGATTGATTTGTTGATTGTTTTACGGCATATCTACTTTGTTTGGGGGTCATTTAATACCGAGTCAATTCATTTTGATAAACAAGGGACTCGTGTTGCCTACAACACCTGCAGTTGCTTAAATGGTCATCGAATTAAGTACTGAATAGTTTCATCACTGCTTAAATTCGGTGATCTAGTAGGAACGACTGAAGAGCGAGAAGGCACTGGTGTATCCGTGTTGTTTTGTTTTACGGCATATCTACCCTGTTTCAGGCCATTTAATACCGAGTCAAGTCATTTTGATAAACAAAGGACCCATGTTACCTACAGTACCTGCAGTTGCTTAAATGGTCGCCGAATTAAGTACTGAATAGTTTCATCACTGCTTAAATTCGGTGATCTAGTAGGAAGGCACTGGTGTATCCGTCTTGTTAGCGTGACGACGACGACGGCGATGATGATGATGATGATGATGATGATCGTATATCTTCTCATCTCATAGAAAAATGTATTCGGATTTTTGGACCATATTACCTTTAGGCACCGCTTTTTGATCTCGATTAAGAAAGGACATGTTTTTCATTTACACCGTCAATATCCGGTTGTTTGTTAGGGGTTAGGGTTAAGATTAGGGTTAGGGGTTAGTTTTATTATTTTTTAAATCTAAAAATCGTCTGTTAAAACAACTGGATATTGACGGTGAAAATGAAAAACATGTCCTTTCTTAATCGAGATCAAAAAGGGGTGCCTATGGTCCGGATTTATGTTTTTGTACTTGTTACTTCGTTTTTAATGACATTAACTCTTACCTGACTAATTCTTCTAATTCTAAACCAGTGATTCTCAACCTTTTTTTCGTCGTGGCCCCTTTCAACTCAAGGCGAGTTCTTTGTGCCCCCTCTCTAGCCAACTTGAGTTTTTAGTGAAAGACTAATTAGCAAACAAGTAAATAACAATTAAATATATCAATTACAGATATTAAGGGCCGGTTTAGCTCAGTCGGTAGAGCATTGGATTAGGAATCGCAAGATTCTTGGTTCGATACCGGCCCTCGCCAACTCAGCGTATGAGTAGCACAGGGATCTGTGCGGTAAAGTCAGGAGCTGTTGGTAGGTGTGGCGCACCACCTCAGACGAAAAAACAACCTCCTTGGTCTAACGCTAGTGAAAAGGTGATAGACTCCCTCGCTGTTTGGCTGATACCGACTTTAGGCCACCCCGACGACTTTACTTTACTTTTACAGATAATTAACAATTAAGACTTTCACATTTGAAGAAATTGAAAACTAAAAACGGCTACTTTGCATGGATCAGATTTTTAAACAAAATACAATAAATAAATGTTTATGTTAACAAAATGGCTTAGATCTATCTAACATTTTAACTATATAATCTGGACCATATGACCTTTAGGCACCCCTTTTGCGATCTTATTTCATAAGGATATTTTTTCATTTACACCGTCAACATCCGGTTGTTTATTAGGGGTTAGGGGTTAAGGTTAGGGGTTAGTGTTCTAATTATTTTTTAACTCTAAAAATCATCTGTTAATAAACAACCGGATGTTGACAATGTAAATGAAATAATGTCCTTATGAAACGAGTTTGCAAAAGGGGTGCCTAAAAGTTATATGGTCCGATAATCTTATCTTATCTTATCTTATCTTATCTATTAATAATGGAGATTCGCTTCCGGTTGTTGTCTGTAACAAAAACTACGTCACTGCTTACATCACATTACCCAAAATCGTCATAACATAAATACACACAAAATTTGAACATGCAACATTAAAGAGTCCTCATTGTTTTTTAAAACAAGTTTTAATAAATACATGATTGGTATTATATATCTATATATAGTTTGTTTTATTTTAATAGATATTTAAAATTTACATTTCAAATTGTTTTATTTTTTAATCCTTTAATGAATTTGTTGATTTTACTTACTTAGGGTACAAACTCGCTGACATTGAATTTTTTACTCCAACCCCTCAGGCAATATGTTTCACAAATCTATTTGTACATCACCCGGAGAGTGTTTTTTATTGTACGAGTTATTATAATGGAGATTCTATGGTTGTCTGTCTGTAATCGAAACTATATTACTACTCAAGTCACAATTCCCTTACTTATTTACGTCATATTCTCCACGATTTGATTTTATTTAAACCTCAATCATTAATAAAATTGCATTACATTATTAATACTGCTGACCATGTCTACATAATAATAACATGCAATTGTATTGATATAAACAACAAAGTAGCGGTTTACAGTGTGAACGGGAAGGCTAATTTGCATATTGATATTAAACATTTGATTTTAATAAATATCTGCTTAGTATTATTGATTTTTAATTGTTTGGTTTTATCTTAATGAATATGAGCAAAAATCTTGGGGATAAATCTTGAAAGAAATCCATTCACAAGAAAAAATAACTGAAATGTTATTTTTTACCTCCTATTTTAATTAAATACTTAAATTAGGAAAATTTAGCAATGAAAGATGGGAGTGAAGGAAGAGTAAGTTTCAGTTGTTCTATTTTTTTTTTATTATACCCACCGCCTCTGTTTCAAATCTTTTTATCTGCATTCTTATTTAGTTTCATTAGCCTTTCTAATTTAATATAATAATTTATTACATTAAAACTTAAATACTTGCTCCTGGATAGTGCATGTATTTGCTAGTAACTTTAATATTTTATTTTTAATGATAGTTATTAATAACAAAATACGCCATTTATATATTTTCTGGACTCTAACTTTTCTGTGGCTCCCTCTTAGCCCCTTGTAGCTCCCCATTTTGCCAATTTGTCTTTGTTGACCTTTCCCCAAATCTCATGGCTCCAAAGGGGGCCATATGGCCCACGTTAAGAAACCTCGAACTCAACAATTAACTGATGATACGCGAATTCTTCTTCTAACGTAATATAAACGAAGTTTAAAATCTTTTGACACGACAATGCCACGCTTTGCTGAACAAGACTAATGATTCGGCATTATTCGTCTTTAACGTTCCGCTCTAGAATACACCGACTGTACCTCTGCAGAGGGGGAAGACCCCCACCACTAATGGCAACACCTGTTGACCGTGAGTGGCGACCTGTGATGCTTAAGGAACGTATCCTGTTGGTTGAACAGTCCATGACATGCAACACTCCACTTTTGCTCCCTACGATCAATTCGGTTGGACACGTCAATCCCTATTACCTGTATGATTGTCCCAACCCTATTATTTCCCTTATGGCAAACCACAACCCTTTTGTACTAGAATGCGGTGGCTGATGATCCTGGGTATGGCGTTAAAATAATCTACCAGTGAAGTTTTAGTACTGGATCTCTGGGGAACGTGAGTGCTCCTTTATCGCCATTACTCCCAGGTCCACTCTCACGCGTAATGGTAGTACCAGTTAGGACCCCATCAATGATTATCGTATAATCTGCAGTGATTATCGTTTAATCTCCAGCGATTATCGGGTTATTTCCTATAAGTCTAATATGATCAAAGGGGAACCACTCTTGACTGATGAATTATTTATTTATTTATTAATCTACTCGGAAAAAAGAAGACGGGGTTAGGGTTTAGGGTTAGGGTTTAGGGTTAGGGTTAGGGTTTAGGGTTAGGGTTAGGGTTAGGGTTAGGGTTTAGGGTTAGTTTAATGGGACAATAAATAAATAATTTATCAGTCAAGAGTGGTTCCCCTTTGATCATGTTAGACTTATAGGAAATAACCGATTATCGTTTAATCTCTAGCGATTATCGTAGGATCTTCAGCGATTATCGTATACGAGAGTAAAAAACAATTTTAAAAATTGCGTACTCAAATTTTGGGTGTATATAGCATAAGATATAATAAGAATATTGTGACATAAGCTGTGATGTAGAGCTATGACGTAGTTTTTGTTACAGACAGAAATACAGACAATCTCCATTATTAATAGAAGATACAGTTTGTGCACTTATATTGGAAGAGTTATCTTCCCTTGTTTTCAGGTTTTGACCGCTAGGGGCCCTGACTATTGAATCAGGGAAGCGCCAAGTTTGAATCCTATCTTCTCTCCGGGACAGCAAACCACATACATGGGTTAGACATTTGTGTCTATGCCTTTTTATATGTGGGGGGCTTTGTCCCCAGCCGTCATAAGTAAGTGACATTACTTCATGGACTCTCCATCACTTCTTTAGGACAAAAGCCTACGTCCTACTTTCTTTGTAATACATTTATGTATCTTCCTTATACACCTTTGTATACCTTCTATTTTTATATGTATTCATTATATCTATTTAGTATACCGTGTATTTTGTATATGTATCTCCTGTTAAATGTAGTTCTATGTGCTCATGTATTAAAGTCTGTTTGTTACACTTCACTGCTTCTTTGTCGGAATATTTCTGGTACTTATATGTACCCACGTTGGGAGGCCATCTAGCCTTCCAACCAAATATAATAATAACTTGAAATCCTACAATCTCTAAAGTTCCTGACTGTAAGTTAGATTGCTTACCAACTCCTCCTAGTGTTTTGGAGACGGACCCCCATAACTATATATATATTCTGAAACTAGCTCAGTTGGTAGAGCGTTCGGCTGAGAATTTCAAGGTTCCTGGTTCGATACCGGCCCTCGCCAACTAAGCGTATGAGTAGCACAGGGATCTGTGCGGTAAAGTGGGGAGCTGATGGTAGGTGTGGCGCCTCGTCTCAGACACAAAAAACAATCTCCTTGGTCTAACGCTTGTGAAAAGGGGATAGACTCCCTCGCTCTCAGGCTGATACCAACATTAGGTCACCCTGACGCGGTTTTTATGACTAGAGTTTTTGAAGATAGACCCCATAACTATGTATATTCTGAAGCTACATTACCCAAGGTACTTAGATAAATATATTTCATTTTAATCCCACTGTGAGCGGTTTAAAGTAGTCAAAGATTTAATATTATTGAAATTCGCTGAAATTTTGTGAATAGACATCATATCTTGTCATTTATCTATGGTTTAAATTTCATATAAATTGAAGGAAAAAAATCAACGGGAGTTTGATTTACCTATTCTAGCGCCTTATTTACACTGAAAATTTAGCTGAATAAATATTATAAACGACAACTTTAGTTTCTAATATGTTTATTCGTATTGTCTACTTTATTTTTTGTATTTTTACTCAAAAGTTTATGTTGTATAGCTCTTTATTTCTTTTTTTATGGCTATGCAGAGGCAACATAAAGAGAGAAAATCAAAAGCCCCTCATAGTACTTCAGCACAACACCAAAAGGGCTAGAGAGAGAGAGAGAGAGAGAGAGAGAGAGAGAGAGAGAGAGAGAGAGAGAGAGAGAGAGAGGGGGGATATTTAGAATCCTCCCAAGGATATTAGCGCTATCTGAAATACAACCAGCCACGTCCAGGATTTGAACTCGTGTCGCTGTGTCTATTTTCCTAGGAGGATAACCATTATATAACGCTCGCCTTATCAGACAGACTTATCGGCTTGTAGACTTTGCTGCGTTCAAACCGAGAACAGAGTGAAATCAAAGGTAAGTGAAAAGCTAGATAAATACCTGGACCTTGCCAGAGAACTGAAAAAATAGCGGAACATGAAAGTGACAATGATACTAATCATGAAAAAGAAACCCCCCCCCCCCCAAAAAAAAAAACAAAAAAAAAAACACCGTAATTCATAGCATGCATAGTTTTGTAACGCTCAGGTGGACAATATAGAAAGAACAAAACGACAATTTAAAATAAGCATATGGTTTTCATTCAATGAATTATATATTAACTAGAAGCGGCTTCCCGGTGTTGCCTGGGTAGTGGGGAGGCAAAAAGGTTAGTCTCGCAGATCCATTATTACTGAATCACGAGTTGGATCCTCAAAGGATGCCGTATTAATATCGCTATGTAAAAAAAAGACCGTGCGTTGATCCAGCTGCTCTGAAAAAAAAATTAATGTCTATAATTTAGAATATCAAATCCAAAATGAATTCTATGCTGTTATTTCTCTGAATGTTTGAGATGAGGCTTGATGATTAGTATTATCTGCGTTATTCGGACTATTGTCCTCATCTTTATAGTTATCTGTACAACGTTTCGGCCGATATGCCCTCCGGCCTTCTTCAGAAAAGAAGGTTCCCGAGTCCGGGGGGGGGGGTCCCGAATCCGACAAGAAATACCTGAAGAACGCAGATAATTCTATGCTGTTATCATTTAAATTTCATTTTTTTAATTATCCTCACTAATATAAATCACACCTTTGTTATTTTTGCTCCAAAACCAAGATCTGGTGATAGTGAATGTGTATATATATTTACTTTTGTCGTTAATTGTTTTATTTTCGAAGTTTCCTCCGGACATACACATATACACAACTGCCCTTTATATATGTATAGATAGATAGTAAAATATCATTTTTACATACATTTTTGGCTGCGATGTGATGACATTTGAAATGACCCCAGAGCTCAACTTGTGTACGGCCAGCTAGCTTGGGCACCAATCCATGTGTGTCATGGCGGAAGTCCCATTTCCGGTCCTAGCTCCCACAATGCATCTGACACGGGAGAGAGGGTTCGAGTCGTATGTCCGAAGTTCGAAAATTTGTTCGACAACTGAGGCCTTTTTTTTACTCAATTTTATTGTTCGAGTTCAGAATCGTTCGAGAACCGAAGTTCCACTGTATATGTTTTCTCTTCTCTTCTACGTGGATTATTTTAAGCTTCATGCAACAACAAAAAAAGAAGAAAAAATGGAGACGAAATGGAAGGATTGTAAGAAGTAAAGACAGTGAAGTGCCACACCTACCATCAGCTCCCCATTTGCATACCGGTTTAATAAAACCGTGTCTAATACATAATTAAATGGTGTTATTGATTTTTTACATTGTTTTATCTTATTAAAAGCAATCTTATGTATAATTTTGTATAGAAATCAAGTAGAAAAAAGTAAAAATTAGTGTAATCTTTTTTGTGTTCTTATCAAAATTCATTAGTCTTTTCTTTAATTCAATATAATATTTAATTATCAAAATTATATTAATGATTATATTAAAATGATATACATAAACATAATTATATTAAAACTTTAAACTATATTATAATGTATATAAACATGATTATATTAAAACTTAATTACTTGTTTCCGAGTGTGTGTGTGTGTGGGGGGGGGCGGCACATATTTTTGCTAGTACAAATAAGATACGAGTGAAATGCCAGTTTGTAAGAAATTAACAAGGTTTTATCTAAAACAAGGTAGCGAAGTGCTTCTACCCTAAAAGTGACTCCAGAGCTAGCTTGTGTACCAATCAATGTGTGTCATGGCGGATGTCTCATTTCCGGTCCTAGCTTCCACAATGCATCTGTCTCCTATTGATCAAGGGGAGTAACTCTTAAATTTCGTTATGGTGGATCTAATAGTAAAAAAAAAAAAAAAAAAAAAAGGAAAAGAAAATTACACTCGTTCACCAAAGAAGCAAACAAGATAGAATAAAACCTCCAAGATAAAAACAATATATATATATTTACCAACCCTTCCGCACGAGCAAGATGTGACACAAGGTAAATTTCTTAAGCGGAGTTCAACAGGTTTGAATTCAGAGTTTTCCTTCTCCTAGACGGGTTTCCTAACCAAGGTTAAAGAACCCCGTCTGCCCTACTATTTATCCATAGCTGGAGGGAGAGTAGGATTCATACCTTTCCCAAGGGTATTAGCGCTAAGTGAAATGCAATTACCACGTCCAGGATTTGAACTCAGGGCGACGAGTCCATTTCCCATGACTGTTAAAGTCATGGGAAATGGACTCGTCGCCCCACGCTTCCTACAAGATAAAAACAATATAGAGGCGGACTCATCTACTAAAGCAGCCAATAAAGTAAAGAACAAAGCTGAAATAGATTTCATGACGTCAGATCAGGATCAAGGTTGTAGGGATTTCATTACTTACTTACTTACTGGGTCTGTGAGACCAACTTGTTAACCCTTACACCACGAAGAGACGCCGGGGTATTTACCCAATCCATTTGCCACGGGTTGGTTGTGACACAAGGTCGTAAGTATGGGCCATCCCGCGAGGATCGAACTCGCTATTCCATAGTAAAGGATTTGCGAGATAAGCTCACTAAACATAACACCACGACAGGACGTCTCCATTATTGGTGTAGTATATTTGAATGAATGCCGCATACTTGTGACCTTGTGTCAAACTGAGCTTAAGATAGATAGATGTGAACAGGTATAGATAGACAGATAGATAGATAGATAGATATGAACAGACTGGGGTAGATTGATAGATAACTAGATATGAACAGGCAGAAATGGATAAATAGATAGATAGATAGACAGATAGATAGATATGTACAGGAATATATATATAATATAGATGAATAGATAGATAGGTAGATAGATGGATATAAACAGATTCAGATAGATAGATAGATATGAACAGGCAGATAGATAGATAGATAGATAGATAGATAGATGAAAACAGATTGAGATAGATAGATAGATAGATAGATAGATATGAACAGGCATTTATATATATATATATATATATATATATATATATATATATATAGAGAGAGAGAGAGAGAGAGAGAGAGATAGATAGATAGATATGAACAGGCATAGATAGATAAATAGATATGAACATAGATAGATAGACAGATAGATAGATATGAACAGGCAGAGATAGATAGATAGATAGATAGATATGAACAGGCAGATAGATAGATAGATAGATAGATAGATAGATAGATAGATATGAACAGGCAGAAATAGATAGATAGATAGATAGATAGATAGATAGATAGATAGATAGATGTGAACAGATAGAAATAGATTGAAAGAAAGAAAAAAAGAAAGAAAGAAAGAAAGAAAGAAAGAAAATGTATGCAACTATATGCAATTTGATTTGAATGTTTTTATTCGCAAATAAAAGTGGTTCTCTCCTTTTGTCTTTTCTTTCACCCGACAATTCTTCTTTCTCGATTTTCCTCGTGTTCACATTTCATCTTCAAATAATTTGCCCATCAATTTCCAATTTGAAAATGCTAAAACCACTGCCCAAACAGACGACCACAGATTTTCAGCCCCCCAGACCCTAAACAACAACCACTCCCTTCCAGAAAAATCGATTTTATTTAAACATATTTTGTGTAATTCGTTATAATTTAATGAATTTTAAACAGAGCATTGCGTTTTAAAATTATGCTGAATCACAAGCGGGCAACATTACCTGCGGGGATGTCGTTTGTTTTTTTGTTTTTTATTGTTAGTTTTTGTTTTTGTTTTCTCTTTTTCTTTCTTTCTTTCTCTTTTCATTCATTCCTTCTTTCTCCCCTTCTTTCGTTTCTTTCTTTCCCGTTGTTTGTTTAAAAAAAAAAAAAAAGGAAAAAAAGAAAAAAAAAAAAAAGAAAAAGAAAGTTATTCTCGCATTTTCACGTCTTATGGGCCGTTTTTATCCCTCGGGCTGTGATTTCGACACAGGAATAATTAGTGATACGCGCGTGGCCGGTTTCAGACAGCAAGTGTTGACAGTCATTGATGAATCGTACAAACTTCATCCGCCTTTTAGAAGTTGTATTATGACCGGGGTTTATCTATCTATACGTGCATATCTTAATATAGATTTTATCATATATATATATATATATATATATATATATATATATATATATATATATAATCAATGTGTATATAATCAATGTATACACATGTATATAATATATATATATATACATACATATATATTTATGATATATATAATATATAATCAATATATATATATATATATATATATATATATAATGGAAATATTTATGAATGCGTCCTTCTCTATTTACTCATTAATACGCATAATCTCTCTCTCTCTCTCTCTCTCTCACACACACACACACACACACACACACTATATATATATATATATATATATATATATATATATATAATATATATATATATATATATACTAGCAGCGGCTACCCGGCGAAACCCGGGTAGAGGAGATGAAAACATGGTTTAATAATCGTTTGCAGATCTATTACTACTGAATAGCGAGTTCGATCCTCGCAGGATGACCCATAAAAATCACCACGTTAAAAAGATCTTAATTTATTCCGGCCTGGTGGGTGGCCAGGAATTTTTTTTTTTTTCGTCAGATTTGAGGGAATGACATCACATAATGATATAGTAATAAATTTTAATTCAATAATTAACTATATTTTTTAAATAAAATATAGATGACGCGATTTGCTAAATTTCAAATTAATATTTTTTAAAAAAAAAAAAAAAAAAAAAAAAAAAAAAAAAAGATAAATAATCTTAAAAAAATAACATTATTAATTCAAAGAGTAGCCGATCGGATATCAAATTATTATAGTATACTATACTATGAATTTGATAACAATTTGATAAAAAATAATATACTATACTAAGTGTAGTATATTTTTAAATCGAAAAGTGCACTGACTTGAAAACATTACGAAAAGAAAAGAAAACTAAATGCAAATAAATAAATTAAAAAATTAAACATACTTTTTTAAATAGAATTTTGAATATACTTAAAAGTTAAATATCAAATTACAGTACTAATTTTGGTACAAATACAGAATAGCGCGCAATAGATAATAGCATTAGAATCCTATTTTACAAATAAATAACATTAGGTTACGGAAACTTCCGAAGGAGCCTAATTTTAATTCACTTACTCGAGTGTCTCAAAGGTTTCAGATATTTCATGAAATGTAATAGGTAATATAATGGTATTATCTCTTGCGCACTATTCTGCATTAGTATCATGATTTTATTTGTATTTCTAATATTTAAATAATAAATTAACGCGATTATTTTATAAACAATGGCTAACATGAAAAAAAAAGAAGGTTTGTTTACATTGACGAATGACGGAAATATCGACAGTATATAAATACATCAATTTTAATTTTTAAAATTTAAAAAAGTGCACAGGCATGAAACCTCCGTGGAAAATTAATTTCTCCTATTTAAAATATTAAATGCAAAAAAAAAGTCGGTAACAGCCAGACGGCGAGGGAATCTATCCCCTTTTCATTAGCGCTAGATCAAGGAGATTGTTTTTAGCATCTGAAATGGAGCACCGCACTTACCATCAGCTCCTCACTTTACTGCACAAATCCCTGTGCTACTCATACGCTGAGTTGGCTAGAGCCGATATCAAACCAGGAACCTTGTGGTTTCCAGGCGGACGCACTACCGACTGAGCTAAACCGGTCCCTAATATTTAAATTAGGCCTTGTGCCAGACTAGACATAATTCTAGATATTTTTCTCAACATTCCTTATTTTATTTATTATTTTTTTACTCCCTCTTATTCTGCTAGACGGGCGGTCGGAGAGGCCCTTTTCCGATCAATCGGTTGGTCAGGTCAAGCCCTAGTATCTATATGATTGTCCCGATGTGACATTGTTATGCCTTCAGGCAGCATTAGAACAAAATACTCCAGTAGCGACACTATGTCTGGGTTTCGAGTGGATAGGAACCTCCCACCCTGGAGATTCCACCTGGTCACCGGTTGAAGGTACTTGAGATTCTGTTTTATTATTTTGATCAGAATTTATTTTGGACAAAAAAG
>CM042157.1:71136058-71143558 GCA_023376005.1 Doryteuthis pealeii
TATAAGGACTTAGTACTGATTATAACTCATCTACAGAAAGCGATATTAATGCATGTATAGAAAAGGCACTGACTGCTTTAGACAGATTATCAATCATATGGAAATCTAATCTCAATGATAGGTTAAAGCGATAATCCTTCCAAGCCGTAGTTGTGTTAGTGACTGTACGGCTGCACCACCTGGACCCTAATGAAGTACATAAAGAATAAGCAAGATAGAAGCTACACAAGAATGCAGCACGCGGCGTTAAATTGTGGAAACAGCATTCCACAAGAAAGCAGCTATACGGCCACTTGCCATCTATCACATAAACCATCGAATGAGACAAACAAGACACTGCTGGAGAAGCAAGGACGAACTCATAAGCGATGTTCTCCCGTGGACACCTACACATAGACATACCCGTATAGGCTGGCCATCAAAAGCATACATCGATCTGCTCTGTACGGATACTGGATGTCGTGTAGAAGATCTGCCTGGAGCGATGGCCGATAGAGACGGGAGGCGAAAGAGCCATGGAATCAGTGCTGTTAACACGACCTGATGATGATGATGCTGATGATGATGAGGAGGAGGAGGAGGAGGAGGAGGAAGGGGAGGAGGAGGATCATCATCATCATCATCATCCTAACCATCATGAATAATTTCCATAATAATGTAGTTACTAGCAGGACCTGTGGATATACCACTGGTCCCGCAAGTAAAGTTATAATATACATTATTGAAAGGTATAGACATTTCAAAAGGTAAAAGCATTTAAAATGCATAAAATTGAAATAAAATTAATGATTAAACAAACAACAATTAAAATCTGAAATTGAAAAAAAAAAAAAATACCGCTTAAAACCATCGCCTTATTATTTAGAGCTGTTTAGAATATGAAAATTGAATTTAACAAATGGGAAAAATTAATCAATGTGTTTGTGGGGATTGAAAATTAAGATAAAAGTGAAAATAATAACAATAAAGCAAAATATGATACTAAAATAGTAAGTTCCCAGAATGCCTTTCGCCGGAAAGAACGGTCTGTGGATGTTCGAAAAAGAAAAGGCTTCCGGACGCGATATAAGAAATTAGAAAAAGAAGATAGACTTGGTGTTGAAGGCAACTCTCTCTCTCTCTCTCTCTCTCTCTCTCTCTCTCTCTCTCTCTCTCTCTCTCTCTCTCTCTCTCTCTCTCTCTCTCTCTCTCTCTCATACACACACACACACACTCTCTCTCTCTCTCTCATACACACACACTCTCTCTCTCTCTCTTCTCATACACACACACTCTCTCTCTCTCACACACACACACACACACACTCTCTCTCTCTCTCTCTCTCTCTCTCTCTCTCTCAACACTTAGTTGCAACACTATGAATAAAGTTAAGTCTAAATAAGATTTGTTGCTCCTTCCTTCATTCCATTTTAGCCAACACGACTAATCGAGAGTGTAGACGAGCAGATTCCCAACCCCCTCGAACAAAGCGGATATGTTTGGCCTGTGTGAGGGGGGAGGAGTGTGGCGAATGACCACAGAAATTGAACTCGCCACCCCGTTGTCGTTGAAATTCCACACGGGCAGTGCAGAGTAACCCGGATGTAAACAGTCTCGTCGTGAGGATTGACGCATACTTGAAGTGCTGGTAAATGTCGAAGTTCCGCATGGGCAATGCAGAGTGAGTAACCCGGATGTAGACAGTTACTGTGTATTTAAGGACCTGCCCTCCCAGACCGGGGAGACACAACTGTAGTCGGATTTTGCTGTCGAGACGAGTGGAAGAGAAAACTGTATTTGGATCTTGCTGTCGAGAAGAGAGCAGTACTTTTGTGAGAAATTGTTGCAGACTGAAGACTTTGGCAGTTGGGAGAACATATGCGTCGGACGACTGTGGACCCCCCCTCCCCCAACACAGAGTTCACTTTCATTCCTATTACAGAGAGAAATATTGATATTGAGAAGTCCGAAAATAGATAGAATTTTACCATACAAAAAAAGACTACACAATTCCCGTAGAGCAAAGTAGGTTGATTTTTCACTTGTTTTAAATATCAAATTCTCTCAAACATCGCGACGTTGTATGTTGGTATGATAAATACTGATATCAAAAATTACGTCTCTTACTTGCACCATTATCTGCTGAAATAGCATCAAAGATCATCAGTTAAAGTGCACTAAAAAATTCTCGTTTTCGCAACATTTGTCCAAGAAATTGGTTAGAAAAATTAGCAATTTCATCGTGTTGAGAATTTTCCAAATCCAGAGCCCCATTCCTATAAGGATTTATTTTTTTAAATGACTAAAAATGGCCTTTTTATTTAAAGTTACCTGTTATTTCCCTTCAATCAAAGACTTATAAATATGTTTAGTATTACATTTAAACAAAGGCTATCGTTTGGGGCAGATTAGGAAAACGAATGTGACTTCTAGCCGGGTGGAACGAGGCGGTATAGGACGTTAAAACAGAAAAAAAGTGCTTTTATTTTACTAAGATGAAATGAATAAGATACTTTAAATATAACTGAAGTGGAAAATATCTCTCTCATCATCACCGACATTTCCGATATATTGCTTTTTACCTTATTGATTAAGCTATAACAGTGAAAACATTTTAAAAGATTGAAATCTATTTCCTCAAAGGTAAAGTTTTAAAGGAAAATATGTTGTGGCAATTATTTATATTAATTTTCAGATTTCGCCACATGGGAGATGTTACAGTTCCCAAATCGACCTACCCTACCGTACAGCCTTGTCGACTGGGGATTTAGAATACACACCTCTTTGCTATGGTTAGCGACCCGTGATGCTTTAGGAACCGTGGTGGCTGAGCATAACATGTAACACTCTACTTTGGCCTTCACTTAAGCTAGACTGGCGGTCGTAGAGGCCGCTTCTGATCAATCCGCCCGAACATCAATATGATTGTGTCAACCCTATTGCCCTTATGGCAAACCACAGCCCTTTTTTATCATATATGTGCAAGAAGGCTGTGACTGAGTGGCCTGATTATAAGTCTATTTGAAGGTGAAGTTCTAATTAGGGAGCTCTGGGAATTGTGGTCTTAGTGTCATAGGCATAACGTTAAACTGCATCTAGTGGTGAGGTTCAAATTCTGGAGCTCTGTGGAGTGTGGAGTACCATTTCATTAGCATTGCTCCAAGGTCCACTCTGATCCGGAATGGTAGTACCTGTTAGGGTCCCATCTATGGGTCAAATAGAAAAAAAATGCTTCCAAAAATTAAGTTTAAGATAAACTGAGTACTCATGAAGAATAAATAAAACAAAATGTGTTCGGCATGAAATATCCGAACAAGGGTTAACATGCCGTAAAATCCAACTGAGACACAATAACTAATGACGTGGAACCATGATGGTGGTTTGAGTCATTAGTAAGGGAAAAGTTTGAGCGATGCGTGATAGGTAGCGAAAAAGTTTGAGGGATGATGTCAGATTGAGGGATGGTGGCATTGTTTTTTATTGGAAGAGGAAGAATGACGTGGCGAAGAGGGAAAGGAAGAGTGAGAGGTGATAATTTAGGGGAGATTGAGTCTGGCCACCGACGGGTCAGACAGGCTGAAGCCTGGTCTCACCTGTGCAGTGATCATAAAGATAAAATAAAAACTACTTGATCAAGTAACAAAAAGATGTTTTTGTAATTCATTTAATTTAAACACGCACAGCCCTTAGTAAAAAGCCCTTAGAAGAACTCAACTCCTTTTGTTAGAAGTCAGCCCAACTAAGCAACAAAATGGCCGCCAGAGGAGATGCTAGAAGGATCACCAGGAAGCAGTTAAGATCTCTTCTCCACGTAAGTCTACAATATCTCTCTATCTCTGAAGAACGTTCTTATCAAAGAACTCTCACTCTCACCAATTAGCGATTACAATATGCGTATGTGACACGTATCACATTTGGTTCTGTGGCCAACATAGTATCACATGTGATACGTGTGCACGTATAGTTTCACACAACAAACCAACCAACAATCCCCGTATATTCTTTAATATGAAAATAAACGCTAATTAGCTAACGAAATTTACTTCTGCTTCTACTAAAGACACCGTAACACTTGTGAAGATCTTAAACAAAAGAAGTTCGTCGTCTTTTACCCCCTCGCCACTGTTCTTTTATACTCGGTCTGGCCGAGACGTCACAACTCTCGTCTCGCCAGCTACGAGACTTGCCACTATAAATCGCCGCCTCAAGGACACTCACGATTTTACCTCCACAACTAGTCGGACTCGTCACATGTTTTTCTTCCGCCCACACGTGCAACATGCCACCCGCTGTCTCCTCGATCGACGGACCGTTGTTGGCTCATCACAGGTTCGTGAGTTTTGCCGTTCGCTCTCGCTACATAAACTTTACTTAAAAAATGAATAGGATTTATGATCAAGCCATGCTGAAAGCACCAGATCCAGTCTGATAAAGTTAAACCTATTCGGTTTGTTTGTTTTGTTTTGTTTTACGGCATATCAACTACGGTGGGTTATTTCATGCTGGCAAAGTTTTTGAAAAATTCGTAGCGATAGTTTGGAAGATAATTCTTTAAACTCAATTTTTTAAAAACAAATTTTCTATTTAACCCATAGATGGAACCCTAATAGGTACTACCACTCCGGGTCAGAGTGAACTAGGGAGCAATGGTGATAAAGGGTGATCCACATTCCAGAGACCTCCAGAACTGGAACCTCACCATCAGATAAGTTTAACGTTAATACCCTATGATATGAAGACCCTCAGTCACCGCCTTCTAGCACTCATATGATAAAAAGGGTTGGTAGTTGCTATAAGGGCAATAGGGTTGGGACAATCATATAGGTGCTAGGGGTTGACGTGACCAGCCAATTGATTGGAGGGAGCCTCTCCGACCACCCGTCTAGCCTAAGTAAAGGCCAAAGTTGAGTGTTGCCAGTCACGGACCATCCACCAGGATTCTGTCCTTAAGCATCACGGGCCACCACCCACGGCCAACAGGTGGCCCCATTAGGGGGCTTACCCTTGCAGAGGTGCAGTCGGTGTATTCTAAAGCCCAGCCGACAGGCAGGCCTATTCGGTACTTAAATGGGATTGTTTGGTTTGATTTTACTGTGTGTCAACCCTTGTTGGGTTATTTTATGCTGAAGATGTTTTTGTTTTATTCATTCTTGTTGGGCATTCAATTTTTTAAACTAATTTATAAACACATTTTTAAACTCATGTTTTGATCTACTTAACCCATAGATGGTACCCTAACAGGTACTACCACACTGGGTCAGAGTTGACCTGGGAGTGGGGTGCTCTAGAATTGGAACCTCACCACTAGATGCAGTTTAACGTCATGCCCATGACACTAAGACCATCAGCCGACGCCATCTTAATGTCATATGGGTTCAAAAGGGTTATTTCCTAAACTCCAACCTAAAAAGGGGAACCACTCCTGAATGAATTTTATCTGCTAATTAATCTAATTATTTTCCATTAAACTAACTGTAACCCTAAACCTAACCCTAACCCTGTCTTCTTTTTTCCAGTAGATCAATAAATAATAAATCATAAAATTAATTCAGAGTAGTTCCCTTTTTTAGGTTGGAGTTATAGGAAATAACCCAAAAAGGTATGTCACTTCAAGTCTAGTTGATCCACGCTGTTTATTTAACGACCGTAGAATGTAAAACAACCTGAACATTGCGGTTTAAAAAGCAACAAAAATAAGATTAAACATTTAAACTAATTAAGATTGATAACGTCAATGTTTCATAAAAAACAAAAAAACAATTGTAACAAATTAAAAATGCAAAGGTCAAATTTTTTTTTTTTAATGAGGATTATATGACCTTTAGGACTTTTGCGATCTTGATTCATAAGCAAATGTTTTTCATTTACAACGTCAAAATCCGGTTTTTTGTTAGGGGTTAGGGTTAGGGTTAGGGGTTAGTTTTATAAATTAAAAAAAAAAAAAATCATTCTGTTAACAAAAAAAACGGATTTTGACGGTGTAAATGAAAAAAAATGTCCTTATGAATCCAATCGCAAAAGGGGTGCCTAAAGGTCATATAAATGACATATAACAAATATGAAGGCGCGTTGTGTAATAGTTTTCGTCGTAGGAAATGGACACGGCGAGACAAGTTCAAATCCTGGAGAAGGCTGTTAGCTTTTCACATAGCGCTAATACGCTTGATAAATGTATTTACTTACCACACCCAGCACCAGCAAGATGTGACATAAGGTCAATTTATTAATCGGGGTTTAACAGGTTTGAGTTCAGTGTTTTCGTTCTACTAGTCTGGTTGCCGTATCAAGTTTAAAGGGTCTAGTTTACCCTACTATTTACCCATAGCTGCAGGGAGAATAGTTGGATGTATACCTTTCCCAACGGTATAAGTGCTATGTGAAAGGCAAACAGTCTCGTCCAGGATTTGAATTCATGCCACCGTGTCCATTTCCTGCGATGGTAACCATTACACCTCCTTGATAAATGTATGCATCCAACTATTCTCCTTTCAGCTATGGGCAAATAGTAGGATAGATTGGGCTCTTTAACCTTGGTTAGGCAAACTCTGAATTCGGACCTGTTAAATTTCGCTCAAGAAATTGACCTTGAGCCGCATCCTACTCGTGTGGAGGGGTTGTGTAAATATGCAATCAAACATTTACAAATGATTAAAATCTCGGCATTAAATAACCCACAAGGGGTTGGTTGGTTATTGATTGTTTTGTTTAATGGCATACCAACCCTCTTCGTATCATTTAATGCCGGATCGGGTCATTTTTTAAATAAAATATTTGTTTAAATTCATGTGTATTTGTATAGATATGGTACAGGGCCTTAGGTTGCTTACAGTACCTGCTGTTGCTTAAGAGATCACTCAAATAAATATAAGAACAGGTTCATCGCTGCTTAACTTCAGGGATCTAGCGGGAACCGGTACATTCAGCATGATATGACAGTAATTCCATAAGGAGTTGCAATGCCATTAAACCTAACAATCGTAAACAGTAAAATACAACGTGATTTAACCGTAACCTCATAAGGAGTTTCTATACCATTAAACCTAACAATCGTAAACAGTAAAATACAACGTGATTTAACCGTAACCTCATAAGGAGTTGCTATACCATTAAACCTAACAATCGTAAACAGTAAAATACAACGTGATTTAACCGTAACATAAGGAGTGCTATACCATTAAACCTAACAATCGTAAACAGTAAATACAACGTGATTTAACCGGATTTAACCGCTATACCATTAAACCTAACAATCGTAAACAGTAAAATAACGTGATTTAACCGTAACCCCAGAAGGAGTTGCTATACCATTAAACCTAACAATCGTAAACAGTAAAATACAGCGTGATTTAACCGTAACCCCAGAAGGAGTTGCTATACCATTAAACCTAACAATCGTAAACAGTAAAATACACGTGATTTAACCGTAACCCCAAGGAGTTGCTATACCATTAAACCTAACAATCGTAAACAGTAAAATACAGCGTGATTTAACCGTAACCCGCTATACCATTAAACCTAACA
>CM042157.1:71151058-71163558 GCA_023376005.1 Doryteuthis pealeii
CATACTTCTGACAAATGGAGGTGCGTGGTGTAATGATTACCGTCGTGGGAAATGGACACGACGGAACGAGTTCAAATCATGGGAAAGGCCGTTTATAAGAAAAAGCGTAATTAACCCTTGCCGCTCTGCAATTACATCGATTAGAGCGATGTCCTCTTTGTGTATAACTATATATAATTGTTTTTATTCACTGTATCTTTTAATTCGAGACTTTCGCTTGAACAGCCAATTCTGGCTTGTTAACCTCCTGAAACCAGCGTCTAAGTTTCTCTTGTCACGCACATCTCGAAACCAAATCACGAATTCAATTGCAAGTGTTAATAAGTTGATCATGTGTATTATATAAGGTTTTAAAGAAAGACAAAAAAATGCCCCCTCTTTTGTAATTTTTTTCTTTCTTTTTTTCTTCTTTTTTGTTTTTCCAGTTGACGTGATCAGCAGTCCGTATCTCCTCGTCAGTTAACCTGTACACTTGTCTAAATAGCATTATTATTATTATTATTATTATTATTATTATTATTATTATTATTATTATTATTATTATTTTCCTTTTTTTTTGTATGTTTTTATGATGTTACTCTAATTATTTATTTTTATTATCATTTTATTTCATAATACACACATATGGAGGCGGGTGGTGTAATGGTTACTATCGTAGGAAATGGACACGACGAGACGAGTTCAAATCCTGGACGAGGCTGTTTATATTTCACATAGCGCTCAGAAATGCTGGTAGGCGCGCGTCCTGCGTCCCTGACGCACAGAAATCTAAAAGGACACAGTAAAATCGTATCAATGCGTTCCAGCGTTTTTCTTTTTTCTTCCCTCGCCATTTCAAGCTAACTCTGAATACATTTCAATAGTTTCTTAGAAACGAATTGCACAGGATAGGTTACAAGATATGAGTTAGACAGTTTTAGTTGTTTTCCCAGATTATAAATAAAAACCCTACAATCTATTAAAAACTTTACTTGGGACATTAATTTTCCCGGGGACTCATCCAAAGCAAATATGTGCGTCCCAGGACGCATTAAATCAAAATATTTTTCTTTAGTTACGAATTTTATTTTATTTACATTTTTATTTATAAATAAAACGATTCTATATTTTTATATAAATTTTTATTAACAATTATTTTAATATGCACGAATCTTTACATTTTTTTTTTTTTTTTAGAAATCAAACAATCATTTCATGTTTCCCCTCACTCGATAAATTTTAAGAAGATCTCTGAGTTAAAACTTTATTAAAAAAAAAAAACAAAAAATAAATAAATTCGAGCGAGTGGCAGTTTGGCAGTAAAGAAAAAATATTTGTAGAACCCTAAATTTACATGATTCAAAGTTGTTTTCTTTATTTAAAACTTTAAATTTTCTAAGCTAAAAAATATTACGTTTTAAAAGTAAAATAAGTGTTTGGTCTTGGTCGTACTCGTGTAAGGAATAGACGTTTGTTTTCATAAACATTTGTGGGCGTGTCTAAAGCTGATGTCAAAGGCCGAACTCGAGCGAGTGGCAGTTGATCGTACCAAAAAAATATTACCGTTGTAATCTATTAGATTTTCATATACCACTGTTGAATGAGTGATATATCTTCTAAATTGATTTGAGTTGTTAAGTTAAAAGTTTACGTTAATTGAAAAAAATGACATGATGACATCTTCTTATAATGGAGATTGTGTGTTTGTCTGTCTGTAACCGAAACTAAATCACTACTCAAGTCACAATTCCCTTAGTTATTTACGTCACATTCACCTTGAATTTATTTTGTTTAAACCTCAATTACTAATAAAAATTGTTATATCTTCTTAATACTGTGGATTAATCTACATAAAAATTACATGCAAGTATATTTATATATACAACAAAATAGCGGTTTACAGTGTGAACGAGAAGGCTAATTTGCATATTGATATTAAGAATTTGATTTTAATAAATAGATGCTTAGTATTATTGATTTCTAATTGTTTGGTTTTCTTTTAACGAATCTGAGCAAAAATCTCGGGGATAAATATTAAAAGAAATCCATAAACAAGACGAAAGAATTGTAATTTTATTAAATACTTCATAATCTAACTAAATAGATAAATTAGGAAAAATTAAAGACGGGAGTGATTAAAATGATGGAAGAGTTAGATTTAAAGCTGTTCTATTTTTCGATTATACCCCCTCAGTTTATCATTTTCTAAATAGTTTATAATTTGATACAATATTTTATTACATCAAAACCTAAATACTTGCACCCGGAGGGTGCAGATATTTGCTAGTGTATTTAAAAAAAAAGGAAATAATATATTATAAATTATTTCAATTTATCATCTAGACTAGCAAAATCATGTACCCCCTGGGCGCAAGTGTTTAAGTTTTAATGTAATAAAATATTATATTAAATTAGAAAGACTAACGAAACTAAATAAGAACGAATATAAAAGATATTACACTTATTTTAATGTTATTTTAAATTGATTTCTATACAAAATTATATGAAGAAATTTTAAAACGAAGTGTTCCAAAATAAGATGAATTTATTTATGCAAATAAGTCGACGCTTAAATGTTTCGGTTTATCTTAAATCCTTGATTATGGGATAAAGAAAATTAATGGATGTTTTATAAATGATAGGAGTTAGAAAAATTATATATTCTAGCAAAATAAAAAAAACCCTCCGAGCGATGTAAAAATAGATTTTTGAAACATATTGCCTGAGGGGTGGAGTTAAAAAGTCAATGTCAGCGAGTCTGTACCCTAAGTAAGTAAAATCATCAAATTCATTAAAGATTAAAAAATAAAACAATTTGAAATGTAAACTTTAAATATGTATTAAAATAAAACAAACTATATATAGATATATAATACCAGTCATGTATTTATTAAAACTTGTTTTAAAAAACAATGAGGACTGTCTAATGTTGCATGTTCAAATTTTGAGTGTATTTATTCTATGTTATGACGATTTTGGGTAATGTGACGTAAGCAGTGACGTAGTTTTTGTTACTGACAAAAACCGGAAGCGAATCTCAATTATTAATAGATGATTGCTTTTAATACGTTTGAGAATAACATGGTTGTATAGAAATCAGCAACAGCAAATTATTATTTATTAAACACAATTTTTTTACAATCTTTATGCAAATTATTCCCACCATAAACTAAGTAAATCTTTATTTGTTAGATATATGTAACGCATATTTCAGGATTTTAAATGCATTAATAATATGAGCAGATTTGCAGCAAATCTAACCCACTTAGACTTTTATAAAGACATCGTTAATATATAAGATGCTAATTAAGATTAAATAATGACAATTTCATAATCATGAGCAGATCACTAAAATAACAAAGAAAATCGTGACGTCAGTGATGACGTAGTTTCTTGTACAGACAGACAGTTAAATAATCTCTAACATAATAAGATATAGAAATAAATTATTTATTATTTATATCATTTCTGCATCTTATTATAATAGAGATTGTGTGCTTTTGTGTCAGTAACCGAAACTATATAATTACTCAAGTCACAATTCCCTTACTTATTTACGTCACAATCTCAATGACTTTATTTTTATTCAAACCTCAATTATTAATAAAATTGTTTTACACTATTAATACTATTGACCATATCTACATACCAATAACATGCAATTGTATTTATATATACAACAAAATAGCGGTTTACAGTGTTAATGGGAATGCTAATTAGCATATTGATATTAAAAATTTAATTCTAATAAATATGTGCTTAGTATTATTTATTTCTAATTGTTTGGTTTTATCTTAATGAATATGAGCAAAAATCTCGGGGATAAGTCTTAAAAGAAATCCATTAACAAGAAGAAATAACTTTAATTTTATTCTTTACTTCCTATTTTAACTAGATAGTTAAATCAGAAAAATTTAGCAACTAAAGACGGGAGTAATGGAAGAGTAAGCTTCAGTTGTTCTATTTTTCGATTATACCCCTTCTGTTTCAAATCTTTTCATCTGCATTCTTTTTTAGTTTGATTAGCTTTTCTAATTTAATATAATATTTTATTACATTAGGTGCATATATTTGCTAGTCTAGATAATAAATGTTTATACTTAAGTAATAGTGCCAGGTACTTTTTTTAACGGGCCGGGTTAGCTCAGTCGGTAGAGCGTTCGGCTAGAAACCACAAGGTTCCTAGTTCGATACCGGCCCTCGCCAACTCAGCGTATGAGTAGCACAGGGATCTGTGCGGTACAGTAAGGAGCTGATGGTAGGTGTGGCGCACCACATCAGACGCTAAAATAATCTCCTTGGTCTAGCGCTAGTGAAAAGGGGATAGACTCCCTCGTTGCATGGCTGATACCGACGACTTTACTTTACTTTTTACTTTTTTTTACAATATCACAATTTTTCCTTAAGAGACATCCACCGTTTCGACATACATGACCGGTATCTAACTTTGACCTACCCCATGTCAGCACCAGTTTCGAAATACAACATCACTCAGCACTTCATTAAATCCTATTATAATGGAGAGTGTGTGTCTGTCTGTAACCGAAACTACGTCACTACCAAAAGTAAGTCAGCTAGAATTTAATAAAGACATCGTTAATATATAAGATGCTAATTGAGATTAAACAATAACTTTTTTATAATTGTTGAGAAGTTAACTGAAATAACAAAGGAAATCGTGACGTCAGTGATGACGTAGTTTCGGTTACAGACCTTTTCGGCATACATAATACCTTAGCTTTGACCACCCCCCTCCTGGTGTAGAAGTGTTCCCAAGTCAAATTCAAGCCTTGTAAAGATCTATATTGAGTTCAGTGGGGCGAGGGTTAGCCTAACTTGTTTTGCAGAGCATTTCTTATGTAGTGATTTCGATCGTCTTAAAAGGTGTGACCCAGGGCCAGACGACACTAAAATTACTAAAGATTCATCTAAAGTAATTCTCATTAATAGTCTAACGTTAAATGCTACTTGTGTAAAAATATTCATTGTTAGTCGTAAAATTCTTATTTTGAGGACATTTTAATATTTCTTTCTTTGTTTCTTTGTTTGTTTCTCTCTTTCTTTTTCTTTCTTTCTCTCTCCTCTCTTTTCTTTCTTCTTTCTTTCTTTCTTTCTTTTTTTCTATCTATCTTTCTTTCTTTCTTTCTTTCTTTCTTTCTCAATAAAACACTTTCTGTTTATTTTTTAGTTTATTTAATCAGCCTTGTGATTTTTCCTTTTTGTTCATTTCTTTCTCTTCGGTAACTCATTTCTTCGCTCTCTCTCTCTCTCTCTCTCTCTCTCTCTCTCTCTCTCTCTCTCTCTCTCTCTCTCTCTCACAACACACACACAACTTTTAACTTCGTCTGACTCCCCCCCCATACACCCAACCCGTTCTTCTAAAGTCAAATTCTGTCTCAAAAATTCCGTATAACATGAATATTCATCACTATTTTTAAATTGAATTTTCTTGAAATTTTTGCTGAAAATTCATATTTTTTTCTTCTCTCCAGTTAAAAGACGGAATAATTTTAATTTTCTATATTTAATTTCTTTTATTGAAAGACAAAACTTCTTCTTCTTCTTCTTCTTCTTTTTCTTCTTCTTCTTCTTCTTCTTCTTCTTCTTCTTCTTCTTCTTCTTCTTCTTCATTATTATTATTATTATTATTATTATTATTATTATTATTATTGTTTTTTCACACCAGCCGTAGCCGGTGGTTCACTGGAGGCTGGGTGACAGCTAGTCTCCTCAGGTCTCCAGGACTCTTCTGAGTATTCTAACCGATCCCAACAGTGCTGTAGTTTGGATGGTCTCGATTCTTCCTCTGATTTCAAAATCACCCAAATTCTTTTCCAGAGCTTTGGAGAGAGTTCCAAGAGCACCAATTACAATTGGTACGACCTTTACCTTCATGTTCCACAGTTTCCTCAGTTCTTTGGCAAGGTCTAAGTATTTGTATATCTTTTCGCTTTCTTTCATTTTCTCTCGGTGGTCGGCAAAATCCACGAAATGGCAGGTTCTCTTCTTGTCGATTAATACTGGGTCCGGTCTCCTGGCCGGGATTAGGAGATCCGTCTGTACCTCGAAGTCCCAGAGAATTTTATGCGTCTCATTCTCCAGGACATATTCAGGATTCTGCATATACCATTTAGTTGTATGGGAAAATTGAATTTCTTGCACAGTTCCCAGTGGATTACCTTTCCCACCGAGTCATGCCTAGTCTTGTATTCTCTTTATGCTAGTTTGCTGCATTCGCTTATTATATGATTGACCCTTTCGTCACTGTCTCCACACATTCTGCACTTGCTATTCAGTTGCGTCTTATCTATTTTTGCCTTTATATAGTTTGTTCTAATGGCATTGCCTTGTGCTGTGATTATAAGCGATTCGGTTTATTCTTGAGGTTTCCTTTTCTTAGCCATATCTTTGTCTTCTGGTGCGATATCTCTTGAGTTTGACTCTTAAAGTACCCATGTAGTTGTTTTTCTTCCCATTTCTGTTTTTTGCTTTTGATGTATTTGTGCTTCTTCTTTCCTTGGCACATACAGTCTGTGTGTGTCGTCTCTCGGATGAAATGCTTGGTGCATGGTCATGAGTTTCCTTGTCCTTTGGTCCATCTGCCGAAGCTCCTCTTTTGTCCATTTTTGGAATGGTCTCGAGTATCTTACGAGAGGGATAGCCCCTGTGTTTATTCCATTATTATTATTATTATTATTATTATTATTATTATTATATTATTATTATTATCATCATCATCATCATCAGCAGCAGCAAAAACACCCACCGGGCAGTGTAAAAATTAATTTTTGAAATATATTGCCTGAAGATGGGTGAGTTAAAAATTAAATGTCAGATGGTTTGTATCATAAGTAAGCAAGATCATGAAATTTATTAAAGGAGTAAAAAAAATAAAATAAAATAAAATAAAACAATTATAAATGGAAACTTAATTCTGTCACCCTCAAATAAAATGTTGCGTGCATCAATTGATTATTAATCAAACAATTATTTTGAATATTTTGCACATAGATTTTACTCAAAATCGTAGGTATTTATTTATTTGTAAACTTTTTAGTTAACTTCTTGTTACTGATTAAAAAAAAAACAAAAAACGCGAGATTAAAAAAAAAACAATTTTAAAAATTGATTACTCAAATGTTGAGTGTATATAACACAGGGTTGTTTTTCTTCTATGTATTAACGATTTCGACTATAAATTAAATACTCAATAATAGACTTAATCATTAAGAATATTGTGACGTAAGTTCTGACGTAGTTTTGGTAACAGCAAAAAATACACCAATCTCCATTATTATTATTTACTCCTTTTGAGTTTTCACATCAGTGTTAGCTGATGGTCTTTCACTGGAGTTGAGTGACAGCAAGTCTCCTCAGGTCTCCAGGACTCTTCTGAGTATTCTGGCAGATTGCAGCAGTGCAGTGTTCTGAATGGTTTCAATCCTTCCTTTGATATCCAAACTTTCCAAACCCTTTTCTAATCCTTTTGGGACTGTTCCAAGTACACCAACTACAATTGGTATCACTTTCATTTTCATATTCCATAACTTTTTCAGTTCTCTGGCAAGGTCCAGATATTTGTCCATTTTTTCATTTTCCCATTTTCCTTTAACTTCACCCTGTGATCTACTGGCACTGCAAAATCCACCAGTTGACAAGTTCTTTCTTTTTTGTTTATCAACACTAGGTCTAGTCTTCTTGCTGGGATAAGGTGATCCGTTTTTATTTCAAAGTCCCAGAGAATTTATTATTATTATTATTATTATTATTATTATTATTATACAAAATTCAATAAATCTTCCTTTTAGTTTTATAGTTAGTTTTATACTTACAAAATTCATGATAATCATGTTGACAAATACCTTCAACAAATTGGATTTCATTGCATAATGTTACTGTAGTCAGTGATAGTCAAACTTATCTTATTATAATGGAGATTATGTAACTGTCCGCCTGTTACCGAGACTACGTCACCACCGACGTCACGCTTTCCTTAGTTATTTAAGTTAAATTCTCAACGATTATGAAATAGTCATTGTTCAATCTTAATTAGCATCGTTTTTATTAACAATGTCTCTATTAAAGTCTAGCTATTAAAAAAGTCTCTATCAAAGTTTTGCTGCAAAACTGCCTATACTAACAATTTAAAAATCCTGAAATATGTGCTATATATCTCTAACAAAGAGTTACAAAATATATGGTGGGAATAATTTGCATAATGATTTTAACAAAACTGGGTTTAATAAATGATTATTTGTTGTAACTGATGTCTAATACTATCATGTTATTCTCAAACGTATTAAAAGCAATCCTATATAGAAATCAATTAAAACAACATTAAAATAAGTTTAGTATTTTTATATTCGTTCTTATTTAGTTTCGTTAGTTTTTCTAATTTAATATATTTTATTACGTTAAAACTTAAACACTTGTGATTTTGCTAGTTAAAACTATTTTTTTTAACTAAAAAAAAAAACAAAAACAAAAAATAAAACAAATGGAGAGCGAGGTGGTGTACTAGTTAGAGTCGTAGGAAATGGACTCGTCGACCCAAGTTCAAATCCTGGACGAAACCACACTTCACATAGCGCTAATAACCTTGGGAAAGATATGAATCCAACTATTCCCCCTCCAGCTATGGGTAAATAGTAGGGTAGACTGGGCTCTTTAACCTTGGTTAGGAAACCAGTCTAGGAGAAGGAAAACTGAATTTAAACCTCTTAAATTCCGCTTGGGGTGGTCGCTACTAGAATATGCCCAGGCTTACTTAGTGATCTATTTCAATTAATTTAAAAGAAACAGATCTTTATTATATTTATCCTGACCTTTCTTTCAAACCTAAACATTTTATTTTTATGCACAGTGTATGTGCACCCATCTATGTTAAATAGCAACTGTTCTTCTAATAGGTTGACTTCGGCATTAAATAACCCACGAAGCTTGATATGCCATTAGACACCTAACCAATCAACTAAAATAAAGTCTGGTGTTTGCGTCTGGATTTGGATGACCCGCTTTCATCTCAAAATACCTGAGAATTTTATGTATCTAATTTTCCAGGGCAGATTTGTGTATATACCATTTGTCTGTATGTGCCCGTGGCGTAGAGGACTGCGATACCGTAGTAAGCGAGTTCGAACTCCAGTCGCGGTTATTTCCTATGACTCCATGCTAAAAAAACGGGGAACCAATCTGAATGAATTTTATCTGTTAATTAAACCCCAACCCCTTCTTTTTTTCCTAGTAGATCAATAAATAAATAATTTATCAATCAGAGTGGTTCCCCTTTTTTTAGGTTGGAGTTATAGGAAATAACCCCAGTTGCGCTATTACGTTCACTTTTGGACTAATACCCTTGGAAAAGGCATGAATCCCTCATCTCCCCAGCTATGGGTTAAATTGTACAACTACTACTTAAAGAGCTACTTCGGCATTAAATAACCCACCAAGATTGATGTGCCCTTAAACCAAAGAAAACAACCAGAGCATGTACTGAGTACCAATTCAAAAGGAATACATACGTTGCCAGACACTGAAAACTCTTGGTATCACCAACCATTTCAATATCAAAAGTATACTGCATTTCTATCGGTATTTATGGGAACGGTTTTGCCCAGCTGGTAAGGCATTCGTCTAGAAATCGAAAGGTTCTAGGTTCGATATTGCACCTCGCCAACTAGGCGCACAGCAACTAGGTAGCACGGCTTGGGTAATCTGATCTGTGCGGTATAGGATATGGGTGCTGGCGGTAGGCGTGGCGCTCCATCTCAGCAAAAACAATATCTTTAGTCTAGCGCAAGCGAAAATTACTACTATATACAAACACACACAAGAACATTTTAATCTATACAATAACTTGCTAATCTAATATATAAAGGAGAGATTTGGTATGTACGTGTCGACGTATAACTCAGAAAAGAGAAGTCACTCAGATTCGAAATCTTGCATACACATTAATAAACTTCTAACTAAGAAACACACCAAATTTGGTTATTGATTTTTACTGATTAAGTAATATAATTAATTAATTAAAGCAAAATCAACCTATTTGCGAAACTGGCCGTATACCAGCTGCTGCTGCTAATAAATATTGCTAACTGCCTGCTTTAGCGATACTAGCAGTTTAGTTTAATTTTAGTAAACAAAATTGCATTATAAGCAGTTCAGCTCGAAATTTCTCGCATCAATCTTTAAAATATTCATTTGGTTCGAAAGAAAATAAAATAATATTTCTAAATATGTAATTTGTATGTGTTTTTATCCATTGAATTATTTTTACAGCGAATTAGAAAAAACAAAATAACAAATTAAATAAAAACATTTAACGATAACTCAACGTTTTTTAGTTCGGTCATGGACCGGGTACTTTAGCTAGTACACTTATATGATTGTCCTTAATTGCTCTTATAGCAAACATCCGACCCTTTTTATCATATATTTGCTAGAAGGCAATGGCTGATGGTCTTAGTGTTCTGGGTATGATGCTAAACTTCATCTAGTGGTGAGGTTCAAATTCTGTAGCTCTGGGGAGTGTGTAGTACACCTTCATTACCATTACTCTTGGGTTCACCCCTGACCTGGCGTGGTAGTACCTGTTAGGGTCCCATCAATGGGTTATTTATTTAAATTAAAAAATGAGTTTTTGAATACCCAACAAGAATGAATAAGACAAAAACGTCTTTGAAAATACTACTATTTTACCAACACAGTTGTAATTTCAAAGACGTTTTTGCTTCATAATTCTTCAAAGGGCCAAGTTAGCTAAGTCGGTAGAGACCTTAAGGTTCCTAGTTCGATACCGACCCTCGCCAACTCAGCGTATGAGTAGCGCAGGGATCTTTGCGGTAAAGTAAGGAGCTGATTGTAGGTGTGGCGTTCCACCTCAATTCAACGCATGAGTAGCGCAGGGATCTGTGCGGTAAAGTAAGGATCTGCTGGTAGGTTCCACCTCAAACGCAAAAACAACCTCCTTGGTCTAGCGCTAGTGAAAAGTGGATAGGCTCCCTCGCTGATTGCTCATACCGACGACTTTTCATTACTTTACTTATCAACACATATAGAAGGACATTTTTTATCCATATAAATAACTTGCCAAATTTTAAAACTCATTTTTTATCTATATAACTTGTCAATAGACATATGCATATGTAAGAACTTTACCATTCATTTCATTGTATTTTTTCTTATATAGATTGTGGTCATATCCTATAACTCCAACATAAACAAAGGGGAACCACTCTTGATTGATAAATTATTTATTTATTTATTAATCTACTAGGAAAAAAGAAGACGAGGTTAGGGTTAGGGTTAGGGTTAGGGTTAGTTTAATGGGAAAATAAATAAATAATTTATCAGCCAAGAGTGGTTCCCCTTTTTTATGTTGGAAGTTATAGGAAATAACCGGACCATATGACCTTTAGGCACTCCTTTTGCGATCTCGATTCATAAGGACATGTTTTTCATTTACACCGTCATAATCCAGTTGTTTGTTAACAGACGATTTTTAGAGTTTTTTTTAGATTATAAAACTGACCTTAACCCCTAACCCTAACCCCTAACAAACAACCGGATTTAAACGGTGTAAATGAAAAACATGTCCTTATGAATCGAGATCGCAAAAGGAGTGCCTAAAGGTAATATGGTCCAAATAACCTAGATTGTTGTTATTTGTTTCATTTGTTATTACCAAATAAAAATTGAAGATTTTTAACCTCGTCACTTTTTTATTTCTTCCGTTAGCTTTTGTTATTTCTTTCAAACGTTTGTGGGGTCGACATCATCATCGACCCCGGAACAAGATACAAAATAAAATGTCAGTAAGGCAACCCAAAGAAACAAAAACTAATTTTTATTTTTCAGAAAGAAAGAAAGAAAGATAGATAGATAGATAGATAGATAGATAGATAGATAGATAGATATGAACAGGCAGAAATAGATAGATAGATAGATAGATAGATAGATAGATAGATAGATAGATAGATATTAGCAGGCAGAAATAGATAGATAGATAGATGAACAGGCTGAAATAGATAGATGGATAGATAGATATGAATAGGCAGAAATAGATAGATAGATAGATAGATAGATAGATAGATAGATAGATAGATATGAACAGGCAGAAATAGATAGATAGATAGATAGATAGATAGATATATAGATAGATAGATAGATAGATAGATAGATAGATAGATATGAATAGGCAGAAATAGATAGATAGATAGATAGATAGATATGAACATGATAGATAGATAGATAGATAGATAGATAGATAGATAGATATGAACAGGCATAGATAGATAGATATGAACAGGCAGAAATAGATAGATAGATAGATAGATAGATAGATAGATATGAACAGGCAGAAATAGATAGATAGATAGATCGATAGATAGATATGAACAGTGTCAAAAATTGTACCTTGAGATCAGCCATCAAAATAATGTCAAGTGCACTTGTTAGCGTTTTCTTTATCTGTGAAACGCGGATATATAATTTCTCAGGTAGCTGAGGTGCAGCTAAAC
>CM042157.1:71171058-71198558 GCA_023376005.1 Doryteuthis pealeii
TTCGCTGTAAAAATTATTCAATTAATAAAAATTCATAAAAATTGCATATTCAGAAACATTATATATTTTCTTTCCAACGATATAAATATTTTAAAGATTGGACCAAGAATAGGTGATAAATTCCTAGCAGAACGGCTTAGACTGCGAAATTTATTCGCAAAAAATATACATTTCGCTGTAAATCGCTATAAATCGCTGTAACAAAACCAGCCAGCGGACAATATTCTATTATCAGCAGGTGCTGGTATATGGACAGTTCCGCAAATTGGGTGATTTTGGCTTAATTAATTGATTATATCCCTTAATTAGTAAAAAATCAATAACCAAATTTGAAGGATATTAATCTATATGCAAGATTTCAAATCTGAGTGACTTCTCTGTTCTGTGTTATTGATCGACACGTACATACCAAAAACTTACACTTATATATATATATATATATATATATATATATATATATATATATATATATATATATATATATATATATATATAAACAAATCATAAATCTAAGAGGTTCGTTTGGTGTTGGGGTTATGGGATCGGCCTGTCAGCTTGGCAGTCCGGTTTCAAATCACGCACAGGGCGGTCTTCCGATCTATAGCTCTGCTGATGAGGCCTAATAGGCCGAAATGTACATACAGAGATTGATTTTTCTCGATTTGTTTAGCCATACATTTAATAGGTATTCCCGCCTAATTCATTATTAATTAATTAATTTTCAAAATCAGGTACGACTCCAATTAAGCACTTATTCTCCAATATATATATATATATATATATATATATATATATATATATATATATTAAGAAAGAATGAAAAAACACTGGTTTCAATGAGTTCTTTCTTAATATACTACATACCGTCGGATTCACTTCCTTTTCTTCACACACACACATACACACACACACACACACACACACACATATATATATATATATATATATATATATATATATATATATATATATAATAAGGATATCTACTGAGTCAGACGAACCTACTATTAGTTTCGCATAAAGCTCTTCAGGGCTAAAATCTGACGCGATCTCAAACTCTCTGCCGGGTTTTTTCTCTCCGCAAGGATCTACCAACACGCTTGGTATATTAAATATATATATATATATATATGTATATATTCTAAAATCTTGAATCCTTCCTCTTCATTCTACAGCAAGAACGTCAAGTTTCATTCATTTTTTCCTAGTTTTGTTGAATTCTAATTCATGGAGGCGGGCTTTAAAAAAAACCCTGAAATTTTGGGCCATACCTACACATCTAAATAGTCTCGGGCATTTTATGTCCATTCATGAGCGTGAATTAAAGTCTTGACTTATTTGTTTGATAAATCCTTCACGTGATGAGTTTTTATCAATAAAAATGGTTATATCTGAGCAGACTGTGGAAGATTCAGGAAGACTTGCTGTCACTTGTTCCCCAGGAGAAGCAACTAGTTACTTGCGTTAAAATTCATAATTATTCATAAGGTATTTTTGATAAGACACTTTTTACACAGTTATTATGTTTCTAAATTATTTGTAAAAGATTTCAGAATATATATATATATATATATATATATATATATATATATATATATATATATATATATATATATATCGTAATCGCAAAGTTTTGGGCTCGATACCGTTCCCCGCCAATTCAGCGCAGGAGCAGCACAGATCTGTGCGGTAAAGATGACGATAGGTGTTGCGCTCCTTCTCAGCCAAAAGAAATCTCTCTGGCCTAGCCCTAGTGAAAAGTGGATAGACTCCCTCGTTTTCCGGCTGGTACCAACAAAAGTCCACTCCGTTAACTTATATATATATCATTGATAGAGCATTTATAGAATTCACATGTATTTTTGTTGTTGTTTTACAGTCTTTAGAACGAGAGAATTTTATAAATTAAAATCTGTATCCGTCAAAATGGCGCATTTTTTACGTTCTCTCTCTCTCTCTCTCTCTCTCTCTCTCACTCTTGAATATGTGCTCTTTTTAACCTGATTTATTTCATTGTTTAGGGCCGGGATAGCTCAGTCGGTAAAGCGTTCGGCTAGAAACCATAAGGTTCCTAGTTCGATGCCGGCCCTCGCCAACTCAGCGCATGAACAGCACAGGGATCTGTGCGGTAAAGTAAGGTGCTGATGGTAGGTGTGGCGCTCCACCTCAGACGCAAAACAATCTCCTTGGTCTAGCGCTAGGGAAAAGGGGATAGACTCTCTCGCTGATTAGCTGATACCGACTGTGGGCTACCCCAACGACTTTACTTTTAACTCGAGTCCAATTCCTGGACGAAGCCAGTTCACATAGCGCTAATACTCTTGGAAAAGGTATGAATCCAACTATTCTCCCTCCAGATATGGGTAAATACAAGTGCAGACTGGGTTCTTTAAACTTTGTTAGGCAACCAGTCTAGGAGAAGGAAAAGTCTGAATTCAAACCACTTAGATCTCCGCTTGGGGTGGTCACTACTAGAATAGGCTCAGGTCTTTTTAGTGATCTATTTCAATCTATATCAATTTTTTTAAATAAAAAAATTAATTTCTTTATTAAAAATGCACAGCCCAAAAGATTTTCTACCGCGGTGAGAAACTGGCATCTTTAGGGGGCAAACTATCTTAACGTCTACTTCCCTCAGCTAACGGCCAGAATCTGCTAACTCTAATTTCTGTTCTCGCGTCTTCCTTTAACCAATCAGCATTCAGGTCAGAGAAGGTTGACTGCCGTCAATAACTGTTTTCAACGTTTAATGGTAATTTTCCATTTACACTCCCGTTATTTGAATCTTAACTATACTTACAAACATAATTCGTAGGCTATCCACAAATTATGTTACAAAAAGGGATTGTCAGTGGACAGGTATAGAATATGAAATTTTATTCCATTTTATCTTTTTCTATATCTAATCACATTTCTGGCACGACTGGGTGGGAAAGGTGATCCACAGGAAATTATGATTAAAATTTGACCATACTATCAAATGGTACAAACCGTTCTAGAGATTGAGACGGATCACCTAATACCGACTAGAAGACTACACCAATTGACGAGAAAAAATAACTTGTTACCCAGAGGATTTTGACTTTCCAGAGAACTACAGAGCAAAAATAAAAGAAAGCGAAAGAATAGACAAATACTCAGACCTTGTCAGAGAACTAAAAACTAATTGTGGAACATGAGGGAGACGGCGATACGAGTGGTAATTGGTGCGCTTGGAACGGTCCATAAGGGCTTGGGAAAAAACCCTAGAGGAACTGGAAATCAGAGGACACGTTGAGACCATCCAAACCACAGCTTTATCAAGATCGGCTAGAATACTCAGAGGCGTCCTGGAGATGCGACTTTGTATTTAGATTTTTCGGGTTATTGACTGAGGAGTCTTGCTGTCATGTGTGTGTGTGTGTGTGTGTGTGTGTGTTGGGTGTGAATTAAGCATTGATTATTTGTAAAAAAAATATAATGTTCTGGCCCACGGTGTACACTAGGGTAGGTCGATTTTGGAACTGTAACGTCTAATCTTTTAAAATGTTTTCACTGTTACAGTTCAATTGTTAGGTAAAAAGCAGATCAGAGGTGTCGGTGGTGATGAAGGCATCTTTTCAATTCGAATTCTAGTTATAATATTGTATTCGTTTTGTTTAAAATGACAATCTTTTCTGTTTTAAATATTGAAATTGCTAAATTTTCTAACCAATTTCTAGGCCAAATGTTGCGAAAACTAGGAATTTTGGTGCATTTTAGTAGACGATCTTTGATGCTATTTCCTCAAACAATGGTGCAAGTAAGAGATCTAGTTTTTTGGTATCAGTATTCATTATACCAACACACAACTTTTGCTGTTTCAGAGAATTTGATATTTTAAAAATAGTAAAAAATCAACCTACTATACTATACATGTATATATTAAAAGTATTGTGTTAGCGCAGTGGTTCTCAACCGGGGTCCATATGGACCCCCGGGGACCATATCACATTTTTTCGGACCAAGGCAAGTAAAATGTATTTAAATATAAAAATACAATGGGATTTTTCAACAACGAATGGCTACGGGGGTAGGGTAGGGGTCCACCAGAGTAAAATAGGATTAAAAGGGGGTCAATAGTTTTTTTTAAAAGTTGAGAACCATTGTGTTAGAGGAACCCTTAAATTGCAATCGATTCTGTTGACAAATAAACTTTTAAAGTAAGGTATGTTTAAATATATGTATATATCTTAAATTTGTTTTATCCATCATCATCATCATCATCATCATCATCGGGTCGCGCAGATAGCACGGATTCCCATGACTCTCTCTCTCTATCTATCTCTCTCTCTCTCTCTCATCACCATCATCAGGTCGCACAGATAGCACGGATTCCCATGACTCTCTCTCTCTCTCTCTCTCTCTCTCTCTCTCTCTCTCTCTCTCTCTCTCTCTCTCTATCTCTCTCTCTCTCTCTCTCTCCCCACCCGTCCCTATCGGTCATCGCCCCTGGCAGGTCTTCCGCACGGCATCCAGAATCCGTATTGATGTAGGTTTTTACTGATCAACCAACACTGGTGTGTCCATGTATATGTATCCACAGTATGTCGAGCATGTCTTCTTCCTTCGATGGTTAGTATAATGAGAGGTCCAGTGAGCTTCGGCCGCTGGACCTACAGAATAAATTAATATCGTTGATCCCAGGGAGCCATCCCCCCCAGGCAACACCTGCCCCCTGGATTTAAAGGGGCAGGGTTGGGTTTATTGCCCGGTGACTGAGGCGCTACCCTTGAGGTGGAATGTCGACGGGATCAACGAATTCTTTTGCACCCGCCACACCATGAGCTTCGGTTCGTGGGTGGTCCTACATTAATAGGGCCTTGTGCCTAACCATACACGTGGGGTACGTGGTAAATAACTGGTGTAATGAGAGGTAAGTGGTCGGATAGATGTTTTTCTTGTGGGGTGCTGCTTCCAGGATTTGTTGAAGACAGCACGCAGCATCCTTGCGTAGTTCTCGTCTATCTTTTTATCTAAGCATTTCGTTAAAGTCTACGTGGGTCAGCCATACAGTAGTACTGGCACGACTACAGATTGGTAGTAACATTCTTATTATGGTTGCATGGGAATCCGTGCTATCTGCGCGACACGATGATGGTGACGGGAGAGAGAGACTGAGAGAGAGAGAGAGAGAGAGAGAGGAGAGAGATGGGAATCCGTGCTATCTGAGCGACCCGATGATGGTGATAAAGAGAGAGAGAGAGAGAAAGAGAGAGAGAGAGAGAGAGTCATGGGTCGGCCATACAGTAGTACTGGCACGACTACAGATTGGTAGTAACATTCTTATTATGGTTGCATGGGAATCCGTGTTATCTGCGCGACACGATGATGGTGATGAGAGAGAGAGAGGAGAAGAGAGAGAGAGAGAGAGAGAGAGAGAAAAGAGAGAGAGAGAGAGAGAGAGAGAGAGAGAGAGTCATGTGTCAGCCATACAGTAGTACTGGCACGACTACAGATTAGTAGTAACATTCTTATTATGGTTGCATGGGAATCTGTGCTATCTGCGCGACACGATGATGGTGACGGGAGAGAGAGACTGAGAGAGAGGGAGAGAGAGAGAGAGAGAGATGGGAATCCGTGCTATCTGAGCGACCCGATGATGGTGATAAGAGAGAGAGAGAGAGAGAGAGAGAGAGAGAGAGAGAGAGAGTCATGGGTCGGCCATACAGTAGTACTGGCACGACTACAGATTGGTAGTAACATTCTTATGGTTGCATGGGAATCCGTGTTATCTGCGCGACACGATGATGGTGATGAGAGAGAGAGAGAGAGAGAGAGAGAGAGAGAGAGAGAGAGAGAGAGAGAGAGAGAGAGAGAGAGAGAGTCATGTGTCAGCCATACAGTAGTACTGGCACGACTACAGATTAGTAGTAACATTCTTATTATGGTTGCATGGGAATCTGTGCTATCTGCGCGACACGATGATGGTGACGGGAGAGAGAGACTGAGAGAGAGGGAGAGAGAGAGAGAGAGAGAGATGGGAATCCGTGCTATCTGAGCGACCCGATGATGGTGATAAGAGAGAGAGAGAGAGAGAGAGAGAGAGAGAGAGAGAGAGAGTCATGGGTCGGCCATACAGTAGTACTGGCACGACTACAGATTGGTAGTAACATTCTTATGGTTGCATGGGAATCCGTGTTATCTGCGCGACACGATGATACGGCAACAGGAGAGAGAGAGAGAGAGGAGAGAGAGAGAGAGAGAGAGAGAGAGAGAGAGAGAGAGAGAGAGAGAGAGAGAGTCATGGGTCTGCCATACAGTAGTACTGGCACGACTACAGATTGGTAGTAAAATTCTTATTATGGTTGCTTGTATAGCTACTTTTATTGCTTTTAATAATTGAAATTCTCGTTATAACGGTTTGGTTTGGTTTGGTGAATTTTACGGCATGTCAAATCTTGGGTTATTTTATGCCGAAGAGGTTTTGTTTTACAAATTCTTGATGGGTGCTTAATTTTTTAATCGTATGTTTTTTTTTTTATTTAACCCATAGATAGAACCCTTTTATTCTTTACTTCCGATTTTAACTAAATAGTAAAATTAGAAAAATTTTGCAATGAAATACGGGAGTGATAGAAGTAGTAAGTTTCAGTTGTTATATTTTTCGATTATACCCCATTTCTGTTTCAAATCTTTTTATCTGTATTCTTATTTAGTTTCATTGGCCTTTCTAATCTATTAATAATGGAGATACGCTTCCAGTTTTTGTCTGTAACAAAAACTACGTCACTGCTTACGTCACATTACCCAAAATCGTCATAACATAGAATAAATACACTCAAAATGTGAACATGCAACATTAAAGAGTCCTCATTGTTTTTTAAAACAAGTTTTAATAAATACATGACTGGTATTATATATCTATATATAGTTTGTTTTATTTTAATACATATTTAAAGTTTACATTTCAAATTGTTTTATTTTTAGTCCTTTAATGAATTTGATGATTTTACTTACTTAGGGTACAAACTCGCTGACATTGAATTTTTTACTCCCACCCTCAGGCAATATGTTTCAAAAATCTATTACATCGCCCGGAGGGTGTTTTTTATTTTGCTAGTTTGATGTAATATTTTATTATATTAAAACTTAAATACTTGCATCCGGTGGGTGTATATATTTGCTTGTTCTTATTTTATTATTAAATAAATTTTCTAGTTTAAAATTTAGAAAGTGTTGAAAATGAAGAAAAAATACAGAGCAACGTCAATTTTTTAAAGATTTTATAAGTACAGTAGTACCTTGACTTACGAGTTTAACTCGTTCCGTTCATAACTCAATGTCCTCGTATATCAAATCAATTTTCCCTATTGAAATAAACCGAAATACCATTAATCCGTTCCAATTCCTCAAAAAACATCCTAATTTTTGTAACGTTTTATAATAAAGAAAATAGCACTTTATTACATGACTAGAAGCAGCTACCCAGCGTTGCCTTGGTAGGGGGGGGGGGCGATAACAAAAAGTTAGTCACGCAGATCCATTGATTGTTTTTAGTCTTACATAATTGATTTATGTTTTAATCACGAACGCAGCCAATGACTTTCCCTTCTCTTATTATTCAAATCCTAACGTTTAAATATCTTCCCAGATGTAAATAGAATCTTCAAGCTCTGGTGATAGTAAATGTGTATATATATTTACTTTATTATTGATTGTGTTATTTTTGTAGTTTCCTCCGGAAATACACCCATGCATACATACACACAACTTCCCTTTATACATGTATAGATAGATAAAACAGAATGTAATATATTATGTGCTGTAATGTTTTAATGCTTATATTTTTCATATTTTTTTCTTTTGTGTAATAAATTTGGTTGCTTGTTTTACGGCATATCAACCCCTTTCGGGTCATTTAATGCAGAATCAAATCATTTTGATATTCGGTTTCTTACAGTACCTGCTGTTGGTTAATTGGTCACCCATCTAAATACTGAGAAAATTCGTTGTTGCTTAACTTCAGGAATATGACGGAGAGCGGTGCTTTCAACGTGATTTTTAGAATAAAAATTGAAATAGATCACTAAGTAGGACTGAGCCTATTCTAGTAGTGACCACCCCGAACGGAGATTTAAGATGTTTGAATTCAGAGTTTTCCTTCTCCTAGACTGGTTGCCTAACAAAGGTTAAAGAGCCCAGTCTGCCCTACTGTTTTAGCCATAACTGGATTCATACCTTTCCCTAGGGTATTCGAGTGATGTGAACTGTGGCTTCGTCCGGGATTTGAACCCGGGTCGACGAGTCCATTTCCTACGACTCTAGCCATTAGACCACGCGCCTCCCGATTTGACCATAAACTAATAAATTCGGAAACTTATATTTTTTATTGAACTTATTAACATGTTGGATCAGTGCACTAACGATATCTTTCTTGAATTTTTTCACAAAGTGAAACTCAATGCGAGACGCGTCACTTATGTTCTGTCCAATTCTCACTGTTCAAGGCCTTTGTGAGCAAATTCTTCTGACTGAAACACGTCATACTACTACTAGTACTACTACTACTACTACAATAATAATATATAATAATAATAATAATAAATACCTAGACCTTGCTCGAGAATTGAAGAAACTGAAATATGAGGGTGAATGTGATACCAATTGTAATTGGGGCGCTTGAAACGGTCCCCAAAAGCTTAGAAAATAGACTAGAGGAACTGGGTATCAGAGGAAGAATTGAGACCATCCAGACAGTAGCATTGTTGAAATCGGCTAGAATACTCAGTAGAGTCCTGGATACCTGAGCAGACTTGTTGTCACTCAAAATCCAGTTAACGCTGGCGTGAAAAGCTCATAATAACTAGTGTTGAAAAAAAAGAGGGAGAGAAACAATAGTCGGAATACAACTACCAAATAAGGACAATATTAAAACACTTGGAGAGAAGGAAATTTTAGAAGTGGACACCATCAAACAGAAATGAAAGACAAAGTTAAAAAGAATACCTCAGAAGAACAAGCAGACCATATTACCTTTAGGCACCCCCTTTGCGATCTCGATTCGTGGAGACATTTTTTTCAATATACACCGTCAAAATCCGGTTAATTGTTAACAGACGATTTTTAGAGTTTTTTTTAAATTATAAAACTAACCCCTAACCCTAACCCCTAATCCTAACCCTAACCTCTAACAAACAACCGGATTTTGACGGTGTAAATAAGAAAAGAGTCCCCACGAATCGAGATCGCAAAAGGGTGCCTAAAGGTCATATGGTCCGAACAAGAAAACTCCTAGAAACCAAACTCAGCAACAAAAATCTCATAAATGGAATAAATACCCGGGTCGTTCCTATTATAGATATTTACCAACCCCTCCGCACGAGCAGGATGTGACACAAGGTCAATTTCTTAAGCGGAGTTTAACAGGTTTGAATTCAGAGTTTTCCTTCTCCTAGACTGGTTACCTAGCCATGGTTAAAGAGCCCAGTCTGTCCTGCTATTTGCCCATAGCTGGAGGGAGAGTTGGATTAATACCTTTCCCAAGGGTATTAGCACTATGTGAAATGCAAACAGCTTCGTCCAGCAATTGAACTCGGGTCGACGAGTCCATTTCCTACGACTAGCCATTAGACCACGTGCCGTCCCCATTATAAGATACTCTGAAACACAGACAGGTTGACCAAAAAACAAGAAAATGAATGACTATGCACAAGGCATTACAAGGCTATATGTATCAGGAAAGAAAAGTGGAAGAGGTCTCGCCAGTATAGACGAGCGCGTAGATGCCTCAATCTATAGACTCGAAGAATACACAAAAAAGAGCAAAGAAAGATTAATCACGGCAGACAATAACAGCAGCTACAGAAAAATAACGAAAACAAGAACACAGAAATGGGAAGAAAAACAATTATATGGGGAGGTTGCACATGAAAAGACTTGGACATGGTTAAGAAGAGGAAACTTCAAGAGAGAAATCAAGTCATTCATAATTGCTGCACAAAACAATGCCATAAGAACAAATTGTATCAAAGCAAAAATTGATAAGACACAACGGAACAGCAAATGCAGGGTGTGTAATGACAGAGATTAGACAATAAACCATATATTAAGCGAATGCATCAAACTAACACAGCGGTAATACAAGGCTTGGCACGATTGGGCTGGAAAGGTGATCCTCTATGAATTGTGCAAAAAATTAAATTTTGAACATACGAATGCTGATGTGAAAACTCAAAAGGAGTAAATAATAATAATAATAATAATAATAATCTTATGCATACGGATGATATCAAGATTTTTGCCAAAATGAAAAAGAACTAGAAACCATTATACAAACCGTAAGAAAATAAAGCCAAGATATAGGAATGGAATTCGGCATCGACAAGTGTGACATGCTCGTGGTGAAGAAAGGAAAAAAATGAAACGGTGAAGGGAAAAGAACTACCGAATTGAGAAGAAATTGGGAGACTTGGAGGAAAAGAGAATTATAAATATCTGGGAATATTAGAAGCAGACGCCATCAAACAAATAGAAATGAAAGAAAAAGTAAAGAAAGGAATATCTCAGAAAAACAAGAAAACCTTCTAGAAACCAATCTCTGTAGCAGAAATCTCATCAAGGGAATAACTCTCTCTCTCTCTCTCTCTCTCTCTCTCTCTTAAGATACTCGGGACCATTCCTAAAATTGACAAGAGAGGATCTCTGACAGATGGACCAAAGGACAAGGAAATTTATGATAATATACGAGTCATTTCACCCGAGAGACGGCGTAGACTATATGTGCCAAGAAAAGAAGAGGGAAAGGGTCTCGCCAACATTGAAGATTGTGTAGATGCGACAATCCGAGCACTTGAAGAATATACTAAAACAGAAATGGGAAGTAAAGACATGGACATGGCTAAGAAGTAGAAACCTCAAGAGAGAAACCGAATCTCTTATAATCGCAGAACAAAACAATGTCATTTCTCTGAATGTTTGAGAAGAGGCTTGATGATTAGTATTATCTGCGTTATTCCGACTATTGTCCAATTGGACACATGGCCTAATGGATAAGGTAGTTAGGTTAAGACAGTTTTAAGTGACAGTTATCTCTGGATTCCGATTTCAATCCTGAGCAGTGGCAGGGACATAGAAAATAATTAACACAACTCCTACCCCAGCTATGGTTAGCGGAATGAGAACAGGGTACCCCCGTGGACTGAATAAAGGGTTAAGTTCAAAATTACGTTATGGCTCCCGATTACGACAAGAAGGTTCCCGACTACGACAAGAAAGTTCGAAAAGGAGGTTCCCGAGTCCGACAAGAGATACCTAAAGAGGGCCGGAGGGCATATCGGCCGAAACGTTGTACAAATAACAATAAAGATGGGGACAATATTCAGAATAACGCAGATAATACCAAAACAATGTCATAATAACAAATTATATAAAGGCAAAATAATTAAGGCGCAACAGTGTAGAATGTGTGGAGACAAAGACGAAACGGTTAATCATATTGTAAGCGAAAGCAGCAAACTAGCACAGAGAAAGTAAAAGACTAGGTACGACTGGGTGGGAAAGGTGATCCACTGGTAATTGTGCAAGTAACTCAATTTTCACCATCCTACTAAATGATATATGCACAAACCGGAATCTGTCCTAGAGAATGGGACTCATAAAATCCTTTGGGATACAGACGGATCACTTAATCTCGGCTTGGAGACCAGACCTAGTATTAATGAACTAGAACAAGAAAACGTGTCATCTCATGGATTTTGCCGTTCCGATTGGCCATAGTGAAAGTGAAAGAAGACGAAAAGAGAGACAAATACTTGGACCTGACCAGAGGGATGAAAAAAACTTTGAAACTTTGAAGGCTTTAGTGAACCACCAACTTAGGCGGGCGAGAAAAACTTTTCATATTACAATTAGTAAAATATTTATTGTCTTTTATTTGGGCCTTGCATTCTTTGGTTCAGTTGGACTATAAGTTTAACAACTAAAAATATTCGGAAGTTATTTTAAATTCAAATTTAAAAAAAAAAAGAAAACAAAAGAAAAAGAAAACAAAAGAAAAATAAATTCTTTAGAAAAAAAAATTGTTGAAAACTAACAATAATCGGTTATTGTATAATGCACAAGAAAACAATTGTTCTTTCGATTGTAGCCACCCGTACATTTAAAAGTATAATCGTCAAAAGGAGGTAATATTTAAATCAGTCAAAATCTACAAAAACAACCCCTTGCTGCTGAAAAAGGGATTTTTTTAAAAACTTATTTTTCAAGATTTTCCCAATCGGATAATTTGATCGTTAAATTAACTGTTTTTCTTAGTTACAACTTTTTATGTTGGTAACTTTGGGGAGGGAGATTTTTTTTTTAAGTTGAAATTAATTGTTGACAGGTGCGTCAATATAGCATAAACTGATCACGTGACGTTGTTTTGGAGGTCCCTATTGAACAGCCTCATCGCTTTCCTCCAATCTCCAAATTCCTCCAGTCTCCCGCAAATTTATTTAGTTTACTATCGTATCAGTTGGTTCGGTTTAGCTCAGTCGGTAGAACATCCGCATTGGAATCGTAAGGTTCTGAGTCAATGCGGGTCCCCGCTAAATCAACACATGAGTAGCACGGATTGGGTAATCTGATCTGTGCGGTATAGTAGGGAGTTGACAGTAGGTGTGGCGCCCCCCCCCACACACACAAGACGTAAAAACAAGGGGATAGACTCCCTCGCTGTCCGGTTGATACCGACAATAGGCCACTCCGCCGACTTTACTACTTTTTTTTACTATCTTTGTCAAAATTCCCTTTGTTGTTCAGTTGGTACCACCGATTTGCCCTGTGAAATTTACCCCCCCCTCCCATATTTAACACAATGAAACTTGCATAAAGGTTAATATTGTCTTGAAAATTTTTTGTCTATTTAAAAGAAGAAACATAAAAAAAAACTCCTGATGATTTTTTAAACAAAATTTCAGCTTACAGAAATAATGAAAATTATGAACAAAAATAATGTTTACATTTTCGCACCGTTAAATCAATTGAAATTTAACGTAGCCAAAAACAAGTTTCGACTAGAGGCTTTTTAAAAAATTCCATGAAAAATCAATTAATGGTCCGATTTTCACGAAAATTTCCATAATTACTTAACTTTTGTTGAAACTATGTTTGAAATAGGCTTTTCTTAAAATATATTTGTGGAAATATTTTTTACTTGGTATACCCCACCCCCTATTTTATTTTATGAAATATGAAAAAATGAACCCACAAAAAACGATTTTTACTTTTTTTTTCTATAAAGATGAGAGTCTGAATAATTATATCAGAAAATTTTTATAAGTTTCTATACGGGAGTTTTTTTTTTTTAGTAAAGAACCATGAAAACAGAATTGTGCAATAAAGAAATCGACCATGTTGTAAAAAAAACGGACTGTTTTACTTTTTTTCGAGATAACAGTGAGTAATCTTTTCTCAATCGGATAATTTGATCTTTGAATTAACTGTTTTTCTTTGTAACAACTCTTTATACTCGTTATTTTTTTGCGAGATTTTTTTTTAAAGTTCAAAAATATTTACGTTCCTTCCATCAATATTGTTTAAACTGATCACGTGACGTATTTTGATGGTACCTATTGTTCAGATGGCTTCTTTTAATCACTGTAGTAATCGTCGTAGCTCTCTTTTGACATCATTTTTTCCTCTTTTTTCTTTCTTTCTTTCTTTCTTTTTATTTTGTTATTACTGTGTTCTTTTACGATGTTCCAAAAAAAAAAAATCTTTCGCATCACGTGACATCCAACACTACTGCCTCCCCCCCACACACACACACACCTCAACCCTTGCCAACCGCACGATTCTTTCGACGCGCGCGCAGTCCGCGTTTTCCGGCAAAAGTAAAGGCGACCAAAACGTTGAGGACGCGGAAAAGTGGACGTCGTCGTAATCCGCCGCCGTCACCGCCGACGCTGCCAGTTCTTCTTGTGCCTTCCGGTAAATCGCGCATCTTTTTTTCCCGCTATTAAAACAAATCAGCCGACACTGCTTGAAACTGGCGAGTATAGCCCTCGGAAAACTAACTTTTTTGTTTTATCAATTATTCTTCCATAAACGGATTTAAAAAAAAAAAACACCAAAAAAACAAAACAAAACAAAAAAACTATTCATACATATAGGCACATAATGTGTCGCACACATATACATATTATTAACACACGCGTAAACACGCATCAACGTACACACTGATAAATACAACGTACATGTTTGATCTTATTGTAGACATTAGTTCGTTATTGAGTAAGATGTTAGTTTTTATTTGTTTAATGTATTTTAGATCGGAATGAATATTTTCAGGAGTTTTTTTTTAACATCTTTTAAGACTCGTATTTTGTTACATATGTAATATTAAATATTTGTTATTTTGTCAACAATCCTAAAAAAAAAGAAGACTGGGGAAACTACTTTTATCATGAAAAAGAAGGTATAGCCACAAGTCGCACAAATAATTTACAACTTTGGAATCGAGAGCTTTTCTTTAAATATCAAAGTATTGACTCTTCACAAAAAAATATGTTTAAGGGTTTTTAATTTTTTTAATTTTTAAATTTATCTTTTGCTTCTATAAAAATAATAATAATAATAATAAAGAAAATCATTGTGTGTTCAATCTAAGTTGAGCTGTATATAGAAAAAATATTTCTTACAAAAAAAAAGTTTTTTTACTGAAAAAAAAAAAGTACGAAAACAAATAATCAAAAAGGTTTTATCAGATTAAAGAAGAAAAACAGAAATTTGCTTCTGTTAAACAATAAGTTTGAGTTTCTCAAACAAGCTCGCTAAAAATCGCACCACGGTAGGCGCCCTACCTAGTTGACAAAATATAATTTTTTTTTAAATACCCTTTCTTAACGGTGATTTTTCGTTTTGCTCATTTCGACACATATCTCACGGTGACAAATTTTTTACGCGATTTGCGTTTTAATTAGGAAAAATAAAAAATAAAAATAAAAACGCTTTTGCTGTGACATGTTAATTGAAACGCTTGAAGGGAAAAGGGTTAAAGACAAGATAGAAAATGTTGTTACGGGTTTTTCATCCACCCGATATTGCCTCGACAATCCACCTGTCCTCTAATCTATACCCGGTGCGTATATAAATATTTGTATATCACAAAGATTTGAATTAATGGACTCTCACGAAGTGCGCAAGACGTCGGGATACGAAAAGAAAAACAAGTTTTAAGTAAAGTAAGAGAAACGATCAAGTTTTGTTTGAAAAGAAAAAAGAAAGAAAGAAAGAAAGAAAGAAAGAAAGAAAGAAAGAAAGAAAGGGTCTTGATAGTAAAACAAGAAAAAAATAAAGAAAAACAATAAGAAAAAGAAAAAGGAAAGAAAAGTAGTAAAAGAGAGAAAGAAAGAAAGAAAGAAAGAAAAGGATCTTGGTAGTAAAACATTAAGAAAAAGAGAGAAAGAAAAAAGAAAAACAGTTAAAAAAAAAAAAAGAAAGAAAAACAGTAAAAGAAAAAAAGAAAGAAAGAAAGAAAAAGATCTTTGTAGTAAAACAATAAGAAAAAGAGAAGAAAGAAAAGAAAAACAAGAAAGAAAGAAAGAAAAAAAAGAAATAGGATGAAAACAACAGAAAAATGGCGAAGAAAAGAAACAAAATAGTAAAAAGATAGAAAAAAAAAAAAAGAAAAAGAAAAAAGACCGAAAAAGTGACAAAAAGACGGTAAAGAATTTTTAATGGAATTATACTCTTCGCGACTGTTTGAATTAAATTTACAGATTGTTCTAAACAAAAAGGAGCAAAAACTTTCAAGTGAGGACGACTGATTTAGTCTGAAATCAATTAGAAAAAACAATAATAACACCATCAATAACTACAACAACAACAACAACAACATCTAGTAGTACAACAAGATCGTCATGCTATAGAGAGTTGGGATTCGTTGATACTTACTAATAGGAAAACTTTTAGTGAAAGAAAAAGAAAAAGGGCCCAAACGGTTCGACTGGGAGAGAATAACTACAGAGCCAGAAATTCAAAGATAGATAAACAAATAAATAAAATTAAGATATTTCAGTGGAAAGTTAACGACAGTGAGCAACAATCATGTCGTTCATTTCAGGACAGTCAGATAAAAGTTTTTCCGATGAAAGATTTCGGACAACGGAAACCAATAACAGCAAGGATGACTGCCAAAAGAAATATCCCGACTACTGTCGGACGATGACCGTTAGAGGTAAGTTTATTTATTTTTTTATTTTTTTATTTTACTAGAAGCGGCTACCCAGCGTCGACTGGGTAGAGAGAAGTAAAAAAAAAATAAAAATAACCCTGGTGTATTGATTTGTTTACTTTTGAGATTTACAAATGCTGGACATTTTTAAGTAGAATTTCAATGCTATTTCCTTGTATATTTTAATTCTTAAATATCTTCGAATATGAATCCAATCTTCTTAATTTTTGCACAAAAAGCAATAACTGGTGATATTTAATGTGTATATATTTATTTACTTTGTCGTGAATTGTGTTATTTTCGTAGTTTCATTCGGACATACATACATACATACATACATACAAATGTATGTATGTATGTATGTACGGATAAAACTATGAATCTATGTATGTATGTATGTATGTCATGCATACACACCTACACACATACAAACTGCCTCTTTATAAATGAATAGATTTATTGGCATCCCACCATGTCAGTCGAACACAAGTGGGGAACCACGTACAAACCGAAGCTCATGTGTTCTAAGTGCTAAAAATCGCGTGTGTCCCTTCGGCCTTCTTATTTTGAGGCACCTCAGACACTGGGCAATAAACCCAACTATGCCCCTTTTAGACGAGGGAGCGAATGCTGCCTTTGGGTGATGGCCCCCTGGGATCATGCTGATATTACATATCTCACCGGTCCAATGGCCGAAACCACTGGACACAGGCCACAAAGAGCGGGTAAGTAAATGATATAATCAAATGTCTTTTTTTCTTTCGGCTTATTTCTATTGTTTATTGTACTCTATAGGTACCACCAAAATACGTCACTTGATCAGTTTAGGTCATATTGAAGGAAGAAACGTAAATATTTTTGAACATTTTTGAACTTGCAAAAAAAGAAATAACGAACATAAAGAGTTGTTACAAAGAAAAACAGTTAATTCAAAGATCAAATTATCCGAGTGGGTAAAAATTACTCACCGTTGTATTGAAAAATAAGTAAAACAGTCCATTTTTTACAACAGGGTCAGTTTCTTTATTGATATTATTTTAGTAGGATTCTATATTCATAGTTCTTTTACTAAAAAGCTATCGCATCGAAACTTATAAAAAATCTTCAGATTTAACTATTCAGACTCTTATCTTTATAGAAAAAAAGTAAAAATCATTTTTTGTCGGTTCAGTTTTTCATATTTCATTAAATAAAATAAGGGTAGGTTGACCTCATAAAAAAATATTTTAGGAAAAAGCCTATTTCAGACATATTTTCTTCAAAAGGTAAGTAATTATGGAAATGTTCGTGAAAATTAGACCATTAATTGTTTTTTCATAGAATTTTTTTAAAAGCCTCTAGTCATAATTTATTTTTGGCTACGTTAAATTCAATTGATTTAATGGCGCGAAAATGTAAACATTATTTTCGTTCATAATTTTTATTATTTCCGTAAGCTAAAAAATGTTTTAAAAATCATTAGGAGTTTTTTTTTAACGTTTCTTCTTTCGAATGAACAAAACATTTTTAAGATAATATTAATCTTTATGCAAGTTTCATAGTGTTGAATATAAGGGGAAGGTTACATTTTACAGGGAAAATTGGTGGTACCCAGTACTCTAACTTATTTACGGCCCGATAGGACATCTTTTAAGCAAGATAACTAATAATTTCTGATGTCATAATTCTTGTGATTTTTGCCATTAAAAAAAAAAGTTAAGTCGGCGGGGTGGCCTATTGTAGGTACCAGCCGGACAATAAGTCTATCCCCTTTTCATTAGTGCTTGACTAGAGAGATAGTTTTTGTGTCTGATGTGGAGAGCCATACCTAATATCAGCTCTTCACTTTACCGCACAGATCTAAGCAGTGCTACTCATGCGCTGTTGGTGGGGGGCTGGTATCGAACCCAGAACCTTGTAGTTCGTAGGTGGATTCTCAACCGACTGAGCTATGTCTAAATTAGCCAAGTTTTACCATAAAAGAGAGGTATTTTTCTTATTTACGTTTAATTAATTGAAAAAAACCGCGGCAATAGAGGTTCCAATACTCATGATGTGGGCTTCCAAATTTTCGGTTGTCTTAATATAATTGAAATTTGCTGAAATTTTATCTTGTCATTTATCAGTGGTTTAAATTTGATTTAAATGGAAAAGGAAAAAATTGAGTAGGGGGTATTGTGCCCACGGGGGACACCCTTTGATCAAAATGAAATATACTTATGTAAGTACCGTGGGTATTATACTTAGAATATATGTGGTTATGGGGTCTATCTCCAAAACTCTTGGAGGAGTTGTTCGGGAACAAACAAACAAACAAGAACTACAATATATATATATATATATATATATATATATATATATATATATATATATATATACACACACACACACACACACACACACACACATTTTTAAACAGACTGAATAACAAGGACTACCACTCGCTTTTCTCGTTATTCTGTGATAAAAAATGTATTACCTTCCATATACCAACAAATTCCCTGAAGATGATCTAATTAATAGATCGAAACCCTGCAGCGTCGGCCAATAAACTCACCACTTAACCCATTTAAACCTGTGTTTTTTCATTTTTCTTAATATACTATATACCGTCGGATTCACTTCCTTTCTTCACACACACACACACTCGCGCGCATATATATATATATATATATATATATATATATATATATATATATATATATATATAATCCAATTCATTTGGAATTCATATCACAGGACTATAAAATTTTAAAAAATAAAAAAAATAAAAAATAAAAATCTGTTTTCAAATGCCTTTAAAGTAATAAAGAATTCATCATTCGCATCTGATGAATCGGGAGAGTTAGACAATTTGTCTAAGCTCCCTGAAATAGACTATAACGCTAAATCTCTAAGTCTTTTGTTATTTCTTTACGTATATATATATATATATATATATATATATAATATATATATATATATAGTTAATAATTAATGCAAAAATGAACCAACGAATATAATAAAAAATGAATAGAATAATTGTAAAATGATATTTTCCGGGGGACGTCACCCAAATGGAAATAAAAAAAATAATAATAACTTTTGAAAGGGGTCATTAATAGAAAAAACCCTTTTCACATTCTAGGGGACTCTTTGAATTAATTATCATATAAAATATTGGAGAGGATAATAAAATGTATTACATTTGTAAAGTTGTGTTGAGAAGTAAACTTTGTAAAGTTATATTAAGAAGTAATTCGAATTTTTTCAGTCTAATCTTGTCTATCCTATTTCCGTTGTATATATATATATATATATATATATATATATATATATATATATATATATATAAAGGAAAATGGAAGTGAATTCGATGGTGTATAAGTATATAAATAGGAAAAAAAAAACACGCTGTATATCGTTGTAGAAAGAAGTTTTTCTCTCTGCCACGATTTCGGTGTTCAAGGTGCACCTTCCACAGGAGTTCTAATTTAAAAGCACAATAGATAAAAGAAGGCAAAAAACTAACACACTACAAACTACAATCCCCCGATGACGACCGATGAAACGGCTGAAAGCGCTAGGGTAAAGAGTTTGGGATAGTTCCTATTCGAACTGGATCCCGAATTAAGAAAAATGACTAGACGACTAGAAAAACTTAAGATAAAGATCATGAAAAAGAAATATTCCATGTTTTTAACTATATATATATATATATATATATATATATATATATATATGATAACAGAAAAATTACAGAAACACGCACAACCTATGTATATATATATGTGTATATGTGTATATATATATATATGTATATCAATATATGTATTGATCAAAGCCTGAAGAAGATACCAGAATATCTGAAATACGTGTTGCGTATGTGAAATAAAAAGAATAAAACATTTTTTCTGAGAACGATACCTTCTTCTTTTTTTAAAAAAATATACATTTTCTCCCGTTGGAACCAGAACAACATTATATATATATATATATATATATATATATATATATATATATATATATATATATTGGTTTGGTGGTTGGTTTTGAAGACTATCACAATGCAGGTGTAAATAAAAATAAGGTAACTTATATAAAGTGGATAGGAATAAGTACAAGCAACTGGTACACAAAGAGGTTATAAAGAGTCAGATCTTTGCCCTGAAGAGCACTAAGCGAAACTTTTAGTAGGTATATCTGACTCATTAGGTTTAATTATATATATATATATATATATATATATATATATATATATATGGTTTGTTATGGGCCCAACGGGAGAAAATTAAATATTTTATTAAAAAAGAAGGCCCGCAAAATGGATTATTTTTTAAAAAAATAAGATAAAAAGAAAAAAATTTAAAAAACATAATCCATTTTGCCGACCTTCTATATATATATATATATATATAATATATATATATGTTTAATTGGAGTCGTACCTAATTTGAAAATTAATTAATTAATAATGAATTAGGCGGGAATACCTATTAAATGTATGGCTAAACAAATCGAGAAAAATCAATCTCTGTATGTACATTTCAGCCTATTAGGCCTCATCAGCAGAGCTATAGATCGGAAGACCGCCCTGTGCGTGATTTGAAACCGGACTGCCAAGCTGACAGGCCGATCCATAACCCCAACACTAAACGAACTTCTTAGATTTTATGATTTGTTTAGAGTAGGTTAACATTCCTCTTCTAGTGACTTTTATTACACGACGATATGGTAAGTTGTAAACAAGGTTTGTTTAGAATGGCTTTTTGCCGATAATTTTTTGGAGAATAAGTGTTTAATTGGAGTCGTACCTAATTTTGAAAATTAATTAATTAATAATGAATTAGGCGGGAATACCTATTAAATGTATGGCTAAACAAATCGAGAAAACTGTTGGGGTTATGGGATCGGCCTGTCAGCTTGGCAGTCCGGTTTCAAATCACGCACAGGGCGGTCTTCCGATCTATAGCTCTGCTGATGAGGCCTAATAGGCTGAAATGTACATACAGAGATTGATTTTTCTCGATTTGTTTAGCCATACATTTAATAGGTATTCCCACCTAATTCATTATTAATTAATTAATTTTCAAAATTAGGTACGACTCCAATTAAACACTTATTCTCCAAAAAATTATCGGCAAAAAGCCATTCTAAACAAACCTTGTTTACAACTTACCATATCGTCGTGTAATAAAAGTCACTAGAAGAGGAATGTTAACCTACTCTAAACAAATCATAAAATCTAAGAAGTTCGTTTAGTGTTGGGGTTATGGGATCGGCCTGTCAGCTTGGCAGTCCGGTTTCAAATCACGCACAGGGCGGTCTTCCGATCTATAGCTCTGCTGATGAGGCTAATAGGCTGAAATGTACATACAGAGATTGATTTTTCTCGATTTGTTTAGCCATACATTTAATAGGTATTCCCGCCTAATTCATTATTAATTAATTAATTTTCAAAATTAGGTACGACTCCAATTAAACACTTATTCTCCAAAAAATTATCGGCAAAAAAGCCATTCTAAACAAACCTTGTTTATATATATATAATATATATATATAATATATATATATATTATATATATATATATATATAAAATGTCTAATCATATATATATATATATATATATATATATATATAATGTCTAATCTATATATATATATATATATATATATATATATATATATAATGTCTAATCTAATTATATATATATATATATATACAATGTCTAATTATATATAGATATATTTTTATATACTATATATACAATGTCTAATATATATATATATATATATATATATAGAATGTCTTATATATATATATATATATATATATATACAATGTCTAATTATATATATATACATATATATAAATGTGTGTGTGTGTGTGTGTGTGTGTGTGTGTGTGTATGCATATATGTATGTATGTAGGACCTACGAAGTCAGACACTACCTACCTATGTTCCCCTAACGACTCATATCCGTATGAGGCGTTAGGCGTAACCTAGTTAGGTAGTTAGTTTCCTACTACTTAGGTTCTAATAATTTTGGTCTTATAAGTATATCATGCACCTTTTACATATTCAACTGACAAACTCTTACCAAAATTTTCAAAACCAAAATTTTCAAAACCAAAAATTTCAAAGTTGCAAACTATCAGGCATGATTAGACACGTTGAAGGCTTCCTAAAAATACAAAATTCAATGTAATTAAATCAATTTTCAATATTGCTACACACGTTTTTTTTTGTTTTTTTTTGTTTTTTTTAATAGCGCACTTGCATGTAAAAAACAACCATTCAAAGTTCGATTTTTCCAAATGTTTCGACCGTACCAACTATCAGGTAAGGTGTACGGACGTGGACCCTTGCTAGAAACAACAGTTGGGACGTTAATTTCATAGTTTTAAGGTGTTCTACAAGAGTTTTTTTCTTTTTGGTCATTCATCACGACACCGACAAATATTTTCAGACAGTATGGGTGCTTTTCGTCTTTTCTTTCTCAATATATATATTTTCCAGATATCATCTTGTACATTTCTTTGACTAACTACAACATCTGGCTTTTTCACGCCGTCAGATATATATATATATATTTAAATTGTTTCGTCTTGTTGCCAACATCTCAAAAATTCGCTACATTTGTTGACAAAAGATATACATGAGACATGCCCGACATATATATGGCGCGAAATGCCCACGTTGGTGAATATTGTAACGTCTTTCGTTTTTTGCAGTATTAAGGTTTTTTTTTTTTGTTTTGTAAACTCATTTTGACTTTCCTCTCCGACCCAAACAACTACGGGAGTGAATGAGCTCTGATGATGATTTTTGTCAAATCGAAATATTGATCAGTATCAGCTATGATTATATTATAAATTGTTTTCTTCTTTAACAGCATTGTGTGATGTTTTCATTCCACCTTTTCTTACTCATATTGTCGGATTCATTTCCTTTCTTTTAACTTATATATATATATATATATATATATATATATATATATATATATATATAAAATGTAAGTTGAAAATGGAAGCGAATCCGACGGTATGTTGAAATGAAAAATAAAGGAAAGAAAATGTTGAATGGATGAAATAGGATTTATTTTATTTTATTTTATTTATTTTATTTTATTTTATTTTATTTTAATTTATTATACTCTGATGACGGCTATTATTTCTTTGTATACTAAAAACATTTGTATTTTTTCTATTATTGTTATTTTATTTTATTTTGTATTTAAAATAATAATAGATAGAATAAATGTGTACATGGATAAACTCCTGGCCGAAACACGTGTCAGTATAATAAAATAAAATCAATCCTGTTTTATCCATTCAACATTTTCTTTCTTTTATTTTATATATATATATGTGTGTGTGTGTGTGTGTGTGTGTGTGTGTGTGTGTGTGTGTTATATTTATTTCTAAACTCCGACAATATGAAAAAAAAACTTTGAAATCTTTTATTTTCCCCAATACCCAACATTTATAGTTTGTAATTACACAATACAAACTTTCACTTGGAGAAAAAAAATCTAAAAAAAAGAAAATATCGAATCATTTGCACCTCCTGCAAATAATCAGTCAGTACTATTAATATGACCAAAAGAAAAAAAATAAATACTGTAAGAGTTGTCTAAGTTGTAAATATACTAATGTGCTCAATACAATAGGTAGAGCCAATAAATTAATTAATAGTTATATATATATATATATATATATATATATATATATATATATATATATTATAAAAAAGGAAGGTCCGCAAAATGTATTTTGTTCTCAGAAAATTTGTTTTAATTCTTTTTGTTTTACATGTGCAACACGTGTTTCAGATCTTCTGGTATCTTCTTCAGGCTTTGATTGATAATATGAAATTTTCATATTATCAATCCAAGCCTGAAGAAGATACCAGAAGATCTGAAACACGTGTTGCACATGTAAAACAAAAAGAATTTAAAAAAATTTTCTGAGAACAAAATACATTTTGCGGACCTTCCTTTTTTATAAAATATTGAATTTTCTCCCGTTGGAACCAGAACAACATTTTTCATATATATATATATATATATATATTATATATATATATATATATATATACATGTAGAATTAAACAAAAGGCACATCTCCTTTTAATGTCTGGGTGGAATATATATATATATATATATATATATATATATATATATATATATATATGCCTTGTCTAGTCACATTGCTGAGCCGTGAAATGACGAAAGAGAACTGTATATGGACGACAATATATATATAAAGGGCCGGGTTAGCTCAGACGGTAGAGCGTTCGGCTAGAAACCACAAGGTTCCTAGTTTGATACTGGCCCTCGCCAACTCACCGTATGAGTAGCACAGGGATCTGTACGGTAAGGTAAGGAGCTGATGGTGTGGCACTCCACCTCAGACGCAAAAAAAATCCTTGGTCTAGCGCTAGTGAAAAGGGGATAGACTCCCTAGCTGATTGGCTGATACCGACTTTAGGCCCCCCGACGACTTTACATACTATTATATATATATATATATATATATATATATATATATATAAGAAAGTTTGGTATGTACGTATCGACTTATAACTCAGAAAAGAGATGTCACTCAGATTCAAAATCTTGCATACAGATCACTATACTTATAACTAAGAAACACACACAATTTGGTCTTGATTTTTTAATCCTGTATAGAGACTTTCACCCCCACTCCACTACCGTCGACACGAGTCAAGTTTTTAACTTTCAAGACAAAAAATGAAAAACTATTGTTAACATACCCTTCAAACCCCAGCCCCCGCCGGCACCTTTAAACTGGCGTCAAGAGGGCCACCTCAGACCAACGTCATCTGTAGGCCTCACCAAGACTCTTATTGTAAAAAAAAAAATCTAAAATAAACAAAACTACCGTTAAAAGACAGTTCCACCCCAACTCAAGTCGGCACATGTTTTGAAAGACGATTTTTTTATTTCTAAAATAATGTTATTCTAACCATATAATTTTAGCACATGATTTTAGAAAAATTATTCTATTTTACTTATATGTATTTTTATTAGGTATCAACTATTCAAGCGCCAATTTTCACTTTAAAAACGAATTAAAATTAATTTAATCGATTATTTAAGGTAAAATTTTTGTTTTAGTCGAAAATTAGTAACATAATGAGCATCATAAAAAAATGACAAAAGCAAAATAATATTCCATATGTAGTTAATTTTTGATACATTTTAAACATTAAATTCTACCAAAAATTTGACGAAAACGGGCGTTTTTGCGCCAAGTAAATTACGTACTAAATAAACACGTTATTAAGATTTTAAAACACATCTTCTTAGAAAACAATAACAAAAAATTAAATACTCTAATGTATAGAAAATTAATAAACAGCAGACGTGCTATTGGTCTATTCTACAGCCTCAGCCAATAGAGTTAAATAAATAAGGACACACGTTTGAGACTTAGCTCTTTTTAATTGTTACTTTTCAGGAGTAAAAAAGAAAATAAATTAAATTAATATTTTTATCCCTTTAACGCAATAAGCAATTAAGAAATGAATTTGAGTGTTTGTCATATGTACAAAACAGTTTTTAGAAAAATAAGTTAAGTATTACATTTTTTAAATAATATTTTAAATGTAAAAAAAAAAATCCAAAAATAAATATTGTAATATAAAAATTCTCGTTGATGTTTTTAATTCTATTAATTATTTTCCTCTTATTCCCTCTCTTACCCACTCACTCCCTGGTGTTCTTAAAAAAATTTTAGTCCGGTCATGGACCAGGTAATTTTGTACATTTGTACATTTATATATAACACAAATATTTAAAATTATTAAATTCTAAGAGTTGTGTGATTAAGAATTATTTGACTATCAATACGGATATAATATCTGTATATTACGAAATTTATCATTATCGTTGTATCTCTCTCTCTCTCTCTCTCTCTCTCTCTCTCTCTCTCTCTCTCTCTCTCTCTCTCTCTCTCTCTCTATGTATAATATATATATATATATATATATATATATATAATGAACTCTCTCGTCGATTTTCGACGCATGAGGGTTCATACACACAATGAACACCCACACAGTGATTTGTTTATAGTGGTGAAGGCTTGTGTTGGACCATCCACACTTTTTGGCACAGTCGATAGGAAAGAATTGGTGCATCAAGGGTTGCCACAAACCCAATCAACGACCGACCTCAGGAATTTTGAATTCAGAGTTATCCCTCTCCTAGACTGGTTACCTACCCATGGCTGAAGGGCCCAGTCTGCTCTACTATTTATCCCATAGCTGGAGGGAGAATATATGGACTCATACCTTTCCCAAGGGTATTAGCGCTATGTGAAATGCCAACAGCTTCGTCTAGGAATTGAATTCGAATCGACAAGTCCATTTTCCACGACTCTAACCACTAGCCCACACGCCTCCATATATATATATATATATATATATATATATATATATATATATATATATAAAATGGGTACAAGAGATAACCTACTCGTGTTTCACCATAAGGATCTTCAGGGTTAAATCCACTGAATTAATCGAGACACCGATTAATAGCAGTTGATTTCACGTGTGTGGTCATTGCAATTTGTACCCATTTTATAATAAATTTGCTCTACTTAGTATTGAGCACTTTGTATTTGTTATATCGCTGACTTACCCCCCTGAATTCCACATTTACTGACCATCGTGACTAAATTCACCGGTAAGTCAACTTTTCCTTTATAAATAAATATATATATATATATATATATATATATTATATATATATATATATATACATATGTGTGTGTGTGTGTGTGTGTGTGTGTGTGTGTGAATTTAGTTGTGTATCAATTTTGTTCTTGTGAACATTTTCTGTGATATCAGGAAGCATAGGAAATATATAAAAAGTTTGTTTTTTTTTAACTTGTAATATATAACCGTTGTTTTGTCCTTGGTTCGCTTTATCTTTCCAATATTTCGGATAACATTCACCAATATTTCGGCTGGCAATTCACCCTCTGCCAAGGCACACCTTGGCAACTGAAAACAACTTAGTAGGAGAATATATTTTTTCCTATTGAGTTGTATCCAGTTATCAAGGAGTGCCTTGGCAGAGGGTGAATTGCCAGCCGAAATATTGGAAAAATAAAGCGAACCAAGGAGAAAACAAAGGTTATATATTAGAATTTTTGTTATGTTTTTTGTTCACTTTTTATATATTTCCTATGCATCCTGATATGTCAGAAAACGTTCACAAGAACAAAATTGATATACAACTAAATTAATATATATATATATATATATATATATATATATATATATATATATATTATATATATATATATACGATTGATAAAGAAGAGGCT
>CM042157.1:71203558-71263343 GCA_023376005.1 Doryteuthis pealeii
AATACGTTGGAGAATAAGATAATAATATCAGAGATCATTAACACCAAGTAATTATTTATTTAAACTGGTTTTGTTCATTGTTATTTGTACAACGTTTCGCTGAAAGGCCCTCCGACCTTCTTCAGGTATTTCTTGTTGGACTCGGGAACCTTCTCGAACTCGGGAACCTTCTTTTCGAACTCGGGAACTTTCTTATCGTAATCGGGAGCCATCACGGAACTTTGAACCTAACCCTTTATTTATTCCACGGGGGTATCCTAGTAAGACAAGAAGAACATCGTAAAGCAGTGGTCCGAGGAGAAATAGTAAAGTCGGGTATGGCTGACCATATATGGAATGAAAAGGGAAACCATCTGCCCTTATGGGATGAAGTTAGATTAATAGATAGAGAAGAACATTGGAAGAGAAGACGCCTCAAAGAATCAGCACATATGATAGGCTGTATTGGGCTGTTAAGTAGACCTAGCATAGAAATGAATACAATATGGGAACCCATAATTAAGAAGGCTAGATCGGATTGGAAAAAAAAACACAATATGAGTCTAGGTAAAAAATTATACATAAGTAAATAGGTAGATATTCTAGCCAAATCAAAACATTAGGTTTATGAGTTCCCAAAATTGGACACATGGCCTAGTGGATAAGGTAGTTAGGTTAAGACAGTTCTAAGTGACAGTTATCTCTGGATCCCGAGTTCAATCCTGAGTAGAGGCAGTTAGAAAAATAATTAACACAACTCCTACCCCAGCTATGGTTAGCGAAATGAGAACAGGATACCCTCGTGGACTAAATAAAGGGTTAGGTTCAAAGTTCCGTGATGGCTCCCGATTACGACAAGAAAGTTCCCGAGTTCGAAAAGAAGGTTCCCGAGTTCGAAAAGAAGGTTCCCGAGTTCGAAAAGAAGGTTCCCAAGTCCGAGAAGGTTCCTGAGTCCGACAAGAAATACTTGAAGAAGACCGGAGGGTATATCGGCCGAAACGTTGCACAAATAACAATGAAGATGGGGACAATAGTCCGAATAACGCAGATAATACTAATCTTCAAGCCTCATCTCAAACATTCAGAGAAATAAAAAAAGTATAGTTGGCGGTGTGACCTAGTGTAGGTATCAGCCGGACAGCGAGGGTGTCTGTCCCCTTTTCGCTACCGCTAGACCAGGGTTTTTTTTAGGGGGTGAGGTTGAGTGTCCCACTACTTCACTGATCAGATTACTCAATCTGTGCTACTCATGTGCTGAGTTGACCAGAACCGTATCGAACCAGGAACATTGTGATTCCTATGCGGGGGCCCTACCGACTGGCCTTAACCGGCCTCTAATGTATTAAAGTAGGGATTGCCAATTTGTCGTCTGCTTTTCATTTTAAAAACGAATTAAAATTAATTAAATCAATTATTTAAGGTCAAATTTTTGTCTAAGTCGAAAAGTAGTAACATAATGAGTATCAGTAAAAAAGCAAAATAATACTAAACATGTAATTTATTTTTAATATATTTTAAACTATTTTTTGGTCAATTTTGCTCAAATATAGCCGTAAACGCTGTCTAAAGATAGCATAAAATCCGTATTTTACAAAATGAATTTAACCCCCACCCCACGATTGAAAAAAATTATCAAAAATAAAATTCATTCATTGATAAATCAACAATGAAAATCTCATTAAAATCGGATCATTCCCTGATTTTTGTTAACTTTTTTCCAAGAGGGGGGGGGGTAAATTTGTTTTCCAAATACGGATTTTTCGGCAACTTTGGCAGTGCTGATATTAAAGTATTCAGTACAGTCAATATAATTGAAAAAAATAAAATCAAACATTTACTTCGGAAACGGGCTGGGTTAGCTCAGTCGGTAGAGCGTTCGGCTAGAAACCACAAGGTTCCTAATTCGATACCCGCCCTCGCCAACTCAGCGTATGAGTAGCACAGGGATCTGTGCGGTAAAGTAAGGAGCTGATGGTAGATGTGGCACTCCACCCCAGACGCTAAACAATCTCCTTGGTCTAGCGCTAGTCAAAAGGGGATAGACTCCCTCGCAGCATGGCCGATACCGACATTAGGCCGCCCCGACGACTTTATTTACTTATATATATATATATATATATATAAGTTAGTTTCCGAAGTAAATATTTGATTTAAGCTGTCCGACGGATGTTGAATTGATCGGCTTTCTATTCTGGCTGTAGGTAGCTTGCAAATGTCTAGCCACACTAAAGAGATGTGATACGTCGAAACACAGTGTCTGTGGATGACTATATATATATATATATATATATATATATATATATATATATATATATTATTATTATTATTATTATTATTATTATTATTATACTAAAGCTGAGTTAATCAACTTTTGCTCCCTAAAGTCTTTTTTACTGTTTAGTTTAATAACACGAAAATTACACTAAATTATTCCTTACTTTTAGGATTAAATTATGTTTGAAAAAAATTCTGTTTTAATTGGTTCCAATTAGACGTAATTTGAAATTAAGTCAAAAACCAACCAATCTCTTACTTTACTCTATGTCTATATCTCTATCTCTATCTCTAGAGAGAGAGAGAGAGCCGGGAGAATTTGAAATGTATTTCTATGTTAAATTTCACAACCAGCAACCCGTAGCTTAAATGAGGTCAAACATTTCCTTTCTTAGAAAGCTAACAGAATGATTTTAAGGTTTCGTCCAGCGATATTTTTTTTTTAATTATTCACTTTGCTAACTCCCTTTTCACTAATCTCAATTATCTATACAGAGCTGAATGGATGACCCAATGGGTCACGTTTTGTTTAGTATATATATATATATATATATATATATATTATATATAGAGAGAGAGAGAGAGAGAGAGAGAGAGATGTGAGGTATCCAAAACTTGGTAGTAAAGGATGATTCTATATGTGATTTCTAAGACACACCGTATCATTATTGTATGATCCAGTATGTACAATACAGCGAATCTTTAAATCACTACAGAGAGCTCAATGTATAATAAGGAAAAACTCAATACCGTTATTCCATAATAAATTTATTTCGACCAATTTTGGTCGATATAAAGTTCCCCTAGCACAGGATTAAATCCGGTTCTGTAACCAATTGATGCCGGGATATTTCTATTTGAAAACGTTTACATGTTTTGTAAAATCTGAAGGAAAAAAAGGAAAGAAATAAGTTTTTAGGAAAAGAAAACCTCAATTAAAATAAAATTACTAAAATCAATTAGTAATAATAATTTAATAACATTTTCAAGACTTATTCAATAATAAAAGTATTTTAAGCGAAAATATTTTAAAGTCAGTCATCTCTCTGGTTTTTATTTTATAATATATATATATATATATATATATATATATATATATATATATATATATATATATAGTTAGTCCTTTGTTAGTATTGGAGAAATGAGAATAAAGTGCTCGATTACTTTTGTAAGAGCTGTATTTATTTATTACAGTGTACAATACATTTAAGGTGCAATTGTTACCATTGGTTTCTTGGCAGTATTCTTGATACCTAGAAACCAATGTTAGCAATTACACCTTAAATGTATTGTACACTATATATATATATATATATATATATGTCTCTGTCTCTGTCTTTCTGTCTCTGTCTCTGTCTCTATCTGTCTCTCTCTCTCTATATATATATATATATAGAGAGAGAGAGAGACAGACAGACAGACAGACAGACAGACATATATATATGTGTGTATACATATAGACAGAATTTGGTATGAGCTCTTTAATTGGTAATTTAAATTAACTCTCACTACTAAGCATATAAGCAATGATCGTTTTCCCGGAAATTTGATCTCTCTGTGACCGTAAAATACATAAACAACCCTATGTACTTAATAGTTTAAAAACACCAGTCCCCGCTACAGCTATCAGTGGACGAGGGGATAAGATATCATGCTGCCAAACGGTCAGTCTGAGTTCGAACCTAGCCAAAGATAGTTATGTCTAGCCACAATGAAGAGGCGTGAAACGCCGAAATGCGTGTCTGTGGATGACATATATATATATATATATATATATATTATTTTTAGGTATTATTTATTACAAAACTACACACTATTGTTCTTTAACTGTTAGCAACATTATTAAAACATACACACACACACACACATTCTAATAACGGATAAAGAAAATCTCTGTAATAATTTCTCGAGAATTGCGTTAGTTTTTCTATGACTATTTAATTTATGGTCAAAATCATTAATACATAGAATAAATATTATTTATTAACGAAGTCTCTATGAAAATTTGGCTTGGATTTGTCTCTAAACAGCCCATATTAGTACGTTTAAAATTTTGCAATGGGTTTTATACATCACTAAGAAATAAAGGTTTACATAATATATATGAATAATTTGTATAGTGGCTTAAAAAAACGGATTTAATAAATAATTACTTGATGTACATCAATCTCTAATATTATTGCTTTATTCTCCAACATTAAATTCAATCCTATGAATGATTGGATATAGAAACCAATTAAAATATGACTTAATTAAGTGTAAGCTTTTTATATGCGTTCTCATTTAATTTTGCTATTCTTTCAAATTTGATATATTTTATTACGGTAAAACTTTGATACTTTCACCCGGAGGGCGCATATTCTTGCTAGTTGAAATAGATAAAATTACACAAAATATTATTAATTTGGAACCACAACATTATTTTAATCGTATACTTTGTAAATATGAACAACACAGAAATATCGTTAAATCTATTAATCGTTTTCCGAATGTGATATCATGTTTCTGATACCACTACGTAGGGATGTACAAATTCGCACACCTGCCAAGAGGAGGGACCACAGGAAATTCTTCGAAAAATCTACAAAAATAAACTAATAATCCGATTTTAATCAAATTTTCGGTATCTGAAGTAATAAAAGAAGAGATTTTTATTTTAAATAAATGTTTACTCAAAATTAAAAAAGCTAAGTATTTTTTCGTTAGTTTTTGTTTTGCGCATTGATCCCTCCCCATTATAGTGAACAATAAGTTTCTTTGTAATTTTTAAGTTTGGGAAAACGGATTTTACATTTTTAGAAAGAGAATTCAACGACGGAATATATGTAAAAAAAATCAGTTGGACGTCTTACATTTTGAAACATAAGTCTCATGAATAAGAAAACATCTTTTTTTAATCGTTAGCTTATTTCTTAGGAATGTGATATTAAAAGTTTAACTTGTCTACTGTTTTATTCTTTATTTTATTACTCTAAATTAAAAAGTTTTTATTTCGTTAGGTTTAATTTTACGCATTTGACCCCCCACCCCCAATAGTGGACTTTGACATTTTTCTTTGTAGTTTCTTCGTAATTTTTGGTTTCTGAAAATGAATTTTACATTTTTGGAAAGAGAATTCGATGATGGAACATATGTAAAAAAGAAATCAATGTTTTGCTAAAGTCGCCAATTAGACGTCTTACAATTTGAAACTCAAGTCTCGTAAATAAGAAAAAATACTCATCCTTTCATTTTTTTTTTTAATTGTTAGCTTATTTTGTAAGGAATGCGATATTAAAAGTTTAATTTATCTACATTTTAGTTTTTAGTTTTAGTTTTGTTTTTTGTTTGTTTTTGTTTTTTTGTTTTTTTTAGTTTTTTAGATATTTTAAGATTTATAAATGTAAAATAAATTCTCCCATTTCAGTAGCTGGTAAAGGAATATTTTTTAATTAAAAAAGATTGTATCAAAAATATATAGCTAAAAATAATGAGATCAGTCGGTAGAGTGTTCGGCTAGGAGCCACAAGGTTCTTGGTTCGATACCGGTCCCCGCCTACTCAGCGTATGCGTAGTACAGGGATCTGTGCGGTAAAGTAGGGAGCTGATGGTAGGTGTGGCGCCACGCCTCAGATGCTAAAATAATCTCCTTGGTCTAGCGCTAGTGAAAAGGAGATAGATTCCCTCGCTATCTGGTTGATACGACATTAGGCCGTCCGATGATGATGATTTTGAAAAAAACGATGAAAAGATTTTTTAAGTAAAAATGGTTGTCATTTTTTACGGGAGCCGTTTACATCACAAATTGTGACAGGAAGAGTGAAGAAATATCATAGAAGCTTTATTAACTTTTCTAAGTTAATAAAGTTTCTATAACATCATAGAAGCTTTATTAACTTTTCTAAGTAATAAAGTTTCTATAATATCATAAGTATAAACTATAATGGAATGCGCCGACGGTTACTATAAGTAACAGGGACAATTATGGTTTGAGAGGAAGCCAATGCGAGTCAGTTAGTAATTCTATTTATCGGACGCAATTCCCACTTTTCTTTACTGTAAATTGTCTACTCTTTTGTTAATACATTTCCTACATTTGTTACCGTCGTTTTGTCTTATTTTGACCCTTGAAACCCCACAACACTTTTCTAAGTTAATAAAGTTTCTATAATATTTCTAATAGAATTTTAGACTCTCTTGAACTTTTTCGGTCGTTTAACTTTTGCCGTATTTCCGGTTGAGTGATGTTAAATGATATTTTCAACAAATTCACGATTTTTTGTACCCGAAAGTTATAGCTTGCAATAATTTTTCTTCCGACTTTTATATTTCCCTGATCTTTCATACTTTTTGCACATTTATTATTATTATTATTATTATTATTATTATTATTATTATTATTGTGAATTAGTTCAAACTATCACTTAATATCGCTCAACCGGAAACACTTCAAATGTGAAACGGTCGGAAAAGTTCAAGATTGTCGAATTTTATTGTAAATGATTTAATCTTTAACATTCTAATTTAAATATTCTCTGCTTTTTTCCCAATAATATTAAGAATTTAATGCTGAGGCATTGAACGGTATTGGTTGGTTGGTTAGTTGGTTGGTTGGGTTTTACGGCATGTCAACTCATTTGGGTCATTTTATGTCGAAGATGGGTTTTTTTTATTCATTTTTAATGGGCACTCAATTTTTTAAACGCAATTTTTTAAACACATTTCTATTTATTATTTTTTTTTCTATTTAACCCATAGATGGAACCCTAACAGGTACTACCACTCCAGTTCAGAGTAGACCTGACAGTAATGGTGATGCTCCATAATTGGAACTTAATCATCTGATAGAATTTAACTCAAAGCCAGGACACGTTAAGGCATTGACTAAATGCTAATGATAGTAATTCGTGTTTGCTTCAGACTGAAGAAAATATTCTTAAACTTATGACATGTCGTAGAAAATAGCGCCCCTTATATTTTTCGCGCCAAAATGATGTCAACAAAGATTTTTTAAATTATCACAAGATAATTTAAAACGTACGCTATGTGTAACAGAGATCTGGGGGGGTGGGGGGTTCTTGTTTTTTTTTTTTTTTTTTCTTGTTTTTTTTTTCTTGTTTTGTTTGGGTTTTTTTTTAACAAATAGACTTGGAATTGTTCTTATATATCAATATATCAGACGTAAAAGAAAATAGTAAGAATATAACTTTCCATTTTTCATAAACGTTTTAAAATATCTAATATTTTATATTTAAAATATCTCTAAAAAATATCTAATATTTGATATTTAAAATATCTCTAAAAATATCTAATATTTAGATATATCTAATTTATATACTTACAATTCAAAACCTTGATTTTTAGTTACAAAACCTTGGTTATTAATGTTATTGATATATTCATTTATATACTTTATTACATATATAATTTGAATATATCTATTTAAATATCTAATACTTAATATTTAAATATCTCTAAAAATAAGTAGCGCATTTATTTGTCCACATTTTGTACATCCCTACTACTGTGATATCAAAACCTATCCTTTCAACCTCCTTCAATCTTCTATTTAATTAGATAAATCTTAAATCGTCACATTTTTTATTTCAATTAATTCTAATGTGGTTAATTATTTTATATATTATTTTCACTTTCTTTGTTTTCGATATATTTTCCAATATGGTACTTCGCTTAGATTTCACTTTATTGACAAACCACTACATTCATTTATTTACGTTATTTTAAAATTACATTAAAATGACAAGCAAAAATATACACCCTCCGAGCGCAAGTATTTAAGTTTTAATGTAATGAAATACATTAAATTAGAAAGGCTAATGAAACTAAATAAGAATGCAGATAAAATTATTTGAAACGGAGGGGATATAATAATTTAAAAAAAGAACAACTTTGAAACTAACTCTTCTATCATTTTCCATCACTCTCGTCTTTCATTGTTAAATTTTCTTAATTTAACTATTCAGTTAAATTAGGAAGTAAAAAATAAAATTACATTTATTTCTTCTTGTTAATGGATTTCTTTTAAAATGTATCTCTGAGATTTTTGCTCATATTTATTTCAATAAAACCAAACAATTAGAAATTAACAATACCAAGCAAATATTCATTAAAATCATTTTTTTATATATCAATATGCAAATTATCCCTTCTGTTAACACTGTAAACCGTTATTTTGTTTCATATATAAATATAATTGCTTGTTATTAGTGTGTAGATAAGGCCAACAGTATTAATAATGTAATAATGTAAAACAATTTTATTAATAATTGAAGTTTAAATAAAAATTAAACCATGGTAAATGTGACGTAAATAACCAAGGGAATTGTGACTTGGGTACTGATATAGTTAGGGTTACAGACAGACACACACACAATCTACATAAGATTTACTTAAAAAATTAGAATGTTTTAAAAAATTCTTATAAATTATATATTTTAGGTACTAAGAAAAAGACGCACTTTATCACTTAAAAACAATTTAATCTTAATTAAATCGATTATTTAACGTTAAATTTTAGCTTTAGTTGAAAGATTCTTACATAATAAACATCAGTAATTTTTAAAAATGAAAAAAAGGCAAAATGATATTACATACGTAATTAATTTTTAACACATTCTAATCATTGAATTAGCCTAAACATTTGCTAAATCTGACGTTTTAAGTGAAGTTACATACTTACAAAACACGTGATTAAAAGTTTAAAAAAGATATATAAGTTTCTTCTTAGAAATCAATAACAAAAAACATTAAATACATTCAATTGATATCTTATTTCAATGTAATATTCTTTTTTAAAAAAGAAAACGCCCGCTCAAAATACTCTTGTTTCCTTTTAGATAAGATGCCCGCGAAATATCTTAATACTATGGTAGCTGAAGCGTGACAATTCACTAACCGTGATTGATAAATAGAAATTACTAACATTCAGGGAATTATCTGATTTTAATCAAAATTAATTTAATCGATTATCTATAAATTTTAAATTTTAATTTTAATTGAAAAATAGTTACATAATGAGCATCAATTAAAAAAGGCCAAATGATATTACATAAGTAATTAGTTTTTAATACATTTCAAACACTAAATTAGCCTCAAAATTTATGAAATCCGAAGCTTTCAGTGAAGTTAATTACGTACTAAAAAACACTTTATTAAAAGTTTCTTTTTAGTAATGAATAACAAAAAATACTAAATGCACTATGTACAGAAAAAATTACTCCCATGTTCATATTTTATTTCAATGTAATATCCTTCTTTTTTTTTCTTTTTTCTTTTCTCTTTTTTTCCTTTTTTTTTTTTTAAACACGCAGAAACAAAAAGTCCGTTAAAAAATTACGCTTGTTTCCTTTTAGATAAAATGACCGCGTAATATCTTAATACTATGGTAGCCGAGACGTAACAATTCACTGACCCTGATGGATAAACAAAAAATTACCAAAAATCAGAAAAATTATTTACATTTAGTTTTCGGATTTGGAATATTTATTTTCTTACAAAATCTTTCATTAAAAAAAAATCATTCTTTTTCTATTGACACCTTCGAACTTTTGTCTTTTTATTCCTACAGAAATTATTTTCAATTATATATAACCCCACCGATATTTGGTGCCCCAAAAATAAGGAGGGGTTCATAACTGATGCATTATAAAATTCATTCATTGATAAATCAACACTGAAAATGTCGTTAAAATCAGGGGTAGTGATTTGGTTTTGTAAAATACGTCTATGGCGTCACAATTGTTTGTACAATTATTTCTATGTTGTTTTTATAGGGCTTTCTCTTTGGAATGTCTTATATATATATATATATATATATATATATATATATATATATATATAAAATTCAAAAGGTTTTTAAAAAGTTAATGAATGATATTCTTTTCTAAAAAAAATTGAATAATCCCATGACATCATCAAATCTTATTACAATGGAGATTCGGTGTATTTCTGTCTATAACCGAAACTACGTCACTGCTTACGCCACAATACCCTCGGAAATTGCGTAAGTTTATTAATGAGTATTCAATTTGCAGTCAAATTATTAATACATAAAATAAATCTTATTAATAAACAATGTCTCTAATGAAAATCTTATTTAGATTTACCTCAAACAGCCCATCTTATTAGTGCGTTTAAAATCCTGCAATGTGTCTTATATATAACTAAGAAATAAAGATTTACATAATATATAGTGTGGTTAATTCGCATATTGGTTTTAAAAAACCGGGTTTGATAAATAATTACCTGGTGTTATTGATCTCTAATATTATTATTTTATTCTCCAACGTATTAAAATCAATCTTATGAATGATTTTATATAGAAACCAATCGAAATATAATTAAAATAAGTGTAATCTTTTTATGAGCGTTCTTATTTAACGTATTTCCTTACAGTAAAACTGAAATACTTACACTCGAAGGGTGTATATTCTTGCGAGTTGATATAATAGGGATAAAACGGATAAAAAAGTGCATAATTTTTAACAAATATTTTAAAACGTTGATAAAAAATGGAAAATTACCTTTTTATGTTTAAGATAAAGTACAATTCCAAGTTTATGTATTAAATAAGAAAAAATAAATTTCTGTTTCACATAACGTACGTTTTTATTGTTTCACATAATTTTTTGATTAGATGTATATTGTTTTGTTTTTTTTTTTTTTGTTTTTTTCAAATATTTTAGTTATTCGGTTATTTCCTATAACTCCAACCTAAAAAAGGGGAACCCCTCTGAATAAATTTTATCTGTTAATTAATCTACCCATTGTTTTCCCATCAAACCAACCCTAAACCCTAAATCCTAACCCTAAATCCTGACACTAACCCTAACCCTAACCCTAACCCTAACCCCGTCTTCTTTTTTCCTAGTAGATCAATAAATAAATAAATAATTTATCAGTCAATCAGAGTGGTTCCCCTTTTTTATGTTGGAGTTATAGGAGATAACCGGTTATTTTTTCAGACAATATAATTGAGATAAATAAAATTGAACATTTTCCTCGAAACCAAACTTATATATATTGTCATTTAAGAAATTAATTTTACTTTAATTCTTTATTTATTTCTTATGTACCTAACTTGATTTCTATCTTGAAGCAACTTGAAACCGCCCCCCTTACCAGAAGTGTCCCTCAGGGTCTAAATCTGGCTCAGGTTTGTAGCCAAATATCTATAAAACAAAACAAAACAAAAAGATTCGGCCAATTGCAAAGTTGCAATTGTATTTTGTATTATGGTCATTTTTATTCGTGGCATTGTCGTAAACTTTAAATTCTAATTGGTTGTTATTATTTATCAATAGTATATCTAAAAAAGGTTAAGGTGTTATTGTATTCTAATTCGTACGTGAAATCTATAATTGTGTTTAGATGATCTTTGGTTATTGTTTCGCTTATATATAAATAAAACGTCGTCTATTTACCGGAAATAACTAGAGTCTGTTGGCAAAATGTATTTGAATAGCCCTGATCCTAAGAATTCTAGGAAAAGGCATGCTGAGAGGCGAGCCCATGGGTAGGCCGAATTTTTGTTTGTAAAATATCCAAAACAATTCATACAACGTGCCAAAAAGAAAGCCTTCAAAATTCATTTTGTATTATATAGATTTTTCGGACTGTTGTCCTCGTCTTTGTTACATACATAACGTTTCGGCCGATGTGCCCTCCCGTGTTTCTTGTTAAACCCGGGAACATTCTTGTCGAACTCGGAAGCCTTCACGGAACTTCGAACCGAACTCTTTATGTAACCCATTGAGGTAGATTGTTCTCATTCCGTTAACAATGACCGGGGAGAAATGTTCTACATTCTATGTTATTTTTGCCTCTAGTCAGGATTGAACCTGTAACGTCCAGATGATTGTCACTTATAACGTTATTAACTGATTAAGTTTGATATGTTTATTTAAGAACTATTGCGAAATAGTTCAATATATAAAAAAAAAACTATAATAATAATCTTGATTTAACTCTCCCTCTTTTTTTTTCTTTCTTTCCCTCTTTTCATCTTTTCGTTATGTTCGATTGAAACAGATTAGCGTTATTGCTTCGGCGCGCTCACCCCCTCTATCTTTCACCTACTCTCTTTCTTTCTTTCTTTCTTTCTTACTTACTTATCATATTTTTTCTATGTAGCAAGTCCCTTTTTTCCCTTTCTTTCTTTATAATAAAAACAGAATGTTCCATTATTTAGCTGAGGTAACGAGACAACACCCATAAGAAATAAGAATCCGGCGGATAAGCAATACTGTATAATCAGGGTTCACATTCTTGCATTTCATCTTAGACGATTTGGGTTTTTTTATTTTTAGCCAGAGGGTGTCGCAAGATGATAACGGTCGTACAATTAAGGAACACGAGTATTAATATATAGATCAATCTTTGACGAAAGCACCTTGTAATTTCGTTCTTTTTTTATTGTTTCATTATAGATGCAAACGGTGTCATACGAGAATTGGTTTTTCCGAAAGCCCTCGACTTAGACCGACCCAAACGAACCCGTACAACTTTTTCCAGAGAACAGCTTTACTTCCTTGAAGAAGAATTCCAAAGAAAACAGTATATGGTCGGCAAAGAAAGATCCGAATTGGCGAAGAGACTTTGTCTCACAGAGACACAGGTGAGAACTTATGGATATAGTTATTTACTAAGCTTGGCACAAGGCCAGAAGTATCGGGCGCCCAATGAGAATCGAACTCTTTGACAATGGTCTGCGAATCAGACCATTGTCACCACGACTTACATTACAGACAGATATACAATACGTCATCTACTTACTAACTGAATTTTATTGGTTGGTTGGTTGGTTGGTTGGTTGGTTGGTTTTACGGCATGCCAACTCATTGGGTTATTTTATGCCGAAGACTTTTTTTTATTTATTCTTGATGAGTTTTCAATTTTTTAAAGTCAATTTTTTTAGATACAGAGTGGAAAAGAGTTAAGGGTCTACTATGGTTTCGATCTCAATGATCTCATCAGGACCCTACCTTAAACTTAACTAAGTCGATGTTTTTCCTTAGTTAAACTGAGATAAATTTCTTCGACACGAGTCTTTCAAGACAGAAAAATCAAAAAGTACTGTTATCAGAGTCTTCAACCCCGACTTCAACTCAAAACATTAAATCCTGCCAAAGATTTAACGAAAACGAGCACTTTGTGTGAAGTAAATTACGTACTAAATAAACACGTTATTAAGATTTTAAAACACTTATAACAGTTTGTTCTTAAAAAACAATAACAAAAAATTTATATAGACTAATGTACAGAAAATTACTAAATAGTAGGTGTTGTCGGTGTATTCTACAGCTTCAGCCAATAGTTGAATAAATAAGGACGCACGTTTGATACTTGGCTCTTTTTAATTGTTAATTTTTAGGGGTAAAAAATAAAATAAATTAAATTAATATTTTTATAACTTTAACGCAATAAGCAATTAAGAAATAAATTTGAGTTTTTGTCATATGTACAAAAAAGTTTTTAGAAAAATAAGTTAAGGATTACATTTTTAAAATAATAAGTTAAATGTAAAAAAAATATCCAAAAATAAATATTGTAATATAAAAATTCTCGATGATGTTTTTTAATTCTATGAATTAATTTCCTCTTTCTCTTGCCCACTCACTCCCTGGTGTTCTTAAAAAAAATTAGTCCGATCATGGACCGGGTACTAGAATATATATATATATATATATATATATATATATATATATATGTGTGTGTGTGTGTGTTGTGTATGTGTGTGATATAAAATAATAAAAGTGTTTACATATAAAAGTGGTCAATGCTAAATTTGAAGCGCATGTTAACTTTCTCTAATTCTGAGATTAATCTCAGAATTAGAGAAAGTTTATTAATAGCTAAGTTACACCCTCACATAAACAGTAGGTTAGAATTAAACACTGAATATATAATTAGTTAACATACACATTCCATAAACACACATATATACATATAAATAAATAAATAAATAAATAAAAGGAATGAAATTGAAATTGATTGAACAACGGATATCACGTCTCTTCCGCGTGGCGTTATAACAACCCACGAGACGCGTGTTTATAACGTCCAAAACAAACAAAAACACACAAAACCGTGTCCATTTCAAAAACAGTCTCGGAAAATGAAGTTTCTTCGAAATTGATTAGATACAGGACATTATTTCATTTTTTATACGCATTGTAATTGCCTTCTTAATATAAATAAATAATAATATACTTAACAATGCTTCAAGCAAATTATCAAATACTATTATATATATATATATATATATAATATATATATATATATATATATATACAAAGACACAGACCACACACACAAACATAGACGTGGATAAGTGTATTTTTGAAAAAATATATAAATATTCTCAAGTGATAGATCAATTAATTTTACGGCGTGTCAATCCGTCAAGGGTTATTTTATGCGTTGCGAATAGGGAATCGAGTTCATTGTACATTCATATTTACATTTTTTGAGCGTAGTTGTATCTTAAGAGTTTTGTTGTTTGGTCTCTTTTTTTTTGGGGGGGGGGTCTGCAGATGGTCCTATCGAACACGAATAATTTTTAAACATATCTATTTGACCTTAAAAGCCGCTACCAGTCAAAGGTTAGACTTGATCTAGGAGTAATTGCAACGAATGGGGCGCATCGCACTCCTCAGATGTCAAGAACTGGAGTCCCATAATGCAGTTTAATGCCATATCCGACATACCCTCTTTTGGACAGGTGTTAACTTCTGCAGGGGATACAGTCAGCGTATTCAAAATCCCGCCAACAGGACGAAAATAAGAGCCAATTGTTTTAGTTTAAATGTGTTAAGATTATGGTATCATATTAACGTTAATGGCCGGGTTAGCTCAGTCGGTAGAGCGTTCGGCTAGAAACCACAAAGTTTCTAGTTCGATCCCGGCCCTCGCTAACTCAGCGTATAAGTAGCACAGAGGCTAATGCAGTAAAGTAAGGAGCTTATGGTAGGTGTGGCGCTCCACCTCAGACAATCTTCTTGGTCTAGCGCTAGTGAAAAGAGGATAGACTCTTACAGTTGTAGTTTCTTGGGAGTTTATACACTTTCAGAAAGTTAAAGATTTACACAAAGGGGAGGTAATAATAAAACAGGGGAAGCAACTCTCAATTACTTATTACAACATGTAATCAATTTTAATAGTTTGTTTTTGTTGTTGTTTTTAATAAATGTCTTTGTTGTTTCAGGTGAAAGTGTGGTTTCAAAATCGACGGACGAAATACAAACGGGATAAATGCAGAGAATCCGAGATGACAGACCTTCCAAAAGATTTCTTCCCAACAGACAATCTCTTCAAATATTTCCAACCTCCAAGCCAGCCGACGTGCGGTTGCTACTCTTTCTTCCCTTGTCAGCAATTCTCGCACTACTCTCCGTTTAACGGTACATGACTCCCTTTAAGAGTTTTGTAAAGGACACGGAGCTTGGGACAGTTTGTGGGAACTTTCCATCCTAAAAAAGAAAAAAAACAATGATTATTTAGATTCCATAAATGTAGACAAAAATCGAATGAATAGGTCAATCTTAAATTTGACAAAAATCTGAAAATACATTTTTATTTGTTTTTATTTTATTTTATTTTTTTCTTCTTTTTTTATTAGAGAATTATGTAAGTAAATATATATATAACACAAATATTCAAAATAATTAAATTCTAAGAGTTGTGTGATTAAGAATTATTTGACTATCATTACGGATATAATATCTGTATATTACGAAATTTATCATTATCATTATCTTTATATATATATTATATATATATATATATATATATATATATATATGAATGAAGAAAAGGAAGTGAATCCGACGGTATGGTATGTAGTATATTAAGAAAGATTGAAAAACCACAGGTTTAAATGAGTTAAGGGGTGAGTTTATTGGCCGACGCTGCAGTATCGAGGTTAAAGAAACCAGGTCTTATGTTTATCGTCTCAATGTGAGCTATTATTGCTGATTCGCATAGACGTCTCAGTTTGTTTGTTTTTTAATGCATAGCCTTGATGAGTTTGGCGTTGGTGAAATTGAGTGTGTGATTTTGATCTGCAATCTGTGTGAATAATGCATTTAGGTTATCGTGTGTTTTCTGAGACGTCTATGCGAATCAGCAATAATAGCTCACAACAAGACGATAAACATAAGACCTGGTTTCTGTAACCTCGATATATCAATCGCAAAAGCTATAATTCACGAATATATATATATATATATATATGTGTGTGTGTGTGTGTGTGTGTGTGTGTGTGTGTGTTTCGTTTAAATGACCTCGCATCACCCCAAAATTCTAGCCCGACCCCATCCTTCCCTTGGACAGTTACTGGCAAAAAAAAGGAAATAAAAAGCTAGTCTATTGATAATGAAGATTCGGTCTCTATTTATGTGTAACCAAAACTACGTCACTGCTTACGTCACAATCATCAACATCGTCATTACATAGAATAAAGAACAATTAATATCAATGAAATAAATAAAAGCTGTTCTTTATAATTCAACGTTTGAATCCTCTTACTCTTTCCCCTTTTTACAGTAAAAAGAAGTTAACTAAAAGTTTACAAATAAATAATTACTTACGTTTTTGCGTAGAATTTATGCATAAAATGTTTAAAATAATCGTTTAATTAATAATCAAGAGATGCATGCAACATTTTATTTGAGGGGGACAGAACTAAGTTTCATTTCCAATTGTTTGTGTGTTTTTGTGTGTGTGTGTGTGTGTGTTTTTTTAGTATTATCTGCGTTATTCGGACTATTGTCCCCATTTTCATTGTTATCTGTACAACGTTTCGGCCGATATGCCCTCCGGACTTCTTCAGGTATTTCTTGTCGGACTCGGAAACCTTCTCAGACTAGGGAACCTTCTTGTCGTAATCGGGAACCTTCTTGCCGTAATCGGGAGCCATCAGGGAACTTTGAACCTCACCCTTTATTCAATCCACGGGAGTATCCTGTTCTCATTCCGCTAACCCTTTTTTTTCTTTCTTTTTTTTCTTTTTTTTTTTTTTTTTTTTTTTTTTTTTTTACTCTTTCAATAAATTTGATGATTTTACTTACTTATAATAAACCCTCTGATATTGAATTTTTTAACTCCACCACACTCAGGCAATATCTTTCGAAAATAAATTTGTACACCACCCGTAGAGGGTTTTCTTTCTCTCTCTCTCTTTTTTTTTTCTAGTAAAAATAGTGGGTATTAGTTTATAACTAATTATCATTATCAAGTCGTGCTGGCAGTACACATATCTATGACAATCTCTCACCAACCATCCCTATCTGCCATCGCCCCCTCTGCGGAGTATCCAGAATCCACGCACAGCTGATCGATGTAGATTTTTGTTGTGCGGCCAACACTGGTGTGTCCATGTGTAGGTGTCCACAGGAGAACGGCACTTATGAGTTGGTATTTGCTTCTCCAGCAGTGTCCTTGTTTGTCTTACTCGGATGGTTTGTGTGATAGGTGGCAAGTGGCCGTACAGCTGCTTTCTTGTGGAATGCTGTTTCCACAGTTTGTTTAAGACCGCACACGGCATTCTTGTGCAATTCCTATTTAGATTATTCTCTAAGCACTTCGTTGGGATCCAGGTGGTGCAGCCGTACAGTAGCACTAACACAACTACGGCTTCGAAGGATTGTCGCTTCAACCTATTATTGAGATTAGATTTCCATATTACTAATGATATATCTAAAACAGTCCATGCCTTCCCTATACGTGCAGTGATATCGCTTTCTGTTGTTGACATCCGTCCGTCTGCTAAAGACGATGGCGTAGTGTCCAGTCCTTTTTTTTCTATCTGGAACTGCGTAAGTGGCTGAACAGACCAGTTTTTGAATGGCAGTCTATGGTGCAGTGACTGCAAATAAACAGTGATGCTTGCTGGAGTTGCTGTTGTCTCTCCTTCCTTCTGGCTCTCTTTTCTGCGGCGGCTACTTTCCTCTCTTTTTCACGTTCCTTGTTTGACGAGGAGTCACCAGGTCGTACGGTCTTCTGCACTTGCCTCCCATGTGTTGGTGTCGATGTGGCATGTCTTCATGTCCCTCTTGCAAACATCTTTGAGGCACAGGCGTAGTCTCCCTACCGGTTGGGTGCCCTCTACTAATTCACCATACAGTAGGTCTTTGGGGATGCGGCCTTTGTTCATCCTCCTGACGTGACCGAGCCAACGCAGACGTCTTTCGCTCGTTCCAGCACGTCTGGGTTCAATACTAAGTCCTTATAATGCATTAATACATTCAGAGATACACTAACACTGAACATTCGGTGAGGAGTGAGTGAATTACCCCGTGACCAACGGACACATGGTGTGATGATTATTTTTGTCTCCCTGGTCGGTAGAATGTACGCCTGGGACTCACAATGTTCCTGGTTCGATACTGGTCTTCGCTAACTCAGCGTATGAGTAGCACAAGGATCTGTGCGGTAAAGTGAGGAGCTGATGGTATATGCGGCGCTCTGCCTCAGACGCCAAAACAATCTCCTTGGTCTAGCGCTAGTGAAAAGGGTTTAGACTCCCTCGCTGCCTGACTGATACTGACTTTAGGCTACCCTGACGACTTTACTTACTTTCAGATAAATTGGTATTTGTATAAATCAAATTTCTGGTGGACAACAGAGTGCAGAAAATCTAAGCTTAGAAATATAAAATTTGAAATACTTTGAGCCATTAAGTAATTTACCATCTATACATATATAAAGGGCAGTTTGTGTGTATGTATGTCCGGAGGAAACTATGGAAAGAAAACAATTAACGACAATGTAAATATAACATACACATTCACTATTACCAGAACTAGATTTTATTTATATCTGGAAAGATATTAAAAAATTAGGATTCGAATAGTAAGAACAAGGAAAGGAATTGGTAGCGTTTGTGATTAAAACATAAATCAATTATGTAAGACCAAAACAATCAATGGATCTGCGAGACTAACTTTTTTTTTTTTATTATACCCTTCTACACAGGCAACGCCGGGTAGCCGATTCTAGTTTTTAATAAACGACATTTTGTTACATAATTTTGGAGACGCGGGGGGTATTTTTGATCTTTTGTCGTCCTGTCTTAATTTACGCTATGTTTTAGCGTGCCGGCGTCAAGCGAATTTCCAGCCCAACTTGAATATTTTCCGAGTTGTGTTTTTGTCGGCAAATTAATGTAGATATTTTACACGCCCCCCCCCCACTCCCACAGATTTTTATCGGTAAATCAATGTAGATATTTTACACCACCCCCACACTTTTTTTAAAATATCTTTTTTTATTTCGATAGAATTTGTAGAAATTTTAATTTAGTTTTTAAAAAAACTCGAAACGCAAATTTTAAAACAATTTTCATACCGGACGTTCTGTCATAGGGCGTACGCTCTGAGATTTAAAATTTGTACCAATGCAATCGAGAAAAAAAAATAGAGTGAGGGGGTATAAAATATCTATGTTGATTTGCCGATAAAAATCGGAGGGGGGGGGGTATTAAATATATACATTAATTTGCCGACAAAAAGCGACAAAAATACGACTCGGGAAATTGGGACGGAAATTCGCCTGACGCCCGCACGCTAAAACATAGCGCAAATTAGGACCGGAGGCCGGGACGAAAAACGATCAAAATTACCACGTATGATGTAATATGTATGTATGTATGTATGTATGTATGTATGTATGTGTGTGTGGCTCTCTATCTATCTATCTATCTATCTATATATATATATATATATATATATATATATATATATATATATATATATATATATGTAACTTAAGCCTAACAGAAACAACTCCACATCATTCCTAGATTTTTTTTATTGATGAAAATGAAGCAATTTTACAATCCAAGTGATATCTGAGTGATAATTTTTCTGAGATCTCAGCCGGTAGAGCTCCAGTAATCGCAAGGTTCCGTGTTCGATACTGGTCCTCGCCAACTCAGCGCATTAGTAGCACAGATTGGGTAATCAAATCTGCGCGGTAAATTGTGGAGTTGGCGGTACTTCAGGGAAAAAAAAACTCATCTCCCTGGTCTAGCGCTAGCGAAAAGGGGATAGACTCCCTCGCTGCCCGGCCGATACTGACAGTGGGCCACTACGCTAATTTATTTATATTCATGCTGGACATCATTTTTTCATCATCTCAATATAAATGCTAATTAAAATTCTTCATTGCTTTCTAGATAGAAGAATCGATATAAACAAGGACCGCTTTATAACTGGAACCTTTTTTCAATTTTACACTCCTTCTGGTGCCGGTGTTAAATGCTCAGCCGGTAGAGCGTCCGGCTTGGAATCACAAGGTTCCGGGTTCGTTACCGGTCCCCGCCAACTCAGCGCATTATTAGCACAGATTGTGTAATCTGATCTGTAAAGTTGGGAACTGACGTTAGGTGTGACGCTTCACCTCAGAAAAAAAAAACAATCTCTCTGGTCTAACGCTCGCGAAGAGGGAATAGATTCCCTCGCTGTTCGGCTGATACCGACATTGGGCTGCTCCGCCACCTTATTACACTCCTTCTTGTTTGAATTAAACTTTTAGGTACTCTTCGCGGAGAACCATCCCGGTCTCCTGCCTCAAAAACCGCTAGCCGGTGGCTACTGAAAAAAAGAGAGCTACGATTGAAGTCCGTAGCCGAAGCGGTGTCACTTGAAAAAAAAACTAGGGTTAGGGTTGGGGTTGGGTTTAGTTTAATGGGAAAATAAATAAATGATTTGGGCTCTGTTTTTTCTGGGTCATCCTGTATACAGGGTGACCCAGAAAAAACAGAACCCACAAAAACTGTTAATTTTAACTAGGGGTGGGTTAGGGTTAGGGGTTAGGGTTAGGGTTGGGGTTGGGTTTTCAGGAAAAACGCCCTAAGTTGGTTGATTTTTTTTTTGGGGGGGGGGTTGCAAGTGATACCGCTTCGACTACAGACTTCAATCGATGGTGTTTTTTTCAGCAACCACCGGCGAGCGGTTTTTGAGGCAGAAGGCCGGGACGGTTCTCCGCGAATAGTACCTACTTTTATTGTAAAAATTACGTTTCATTTGATTCGACACCAGGGTAATTTTTCAGATATTTGTCCGTACATTTTTCAGTACTATTCGAAGAGTTCCGTCCCGGCCCCCTGCCTTAAAAAACGCTAGGCGGTGTTAGCTTAAAAAAATTGTCGATAAAAACGCCTTCAATGGAATATTTAAATATTCTTGTTTATTTAAACTAAAAACAAGACATTAAACAAATATAAATCAAAGAAAATCTTAGTATTTAGATATTCTTTTATATTTTAATAAAAAAATGTCAGGTCATTTTTAATTTAAAAAAAAATTATTTTATGGTAAAACAGTCCGTTTTTTTTTTTAATTTTTTTTTTTTAACCTCAGGTTCAATTTCTTTGTTGATATTTTTTAGCAGAATTCTGTATTCATGGTTCTTTTACTAAAAATCTCTCGCATCGAAACTTATAAAAATTTTCTAATATAATTATACAAACGTATCTTTATAGAAAAAAATAAAGTAAAAATCGTTTTTTGTCGGTTCATTTCTTCATATTTCATTGAAGGCGTTTTTATCGACATTTTTTTTAAGCTAACACCGCCTAGCGTTTTTTTTTAAGGCAGGAGGCTGGGACGGAACTCTGCGAATAGTACCCATTTTTCAAAGATTGGAATACAGTGGTACCTTGTCTTACGAGTTTCCGAGTTACGAGCTGTCTCTTCGGTCGATTTGTTGCTTTTGTTTTTTCGCATTAGTAGCACAGATTGTGTAATCTGATCTATGCAGTAAAGTTGGGAACTGACGGTAGTCGTGACGCTCCACCTCAGGAAAAAAAAAAACAATCTCCCTGGTCTAAGATCTCACAAAATTATCACTCAGATATCGCTTGGATTGTAAAATTGCTTCATTTTCATCAATAAAAAAATCAGGTTGCTTACAGTACCGACTGTTGCTTAAATGGTCACCCATCTAAGTATTGAACAGACTCATTACTGCTTAACTTCGGTGAACTAGCGGGAACCGGTGCTTTCAACGTGACTTGACCGTAAGCGATTTTAAGCTTTGTGTTGTGGGCTAAAATTTGAGGTACAAGCGAGCTTCAGATACGCTTATGTTAATAAAGTCACTTCCAAATTTATTACGCTAAAGGAAAATATCATTACAAAAATAAACATTGAAACATATTACAACATAACAATTATTGAAAAGGTCGGTTTAGCTCTGTCAGTAAGCATCCGCCAAGTGAAGTTCCAAGTTCGATACCGGCCCTCGCCAACTCAGCACATGCAGTAGCACGGCTTGGATCTGTGCGGTAAAGCGGGGGGCTGGTGGTAGGTGTGGCGTTCCACCTCAGACGCAAAAAAAAAAAAAAATCTCTCTGGTCTAGCTCTAGTGAAAAGAGGATAGACTACTTCACTGTCCGGTTGATACCGACAATAGGCCGCTTCACCGACATTACTTTTACTTACAACACCCGAAGTAAAGTAAAGTCCTTGGCGGTGGCCTAAAGTCGGTATCAGCAGACAGCGAGGGTGTCTATCCCCTTTTCACTAGCGCTAGACCATATAAAAATTAAAGTCCAAGGTTAGCAGAGAGAAAAGGTGGGAATGTGAAGTCAAGGAACAAGCAATACAATGATATATGATTATTGTATACAATTGTTGTATACAATGTTGTAATATATATATATATATATATATATATATATATATATATATATATATTGAAAACTGTTGTAATATATTGTATACAATTGTTGTATACAATGTTGTAATATTTTTCTCGATTTGTTTAGCCATACATTTAATAGGTATTCCCGCCTAATTCATTATTAATTGATTAATTTTCAAAATTAGGTACGACTCCAATTAAGCACTTATATATATATATATATATATATATATACGTTGTAATATATTGAAAACTTGTAATATATTGTATACAATTGTTGTATACAATGTTGTATATATATATATATATATATATATATATATGTTGTAATATATTGAAAACTGTTGTAATATATTGTATACAATTGTTGTATACAATGATATATGATACAACAGTTTTAATAATAAGAGCACATTAAAGTGGCTACAGCAGGTAATGTTATGGTGAATCTTCATAGTTTAGGTCGGACAAGCGACCAGGTAGTTTAGTTAAGATTGGTTTGTTTGGTTTGTTTTGTTTTACGGCATATCAACCTCAGTGGCTCATTTAATGCCGATAAAGTTTTGAAATAAATCAATTCTTAATGGATAATACAATTTTTTTATAAATACATTTTTCTGTTTAACCCATAGACGGGACCCTAACAGGTACTACCACTCCGGGTCAGAGTGGACCAGGGAGCAATGGTGATGAATGGGGTGCTCCACAATCCCCAAACCTCCAAAACTGGAACCTCACCATCAGATAGAGTTTAACGTCATTCCCAGGACATGTAGACCCGCAGCCACAGCATTCTAGCACCCATATGATAAAAAGGGGTTGGAGCTTGCCATAAGGGCAATAGGGTTGGGAAAATCATATAGGTGCTAGGGCTTGACGTGATCAGCCGATTGGTCGGAGGGGGCCTCTCCGACCGCCCGTCTAGCCCAAGATAGGGCCAAAGTGGAGTATCGCCACCCACGACCAACAGGTGGCCCCATTGGGGGAGTCTTACCCCTCTGCAGAAGTGCAGTCGGTGCATTCTAACGCCCCAGCCAACAGGGCAGAGTTTAGTTAAGAGTTAAGTTCAACGAGTTAAACAGCACCAAAGATAAATATGGTATAGCTGTAATTAGTTTAGTTATTTGGTTGGGTAGTTAATTAGTTGTTTGGTTAGGTTTGCAAGAATAAATCCTGCCACAGTCTATGACTGGAAGTATCAATGGGGGGAAGCTTGTCCGAAGGTTGCATCTTATCGAGGGCTCATCTGTTTCGTCATGGGCAGAATAAAGGTAGTTACTATCGGCCTTCAAGAGTAAAGATAGTAAGCTCTAACGTCTAGAAGCAGGGAGCGAGCCAGAATCCTTCAAGGGTTAATATTCTGTCCGTTGTCCAACGCATAGAATGAGAGAGTGCTTAAATGCACTTACCTTAAATCTGACTGCATGGGGTGCTGGTGTTAACCAGCAGTCGATCCCCAAGGAGGTGCTGATAGAAAAGGAGTGGTCCCCTCAAGGGAAGCTGTTAGAAGAGATCGTAGTAGCCACTGTGAGGGCCTTTTATAAAGAACCTCACGTGACTAAAAGGGTTAGGGCAGGCTGCGGTGAAACCTGACGCCTGTCCACCAAGGGCTAGTACCGGTGAAGACCGAAAATAGTAACATAATAAAATTCCAATAACTAAGGAGATTTTTTTAGCGTCTGAGACGTGGCGCCACACATACCAACATCTCCCCACTTTACCGCACAGATCCCTGTGCTACTCATACATTAAGTTGGCGAGGGCTGGTATCGGAACGAGGAACCATGAGGTTCCCAGCCGAATACTCTACCGACTGCCCTATTTGCGGCACACAATTAATTATGTTCTATTTTATTATGTTTTTAGGACCATGTGACCTTTAAGCACCCCATCTGCGATCTCGATTCATAAGGACATTTTTTTCATTTACACCGTCAAAATCCGGTTGTTTGTTAGGGGTTAGGGTTAGGGTTTTGGGTTTGGGGTTAGTTTTATAATTTTTTTAAATTCTAAAAATCGTCTGTTAACAAACAACCGGATTTTGACGGTGTAAATGAAAAAATGTCCTTATGAATCGAGATTGCATATGGGGTGCTTAAAGGTAATATGGTCCTGTTTTTATACAATGCAGTGCTATTTTTTCTTATTGAAAAAATAACCAAAAAAAAATAGGGCGTTTTTTGTTTGTTTTTCTTCTTTTTTTCCTTTTTTTTTCTTATGTGTAGAGGCAGGAACGGATTAATGACAATTCCGTTTATTTTGATGGGTAAAATTGATTTGATATCCGAGTAAATTGAGTTATGAGTGGAATGAATTAAACTCGTAAGTCAAAGTAGCATTGTATTTGTTGAGCATCCTTAAATAATTACTACTGATTTGTTTTTTTGTTGTTTTTTTTTCTACTGGACCAATAAAAATGAACTCAGAATAAGCAATTTTCATATTTGACTTGCAACGCTTGTTTTTTTTTGTTTTTTTTTTTGTTTTTTTTTTGTTGTTATATTGAATTACTAGCTGTGCCTGTGAATATACCACAGTATGTTAATTTAATTATTACAATGTTTGATATGTTTACTTAAGAGCTATTGCTAAATAGTTCAATATGTAAAACGTATAATGATCTTGATTCAACACTCTCTCGCACTTTTTTCTTTTCTTCCTTCTTTTCATTTTTCCATTATGTTCGATTGAAACGGGTTAGCATTATCGCTTCCGTGTGTCTACATCCTTTCTCTATCTTTTATCTACTCTCTTTCTTTCTTTCTTTCTTTTTCTTTCTTTTTCTTTCTTTCTTCTTTCTTTCTTTCTTATTGTATTTTTTTTCTGTGTAGCATATCGCTTTCCTTCCCCTTTTTTTATTTATAATAAAAAAAACACAGAATGGTCATGAATATAGCTGAGGTGACAACACTCACAAGAAATTAAAAAATCGACGGATAAGCGACACCAGATTATCAGAATTTACATATTGCATTTCATTTTGGACGATTTAGACGGTCTCATTTTTAACCAGAGGGTATTTATTTATTGAAAGATGATAACGGTCAGCAGATTAAGGAACAAGAATACTGATATATAATATGTACAAAGATTTTAGGAATGGGATTCTTTCGAGTAACCGAAAGATAAAAATTAAATGAAATTTAATGATTCTGGGAATTATTGCTTTAAAAGATTTTTTTTTGTAAAAATGTTTAATCAATCAAATTACATCTTATTGAGATTTCAAAAGAATGACATATTTGGATATATCTATTAATAATGATGATTCGGTCTTAATTTGTCTGTAACCGAAACTACATTACTGCTTACGTCACAGTCGTTTCAGGAATTAAGTAAGTTAATCAATGTGTATCTAATTTAGAATCAAAAATCACTAATACATAGAATAAATCTTATTTTATACAGCCCAACTTAAAAGAAAGGACACCTGATCCTAGTAATACCAGAAGAGAAGAAACCACTATCACCCGGCTACGCATTGGCCACACTAGATTAACCCACTCCTTCATTTTAAAAGAAGAACCTCCACCTAAATGTTTATGTGGAAACCGATACACAATAAAACATATTCTGATTGAATGCACACACCTCTCCCACATTCGAAGAAAGTTCTACAATGTTGACAGCATGGACAAACTATTTGGAAAAATAGATCCCAAGAAACTTTTTGAAAAAGAACTGGCCTCTTATCAAGGATGTAAGTTCACAGACCTAGAAAAAATCACCCAGTCACTCTCTTGGTGTTAAAATTCTCAACAGAAAACTTGATTACAGCAAATAAACCCCTATACATTTTTGAATACCTAATTACCAATAGAAGTATTCAGCATAAAATAACCTAAGGGGTTGACATGCCGTAAAACCCAACCAACCAAACCAAACCTATAGTTTGTTCTTATGGCATTGTCTAAGCTGCAATTGTGAGAGATTCAGTTTCTCTTTTGAGGTTTCCTTTTCTTACTCGTGTCCATGTTTTCTCGGGTGCGATCTCTCCAGATTGTCGCTTGAAGTAACCATGTATTTTTACTAACCCTGTATGAACAGGGTGCGACACAAGGCCATTTTGAATACCTAATTACCAATAGAAGTATTCAGCATAAAATAACCCAAAGGGTTGACATGCCGTAAAACCCAACCAACCAAACCTTATTTTATTAACGATGTCTCTGTGAAAATCTGAGTTAGATTTGGCTTTAAAATCCTATTTCATTAATTATTTAGCGCGCATCCCATTTGTGCTGGTCAGATACAATGTCCAATTAATGTGACCGAAGCTCATGGGATGACAGTCACAAAAATGCGTGGATCCCCTCAGCATTCCCACTCAAGTGGGCCCCTCGGGCAGTGGGCAATATACCCAGCCCTTCTCCTTTAAATCCAGAGGGCAGGTCTTGCCTTGGGGGACGGCTCCCAGGGACCACGCCGTTAATTTCACTAACAGTCCAGTGGTTGAAGTCACCTGACACACAGGCCCCGAAGGATCAGTGTTATTATTTTGTTTACCTCGCATCCCACTTATGCGGGTATGGCATAAGGTCATTTAATTTGGGACCAACCACGAACCGAAGCTCATAGGATAGTAGGTGCAAAAATGCTTAGATCCCATCAGCATTCCCCCTTAAGGGGACGGTCAAGTTGCTGGGCAATAAACCCAGCCCTGCTCCTTTACATCAAGGGGGCAGGTGTTACCTGGGGAGGGGAGCCCCTTAGGATCATGCCGTTAATTAACAACACAGATCCAGTGACCGAAGCCACCGCATCCCGCCCCGAAGGACGGATTATTAATTTTTTTTATTTTCCTTGTACCCTACTTGTACAAGGCCAGGCACAAAGGCCCTATTTACGTGGGACCACCCACAAGCCGAGACTCATGGGTGGCAGGTGGAAAAATTGCGTCGATCCCGTCGGCATTCTCCCCTCGAGGGGGCGCCTCAGACACTGGGCAATAAACCCAGCCCTGTCCCTTTAATTCGAGGGGGCAGGTATTGCCTGGGGGGGATATCCCATTGGGATCGACGCTGTTAATTTAACACACCGGTCCAGTGGCCGAAGCACACCGGACCCCCGACCCGAAGGCCGGGTTGTTAATGCGTTTAAAAATCCTGCCATGTATCTTATATACTACTAAGAAATAAAGGTTTACATAATATATGGTGTGGTTAATTTGCATACAGGTTTTAACAAAACCGGGTTTAATAAATAATTACTTGGTGTTATTGATCTCTAATATCACACTTTTATTTTTCTAATGTATTAAAATCAATCCTATGAAAGTTTTTATATAGAAACCAATTAAAATATAATTAAAATAAGTGTAATCTTTTTATATGCGAAAATATTTAATTTCATTAATCTTTCTAATTTGATATATTTCATTATATTAAAACTTGAATACTTACGCACGTAGTGCTAGTTTTTTTTTTTTTTATTATTATAATGGAGATTATGTAACTATCTGTAACCGAAACTACGTCATCACTGACGTCACGATTTCCTTAATTATTTAAGCTATATTCTCAACGATTATGAAATAGTCATTATTTAATCTTAATTAGCGTCTTATTTAGTAACTATGTGTTTATTAAAGTCTAGCTGAGTTAGATTTGCCGCAAAACTGCCAATATTATTAATGCATTTAAAATCCTGAAATATATGTTATATGTCTCTAAGAAATAAAAATTTTACATATTATATGGTGGGAATAATTTGCATAATGATTTTAACAACACAGGGTTTATTAAATAATCATTTGCTGTTATTGGTTTGTAATAGTATCATGTTATTCCCAAATGTATCAAAAGCAATCCTACGTTTCATTATATTAAAATGCATACGCCCGGAGGGTGCATATTCTTGCTAGTTAGAATTTTAATAAGTTTCCATACACAAAATGTTTTATCTCCGTTACTGCCTATTTCGTGTAATTTTCTCTATCATCAGACACATGTGATTCTTTTCAAAAGTTGACTTGATTTTCAATTTATATCTTGCAAGTGCCGAGCCTTTCCATTCTCCACTAATAAAATCAGAGGCGGAATCTTGTGAAATACAATAATGAATACAATCATCAATACTTAAATATCTATTATTCAGCGTGGACATGGCAGTCCTATATTGTGACATCAAACCGACAAAGTCTGGTGGTATCGTGAGATACTGCTGGGGCGCTCTGGGTTAGTGGTAATGATGCTTCGGTCCCAAAACCATGCCTGAACCCAGAGTCATCATCTGATGAAGGGTTTGTTGTGTTACGTAATCGCCACCCAGCACCTATATTTGTGGCCTTGTGCCAGATTTAGAAAAAAACCTTTAAAAAAATGTACTACCGATTCTCTTATATTACTGGGTGGTCTTTGTAGACTCGCCGAAAAAGGAGTTGGGAAGATAAAATCTTTTTAACGAGAGAAAGGAGACGATAAGTCTATGTTTAACGAAAAAATAGGATTAGTGACTACAGAGAGCCTTTTGATCTTAGGCTCGTGCACTTTAGTTGACCGGAGTGATTCGAAGGAATCGAATCTTCGATTCGGTCTAGGACTAGCTCGAACATTCCAGAGAAAGACCTTTCTGGAAAATGACTTTGAAATAGTATTTAAGAGACCCGTCAATAGTGTTAGAGGCAGTCGGTGATCGGAGAGAGTCAGGGCCAGTCAGAGAAGTCGGCCGGAGAGGCAGTGATCGTACGGAGTTTAGTAAGCTGTTGTCGCTAAGGACCATAAGAAAAGTTTGTCACCGAGATATTTACGAAGGACTAAAACCTCGAAGTTGAATCCAGTCAGAACCCCTCTTGCTAAGATAGAGAATATTAGGGACTCTCTCTCTCTCTCTCTCAAAAGTTATAGTGAAGTTTTGAATATAATAAACTTCTGAAAAGTAAACACGGTATTATCATTCTTCTTTTACTACGACGAGAAAATACTAGGGGAATCTTTTTATCAATGAAATTCCCCTGACCTCTGGATACCCATTGAGATAAAGTCAATTGGCCGTAACGAAGGGCACGCGGCGTGCGTAAAGCGATACTTCCTTGACCAAGAAGTGTGTGGAAGGATTTTGGGGCTAAAAGGCTGACTGCTAGATCGGTGTTGGTAGTAAACAAACGACCGTACGTACATATCGCTAATTTAGTGCCGTGAAAGAAAAGGCACTACGTTACATATTACGAATTGGTACCGTAACGTTACAGTTGATTGCAATGCTACTGTGTAAATAGCAGTCATTGTATGAAGATTATTACTGAAGCTGACCGAATCAATGATTGTTTGCTAAAGGCTTTTTTCCTATTTCGTGTAATGAGACAAAATATATCCCAAAATATTCTTGGTTTTGGTTTGAAAGTTATGTTTAGTTACTAAGAAAGAATTACATTTTATTTGGTTTTATTAGCCGAAATTTGAAATTAAGTCAAAAACTCACTCGTCTCTTATTCCACATTCTGCTTGTCATTTTCCCTTACTATATATTAATTACACCTTATAAGTGTTAGTTTTCCATGTGAGTGTAAAGAGAGAAATTGGAGAGTGTGTGCGGTAGATTGAACTCCCCATTTTATTTGCATGTTAATTTTCAGCAGCTAACGTCTGCATTATACATAAGACGGGTTTTTGATTTAAATGCAAATTTTGATAAACTGATTTTAATGTTGTTGTTTTAATTCTCCGGTTGTATTTATCTAATTTGTTTTGCGAACTAACTTTCTTTCTGATCACAATTATCTACCCAGAGCTCAATAGGTGACCCAACGGGTCTCGTTTCTTTTTTTCTTTTTTTTTTTTTTGTATAGGAATCAATTAAAATCACATTAAAATAAGTGTAATACTTTTATATTCGTTCTTACTTAGTTTTTTTAGTTTTTCTAATTTAATATATGTTATATCCCGAGATGTAGGATATATAGAAATGATAATAAAAACAGGGAATATGTTAACAATAACAATATTTGTTTTATTTATTCTCACCGACAGGGAATACAGTGGGATGGTTTTGGATTAGAGTTCGGCTGATGATAGGATACACTTGTGTCACCTACACGGTTCTGGTCTGGTCTGCTGTCAGTATTTTCCTCTCCTCCTTTTTTACGAGAGTATCCGGTTCGAATCGTTAGGGGGAGATAACTCTCCCTAACAATATAATATTTTATTACATTAAAACTTAAATACTTTCATCCAGGAGGACGCATACTTTTGCTAATATTAGAACAATTCACAATGAAGTGATAACAACGGTGTTTTATTGCCTGAACAAACTTAATAGAAGAGAATACAGACATGACAGAAGATACAATTAAGCGTTTATACATTGCTGTATAAGAAGAATACCCTAAAAGGAAATTAGTGTTTTAGTAGTTAAAATTCTTGAGGTTGCTGGTGAAAGAGGGAAATATAAACATTTACATGTTTGGACCTGTTCTCGTATGCTATGCAACAGGAAATGCTGGGTACTCAAAGCCTCCTGTCCTGTAGACAGGAAACACAACTGGTGCGAGTTCTCTCAATGACAGAAGATGAAAAGGCCCTTTGACTTTGGCGCTTCCCTTTTATACTACTGCTCGTTACGCCACCTAGCGCTTACCGACAGAAACGGGAATAGTAATCTCAAACGGCGTGTAGATTTTGGAAGCTTTTAAGGATCATATTACCTTTAGGCACCCCTTTTTGATCTCGATTAAGAAAGGACACGTTTTTCATTTACACCGTCAATATCCGTTGTTTGTTAGTTAGGGTTAGGGTTAGGGGTTAGGGTTAGGGGTTAGTTTTTATAATTTTTTTTTAAATCTAAAAATCATCTGTTAAAACAACCGGATATTGACGCTGTAAATGAAAAAAACGTGTATTTTCTTAATCGAGATGAAAAAGGGATGCCTAAAGGTCATATGATCCGCTTTTAACAATGACTCAATTACTTTTTTTTAAGAATCTTCTAAGTAATTCATCATGATCAAGTCGAGGTGGCAGCACGGACATTCATGAATCTCGGGGGTGGAGCAAAAGCTCGGTCGGCACTCCCTCCGACAAACTGTTGTACTATACATCAGCTATTATGTGATTCATCCCTGTTCTAAGCATTCTGTTTTGTTGTTTTTTCCTACTGTAAGGTTCAAGGTTACAATATAAATCATAACTGGTTGAAACAAACAACTCCGACACGAGTGTTGAACATAACAAAATGGACTTCAATAAAAGCACATGGAGAGACATTTATGATCTGAAGTACATATATATGAAACAAGATACATAGTGGATAATATACGTACATAGAAAAGAGATAAGATACAAAAGAGTTACATAGAAGCTATGTTTAGTTATGGAGAGTCCATAGACTAAAGTCACCTACTAGTGGCAGTGTGTTGGGGGTGAAGAACCCACACACAGGGAGGATGTAGACAAGTATCTAACCCATAGTTGTCAATTCCCGAGAAGCAAGAGTATGAGAGAGTTTGAAACAGGCGCTTAAATACAACAGACCCCTGGTGGTCAAAAACTGGAACCCAGAGGGAAGATAACTCTTCCAGGCAAAGGGCAGACAACCCAACACTACCAAGGAGTGTTGTGACAAAAGTTAGGCAATATATTTCAATGATATAGCAACGCGAAAGCTTTTTGGGTTGGGGCGATTTTGCACCCTCTAAAGCCATGCTGTAACGTTACGACGGGTGCACCGGATCGTTCGCTGCACATCTGCAGCATATCTCGTCTTGGTCGTCGTGTGTCGTCTGCAAACTTCGTCTTCAAACCGACAAGATGACTTCCAAAAGGAGAAATAATGGTCGTAGCAAGAAAGGCCGTGGTCACGTAAAGTACATCCGTTGTACGAATTGTGCTCGCTGTGTGCCTAAAGACAAAGCCATTAAGAAATCTGTCATCAGAAATATTGTATAAGCTGCAGCTGTGAGAGATATCTCAGATGCTAGTGTATATGAAGTATAAGCTCTTCCCAAGTTGTATGCTAAGCTAATTTATTGTGTCTCCTGCGCCATTCGCTCAAAAATTGTGAGGAATCGAACCCGTGAGGCCCGTAAGAAGGTAAAATACATGCTTGGAACTTTTCCTCCTCTTTTTCGATTTTGTTAGTTGTATTAGAGAAACTACATAGTTTATTTGTATTCTATTGTAGTTTCACGTTGAAGACCAGTTGCGAAACAGGAGGATAGGTGACAACTCCCGTATTTACCTAAATAAAAGCGTCTTCACCAGTCGGACTGTCTTTACTCATTTCCTTGCTTTGAGCGGCCATCATAGTGAAACTTCTTGTCGTCTCAAATCCTGCTGCTAAAAGAATTCAAACCCAGCGCCACGCAAACATGTGACTTTTACCGGTGTCAAACGGTGCCTGTACCCACGCAATAGGATGGCCGAACAAAACAAGGGAGATAATTATCTTGCATTTACAGTACCCCACCAATTTGATTCAGACCAATGAGAGGTGATGGTGGTCAAGGTGCCAGAACTGGACAAGGCAAGTAAATGTCTACAACAAATAAAATAAAAACTGGACCTTCACTCATTGTGTCCGCAATCAACCCCGTCAAAAGAAACAATTAAACAACAACAACAACAGACAGAGAAAGAGGGAGAGATACAGAGAGAGAGAGAGAGACAGAGAAAGAGAGACAGACAGAAAGAAAGACAGACAGACAGAAAGACAGAGAGAGAGAGAGAGAGACATACACACACAAACACAGAGAGAGAGAGAGAGAGAGAGAGAGACAGGCAGACAGACAGAAAGAAAGACAGAGAGAGACAGACAGACAGAAAGACAGAGACAGACAGACAGACAGACAGAAAGAGAGAGAGAGACACACACACACAGAGAGAGAGAGAGAGAGAGAGAGAGAGAGAAGAGAGAGAGAGAGAGAGAGAGAGAGAGAGAGAGAGGCTAACAACACAACAAAGACAGGGTAAGGTGAACATCCAAATCTGGACACAGAGAGGTGTACGACTCCACACTTCATTTTCATTCAGTCATTTTCCTATCTGTTGCAATGAGTCTGTCGACCCGAGAAGGGGGGGGAGGCCCCCACTCTCTGTCCAAGTCATGACCTCTACTTTTTGATCTGCATTCAACCAGTCCCCAAACTCCAACTCTGTCTTGACTGCTTCGCAAACTCGAACTGTCTCGACCAAATCCCAAACTCTAACTGCCTTGGTCTTCAAATTCAACTGTCCCCTCCCACTTCTAATTCTCGTCCTAAATCTCATTCTCGCGAGATCTCGTCATCACTCGTAGGATTTGAAAATCCCTTTATTTAAGAAGAAACCACTCTGGTGGTCGAATCCGTTTGCTGTTTTTATTCCTTTACTCGGTTTTTATCTACCTTCCACTTTGTTCAATTCAGACATCTCGTCTTCTAGGAGAGAATATCACAATCGTTTAACTTTTGTCTTTTTTTCTTCTCTATAAAACTTTTTTACTACTGTTATGAACTTCCTTTGACCAACACAGGCCAAACGTTATCTATTGCATACTTATACAATACCTACACCATATACACATACCCATACATATATAATAATGGCTGTCAACTCGTGTTTGAGTAAGACCATTTCCTGTTTTGTTTTGTTTTATCATCATTGTGTTTTATCTATCCTTGTGTTTTCTCAGATGACTCACCAGGCCAGCCCTGGAGAGACATACTCTTCCACATAAACTATATGTTGGAACTTCTCCACTTTGAATGTTGCTGAACTGAAAATCACCCTTTCTAATAGCCCACTTTAATTTTTGGTGTTTAATTCGGTTGGAGTCAAATTCTTCCACAGACAGGTAGATGGTGGCTCTCCAGCCAGGTCTATTACAAGCTAGCTTCTCCCAGTCCTCCACAGCAATGAATAAAATTAAAAAAAAATAAAAACTATAAGAAGGCTATAAAAAGAATTACAATCTAGGTAATTTTTCTTGTGTGGAAGGCATTATAATTATCATTTTAAGTAATCCTTTTTAAAAGTTTTAATAATTTCATATATAAGTTATGATATGTGTCCTGGGTATGACATTAAACTATCTGATGGTGAAGTTCCAGTTCTGGAGCTCGGGGAATATGGATCACCCCTTCATCACTATTGCTCCCAGGTCCTCTCTGACCCGGAGTGGTAGTACCTGTTAGGGTTCCATCTATGGATTAAATAGAAAAAATATTGACTTTTTTAAAAAATTGAGTACCCTTCAAGAATGAATAAAACAAATGTCTTCGGCATAAAATGACCGAACAAGGGTTGATGTGCCGTAAAACCCAACCGACCGACCGATATAATTATCTTATTATAATGTAGATTGTGTGTTTATCTGTCAGTAAACGAAATTATATCACTACTCAAGTCACAATTCCCTTAGTTATTTACGTCACATTCTCCGTGATTTTCTTTTTATTTAAACTTCAATTATTAATAAAATTGTTTTACATTAATACTGTTGACCATATCTGCATACTAATAACATCCCATGAATTTTACCCTCCTCTCCCATCAAACGCTTAGCATCTTCCCAGCTTCCTCTAAACTCTTCCCCCCTCCTACTTTATATCATGTTATTCTCATTTCATCAATTCTTCCCGAAACCTCCCTACCCCTCAATTCCACTACTAACTCACTTTCTCTTCTAAAAACACAAATGTACGTATTTTGTTTTGAATAAAGAGTCACATCGACTGAGGAAGTCCTTTGCTTCAGAAGGACGAAATATTTCTCCCCCACTTGGACTTATTTGAGTCATCATTTTTGTTCATCTTCCTTTTACCTCACCTCATACTAATAACATGCAACTGTATTTATATATACAACAAAATAGCAGTTTACAATGTGAACGAGAAGGCTAATTTGCATATTGATATTAAAAATTTGATTTTAATAAATATGTACTTAGTATTATTGATTTCTAATTGTTTGGTTTTATCTCAATGAATATTAGCAAAAATGAACCATATTACTTTTAGGCACCCCTTTTTGATCTCGATTATGAAAGGACATGTTTTTCATTCATACTGTCAATATCTGGTTGTTTTTTAGGGGTTAGGGTTAGGGGTTAATTTTATAATTTAAAAAAAAATCTAAAAATCGTCTGTTAAAACAACTGGATATTGACAGTGTAAATGAAAAACATGTCCTTTCCTAATCGAGATCAAAAAGGGGTGCCTAAAGATCGTGTGGTCCGCAAAAATCTCAGGGATGAATCTTAAAAGAAATCCATTAACATGAAGAAATAATTGCAATTCTAATTCTTTACTTCCTATTTTAACTAAATTTGTTAAATTAGGAAAATTTTGAAATGAAAGACGGGAGTGATGGAAGAGTAAGTTTCAGTTGTTCTACTTTTTGATTATACCCCCCTCTGTTCCAAATTTTTTATCTGCATTTTTATTTAGTTTCATTAGCCTTTCTAATTTGATATTTTATTACATTAAAACTTAAATACTGGCACCTGGAGGGTGCATATAGTTGATAGTAATTATAAATCATAAAATACCAGATTGAAAGAATAGTTTTTGTTAATTAAGATTTACTTAGATACTTTTCGTGTAGATTTGATAACTCTGTCATATCTTCTGCTTCTTCTGGTTAATATTCCATGATAATTACTACTACTACTATTACAATTTTTTGCTTCAGTTTATGAAGTTGGCTCTTCTGTCTTCAAAGTTACTGGTTATTTCCCCTTTTTGGATGAGTAGAAAAGAAAGTTTTAATAAAACTGCTGCAGTTGTTGACTTTGTGAAGAAAAAGATAATTTCCTACAAAAATCTTAGAATAAAAAGAATCAGATGGTCCTGTTAGTAAACAAAAAAAAATCATGCTTAGAGAGCAAGCTGGAATAATAATAAAAAACTGAACAGACACACACACATAAGTGCACTCATATAGTGAAAACTTTTCCCTTTTCAAAAAAAAAAAATCACTTTTTATATCATAGAACATTGCAACAAAGATTTTTTTAATTTATTTTTAATTTTTAAAGTATTTCTCGATTAATAAAAAAATACATGCACACACACACAAACAGATGAGCCAAAAACAGACCAGTGACAAGAATGACAGCTAAAGTCTCATAACAATTGGTAAGCTGACCTTACATACTTCATTTTGAGGTGTTGAATACCACAGTTGTAGGCAAAAAAAGAAACCTTTGATGAAAGCCAAATTTTTATAACCAGAAGATGAGGTTAGACGGTTTCTAATCATCATCAACTGACAAGGGATGTGAACAGAGATTTTTCCATTAGGTAGGAGCCGACAAAAGAACTACTGTGGCCTGAATCACTCATATATAAATTCTTGCTGTTGTTAAGACTGCAGGGTTACCAGAGTGTCCATATTAATAAATGGACATTGCGAAAAGTATCGTCAATGGGTGTGCAAGCATTGAAACTGGATGTTGCATCAATGGAAGGAGGTAGACTGGGGGTCTGGGGAATCTAGTTTGTGCCATTTGCGCCCATCGTTATCCTAGGAAAGCGGATATTGGACAATAATTTGCACCCATCGTTATCCTAGGAAAGCGGATATTGGGCAATAATTCGCACTCCTCATTATCCTGGGAAAGTGGATATTGGGCAATAACTTCCGTTTTTATTTTTAAATCTAGTTCAGGGTCATTGGTCAGTCAATGTTGAGTGTTTACCCTTCCAAACTTTAACTTTTTTTTGTTCTTATTTCTTTTTCTCTTTCTCCAGAAATCCGATTACCATTTTCTTTTCAATCCCCAAATTCTCCATAGACTATAATAATTACGCTACAAGAGTTAGAGCTGCTGTGCTGGCCAGTAGAGAACCAAAAACTAGACAGAGGTTTGGTTTCTTTGTTTAATGGCATATCAACCTTCATGGGTTATTTAAAGCCAAAGTCGTTTTTGTAAAAGTAGTGGTACTATTTAACCCATAGTTGAGGGGATAAGGGGATTCATACCTTTCCGATGCACAATCAGGTTAGAGCTGTTTTGCTGACACAGGGAGAACCAATATCTAACTAGATAGGGTTTGGTTTTGTTTCTTTGTTTAATGGCATATCAACCTTCAAGGGTTATTCAATAGCAAAGCCGTTTTTGTAGAAGTACAGTAGTGGTACTATTTAACCCATAGCTTGTAAGGGAATTCATACCTTGCCCAAGGGTATTAGTCCGAAAATGAATGTAATAGCACCTACTGGAGTTCAAACTTGCTTACTATCATGTTAGCTATTACACCAAGGGGATTACCCCTAACTAGACTGAGGGTCAATGACGTTTTGACTCAAAGGCCAGTATATGACATAAGTCAGTATCAGCCAATCAGTGAGAGAGTCTATCCCCTTTTCACTAGTGCTAGACCAAGGAGATTGTTTTTGGGTCTGAGGTGGAGTGCTACACCTACCATCAACTCCTTACTTTACCACACAGATCCCTGTGCTACTCATACAATTCTAAAAGATGATGCTACCCCAAAAAATATTTTAAAAATAAATAAATATCAAAAAGTGCAAACTAGATGCAAGGAATGTTTGAAATTAGATTAAAAAAGACAAGTAGTGCCTTGACATATAGAAAGGACAGTAAAAGTGGTGGTGGTGGTAGGGGTTGTTACCCCCCCCCCCCACACACACACACGGAAGATTATCTCATCTTTAAACAATATTTAACAGTTCATTAAACGGCACCAAATCTTATTACAATTCAGTAGCCAATGAAATACTCACAACCTTGAGGGTTTTTTTCTTCTTTTCAATATCTTTTTTTTTTCTAAGATAAAAATAAATTATAGTAGGAAAACAAATTTCAAATATATTTTTCACAATATGAAACAACTCAAAAATTAACAAAAAGTGATTGGTTTGTTTTGTTTTGTTTTACGGCATATCAACCTCGGTGGGTCATTTAATGCCGACAAAGTTCTGAAATAAATTCATTCTTAATGCACAATACAATTTTGTTTATCAACTCATGTTTTTCTATTTAACCCATAGATGGGACCCTAACAGGTACTACCACTCCGGGTCAGAGTGGAAACAAAAAGTGAGGAAATCCAAAAATTTCTATACTTGAAATGTTTTGACACTACTTGCAGAATTATTTGAAGTACAGGGTGGTCCGAAAGTTTTGTCCCTCCTACATATTGTTTTAACTTTCATTATCTCTTAAATAATACTAGTACAAAAATTAAAAAAAACTCCCTCCAGGCAATGTAAAAATAGATTTTTGAAAGATATTACCTGAGAGGGTGGGAGTTAAAAATTCAATGTTAGAGGGTTTGTATCATAAGTAAGCAAAATCCTCATATTTATTAAAGGAGTAAAAAAAAATAAAACAATTTGAAATGAAAACGGAGTCCCGTCCCTCTCAAATAAAATGTTGCATGCATGTAATAATTAAACAATTATTTTGAATATTTTCCACATCAATTTTCCACAAAATCGTATTTATTTATTTGTAAACTTTTTAGTTAACTTCTTGTTACTGTAAAAAAAAAAAAAAAAGGATGAGAGTAAAAAACAATTTTTAAAATTGCTTACTCAAAATTTTGGGTGTATATAGCATAAGAATATTGTGACGTAGAGCTATGATGTAGTTTTTGTTACAGACAGAAATACAGACAATCTCCATTATTTAGAGATAATATCTAACTTATGTAATTATTTTACTTCTAAAAATGTAAGGGATGACAAGACTTTCAGACCATGCAGTACATTAATCTATAGGGTGGTCCGAAAGTCGTGTCACCCCTACATATTGTTTTAACTTTATTTCTTTTTTAAATAATATATCTAAGTTATGTAATTATTTTGGACATGCCTTCAAAGTCAGAAAACAGCATAGCTCACATGACTTTCAGAAACATTTTTTTCGCACTTTTTTTTTTTTTTTCTGAGGCATGGAATAAACTGCCTGCATCCGTTGTTGGTTGCCGAAACACTGCATCTTTCAAAACCTCCATGCTTCCTGTAATTCGACAACACTATACCTGATACCACCCATCCATACACACACACACACACACACACACAATGACTTTACACTATTCATGTTCCTGACATTAGTACATTATTCTATGTACTATACATGAGCTTTTAATGAGTTGTGGTGCACCCGAGCACTGTACACAATAATTTGATTATTATTATTTCACCTCTTAAAAACAATATGTATGTGTGACAAGACTTTCGGACCACCCTGTAGTATCTTCATCTGGCTAAACTTGCAAATTGGTTGGAAAATTAGGGTGACCCAGAAAAAAACAGAACCCACAAAGAAAGAAACAATAATAAAATCAATAACACCAAGAAATTATTTATCTAACCAGATTTTGTTAAAGCTGGTATGCAAATTATTCACACCATATATAATGAAAACCTTTATTTCTTAATGACATATAACACACATGGCAGGATTTTAAAAACATTAATACTATGGGCTGTTTTGAGGCAAATCTACCTTAGATAGACCTTAATAGAGATATTGTTAATAAATAAAATGCCAATTAAGATTAAATAGTGATTATCTAATAACCATTGAGAATATAATGTAAAAAATTAAAGGAATTGTGACAGTGGTGGTGATGTAGTTTCGGTTATATACAGACACTACATAGTTTTTTCTGGGTCACCCTCTAATGTTTTAATTTTCCGACCGATTTGCAAGTTTAGCCCTTCATCTTTGTTATTTTTATTTTTATTTCTTCAAAGGAAAATCAAAGACAGTAATCTTTAAAATGGAATGAGAATTTATTATATCAGACAAAATCTTCATACTTAACCACAAAGTTGGAAAACATGAAGAAAAAAAAAAAAAAAAAAATAAGATTCTCAAATGTGGTATACAATTGGAAAGAGTAAGAAAAAAAAAAAATACATTGGACAAAACAAAAAAAAAAAAAAAAAATTAAAGATGAGAATGCTAACCAAAATAAGTCATTGAATAAAATATGAAAAAAAAAAAAAAAAAAAAATAGTAAAGTTGCCGGGGTGGCCTAAAGTCGGTATCAGCCTGACAGCAAGAGAGTCTATCTCCTTTTCACTAGCGCTATACCAAGGAGATTGTTTTTAGTGTCCCCGGTGGAGTGCCACGCCTAACATCAGTACCTCACATTACTGCACACATCCCAGAGCTAATCATATGCTGAGTTGGCGAAGGCCGGTATTGAATCAGGAACTTGTGGTTCCTAGTCAGACGCTCTACCGACTGAGCTAAACCGGCCAATAAAAAACAAATTAACTCTGATAATTTTTTTTCTTCTTTTCTTTCTTTGTTGACAAAAAATAAATAAATAAAATTTAAAAAATGAAAGGTTATCTCCAAAATATTGTTTGAAACTTTAAAATAAATTGTTATCCTACAAGTTATTTAGACAAGAATTCTCATCTTTGCTGAGTTTTTTTGGGTTTTTTTTTTTAATGTTTTGACCAATGTGTTTTTTTTTTTTTTTTGGTTTTCCTAATATTGTCTGAAATTCTGAGAAGTTTCATTGCCATAATTCCAGGAGTTCCAAGGATTGGTAAATTTATCCTTGCTGTTTTTAATCAGTCGATAATTGTAGGTGCGTATTTTTTTTTTTTTTGAGTGAATAAGACATTGTAAACTAAAGTGACAAGAATTCTCATCTTTGCTATTTGCTTTTTACCAAAATGGCTTTTGGCCAATGTGTTCTTTGGCTTTCCTAATATTGTCTGAAATTCTGAGAAAAGTCATTGCCATTATTCCAAGGAATGGTAAACTCTAATCAGTTGATAATTGCAGGTGTGCATTTTTTGGAGTGAATAAGGAATTGTGCACTAAACTGATAAAATGGTTAAAACCTTCAAGAGAATTCATAATTATACTCAATTAAAAAAAAAATAACCACATGGGCCTTTACATAAAAAAATAAAAAATTGTCTAGTGTTTAATAAATCTTGTCTATTTATTGATATATTCTCAACTAAAATGGAAACTCATTTTTTCAGACTGAGTCATAGATTACTCCTGCCTGTAGGAATGTTTTTGACACCTAGATCTAGATCTATCCATAAGATGGTTTCAGTTGCTTTGTTTAATGACATTAATCAACCTTTGTGGGTTATTTAATGCCCAAGTCATTCAAAGGTATTAGTCCGAAAGTTAACAAAATAGGGCAACTGGAAATCAAATTCCCTTATTACGAGATCATCACAATCCAGTATGTTAACCATTACACCATGGGGAAAACACCCACCCATCCCGGGGACCCACCCACCCCATCTAGAAGAAGAAAACTAGAAGAAAAAGAAGAATGCTGAAGTGCACAAAAGACATAAAAAATGAGAATGCTGAATATTATGTGACAATGTTCCCCACATATTCGTCAAAAAATATTTGATAATTATCTAACTTCAGTTGGAAAGTGTGTGTGTGTGGGGGGGCTCTTCATAGATGTTTATGAACAATTGGTGAAAACAAAATATTTTCAAGTTGCAATTAACATCTCAGAGAGCTTTTTAAAAGTGATCTTTTTCTTCCTTTTTTTTTTTTTTTTGGTTTTTCCCACCTAGCCTTAAAATTGTCTACAAAAGGTCAGTTAATCTGATATTCTCACAACCATTATAAGAAATATTTAATAATAAAAAAAAAATAAAATAAAAACATAGGTAAAGCTGAGCAATAAGTGTACAGTATTAAAAGTAATATTACTTTTAGACGGAAAAGGTACACTTGATTATCCAGTAATGTCCTTTTGTAGAACAGATTATTTACTTCTTGTGTGTTTTTTTTTTTAAAGTTGCTTTTTGTTAATATCATTAAATAAATTATAAATACTTAAACAACTAAGATGCATTTTAAAGTTGCTCCCAACTGAATAATTATCAGCTGATGGATTGGGATCAGTTGCTTACTGCTTTAAAGATATTCATTCTATGGTTTAAAAAAAAAAAAAATTTAATATCAAGAATCTTATTGCAAAAGAATGTTTGATAAGCAATACTTAAACGGAGAAGGAAAGAATTAGTAAATATATAAACCGTGAGTGAAATTGAACACTCTTCTCTATTTTTATATTGTAGCCAATGTGCCCTGGTTAGAGTAAAAAAATATTCCTAGTATAGATTGTGAACAAATGGTTAAATTTTTATATAAATTATATACAATAAACAAATTAGAATTTTTTTCTTCTAAACAAAGTCATATGAAATTGGTAGATTAGAGTCTGTCAATAAAATATAAATAAAAAATAACCTATATAATAAACATTGAGATTTTCTAGGTTTAATACACTAAGTCACAATAATTAATTACCTGGTGGGAATTAAACTGATAAAAATACCTTGTTAATCATCACTATCTAAAAAAAAAAGGAGCCTTAGGTGTTTACAAAAATTATATTAATGTACGAATTGAGGCTTACTAGACTAGTTCAGTTTATAATAAGTAATCTTATACAAACTGGCTTAGCCTAAGTGAATCACCAGGTTAGTACTAAACTAGGTTACTAATCATCGATCTATTGCACCTTAGATATCTACAAATTTACACTACTGATAAAAACTTCAAACTAAACATGTTTATGTATCAGGCACCCAAAATGGATTAAGTACTTATCTGACAGTAGATATTGGGTTAAATCAAACTTAACGGACCTAAATTCCACCATCGTATGTCAACCCAACGAAAGAAAAAAAAAAAAAAAAAAAAAACAAGGAATTAACCGAATTTAATTAAATTTTGAGTGTTGATATACTAATGAATAAAAGATATAATGCTCCAGTTATTTTAATTAAAAACTTTTACATTTTTTCAGGTCAGTCACGTATCTTTGAGAATCTGTGTTTATGCCTCAAAGATACGTGGTTCAAAGTTAACTGACCTGAAAAATGTAAAAGTTTTTAAATAAAATAACTGGTGCATTATATCTTTTATTCATTAATATATTAACAGAAAATTTCATTAAATTCAGTTAATTCCCTGATTTTGGGTATTTTTTTCTTCTTTCGGCAGGGTGAAGTTCGATTTAACCAGATATTGATTCTAATTCAACACTAGCAGTTAAAGGCTAGATAGATTTTTTATTTAATTTTAAAATGTTCATGTGCACATAAATTCATAGTTATTTTTTTTTCCTTTTTTTTTTTTTTTTTTATTTTAAAAAATTTTTAATGACCTAATTTCAACAAATCTCATGATATTTGACCTGCTGCAGACAAGACTGATTGCCGTGCTAATTGGGACGCCTTTATAGCCGTCTCCTTTAATTTTAACCTTTCCTGTGACTTTGTTTCCGATGTTGGTTCTGGGAGGTAACACTTCTCGAGAATATGTTCAAAACCCTTGTGTGTTTTTGCAACATTTTTCCTATATCTCTCCAACCCAAGGCCTGGATCGCTCTCGAGAAACCAAAAATTGTAGAGTTTATATATGCCCATCTTTCACACACAGTCCAGTGATTATTCTCAGGATTTGTAAGGTAAACACATTTCTCCTCCAAGAGCTGGAAACAAAAAAAAACAAAAAGAAACAAATAAGAATTTTAAATAGTTATCATACAATGAAGAAGAAGAAAAAGAAATATGAAGAAAAAAACAATCTTTTTTTGTTGTGGACTTATTCAAAAACTCAAATGACAATATAGTAATATATACACATAATGTATAGGATATACATATATACACAAATAATATTATATATGTATAATGTATATATATAATGTGAGTGATATATATATATAATATTATATATATTATATATATACACACTCACAAATAATACATATAATATAGTCCCAGAAAAATTTATGGGTCCAAATAAAGTTTCCTAATAAATTGTAGGTTTTTATTATGATCTGAAAAACAATGAAAGCGTTAATCTCTACCGGTTGTAACCTATCCAGTGTAATTAATTCCCTAAGAAACTATTGAAATGTATTTACAGTTAGCTTGAAATGGTGAGGAAGAAAAAAAAAAAACACTGGGATGCAATGGATAAATTTTGTGGCTTCAGTCAAAGGACGTGTAACAATACAGTATTATCGGATATATAGTATCTATATACTATATATATTGTTAGTAATTAGGAAATGATAAAATTATACATATATATGCATATATAGTATAGGTGAAGAGTCGTCATAGTTTAACATGGACGCTGAGTACGTATAAGAAAACTATACAATATTGCCTAATATACTAATATAATATGTATTGATATATATATCCAATATACTGATGAGGTACGCCTTTGACCCTGATGCACAAAAATCTTATTCCATGCAATCCAGGTGTTAATTTATTATTTTCTATGCACTACATTCAAGCTCACTGTTAAATACATTTCAATAGTTTGCTTAGAAATTAATTACACGGATAGGTTACAAGGGTAGGAGTGAACGGCTTCATTGTTTTCAGATCATAAATAAAAACCTAGCATTTTATTAGGAAACTTAATTTGACCCATAAATTTCTTCTGGACTATTTAATATGGTATTATTGGGCTGTGTATATATACTATATATATATATATATATATATATTAAGCACTCACATTAATATATACATTATTAATAATAATTCATTATCTGGTATATATGTATATCCTATACATTTATGTGTATATATTACATATTGTCATTTGAGTTTTGCATAAGTCCACAACAAAAAAAGATTGTTTTTTTTTTCTCATATTTCTTTTCTCTCTTCATTGTATGATATATTTAAAATTCTTATTTGTTCTTTTTTTTTTTTTTTTTGTTTCCGCTCTTGGAGGAGAAATGTTTTCTCAAATCCTGAGAATAATCATGGACTGTGTGTGAAAGATGGGCATGATATAAACTCTACAATATTTTGGTTTTCGAGAGCGGATCCAGGCTTATGGCGTTGGAGAGATATAGAAAAATGTTGCAAAAACACACAAGGGTTTTTGAACATATTCTCGAGAAGTGTTACTCCCAGAACCGAACATCGAACAGTCACAGGGAAAGGTTAAAATTAAAGAGACGGCTATAAAGCGGTCCAATTGAGCACGGCAATCAGTCTTGTCTGCAGGCAGGTCAAAATCAGAGATTGTTGAAATTAGGTCATTAAAAATTTTTAAAATAAAAAAAAAAAAAAAAAAAAGGAAAAAAAATAATATAATTTATGTGCACATGAACATTTTAAAATAAATAAAAATCTATTCTAGCCTTTAAACTGCTAGTGTTGAATTAGATCAATATTGGTTTAAATCGAACTTACACCCTGCGAATAAAGAAAAAATACCCAATCAGGAATTAACTGAATTTAATGAAATTTCTGTGTAATATATTAATGAATAACAGATATGAATGCACAGTTATTTTATTTAAAAACTTTTAACATTTTTTCAGGTCAGAAGCTTTGAACGAACGTTCTTTGAGGCATAACAAGATTCTTCAAAGATACGTACTGACCTGAAAAAATGTAAAGTTTTTATTAAAATAACTGGAGTTATACTTTATTCATAGTATATCACACTCAAAATTTAATTAAATTCGGTTAGTCCTTGTTATTTTTTTTTTTTTTGTTTCTTTTTTTCTTCGTTGGGTTGACAATACGATGTGGAATTTAGGTCCGTTAGTTTGATTTAACCGCATATCTACTGTCAGATAATACTATAATCACATTTTGGGTGCTGATACATAACAATGTTTAAGTTTGAATTTTCAGTAGTGTAAAATGTGATATCAAGGTGCAATGTCGATGATTAGTACCTAGTTAGTACTAACCTGGTGATTCACTAGGCTAAGCCAGTCTTGATATAACAGATTACTTTATAAACTGAACTGTCTAGTAGCCTCAACTACGTACATTAATATAATTTTTTGTAAACACCTAAGGCTCCTTTTATTTTTAGATAGTGAATGATTAACAAGGTATTTTTATCAAGTTTAATTCCCACCAGGTAATTAATTATTGTGACTAGTGTAATTGAAACCTAGAAATCTCAAGTTTATATATATAGGTTCATTTTTTATTTATATTTAATTGCAGACTCTAATCTACACTTCATATGCTTTGTTAGAAAAACAAATTCTAATTTGTTTATTGTATATAATTTATATAAAAATTTAACCATTTGTTTCACAATCTATACTAGAATTTTTTTTTACTCTAACCAGCCATTGGCTACAATATAAAAATGAGAAGATGTTCCAATTTCACTCACGTTTATATATTTACTAATTCTTTCCTTCTCCTTAAGTATTGCTATCAAACATTCTTTGCACATAAGATTGCTTGATATTAAATTTTTTTTTTAACCATAAGAATGAATATCTTTTAAAGCAGTAAGCGCACTGATCCAATCCATCGCGATAATTATCAGTTGGAGCAATTTTAAATGCATTTAGTTGTTTAAGTATTTATAATTATTTATGCTATAACAAAAAGCACTTAAAAAAAAAAACACACAGAAGTAAATAATCTGTTCTACTAAAAAGGACATTACTGCATAATCAATGTGTACCTTTTCCGTCTAAAGAGTAATATTATCTTTTCATACTGTACACTTATGCTCAGATTTACTTGTTTTTATTTTTTTTTTTTTTTATTATTAAAAATATTTTCTTGATAATTGGGTGTGAGAATATCAGATAACTGACCTTTTTGTAACAATTTTTAAGGCTAGGTGGAAAAACAAAAAAAAAACCAAAAAAGGACGAAAAGATCACTTTAAAAGTCCTGAGATGTTAATTGCAACTTGAAATATTTGTTTTCACCAATTGGTTCATAAACAGTTATGAAGAGGCCCCACCCACACACACTTTCAACTGAAGTTAGATAATTATCAATATTTTTGACGAATATGTGGGAACATTGTCACATAATATTCAGCATTCCTCATTTTTTATGTCTTTTGTGCACTTCAGCATTCTTTCTTTTTCTTCTAGTTTCTTCTCTATATGGGTGGTGGGTCCGGGATGGGTGTTTTCCCATGGTGTATGGTTAACGTACTGGATTGTGATGATCTCCGTAATAAGGAATTTGATTTCCAGTTGCCCTTATTTGTAACTTTCGGACTAATACCTTTGAATGACTTGGCATTAAATAACCACAAGGTGATTATGTCTTAAACAAAGCAATGAAACATCTTATGGATAGATCTAGATTCTAGGTGTCAAAACATTCCTATAGGAGGAGTACTATGACTCAGTTCTGAAAAATGAGTTTCCATTTTTAGTTGAGAATGATATCATAAATAGAACAAGATTTATTAACACTAGACATTTATTTTTAGTGTAAAGGCCATGTGGTTATTTTTTTTTAAATTGAGTATAAATATGAATCTCTTGAGGTTTACCATTTATCAGTTTAGTGCACATTCCTTTTCACTCCAAAAAATCACACTGCAATTATCAACTGATTAGAGTTTACCATTCTTGGAATAATGGCAAGACTTTTCTCGAATTTCAGACAAGTATTAAGAAAGCCCAAAGAACACATTGCCAAAAATCCATTTTGGTAAAAAGCAAGATAGCAAAATGGATTCTTGGTCACTTTAGTTTAACAATGTCTTTTCACTCAAACAAAAAAAAAAAAATACGCACCTACAATTATCGCTGATTAAAACAAGCAAGGATAAATTTACCAAATCCTTGGATCCTCGGAATATGGCAATGAATTCTCAGAATTTCAGACAATATAGGAAACAAAAAAAAAAAAAACACATTGGTCAAAACATAAAAAAAACCAAAAAAAACCAGCAAAGATGAGAATTCTTGTCTAAATAACTTGTAGGATAACAATTTTTTTAAAATTTCAAACAATATTTGGAGATAATACCTTTCATTTTTAAAATTTTATTTATTTATTTTTGTCAATAGCAAAGAAGAAAAAAAAATTATCAGAGTTAATTTGTTTTATTGCCGGTAGCTGCAGTTGGTAGAGCGTCTGACTAGGAACCACAAGTCCTGATTCAATACCGGCCTGCCAACTCAGCATATGATAGCTCTGTATTGGTTGTGTGCAGTAATGTGAGGTACTGATGTTAGCGCGTGGCACTCCACTGGACACTAAAAACCTCTGGTATAAGCGGCTATGAAAGGAGATAGACTCTCTTGCTGTCTAGCAGATACGACTTTAGGACCACGGCAACTTTACTATTTTTTTTTTTTTTTTTTTTTTTTCAATATTTTATTCAATGACTTATTTTGGTTTAGCATTTATCTTTAATTTTCTTTTTTTTTGTTTGTCCAATGTTTTTTTTTTTCTTATCTTCCAATGTATACCCATTTGAGAATTTATTTTTTTTTTTTTTTCTTCCCATGTTTCCAACTTTGTGTTAAGTATGAAAGATTTTGTCTGATATAAATAATTCTCATTCCATTTCTTAAGATTACTGTCTTGATTTTCTGAAGAAATAAAAATAAAGAATAACACAGATGAATGCTAACTTGCAAATCGGTCGAAATTTAAACATTAGAAGGGTGGACCAGAAAAACGATGAGTGTCTGTAAATACCGAACTACACACACCACTGTCACGAACTTTAATTTTTACATTATATTCTCAATGGTTTGAAATAAGTCCTTATTTAATCTTAATTAGCATCTTATTTATACAATGTCTCTATTAAGGTCTATTGCTCAAACAGCCCATAGTATTAAGTTTTTAAAATCCTATCTGTGTGTTATATGTCATTAGAATAAGGTTTTCATTGTATATGGTGTGAATAATTTGCTACGCTTAACAAAACCGGGTTAATAAATTATTTTTGGTGTTATTGATTATTAATTGTTCTTTCTTTGTGGGTTCTGTTTTTTCTGGGTCACCCTAATTTCAACCAATTTGCAAGTTGCCAGATGAATATACAGGGTGTCCGATGTCTTCACATAATATTGTTTTAAAGGTGAATAATAATAATCAAATTATTGTGTCAGTGCTCGGGTGCACCACAACTCAATTTAAACTCATGTAAGTTACATAGAAAAGTATCTATGTGGAACATGAATAGTGTAAGTCATTGTGTGTGTGGTGGTGTGTGTGTTGTGTAGATGGGTGGTATCAGTATAGTGTTGTCGAATTACAGAAGCATGGAGTTTTGAAGATCAGGTTTCGCAGCCAAGGCAACGATGCGGCAGTTTATTTCATGCCTCGAAAAAAAAAAAAAAAGTGCGAAAAAATGTTCTGAAAGTCATGTGAGCTATGCTGTTTCTCTGACTTTGAGGCATGTCAAATACTTACATAACTAGATATATTCTTAAAAAAGAAATAAAGTTAAAACAATATTAGGGGTGACCCGACTTCGGACCACCCTATAGACTAATGTACTGCAAATTGGGGTCTGGGGGAAATTCTTTGTCAATCCTTTTAACAAATTTTTTTTTAAAAAAAGAAGTAAAATAATTACAAAAGTTAGATAATTATTCTATAATGGAGATTGCTCTGTATTTCTGTCTTAACAAAAACTACATCATAGCTCTACGTACAATATTCTTAGCTATATACACCCAAATTTTGAGTAAGCAATTTTAAAAAAATTGTTTTTTACTCTCTATCCTTTTTTTTTTTTTTACAGTAACACGAAGTTAACTAAAAGTTTAGGCAAAAAATAATACGCTTTTGTGAAAATTGAATGTGGAAATATTCAAAATAATTGTTTAATTATTACATGCACGCACATTTTTATTTGAGAGGGACCGGGCTGTTTTCATTTCAATTGTTATTTTTTTTACTCCTTTAATAAAGATGAGGATTTTGCTTACTTATGATAGAAACTCTAATATTGAATTTTTAAGCTCCCACCTCTCAGGTAATATCTTTAAAATTCTATTTTTACATGCGCTGGAGGAGTTTTTTTAATTTTGTACTAGTATATTTAAGAGAATAATGAAAGTTTAAACAATATGTAGGAGGGACAAAACTTCGACACCCTGTACTTCAAATAATTCTGCAAGTAGTGTCAACAATTTCAAGTATAGAAATTTTGGATTTCCTCACTTTTGTTTCACTCTGTACCGGCAGTGGTAGTACTGTTAGGGTCCCATCTAAGGGTTGAAATAGAAACAACATGAGTTGATAAACAAAATTGTATGTGCATTAAGAATGAATTTATTTCAGAACTTTGTTCCATTAAATGACCCACCGAGTGATATGCCGTAAACAAAACAAACCAATCACTTTTGTTAATATGTTGTTCTATTTGAAAAATATATTTGAAATTTGTTTTCCTATCTATAATTTATTTTTATCTAGAAAAAAAAGATATTGGAAAAGAAGAAAAAAACCTTCAAGGTTGAGTATTCATTGGCTATGAATTGTACTAAGATTTGGGTGCCGTTTAATGAAACAGGGGGGGGGGGGGGGGGGGGGGGGGGGGGGGGGGGGGGGGGGGGGGGGGGGGGGGGGGGGGGGGGGGGGGGGGGGGGGGGGGGGGGGGGGGGGGGGGGGGGGGGGGGGGGGGGGGGGGGGGGGGGGGGGGGGGGAGGGGGGGGGGGGGGGGGGGGGGGGGGGGGGGGGGGGGGGGGGGGGGGGGGGGGGTTAGGGGTGTTAAATATTGTTAGAAGATGAGATAATTTCCGTTTGTGTGTGTGGGGGGGTAACAACCTCCTACAACGCACCACACCAACTTTTACTGTCTTTTATATGTCAAGGCACTACTTGTCTTTTTTAATCTAAATTTCAACATTCCCTTGCATCTAGTTTTCACTTTTGATATTATTTATTTTTAAAATATTTTTTTGGGTCATCTCTTTTAGAATGTATGAGTAGCACAGGGATCTGTGTGATAAAGTTAAGGAGTGATGGAGGTGTGGCACTCCACCTCAGACCCAAACACAATCGTCCTTAGTCTCGCACTAGTGAAACGGGAGGGATAGGACTCTCTCGCTGTTGCTGATACGACTTATTCATATACTGCCTTTGAGTCAAAACGTCATTGACCTCAGTCTAGTTAGGGGTATCCTTGGTGGTAATAGCTAACATGAATAGTAAAAGCAAGTTTGAAACTCCGTAGGTGCTATTACATTCATTTTCGGACTAAGTACCTTGGGCAAGGTACTGAATTCCTACAACTATGGGTTAAAATAGTACACTACAATACTTCTACAAAAAGGCTTGTATTGAATACCCTTGAAGGCTTTGATATGCCATTAAACAAAGAAACAAACAAACCTCTATCTAGTTAGATATGGTTCTCCCTGTGTCAGCAAAAACAGCTCTAGCCTGATTGTGCATCGGAAAGGTATGAATCCCCTATCCCTCAACTATGGTTAATAGTACCAACTACTTTTACAAAAACGACTTTGGCTTTAAATAACCCATGAAGGTTGATATGCCATTAAACAAAGAACCAAACCTCTGTCTAGTTTTTGGTTCTCTACTGGAGCACAGCAGCTCTACTCTTGTAGCGTAATATTAGTCATGGAGAATTTGGGGATTGAAAAGAAAATGGTAATCGGATTTCTGAGAAAGAGATAAAAAAATACAAAAAGTTTAAAGTTTGGAAGGGTAAACACTCAACATTGACTGACCAATGACCCTGAACTAGATTTAAAAATAAAACGGAAGTTATTTGCCCAATATCCACTTTCCCAGGATAATGAGGAGTGCGAATTATTGGCCCATATCCGTTTCCTAGGAAAGATGGTGCTAATTATTTGTCGCAATATCCGCTTCTAGGATAACGATGGTGCAAATTATTGTCCAATATGCTTTCCTAGGATAACGATGGCCAAATGGCAACAAACAGATTCTCCCAGACCCCCAGTCTACCTCCTTCCATTGGATCAACTCCATTCAATGCTTGCACACCCATTGACGATACTTTCGCATGTCCATTTAATATGGACACTCTGGTAACCCGCAGTCTTAACAACAGCAAGGATTTATATATGAGTGATTCAGGCACAGTAGTTCTTTTGTGCTCCACCTAATGGAAAACTCTCTGTTCACATCCCTTGTCAGTTGATGATGATTAAAACCGTCTAACCTCGTCTTCTGTATAAAAATTTGGCTTTCATCAAAGGTTCTTTTTTGCCTACAACTGTGGTATTCAACACCTCAAAATGAAAGTATGTAAGGTCACTTAACCAATTGTTATGAATGTAGCGTCATTCTTGTCACTGGTCTGTTTTGGCTCATCTGTTGTGTGTGTTGTGCATGTATTTTTTTATTAATCGAGAAATACTTTAAAAATTAAAAATAATTAAAAAAATCTTGTTGCAATGTTCTATGATATAAAAAGTGATTTTTTTTTTTGAAAAGGGAAAAGTTTCCATATTGAGTGCACTTATGTGTGTGTGTCTGTTCAGTTTTTTATTATTATTCCAGCTTGCTCTCTAAGCATGATTTTTTTTTTTACTAACAGGACCATCTGATTCTTTTATTCTAAGATTTTGTATGGGGGAATTATCTTTTTCTTCAAAGTCAACAACTGCAGGCGAGTTTTATTAAACTTTCTTTCTACTCATCCAAAAGGGAAATACGGCAGTAACTTGACAGAAGAAGAGCCAACTTCATAAACTGAAGCAAAAATGTAATAGTAGTAGTATACATTATCATGGAATATTAACCAGAAGAACAAAGATATGACAAGTTATCAAATCTAACACGAAAAGTATCTAAGTAATCTTCATTAACAAAAACTATCTTTCATCTGGTATTTTATGATGTTATAATTACTATCAACTATATGGCCCTGAGGTGCAGTATTTAAGTTTTAATGTAATAAAATATCAAATTAGAAGGCTAATGAAACAATAAAAATGCAGAAAAAATTTGAACAGAGGGGGGTATAATCAAAAGTAGAACAATGAAACTTACTCTTCCATCACTCCGTCTTTCATTTCAAAATTTTCCTAATTTAAAAATTTAGTTAAAATAGGGAAGTAAAGAATTAGAATGCAATTATTTCTTCATGTTAATGGATTTTTTTAAGATCATCCCTGAGATTTTTGCGGACCACACGATCTTTAGGCACCCTTTTTGATCTCGATTAGGAAAGGACATGTTTTTCATTTACACTGTCAATATCCAGTTGTTTAACAGACGATTTTTAGATTTTTTTTTTTAAATTATAAAATTAACCCCTAACCCTAACCCCTAAAAAACAACCAGATATTAACAGTATGAATGAAAACACATGTCTTTCATAATCGAGACCAAAAAGGGGTGCCTAAAAGTAATATGGTTCATTTTTTGCTAATATTCAATTGAGATAAAACCAAACAATAGAAATCAATAATACTAAGTACATATTTATTAAAATCAAATTTTTAATATCAATATGCAAATTACTCTCGTTCACATTGTAAACTGCTATTTTGCTGTATAATATAAATACAGTTGCATTTATTAGTATGAGGTGAGGTAAAAGGAAGATGAACAAAATGATGACTCAAATAAGTCCAAGTGGGGGAGAAATATTTCGTCCTTCTGAAGCAAAGGACTTCCTCAGTCGATGTGACTCTTTATTCAAAACAAAATACGTACATTTGTGTTTTTAGAAGAGAAAGTGAGTTAGTAGTGGAATTGAGGGGTAGGGAGGTTTCGGGAAGAATTGATGAAATGAGAATAACATGATATAAAGTAGGAGGGAGGAAAGAGTTTAGAGGAAGCTGGAAGATGCTAAGCGTTTGATGGGAGAGGAGGGTAAAATTCATGGGATGTTATTAGTATGCAGATATGGTCAACAGTATTAATGTAAAACAATTTTATTAATAATGAAGTTTAAAAAAAAGAAAATCACGGAGAATGTGACGTAAATAACTAAGGGAATTGTGACTTGAGTAGTGATATAATTTCGTTTACTGACAGATAAACACACAATCTACATTATAAATAAGATAATTATATCGGTCGGTCGGTTGGGTTTTTACGGCACATCAACCCTTGTTCGGTCATTTATGCCGAAGACATTTGTTTATTCATTCTTGAAGGGTACTCAATTTTTTAAAAAAGTCAATATTTTTTCTATTTAATCCATAGATGGAACCCTAACAGGTACTACCACCGGGTCAGAGAGGACCTGGGAGCAATAGTGATGAAGGGTGATCCATATTCCCGAGCTCCAGAACTGGAACTTCACCATCAGATAGTTTAATGTCATACCCAGGACACATATCATAACTTATATATGAAATTATTAAACTTTTAAAAAGGATTACTTAAAATGATAATTATAATGCCTTCCACACAAGAAAAATTACCTAGATTGTAATTGTTTTTTATAGCCTTCTATAGTTTTTTATTTTTAATTTATTCATTGCTGTAGAGGACTGGAGAAGCTAGCTTGTAATAGACCTGGCTGGAGAGCCACCATCTACCTGTCTGTGAAGAATTTGAGTCCAACCGAATTAAACACCAAAAATTAAAAGGGCTATAGAAAGGGTGATTTTCAGTTCAGCAACATTCAAAGTGAGAAGTTCCAACATATAGTTTATGTGAAGAGTATGTCTCTCCAGGGCTGGCCTGGTGAGTCATCTGAAAAACACAAGGATAGATGAAACACAATGATGATAAAACAAAACAAAACAGGAAATGGTCTTACTCAAACACGAGTTGACAGCCATTATTATATATGTATGGGTATGTGTATATGGTGTAGGTATTGTATAAGTAGCAATAGATAACGTTTGGCCTGTGTGGTCAAAGGAAGTTCATACATAGTAAAAAATTTATAGAGAAGAAAAAAGACAAAAGTTAAACGATTGTGATATTCTCTCCTAGAAGACGAGATGTCTGAATTGAACAAATGGAAGGTAGATAAAAACCGAGTAAAGGAATAAAAACAGCAAACGGATTCGACCACCAGAGTGGTTTCTTCTTAAATAAAGGGATTTTCAAATCCTACGAGTGATGACGAGATCTCGCGAGAATGAGATTTAGGACGAGAATTAGAAGTGGGAGGGGACAGTTGAAATTTGAAGACCAAGGCAGTTAGAGTTTGGATTTGGTCGAGACAGTTCGAGTTTGCGAAGCAGTCAAGACAGAGTTGGACTTTGGGCTGGTTGAATGCAGATCAAAAAGTAGAGGTCTGACTTGGACAGAGAGTGGGCGCCTCCCCCCCTTCTCGGGTCGACAGATCATTGCAACAGATAGGAAAATGACTGAATGAAAATGAAGTGTGGAGTCGTACACCTCTCTGTGTCCAGATTTGGATTTTCACCTTACCCTGTCTTTGTTGTGTTGTAGCCCCTTCTCTCTCTCTCTTCTCTTCTCTCTCTCTCTCTCTCTCTGTTCTGTGTGTGGTCTCTCTCTCTCTCTGTCTGTCTGTCTGTCTGTCTCTGTCTTTCTGTCTGTCTGTCTCTCTCTGTCTTTCTTTCTGTCTGTCGCCTGTCTCTCTCTTCTCTTCTCTCTCTCTCTGTGTTTGTGTGTGTATCTCTTCTCCTCTTTCTTTCTTCTGTCTGTCTTCTTTCTGTCTTCTCTCTTCTCTGTCTCTCTCTCTCTCTCTGTGTCTCCCTCTTCTCTGTCTGTTGTTGTTGTTGTTTAATTGTTTCTTTTGACGGGTTGATTGCGGACACAATGAGTGAAGTCCAGTTTTTATTTTATTTGTTGTAGACATTTACTTGCCTTGTCCAGTTCTGGCACCTTGACCACCCTCACCTCTCATTGGTCTGAATCAGATTGGTGGGTACTGTAAATGCAAGATAATTATCTCCTTGTTTGTTCGGCATCCTATTGCGTGGGTACAGGCACCGTTTGACACCGGTAAAAGTCACATGTTTGTGTGGCGCTGGGTTTTGAATTCTTTTAGCAGCAGGATTTGAGACGACAAGAAGTTTCACTATGACGGCCGCTCAAGCAAGGAAATGAGTAAAGACAGAGTCCGACTGGTGAAGACGCTTTTTATTTAGGTAAATACGGGAGTTGTCACCTATCCTCTGTTTCGCAACTGTCTTCAACGTGAAACTACAATAGAAACAAATAAACTATGTAGTTTCTCTAATACAACTAACAAAATCGAAAAAAGAGGAGGAAAAGTTCCAAGCATGTATTTTACCTTCTTACGGCCTCACGGGTTCGATTCCTCACAATTTTTGAGCGAATGGCGCAGGAGACACAATAAATTAGCTTAGCATACAACTTGGGAAGTGCATATACTTCATATACACTAGCATCTGAGATATCTCTCACAGCTGCAGCTATACAATATTTCGATGACAGATTTCTTAATGGCTTTGTCTTTAGGCACACAGCGGCACAATTCATACAACGGATGTACTTTACGTGACCACGGCCTTTCTTGCTACGACCATTATTTCTCCTTTTGGAAGTCATCTTGCCGGTTTGAAGACGAAGTTTGCAGACGACACACGACGACCAAGACGAGATATGCTGCAGATGTGCAGCGAACGATCCGGTGCACCCGTCATAACGTTACAGCATGGCTTTAGAGGGTGCAAAATCGCCCCAACCCCAAAAGCTTTCGCGTTACTATATCATTGAAATATATTGCCTAACTTTTGTCACAATACTCCTTGGTAGTGTTGGGTTGTCTGCCCTTTGCCTGGAAGAGTTATCTTCCCTCTGGGTTCCAGTTTTTGACCACCAGGGGTCTGTTGTATTTAAGCGCCTGTTTCAAACTCTCTCATACTCTTGCTTCTCGGGAATTGATAACTATGGGTTAGATACTTGTCTACATCCTCCCTGTGTGGGGGTTCTTCACCCCCAACACACTGCCACTAGTAGGTGACTTTGTCTATGGACTCTCCATAACTAAACATATCTTCTATGTAACTCTTTTGTATCTTATCTCTTTCTATGTAACGTATATATCCACTATGTATCTGTTTCATATATATGTACTTCAGATCATAAATGTCTCTCCATGTGCTTTTATTAAAGTCCATTTGTTATGTTCAACACTCGGTCGGAGTTGTTTGTTTCAACCAGTTATAATTTATATTGTAACCTTGAACCTTACAGTAGGAAAAAAACAACAAAACAGAATGCTTAGAAAGGGATGAATCACATAATAGCTGATGTATAGTACAACAGTTTGTCGGAGGAGTGCCGACCGAGCTTTTGCTCCCACCCCCGAGATTCATGAATGTCCGTGCTGCCACCTCGACTTGATCATGATGAATTACTTAGAAGATTCTTAAAAAAAAGTAATTGAGTCATTGTTTAAAAGCGGATCATATGACCTTTAGGCATCCCTTTTTCATCTCGATTAAGAAAATACACGTTTTTCATTACAGCGTCAATATCCGGTTGTTTAACAGATGATTTTAGATTAAAAAAAAAAATTTTATAAAACTAAAAACTAACCCTAACCCTAACCCTAACCCTAACTAACAAACAACTGGATATTGACGTGTAAATGAAAACGTGTCCTTTCTTAATCGAGATCAAAAAGGGGTGCCTAAAGTAATATGACCTTAAAAGCTTGCAAAATCTACACGCCGTTTGAGATTACTATTCCCGTTTCTGTCGGTAAGCGCTAGGTGGCGTAACGAGCAGTAGTATAAAAGGGGAAGCGCCAAAGTCAAAGGGCTTTTCATCTTCTGTCATTGAGAGAACTCGCACCGTTGTTTTTTTTCTGTCTACAGGACAGGAGGCTTTGAGTACCCAGCATTTCCTGTTGCATAGCATACGAGAACAGGTCCAAACATGTAAATGTTTATATTTCCTCTTTCCCAGCAACCTCAAGAATTTTAACTACTAACACTAAATATTTCCTTTAGGGTATTCTTCTTATACAGCAATGTATAAACGCTTAAATGTATCTTCTGTCATGTCTGTATTCTCTTCTATTAAGTTTGTTCAGCAATAAAACACGTTGTTATCACTTCATTGTGAATTGTTCTAAATTACAAAAGTATTCGTTCTCCTGGATGAAAGTATTTAAGTTTTAATGTAATAAATATTATATTGTTAGGGAGAGTTATCTCCCCCTAACGATTCGAACCGGATACTCTCGTAAAAAAGGAGGAGAGGAAAATACTGACAGCAGACCAGACCAGAACCGTGTAGGTGACACAAGTGTATCCTATCATCAGCCGACTGAATCCAAAACCATCCCACTGTATTCCCCTGTCAGTGAGAATAAATAAACAAATATTGTTATTGTTAACATACCCTGTTTTTTATCAATTCTGTATATCCTACATCTCGGATATAACATATATTAAATTAGAAAAACTAAAAAAACTAAGTAAGAACGATATAAAAGTATTACACTTATTTTAATGTGATTTTAATTGATTCCTATACAAAAAAAAAAAAAAAAAGAAAAAAAGAAACGAGACCCGTTGGGTCACCTATTGAGCTCTGGGTAGATAATTGTGATCAGAAAGAAAGTTAGTTCGCAAAACAAATTAGATAAATACAACCGGAGAATTAAAACAACAACATTAAAATCAGTTTATCAAAATTTGCATTTAAATCAAAAACCCGTCTTTAATGCAGATTAGCTGCTGAAAATTAACATGCAAATAAAATGGGAGTTCAATCTACCGCACACACTCTCCAATTTCTCTCTTTACACTCACATGGAAAACTAACACTTATAAGGTGTAATTAATATATAGTGAGGGAAATGACAAGCAGAATGTGGAATAAGAGACGAGTGAGTTTTTGACTTAATTTCAAATTTCGACTAATAAAACCAAATAAAATGTAATTCTTTCTTAGTAACTAAACATAACTTTCAAACCAAAACCAAGGAATATTTTGGGATATATTTTGTCTCATTACACGAAATAGGAAAAAAGCAAACAAATTGATTCGGTCAGCTTCAGTAAATCTTCATTACAATGACTGCTATTTACACAGTAGCATGGCAATCACTGTAACGTTACTGGGTACAATCGAAATATGTAACGAGTGCCTTTTCTTTCACGGCCTAAATTAAGCGATATGTACGTACGGGTCGTTTGTTTACTACTCAGACCGATCTAGCAGTCGCTTTTAGCCACAAATCTTCCACACTCTTGGTCAAGGAAGTACGCTTTACGCACGCGCGTGCTCGTTACGGCCAATTGACTTTATCTCAAGGTACCGAGAGTCGGAAATTTCAATTG
>CM042157.1:71263443-71305943 GCA_023376005.1 Doryteuthis pealeii
CATACGATACAATACCTACCACCATATACACAGTACCCAACATATAAATAAGGCTGTCAACTCGTGTTTGAGTAAACCATTTCCTGTTTTGTTTGTTTTTATCATCATTGTGTTTTATCTATCCTTGTGTTTCTCAGATGACTCACCAGCCACCTGAAACATACTCTTCCACATAAACTATATTTGAACTTCTCCACTTGAATGTTGGCTGAACTGAAAATCACCCTTTCTAATAGCCCACTTTAAATTTTTTTTTAATCGGTTGAGGTCAAATTCTTCCACAGACAGGTAGATGTGGCTCTCCAGCCAGGTCTATTACAAGCTAGCTTCTCCCAGTCCTCCACAGCAATGAATAAAATTAAAAAAAAAAAACTATAAGAAGGCTATAAAAAAGAATTACATCTAGGTAATTTTTCTTGTGTGGAAGGCATTAAATATTCATTTTAAGTAATCCTTTTAAAAGTTTTAATAATTTCATATAAAGTTATGATATGTGTCCTGGATGACATTAAACTATCTGATGGTGAAGTTCCAGTTCTGGAGCTCGGGAATATGGATCACCCCTTCACTATTGCTCCCAGTCCTCTCTGACCCGGGTGGTAGTACCTGTTAGGGCATCTATGGATAAAATAGAAAAAATATTGACTTTTTTAAAAATTGAGTACCCTTCAAGAATGAATAAAACAAATGTCTTCGGCATAAAATGACCGAACAAGGGTTATCCGTAAAAACCCAACCGACCGACCGATATAATTATCTTATTATAATGTAGATTGTGTGTTTATCTGTCAGTAACGAAATTATATCACTACTCAAGTCACAATTCCCTAGTTATTTACGTCACATTCTCCGATTTTCTTTTTATTTAAACTTCAATTATTAATAAAATTGTTTTACATTAATACTGTTGACCATATCTGCATACTAAATACATCCCATGAATTTTACCCTCCCTCCCCATCAAACGCTTAGCATCTTCCCAGCTTCCTCTAAACTCTTCCCCCTCCTACTTTATATCTTTCTCATTTCATCAATTCTTCCCGAAACTCCCTACCCTCAATTCCACTACTAACTCACTTTCTCTTCTAAAAACACAAATGTACGTATTTTGTTTTGAATAAAGAGTCACATCGACTGAGGAATCTTTGCTTCAGAAGGACGAAATATCTCCCCCACTTGGACTTATTGAGTCATCATTTTTTATTTCCTTTTTACCTCACCTCATACTAATAACATGCAACTGTATTTATATATACAACAAAATAGCATTTACAATGTGAACGAGAATAATTGCATATTGATATTAAAAATTTGATTTTAATAAATATGTACTTAGTATTATTGATTTCTAATTTGTTTTTATCTCAATGAATATTAGCAAAAATGAACCATATTACTTTTAGGCACCCCTTTTGTCTCGATTATGAAAGGACATGTTTTCATTCATACTTAATATCTGGTTTTTTTTAGGGTTAGGGTTAGGTTTAATTTATAATTTAAAAAAAAAAATCTAAAAAATCGTCTGTTAAAACAACTGGATATTGACAGTGTAAATGAAAAACATGTCCTTTCCTAATCGAGATCAAAAAGGGGTGCCTAAAGATCGTGTGGTCCGCAAAAATCTCAGGGATGAATCTTAAGAAATCCATTAACATGAAAAAATAATTGCAATTCAATTCTTACTTCCTATTTAACTTAAATTGTTAAATTAGGAAAATTTTGAAATGAAAGACGGGAGTGATGGAAGAGTAAGTTTCAGTTGTTCTACTTTTTGATTATACCCCCTCTGTTCCAAATCTTTTTATCTGCATTTTATTTAGTTTCATTAGCCTTTCTAATTTGATATTTTATTACATTAAAACTTAAATACTGGCACCTGGAGGGTGCATATAGTTGATAGTAATTATAAATCATAAAATACCAGATTGAAAGAATAGTTTTTGTTAATTAAGATTTACTTAGATACTTTTCGTGTAGATTTGATAACTCTGTCATATCTTCTGCTTCTTCTGGTTAATATCCATGATATTACTACTACTACTATTACAATTTTTTGCTTCAGTTTATGAAGTTGGCTCTTCTGTCTTCAAAGTTACTGGTTATTTCCCCTTTTGGATGAGTAGAAAAGAAATTTAATAAAACTGCTGCAGTTGTTGACTTTGTGAAGAAAAAGATAATTTCCTACAAAAATCTTAGAATAAAAAGAATCAGATGGTCCTGTTAGTAAACAAAAAAAAAAATCATGCTTAGAGAGCAAGCTGGAATAATAATAAAAAACTGAACAGACACACACACATAAGTGCACTCATATAGTGAAAACTTTTCCCTTTTCAAAAAAAAAAATCACTTTATATCATAGAACATTGCAACAAAGATTTTTTTTAATTTATTTTAATTTTTAAAGTATTTTCTCGATTAATAAAAAAATACATGCACACACACACAAACAGATGAGCCAAAAACAGACCAGTGACAAGAATGACAGCTACAGTCTCATAACAATTGGTAAGCTGACCTTACATACTTCATTTTGAGGTGTGAATACCACAGTTGTAGGCAAAAAAAGAAACCTTTGATGAAAGCCAAATTTTTATAACCAGAAGACGAGGTTAGACGGTTTCTAATCATCATCAACTGACAAGGGATGTGAACAGAGATTTTTCCATTAGGTAGGAGCCGACAAAAGAACTACTGTGGCCTGAATCACTCATATATAAATTCTTGCTGTTGTTAAGACTGCAGGGTTACCAGAGTGTCCATATTAATAAATGGACATTGCGAAAAGTATCGTCAATGGGTGTGCAAGCATTGAAACTGGACGTTGCATCAATGGAAGGAGGTAGACTGGGGGTCTGGGGAATCTAGTTTGTGCCATTTGCGCCCCTCGTTATCCTAGGAAAGCAGATATTGGACAATAATTTGCACCCATCGTTATCCTAGGAAGCGGATATTGGACAATAATTTGCACCCATCGTTATCCTAGGAAAGCGGATATTGGGCAATAATTCGCACTCCTCATTATCCTGGGAAAGTGGATATTGGGCAATAACTTCCGTTTTTATTTTTAAATCTAGTTCAGGGTCATTGGTCAGTCAATGTTGAGTGTTTACCCTTCCAAACTTTAACTTTTTTTGTTATTTCTTTTCTCTTTCTCCAGAAATCCGATTACCATTTTCTTTCAATCCCCAAATTCTCCATAGACTATAATAATTACGCTACAAGAGTTAGAGCTGCTGTGCTGGCCAGTTAGAGAACCAAAAAACTAGACAGAGGTTTGGTTTCTTTGTTTAATGGCATATCAACCTTCATGGGTTATTTAAAGCCAAAGTCGTTTTTGTAAAAGTAGTGGTACTATTTAACCCATAGTTGAGGGATAAGGGGATTCATACCTTTCCGATGCACAATCAGGCTAGAGCTGTTTTGCTGACACAGGGGAACCAATATCTAACTAGATAGAGGTTTGGTTTTGTTTCTTGTTTAATGGCATATCAACCTTCAAGGGTTATTCAATAGCAAAGCCGTTTTTGTAGAAGTATAGTAGTGGTACTATTTAACCCATAGCTTGTAAGGGAATTCATACCTTGCCCAAGGGTATTAGTCCGAAAATGAATGTAATAGCACCTACTGGAGTTCAAACTTGCTTACTATCATGTTAGCTATACACCAAGGGGATTACCCCTAACTAGACTGAGGGTCAATGACGTTTTGACTCAAAGGCCAGTATGACATAAGTCAGTATCAGCCAATCAGCGAGAGAGTCTATCCCCTTTTCACTAGTGCTAGACCAAGGAGATTGTTTTTGGGTCTGAGGTGGAGTGCCACACCTACCATCAACTCCTTACTTTATCACACAGATCCCTGTGCTACTCATACAATTCTAAAAGATGATGCTACCCAAAAAAATATTTTAAAAATAAATAAATATCAAAAAGTGCAAACTAGATGCAAGGAATGTTTGAAATTAGATTAAAAAAGACAAGTAGTGCCTTGACATATAGAAAGGACAGTAAAAGTGGTGGTGGTGGTGGTAGGAGGTTGTTACCCCCCCACACACACACACACGGAAGATTATCTCATCTTTAAACAATATTTAACAGTTCATTAAACGGCACCAAATCTTATTACAATTCAGTAGCCAATGAAATACTCACAACCTTGAGGGTTTTTTTCTTCTTTTCAATATCTTTTTTTTTCTAAGATAAAAATAAATTATAGTAGGAAAACAAATTTCAAATATATTTTCACAATATGAAACAAAAATTAACAAAAAGTGATTGGTTTGTTTTGTTTTACGGCATATCAACCTCGGTGGGTCATTTAATGCCGACAAAGTTCTGAAATAAATTCATTCTTAATGCACAATACAATTTTGTTTATCAACTCATGTTTTTCTATTTAACCCATAGATGGGACCCTAACAGGTACTACCACTCCGGGTCAGAGTGGAAACAAAAAGTGAGGAAATCCAAAAATTTCTATACTTGAAATGTTTTGACACTACTTGCAGAATTATTTGAAGTACAGGGTGGTCCGAAAGTTTTGTCCCTCCTACATATTGTTTTAACTTTCATTATCTCTTAAATAATACTAGTACAAAATTAAAAAAAACTCCCTCCAGGCGATGTAAAAATAGATTTTTGAAAGATATTACCTGAGAGGGTGGAGTTAAAAATTCAATATTAGAGGGTTTGTATCATAAGTAAGCAAAATCCTCATATTTATTAAAGGAGTAAAAAAAAATAAAACAATTTGAAATGAAAACGGAGTCCCGTCCTCTCAAATAAAATGTTGCGTGCATGTAATAATTAAACAATTATTTTGAATATTTTCCACATCAATTTTCCACAAAATCGTATTTATTTATTTGTAAACTTTTTAGTTAACTTCTTGTTACTGTAAAAAAAAAAAAAAAGATGAGAGTAAAAAACAATTTTTAAAATTGCTTACTCAAAATTTTGGGTGTATATAGCATAAGAATATTGTGACGTAGAGCTATGATGTAGTTTTTGTTACAGACAGAAATACAGACAATCTCCATTATTTAGAGATAATATCTAACTTATGTAATTATTTTACTTCTAAAAATGTAAGGGATGACAAGACTTTCAGACCATGCAGTACATTAATCTATAGGGTGGTCCGAAAGTCGTGTCACCCCTACATATTGTTTTAACTTTATTTCTTTTTAAATAATATATCTAAGTTATGTAATTATTTTGGACATGCCTTCAAAGTCAGAAAACAGCATAGCTCACATGACTTTCAGAAACATTTTTTTCGCACTTTTTTTTTTTTTTCTGAGGCATGGAATAAACTGCCTGCATCCGTTGTTGGTTGCCGAAACACTGCATCTTTCAAAACCTCCATGCTTCCTGTAATTCGACAACACTATACCTGATACCACCCATCCATACACACACACACAACACACACACACAATGACTTTACACTATTCATGTTCCTGACATTAGTACATTATTCTATGTACTATACATGAGCTTTTAATGAGTTGTGTGCACCCGAGCACTGTACACAATAATTTGATTATTATTATTTCACCTCTTAAAAACAATATGTATGTGTGACAAGACATTCGGACCACCCTGTAGTATCTTCATCTGGCTAAACTTGCAAATTGGTTGGAAAATTAGGGTGACCCAGAAAAAAACAGAACCCACAAAGAAAGAAACAATAATAAAATCAATAACACCAAGAAATTATTTATCTAACCCGGTTTTGTTAAAGCTGGTATGCAAATTATTCACACCATATACAATGAAAACCTTTATTTCTTAATGACATATAACACACGATAGGATTTTAAAAACATTAATACTATGGGCTGTTTTGAGGCAAATAGACCTTAATAGAGACATTGTTAATAAATAAGATGCTAATTAAGATTAAATAATGATTATTCATAACCATTGAGAATATAATGTAAAAAATTAAAGGAATTGTGACAGTGGTGGTGATGTAGTTTCGGTTATATACAGACACTACATCGTTTTTTCTGGGTCACCCTCTAATGTTTTTAATTTTCCGACCGATTTGCAAGTTTAGCCCTTCATCTTTGTTATTTTTATTTTTATTTCTTCAAAGGAAAATCAAAGACAGTAATCTTTAAAATGGAATGAGAATTTATTATATCAGACAAAATCTTCATACTTAACCACAAAGTTGGAAAACATGGAGAAGAAAAAAAAAAAAAAAAATAAGATTCTCAAATGTGGTATACAATTGGAAAGAGTAAAAAAAAAAAAAAAATACATTGGACAAAACAAAAAAAAAAAAAAAAAAATTAAAGATGAGAATGCTAACCAAAATAAGTCATTGAATAAAATATGAAAAAAAAAAAAAAAAAAAAAAAAAAATAGTAAAGTTGCCGGGTGGCCTAAAGTCGGTATCAGCCTGACAGCAAGAGAGTCTATCTCCTTTTCACTAGCGCTATACCAAGGAGATTGTTTTAGTGTCCCCAGTGGAGTGCCACGCCTAACATCAGTACCTCACATTACTGCACACATCCCAGAGCTAATCATATGCTGAGTTGGCGAAGGCCGGTATTGAATCAGGAACTTGTGGTTCCTAGTCAACGCTCTACCAACTGAGCTAAAACCGGCCAAAAAAACAAATTAACTCTGATAATTTTTTTTCTTCTTTGCCTAAGTTGACAAAAAATAAATAAATAAAATTTTAAAAAATGAAAGGTTATCTCCAAATATTGTTTGAAACTTTAAAATAAATTGTTATCCTACAAGTTATTTAGACAAGAATTCTCATCTTTGCTGAGTTTTTTTTGGTTTTTTTTTAATGTTTTGACCAATGTGTTTTTTTTTTTTTTTGGTTTTCCTAATATTGTCTGAAATTCTGAGAAGTTTCATTGCCATAATTCCAGGAGTTCCAAGGATTGGTAAATTTATCCTTGCTGTTTTTAATCAGTCGATAATTGTAGGTGCGTATTTTTTTTTTTTTTGAGTGAATAAGACATTGTAAACTAAAGTGACAAGAATTCTCATCTTTGCTATTTGCTTTTTACCAAAATGGCTTTTGGCCAATGTGTTCTTTGGCTTTCTTAATATTGTCTGAAATTCTGAGAAAAGTCATTGCCATTATTCCAAGGAATGGTAAACTCTAATCAGTTGATAATTGCAGGTGTGCATTTTTTGGAGTGAATAAGGAATTGTGCACTAAACTGATAAAATGGTTAAAACCTTCAAGAGAATTCATAATTATACTCAATTAAAAAAAAATAACCACATGGGCCTTTACATAAAAAAATAAAAAATTGTCTAGTGTTTAATAAATCTTGTCTATTTATTGATATATTCTCAACTAAAATGGAAACTCATTTTTTCAGACTGAGTCATAGATTACTCCTGCCTATAGGAATGTTTTTGACACCTAGATCTAGATCTATCCATAAGATGGTTTCAGTTGCTTTGTTTAATGACATTAATCAACCTTTGTGGGTTATTTAATGCCCAAGTCATTCAAAGGTATTAGTCCGAAAGTTAACAAAATAGGGCAACTGGAAATCAAATTCCCTTATTACGAGATCATCACAATCCAGTATGTTAACCATTACACCATGGGGAAAACACCCACCCATCCCGGGGACCCACCCACCCCATCTAGAAGAAGAAAACTAGAAGAAAAAGAAGAATGCTGAAGTGCACAAAAGACATAAAAAAATGAGAATGCTGAATATTATGTGACAATGTTCCCCACATATTCGTCAAAAAATATTTGATAATTATCTAACTTCAGTTGGAAAGTGTGTGTGGGGTGGGGCTCTTCATAGATGTTTATGAACAATTGGTGAAAACAAAATATTTTCAAGTTGCAATTAACATCTCAGAGAGCTTTTTAAAAGTGATCTTTTTCTTCCTTTTTTTTTTTTTTTTGGTTTTTCCCACCTAGCCTTAAAATTGTCTACAAAAGGTCAGTTAATCTGATATTCTCACAACCATTATAAGAAATATTTAATAATAAAAAAAAAAAAAAAAAATAAAAACATAGGTAAAGCTGAGCAATAAGTGTACAGTATTAAAAGTAATATTACTTTTAGACGGAAAAGGTACACTTGATTATCCAGTAATGTCCTTTTGTAGAACAGATTATTTACTTCTTGTGTGTTTTTTTTTTAAAGTTGCTTTTTGTTAATATCATTAAATAAATTATAAATACTTAAACAACTAAGATGCATTTTAAAGTTGCTCCCAACTGAATAATTATCAGCTGATGGATTGGGATCAGTTGCTTACTGCTTTAAAGATATTCATTCTATGGTTTAAAAAAAAAAAAATTTAATATCAAGAATCTTATTGCAAAAGAATGTTTGATAAGCAATACTTAAACGGAGAAGGAAAGAATTAGTAAATATATAAACCGTGAGTGAAATTGAACACTCTTCTCTATTTTTATATTGTAGCCAATGTGCCCTGGTTAGAGTAAAAAAATATTCCTAGTATAGATTGTGAACAAATGGTTAAATTTTTATATAAATTATATACAATAAACAAATTAGAATTTTTTTCTTCTAAACAAAGTCATATGAAATTGGTAGATTAGAGTCTGTCAATAAAATATAATAAAAAAAATAACCTATATAATAAACATTGAGATTTTCTAGGTTTAATACACTAAGTCACAATAATTAATTACCTGGGAATTAAACTGATAAAAATACCTTGTTAATCATCACTATCTAAAAAAAAAAAGGAGCCTTAGGTGTTTACAAAAATTATATTAATGTACGAATTGAGGCTTACTAGACTAGTTCAGTTTATAATAAGTAATCTTATACAAACTGGCTTAGCCTAAGTGAATCACCAGGTTAGTACTAAACTAGGTTACTAATCATCGATCTATTGCACCTTAGATATCTACAAATTTACACTACTGATAAAACTTCAAACTAAACATTGTTATGTATCAGGCACCCAAAATGGATTATAGTACTTATCTGACAGTAGATATTGGGTTAAATCAAACTTAACGGACCTAAATTCCACCATCGTATGTCAACCCAACGAAAGAAAAAAAAAAAAAAAAAAAAAAAAAACAAGGAATTAACCGAATTTAATTAAATTTTGAGTGTTGATATACTAATGAATAAAAGATATAATGCTCCAGTTATTTTAATTAAAAACTTTTACATTTTTTCAGGTCAGTCACGTATCTTTGAGAATCTGTGTTATGCCTCAAAGATACGTGGTTCAAAGTTAACTGACCTGAAAAAATGTAAAAGTTTTTAAATAAAATAACTGGTGCATTATATCTTTTATTCATTAATATATTAACAGAAAATTTCATTAAATTCAGTTAATTCCCTGATTTTGGGTATTTTTTTCTTCTTTCGGCAGGGTGAAGTTCGATTTAACCAGATATTGATTCTAATTCAACACTAGCAGTTAAAGGCTAGATAGATTTTTTATTTAATTTTAAAATGTTCATGTGCACATAAATTCATAGTTATTTTTTTTTTCCTTTTTTTTTTTTTTTTTATTTTAAAAAATTTTTTAATGACCTAATTTCAACAAATCTCATGATATTTGACCTGCTGCAGACAAGACTGATTGCCGTGCTAATTGGGACGCCTTTATAGCCGTCTCCTTTAATTTAACCTTTCCCTGTGACTTTGTTTCCGATGTTGGTTCTGGAGGTAACACTTCTCGAGAATATGTTCAAAACCCTTGTGTGTTTTTGCAACATTTTTCCTATATCTCTCCAACCCAAAGGCCTGGATCGCTCTCGAGAAACCAAAAATTGTAGAGTTTATATATGCCCATCTTTCACACACAGTCCAGTGATTATTCTCAGGATTTGTAAGGTAAACACATTTCTCCTCCAAGAGCTGGAAAACAAAAAAAAAAACAAAAAGAAACAAATAAGAATTTTAAATAGTTATCATACAATGAAGAAGAAGAAAAAGAAATATGAAGAAAAAAAAACAATCTTTTTTTGTTGTGGACTTATTCAAAAACTCAAATGACAATAATAGTAATATATACACATAATGTATAGGATATACATATATACACAAATAATATTATATATGTATAATGTATATATATATGTGATATATATATATATATATATATATATATATAATATATACACACTCACAAATAATACATATAATATAGTCCCCAGAAAAATTTATGGGTCCAAATTAAAGTTTCCTAATAAATTGTAGGTTTTTTATTTATGATCTGAAAAACAATGAAAGCCGTTCAACTCCTACCTTGTAACCTATCCAGTGTAATTAATTTCTAAGAAACTATTGAAATGTATTTACAGTTAGCTTGAAATGGTGAGGGAAGAAAAAAAAAAACACTGGGATGCATGGATAAGATTTTTGTGCATCAGGGTCAAAGGACGTGTACCTATCAGTATATCTGGATATATATATCTATATACATATATATGTAGTATATTAGGAAAAATGATAATAATATATACATATAATGCATATTATATATATATATATATATATATATATATAAAACTATACAATATTGCCTAAGTACAAAAGGTTGAAGAATAAAAGAATGAGAAAATAGACAATGTATATATTTCTATGTTGGATCTTGTCTGACCATTTATTCTATCGGTTAATTTTAATTTGTCAATTCTCTGGAATTCATCTCTTAAAAAGCATTGGCTATTAAAGCAACCAAATTTCTAGAAATCTAGTTAATTTAAATTGAAGCCCACAAGCCACATTTTCAACAAAATCATCATTGAAGTAAACTCCAAAATCCCTTAGCTCATGAAAAAAAAGAAAAGGAAAAAGAAAAAGAAAAAAAAAAAAGAAAAAAAAAAGAAAAAAGAAAGAAAGAAAAAATAAAATCTTATTATAATGGAGATTGTGTGTTTGTTTTGTAACCGAAACTATATCGCTACTCAAGTCACAATTCCCTTAGTTATTGACATCACATTCCCAATGATTTTATTTTTATTTAAACCTCAATTATTAATAAAATTGTTTCACATTATTAATACTGTTATATTTCTACATACTAACAACATGCAATTATATTTATATATACAACAAAATAGCGGTTTACAGTGTGAATGGGAAGGCTAATTTGCATATTGATATTAAAAATGTGATTTTAATAAATATGTGCTTAGTATTATTGATTTCTGTTTGGTTTTATTTTAATGAGTATAAGCAAAAATCTCTTCAATGAATCTTAAATGAAATCCATTAACAAGAAAAAATAACTGTCATTTTATTCTTTACTTCCTCTTTTTAACTAAATACTTAAATTAGAAAAAATAACAATGAATGACGAGAGTGATGGAAGAGTAAGTTTCAGTTGTTCTATTTTTCGATTATACTCCCTCTGTTTTAAATCTTTTTATCTGCATTTTTATTTAGTTTCATTAGCCTTTCTAATTTAATACAATATTTTATTGCATTAAAACTTAAATACTTGCACCCAGAGGGTGCATATATTTGCTAGTAGAAATAATGTGCTAAATTCTTCTCAAGCAAAAATTGATTCGCTAGCAAAAAAAATTCTTTTTTTTTAAGTGAAAATAATATGTATTATGATAATTTGATCTTTATATATGTGTTAACAAAAACAGCATATTATATATTTAAAATTCTCTAACTTAGAGAATAAAACAATTTCCAGCTGAATTTTTAACCTAATAATCGTGTAGTGCCAACATTTAATAACCATCCATTTTCTGTAATTTTAATGGCCGACAAGACAAGGGAGGTAACTCTAGATATATGCTTTGAAAGATTTTAAATACACATGTATATGGTTTGGTTTCTTTTATCAATACACATGAAATTAATAAAAATTATTCAGTTATTTCCTATAAGTCTAACATAAACAAAGGGGAACCATTCTTGACTGATAAATCATTTATTTATTTTCCCATTAAACTAACCCTAAACCCTACCCCGTCTTCTTTTTTCTTAGTAGATCAATATATAAATAAATAATTTATCAGTCAAAAGTGGTTCCCGTTTGTTTATGTTAGATTTATAGAAAATAACCAATTATTCCTATCAATTTATCAATATGCATGAAATTAACAAAAGTCATTTCTACCAATTTATCTATGTGCATGAAATCAAAATCATATATATATATATATACTAGCTAAAGTACCCGGTCCATGACCGGACTAAAAATAAAAAATAGGCAAAATAAAAATCTGCCTATTTATTTATCATTAGAATTATGATAAATTAAAGAACACATTTTCTCATTCAAGTTACGTACATTAGAATCATTTTTATTTTATATTTAAGGTAAGAACATATCATACACTGTTTTGTTTATATATGAAATGTTAACGACATCGTATTTTTATTATATATCTTTTTTGTTTTTATTACAATACAAATATACAACTATGTTTACTTAGTTACGAAATAAGTAGTTATAATTTAACTACCTATTTTTGTAAAAGGCTTTTCTTTCTAAAATCCCTTGGTTTTTAATTTTTTCGTATATATACAAAGTTGAGTTAGATTATATTTATTAAATAAACAATAAGCGCTTACCAAATAAATATTTGGAAAATAGATTATTTCATTTCATTTCTAACTAAATTAATATTTTAAAGACAGGAATAAAAAGATTGCGATATGAATAAGATTTGATTTTTCCTTAAAACATACTTTTGCTGTCCGAAGCAAAATAATTTTTTTATAATTCGCTATAAAAAATAATTCAATTGATAAAGACTCGTACAAATTTGAGCAAGATTATTTTCTCTTCTTTTCATGAAAAGTTTCACTGAAACTCCAGTTTGAAAATAATAATAGTATTTGGGGACAATTTTAAATTCAGTTTTTAATTGCTTGATAAGTTAGAAGTACATTGTAATTTATTTCTTTGAATTTTTTCTACATGACAATTCAAATCTAGTTCTTAACGATAAAAAGAATGCAATATCTATTTTTGCTTACATTTTAAAACGTTTTCATTAGTTCTCTAAACTATTAAGACTTTTTTAAAACCATTAGTATTAATTACTAAACAACTCGTTTTATCATTTTTTTAAAATTTACATTTATACAACCCTATACTGGTGACTGATTTTTATTGACATTTAAAATCTTATTTTTAAAAAATGTAACCGTAAACTTGTGTTTTGAAACAATTTTCATTTTTCTACAATTTTTTGTGCATGACAACAATTTAATTTAGGTGAGTGTACATTGTAAAATAAAAGTTAGTTTCAAAAACATACGATAAATATAAAAAATATTTAGAAAGATTATAAAAAAAAACGAATTTATTTTACGTTAAAATTTAGTCATAGTTCAAGTTTGTCGCTAACATTTTCATTGTTTCTTTCTTTCTTTCTTTCTGCTGCTGAAAATGTTAGCGACTCGCTTGACTGTTTTAGGCGAGTCGCTAACATTTTCGTTGTTTCTTTCTTTCTTTCTTTCTGCTGGTAAAACAGTCAGCCGAGCTCCTGCTGATATACCAAGCATTAGCAGCAGCTATGCTATGGCTTTCGAAAAATCGTTTGATTTTTGTTTGATTAATTAATTATATCCTTTAATCAGTAAAAATCAATAACCAAATTTGGAGTGTTTCTTAGTTAGAACGATATCAATGTGTATGCAAGATTTTAAATCTGAGTGACCTCCCGTTTTGGAGTTATACGTCGACACGTACATACCAAAATCTCTCTTTTATAGATTATATATATATATATATATATATATATGTAGAGTTAAACAAAAGGCATATCTCCTGTTTAACAATTTTATTTGTGATCTTTTCCAATTTTCTGGGCAACTTTTTAATGTCTGGGTGAAATTGATGGATAAGTCCCGAGTACTTTCGGCACTTCAAAGCGCCATCATCAGGGGTGATGTATTCAAGTTTTTTCCACCCAGACATTAAAAAGTTGGCCAGAAAATTGGAAAAGATCACAAATAAAATTGTTAAACAGGAGATATGCCTTTTGTTTAACTCTACATGTATAAATGAAAGAATGCTGCCCAAATACACACACACATATATATATATATATATATAGTTAGTTGTAGAAAAGTTTTTCTCTCTACCAGTTTTGGTGTTCAAGGTACACCTTCCTCAGGAGAACTAAAAAAATTATAGGTAGCTAATATTATATATACTTGTCTGGCTTAGAATTATTTTTATTTCTCTTCCTAATAATTAGTGCATGTCTTATATCTGTATTAATCTTAATTTGTTTATATCTTACTTAAATTCTATATATAACACCATTTGGCATTAAATAACCCACAAAGGTTAATATGCCATTTGTGAGAAGACCTGTTCTGCACTCTGCTCTATCGATGTACTTGTCTAGACCCCAACTGTTGTGAATTATGTGCTGGCCGAATTTAAGGCACGAGTCAGAAAAACAGGCTCACAAGGATTAAAAACAAAACAACAATTACAAGTGTAAACAAGACACGGATGGAAGAAGGGTGTGTTCGCTGGCTGCTACTGTTTATCCCTACCGCGATCTTAACACCCCAACGGCCGAGTTGTAACTGCCTTAGTGCTCGAGTTTAGTTGTATTTATGTCAAATTCCCCTTTCCCCAACCATCTTCTCCGGACCACACAAAGGGCCAGCACTTAAATAAATCGCAGACTTCTGGTCGTCATTAACCCTTAAAATTAAAGTACTTAAATATTTTTTCAGACACTACGGCTTCAATACATTGACCATTAATTTTTTCAAAAGAGATTTTCTCCTAAAAATCCCTTTTGCTTTTAATACCTGGATGCCTAAGATATTATCATCAGGTGGTCCCATTTCATGGTGGTCGTACAAGTCTCTTTAAACTTTACAACCTAATCTTTGGATTCGTAAAAAGGGTCAACCACCCACCCCTTTTACTTATGCTTGGCTTTAACCTATTCCCTTTCTTATTCATTTATTTATTCTGACCATGTTCGTCTTCAACCATAGTATCACACATTGAACAGAATAACCAAAGAAGAAGAAAATGAACACGAATGCCAGATTCTTGTCTAGTTGTAAAAGATTGTGACTAAAAAGGAACTCACCATAAGTCTCTGTAAACCGATGTTGCGGGTGTATGTAGTGACAGTTTTGGCAATGGGGTCAACAATGGATTCTTCTACAATACAGATCTGAGGAGGCCACGCACAAAACGCTCACCCCATTTCGGGACAGGGTTTGTCTTTGTTAATAATCGCTTTGTATAGAGTTTTTGATCAATGACTTCTCTTGATATAACATCTTCTGTTAGGACATGCTTACTGGAATAGAAAGAAAGAAATCAAAGATGAATGTAACAAAGATGGAAATAAGAAACATTTTATCTACAGGGTAAATGCCATTTCAAATCAACCATCTCATGTCACCCACCCACTTCAATTTTTCTGAAATTTTGTTCAAGTGTGGATTATGATAAAGTTAGCCAATCCCCAAAATTTGAGCTTCCAATTCCATAAATTGGCGGAGTTACATTGATTTTTAGCTCTCCACATTTGAGGGGGATAGCAAAAAATGACGACTTTTTGTAACCTATTATTGTCTGTAATATGAGTTCTAGAGCTTCCCTACTACTAAAAATTGGTTTATAAAAGCATTTTTGCCCCAGGAATCAATAAAGTCTTTAAAGTCAACCAATTACCAGTTATTGATGATTTCTGATTTTTTCATAGCAACATCAATATCCTGATGTGGCACAGCGTCTACAACAAAATTTTTTCCTATTATTATTTACTATAATTAATAGGAAAGCTCTAGAACTCATTTTACAGACAAAAATACATAACAAAAAGTCGCCATTTTTCGCCAACCCCACCAAATTTGGAAAGCTAAAAATCAACACAACTCCGCCAATTTTGGGAATTGGAAGCTCAAATTTGGGGGATTGTCTAATGTTAACATAGTCCACACCTGGAAAAAAAACTTCAGGAAAATTGAAGTGGGTGGGTGACAATTTTACTTTTTCCTGGATGATTTGACATGGAATTAACTTAGAATAAATTGAGAAAAAGAAGACAAAAACAGTCAAAAAATAAAATATACCTCATTAATTCTGAGGTAAACTAGAGTATAAAAACTAATCTATCTATACATATATAAAGGGCAGTTCGTGGGGATGTAACTATGAAAATAATAAAAACAATTAATGACAAAGTAAATATATATACACATTCACTATCACCAGATCTTGCTTTTGAGCAAAAATAATAAAGATTTTATTCATATTTGTGAAGATAATTAAAAATAAAATTCAAATAAATTTAAAAAAACAGCATGGATTTTTTTTTATTTTTTATTTTTGGCATTTAATATTTTAAATAGGAGACTTTAATTTTTCTTTTCAGAGTTTTTGTGCACTTTATTTCTGACACCTCATCAGGCCGGGTCAACACAAGGTCTTGTTTTACAAAGGGATTTTAATGGGGGCTTCCTGCAAGGATCCAACTCACGAGTCAGTAATAATGGATCAGTGAAACTAACTTTTTTGCCCCCACCTTCTACCCTGGCAATGCCGGGTAGCCGCTTATAGTACATATATAAAGGGCAGTTCATGTGTATGCATGTCCAGATGAGACAACGAAAAAATAAACAATTAAAAACAAAGTAAATATATATATACACACATTAAATGTCAATGGTTCTTGCTTTTTGTACAAAAATTATGAAGATTGATATCTACTCAAAGATATTTAAAAATTAAGATATACATAGAAATAGCATTGAAATTCTACTTAAAAATGTCCAGCATTTGTGAATCTCTAAAGTAAATAAATCAATACACCTGGTATTTTGCCCCTACTCTACCCAAGCAACGCTAGATAGCCGCTTCTAGTTTTATATAAGATATAATGCACCAGTTATTTTAATTAAAAACTTTTACATTTTTTCAGGTCAGTTAACTTTGAACCACGTATCTTTGAGGCATAACACAGATTCTCAAAGATACGTGGTTCAAAGTTAACTGACCTGAAAAAAATGTAAAAGTTTTTAGATAAAATAACTGCTGCATTATATATTTTATTCATTAATATATCAACACTGAAAATTTCATTAAATTCGATTAATTCCCTGATTTTGTTTGTTTTTTTTTTTCTTTTGGTGGGGTGACATACGATGGTGGAATTTAGGTCCGTTATGTTAAATATAACCAGAAAATTAGCTGGGATTAAGCGTATTGAATGTCAAGGGTAAATCTTTTTCTATTAAAAGGATTTATCTTTTATAACAACAGCAATTTGTAATTATTCAGTTAACAAAATAACCAGTTTTATTAATAAAAGTCTCAACCTTTTATCCAAACTTTTTTTTAAGTCCATTGATTTGTTAATCATAACTGCTTAACAAATATCAAGTATTTTACAGCCAAATGTCACACATCTTCTCTTCCAAGTCATTTATATCATCATGATATAATTACTAGCAGGACCTGTGGATACCCACAGTATGATAATTTAATTATTACAATGTTTGATATGTTTACGTAAGGGCTATTGCTAAATAGTTCAATATGTAAAAAGTTGTCAAACATCTTCTCTTCCAAGTCATTTATGTCATCATGTAATGATAATTACTAGTGGATACCCACAGTATGATAATTTAATTATTATGTTTGATATATTTAAGAGCTATTGCTAAATAGTTCAATATGTAAAAAGTATAATAATCTTGACTAGCAGAAGCATTACCAGCACTTTGTTGAAATAGGTAGACATTGACAAATATGCAACTTTAATCAGTTTAATTTGCAATTTCTCGAATATTTCTGATCTAATCTTAAAAATATATATATGGTTGGAAAGAAAAGAAAATAATCTTTCTAAATATGTAATTTCCACATGTTTTTATCTATTGAATTATTTTTTTTCAACAGTATTTTGCTTCAAACAGCCAAAAATACAAAATACAATTTTTTTTCTGAGGCTAAAATTTACTTGTTCGTTTCACAAAATCAAAGAGGATAATCTTGATCAATATTCTTGAATTTGTACATTTAATTAGAAGATAGCTTAAACTACATCATGTAGGTTTTTTTTTTTCTTTTTCGACCTCTCTATCTTTCCCCTACTCTCTTATTTTCTGTCTTATATTTTTTTCTGTATAGCATGTACTTTTTCTTCCCTTTCTTTCTATTTGATAAACACGGAATGGTCCATTATTTAGCTGAGGTGACGACACTCAGAAGAAATAAGAATTTAGCGGATAAGCAACATCAGATAATCAGGATTTACATTTCACCATGGACAGTCTGGTGTTGCACGAGGATAACGATCGGAAGATTAAGGAACAAGAGTATTAATATATAGATTAGATCACTCAATTCAGACTCTCAACCTGTTGGGCAATGTTCCCACTTACCTCAATAACTATCTATAATGAGTGCGCACCAATTTCTTTAGCTATAAACAAGGTAGGTATTACCTACCTATAAGTATTAATTAATAATTAATAAATTTATATATATATATATATATATATATATATTATTAAATATTATAAGGAGATCTGATATAATCAAATATTACATTAAATATATATTATGTCATTAATATATATATATATATATATATATATATATATATAAATATTAACATGCAAAGATGCTGATAGGTATACGTCCTGCATCCCTGATGCACAAAAATCTAAAAGGATGCAGTAAAATCATATCCATGCATCCCAGTATTTTTTTCCTCACCATTTCAAGCTAACTATAAATACATTACAATAGTTTCTGAGAAACGATTTACACAGCATAAGTTACAAGGTAGGAGTTAGACAGCTTTAGTTGGGACCCATAAATTTTCCCGGGACTCATTCAAAGCAAATATGTGCGTCCCAGGACGCACTAAATCAAAAAGCTATCAGCATCACTAAACATATATAATACAATTAATATAAATAGTATAACTAAGTATTAATATATAGATTAGATCACCCAATTCAGACTCTCAACCTGTTGGGCAATATTCCAATTAACCCCAATAACTGTTCATAATGAATGCGCACCAATTTCTTGAGCTACAAGCACAATCTATTTTCAAGGCAAAAACTGAGAGATGCAATGGAAGTTCATAAAAGCTTGGTAGTAATTAGGAGATTTACCTGTTAGACTAACTCCTGACACTAAGTACCTACTATCACCACCACAAACCTGTCACCCATGCGCACCGGCTCATGGCCCAACATGTGTACTTTGCTGCTTCTCTTTATGTTGGCAAAGTTCCAAATTATAGAATCAAGCTTAAAAAAAACAAAAAAAAACATCATTTCATTGTTGTTGGATAACCTGTTTAAGATCTAGTAAGGTTATAAAAATACTGCTGACTTGTAAAGAGCAGAGAATCATAAAAAAAAAAATGTCAGCCAGTTCCTCACTCAATTTAATAATATTAAACATCATCATCATGCTGTATGGTTAGCAAGCGAGAATTGCAGATCCATTACTACAGAATAGCGAGTTCAATATATAGATAAATGCCCCATATTTGTAACTGTGTGTCACATCCTAGCCGTGGTAAACGGGTATAAATACTTACAAATATACTCTCCTATCTTGGAGGTTAATTAGTCATTTGTCTGGCCAAAGTCTTAATCGTATACATCTATTAATAATGGAGATTCGCTTCCGGTTTTTGTCTGTAACAAAAATTACGTCACTGCTTACGTCACATTAACCAAAATTGTCATAACAGAATAAATACACTGAAAATTTGAACATGCAGCATTAGACAGTCCTCATTGTTTTTTAAAACAAGTTTTAATAAATACATGACTGGTATCATATATCTATATATAGTTTGTTTTATTTTAATACATATTTAAAGTTTACATTTCAAATTGTTTTATTTTTTAATCCTTTAATGAATTTGATGATTTTACTTATTTAGGGTACAAACTCGCTGACATTGAATCAGTCAATATGTTTCAAAAATCTATTTTTACATCGCCCGGAGGTCGTTTTTATTTTGTACTAGTATTAATGAATAAACTTCTAGACACTGATATTTAGAATTGAACTTATATCATTAAATAGCACAGAAATTGATCTTTAATTTGATGTAATAATTAAGAGGAAACTTCTATAGTTATTATTTAATAATGGAATAAAAACTGCTGTGCTGCTCATTTAAGAATGTTTGGCAGAGAATCAGTTTTTTGATGTGGCTCGTACCAATACCCTCATTGCAAAATAAAATTCTAGCGAAACACCTTAAAATATTTTCATCAGATTTTCTGACAAAATAGAACGTGAATAGTTCTTCAATTTGATATGTGATATTATGGAAGTAGATAGTTGGTTGTTGGTTGTTTTACGGTATATCAACCTCAGTGGGTCATTTAATGCCGATAAAGTTTTTAAATAAATTAATTTTTAATGGATAATTAGTTTTGTTTATAAACACGTTTTACTATTTAACCCATAGATGGGACCCTAAGAGGTACTACCACTCTGGGTAAGAGTGGACCAGGGAGCTATGGTGATGAAGGGGCGCTCCACATTCCCCAGACCTCCAAGGAATTAGATAGTTAGATAATGCAACTATCAATAATAATAATAATCCAATAATAAGGATGATAATGTAGCGTTACTTTCGTATTTTGCCTGGAGAGTTGTCTGCCCGTTTAGTTTGCTGGTTCCCGCTAGGGCAGGTTATATTTAAGCGGCTGGTTTGAACGTCTCTTCCACTCTTTTCCGGTTGTTCGACCTACGAGACACGACTATGGTCTACCTCCCTTCTGGTTGGAGCTGCCCCCCCCCCTTACATTACTGTGAGTGATTTATACAGCATGGACTATTCTTAGTCTCATGTCTGTACTTTTATGTTTTTCCCCTTTTACTTTTGTATGTATGTTTATGTACACCTATACTTTTATGTATCTTGTTATATCCATGTGCTGTACCATATTAAATGTTTGTCTACCAACCCTTGTCGGAGTTTGTATCTTCAACTATATATCACCTTTAATTCTTACAATAATTATAACTAATAGTCAGATTCTGTAGTGAGGCCATCCAGACCATTCTTTCTATTTTTGGTTTTCTGTTTACGTGACAAAGATAATTATAACACAATTATAATCATATACGATGGCACGGAGTCCACAATTTTTAATAATATAAGTTCAACTCTAAACATCAGTGCCTAGAAGTTGATTCATTAGTATGAGTACAAATAGGACTTTGGCCAGACAAATGACTAATTAAAATCCAAGATGAGAGAGTGTAGTTGTAGGTGTTTGTTATATCCCGAGATGTAGGATATACAGAATTGATAAAAAACAGTGAATATGTTAACAATAACAATATTTGTTTTATTTATTCTCACTGACAGGGAATACAGTGGGATGGTTTTGGATAACAGTTCAGCTCGATGTATGATACGTGTGGTCACATATGGGGCCGGTCCTAGTCTGCCTGATTGTCAGTATTTTGTCTCCCTCCATATTAGAGAGTATCCTGTTTAAATCGTTAGGGGGAGATAACTCTCCCTAACAGTGTTTATACCCAAATCATTTGCCGCGGGTAGGATGTGACACACAGTTGCAAATATGGTGCATATGATACAGAGGAAAGAAGCCAACACAGAAAAGAGAGCCAGAAGGAAGGAGAGACAACAACAACTCCAGCAAGCATCATTGTTTGTTTGCAGTCACTGCACCAGAGATTGCCATTCAAAAATTGGTCTGTTCAGCCACTCATGTAGATGAAGATAAAATTTTTTTTAAAAATGTTGACACTATGCCATCGTCTCTAGCAGATGGAAGGATGCCAGCAACAGATAATTATAACTAATAGTCAGATTCTGTAGTGAGGCCATTCAGACTATTCTTTCTATTTTTTGATACATGACATACAGATTGGTTGTTGAAACCTAAATTTGAAGTTCTAAAAGAAATTGCAAAACTTTCTTGTTCAAATCATCCAATTCCAATTTGAAACACTAATGTTATATATAGCATTTACATTCATTTCTATAGTTCTTTAAATGGGCATTATTTTTCCACAATAGCATCAGTGGTACTGTATGGCTGCACTACTTGGACCATAACAAAGTGCCTAGAAAACAATCATGGAAATCAACACCTACAAGAAAGCAGTTGTATGACCACTATTACACAGACTATCCGAACAAGACATGCTGGGTACTGCTGAAGAAGCAAGGATGAACTCTTAAGTGACGTCCTGTGGAAAACAGCACATGGCATGCTAGTGTGAGCTGCTCAGCAAAGACCTACATTGACAAGCTGTGTGCGGATACTGGATGCTGCGCAGAGGACCTCCCAAGGGCAATGAATGATAGGGACAGTTGGTGAGAGATTGTCATGGATATCCATGCTACTAGCGTGACATGATGATAATTTTTCCACATAATCTCACATGACAAGCCAAAATCTACCATATCTATACTCAAGAAACATGAATGTCCCATTGTAGTGTAATGGTTAGCAAACTAACTCTGAATGTTTGAGATGAGGCTTGAAGATTAGTATTATCTGCGTTATTCGGACTATTGTCCCCATCTTCATTGTTATTTGTACAACGTTTCGGCCGATATACCCTCTGGCCTTCTTCAGGTATTTCTTGTCGGACCCGGGAACCTTCTTTTCGAACTCGGGAACTTTCTTCTCGTATTTGACAGGATACCCCCGTGGAATAAATATAGGGTTAGGTTCAAAGTTCCGTGATGGCTTCCGAATACGACAAGAAAGTTCCCGAGTTCGAAAAGAAGGTTCCCGAGCCTGAGAAGGTTCCCGAGTCCAACAAGAAATACCTGAAGAAGGCCGGAGGGTATATCGGCTGAAACGTTGTACAAATAACAATGAAGATGGGGACAATAGTCGAATAACGCAGATAATACTAATCTCACATATTCATTATAATGGATAGTGAGTTTGTTCCTTGCTAGATGCCCCCTACTTGCGACCTTGTGCCACCTACTGTGGTAACACCTTTAAAACAACAATTTGCATGTATTTTCTAGCAGAATGCAGTGACACCTCAACTTAAGAGTTTTCCAAGTTACGAGCTGTCACTTGGTTGATTTTTGGTCCATATGACCAATAGGCACCCCTTTTGCTTTGCTGATTCATAAGTACATTTTTTTCATTTACACCGTCAACACCCGGTTGTTGGTTACGGTTAGGGGTTTTATAATTTTTTTAAACTCTAAAAATCGTCTGTTAACAACAACTGGATGTTGACGGTGTAAATGAAAAAAATGTACTTATGAATCAGCAATGCAAAAGGGGTGCCTAAAGGTCATATGATTCGATTTTTTTGCTTTGTGTTGCAAGCTAAAATTTGAGCTACAAGTGAGCTTCAGGTATACTTTTGTTTTAATAAGTTCACTAAAAATATTTACGCTTCCAAATTTATATTGCTAAAGAAAAATATTATTTATCAAATATAAACATTAAAACATATTACAGCACATAATTCATTACATTTTATTTCATTATGTTTTTTTTAATACAATACAGTGTTATTTTTCTTATTTAAAAAAAATGTAACAAATATAAGGGTGTTTTTTTGGGGGGGAGGGGTCAGGGATAGATTAATGGCAATTCGGTTTATTTTGTTTTACGGCATATCAACCTCAGTGGGTCATTTAATGCCGATAAAGTTTTGAAAAAAGTCATTCTTAATGGATACTCAATTTTTTTTATAAATACATTTTTCTATTTAACCCATAGATGGGACCCTAATAGGTACTACCACTCCGGTCAAAGTGGACCAGGGAGCAATGGTGATGAAGGAGTGCTCCACATTCCCCAAACCTCCAGAACTGGAACCTCACCATCAGATAGAGCTTAACGTCATTCCAGGACATGTAGACCCTCAGCCACCTCCTTCTAGCACCCATATGATAAAAAGGGTTGGGGCTTGCCATAAGAGCAATAGGGTTGGGCAATCATATAGGTGCTAGGGCTAAGTAAGGGCTAAAGTGGAGTGTTGCATGTCATGGACTGCTCAGCCGCCGGGATTCCATCCTTAAACATCTCGAGTTACCACGTACTGCCAAGAGGTGGCTCCATTGGGTGGGAGGGTCTTACCCCTCTGTAGAGATGCAGTCAGTATATTCTAAAGCCCCAGCCGACAGGGTTTGCAAATTAATTAAATGAACTAAATAGGGAAATTGAATACAAACAGTTTCCTGCGTCTCCAGTGCTTTGAAGACCTAACTTGTATTTTCCCTACAAAATAGTTGGACTGGTACACATATGAAAGATAGAAATGCGCAAAGTTATTCATAGTCAAGTCACAGCTAGTCATACTGTTGGAGAACTGCATGTTGACTATTATTTATTTCCTATACAAAAAGTAATAAACCTTTTACAGGATTTCAATGTTGTTAATTGATTAATTTAATCACAACAACTCGGATAGAAATAAAAAGAAAGAAAATCCTTTAACCTGATTTGGTCATGGGGTGCTACTAATGTAAGCATGTTTTGGGTATGAATAGCCTGGTGAAGCCGATTTACATACAGGTCTACAACTGGTTTGAATTCAGACTTTACCTTCTCCTAGATTAGTTGCCATACCAGTTAAAGAATCCAGTATGCTCTACTATTAACCCATAGCTGGAGAGAGAATAGTTGAATTTATACCTTTGCCCAAGAGTATTGGCACTATGTGTTGTAAGGGAAGATATTTCCCCTACAATATAGTTGGACTCGTCCAATGGAACACATATAAAGATACAAATATGCAAAGTTATAGTTGAATTACATAGTAGTATTTATTAAAGTTGTAGAAGTTATCCTCCAGATATAAAAACAATATGATACTCACAGTCGCAGTGGGGTTCTAACTACCGTCGAGTTAGTAGACAAAAACAAACAGACAAGCTGTAACTTAAATACAGTCCTTGCATGCTGCTGGCATAATGCAAAGTGATGGCTGAAGAGTGGGTACTTATCCATGATCTTACTCACCCTGAAATCCAATAGCCAATCAGAACTCAGGAAATGAACTTGCCTGAGTTCATAATGGAACAATCCAAAGCTCCATATAAGCCACCTACCAAACTCTAGTTTTAGTCTTGCATTCATCTTGTAACAGAGTTGAATACTTTACACAAAATCCAACAAAAGTAAAGAGTATTCATTAGTAGAGTCCCTATGAATCGAGTAGCTAGTCATACTGTTAGAGAACTGCGCACTGATTATTATTTATAATTCCTGTACAAAAAGTAATAAACCTTTTTCTGGATTTTCAATGTTGTAAACCTTTGGGATTACCTTTGTAGTTTACGATTATAATTGTATAACAACAATAAACAATAGCACTTACCTATAAGGATTTGGATAACGTTGCCAAAATGATGATGCAACTTGGTCCCAAGTAAATTTGAAAACTTGGATGCCAGTGTAATATTTGACCATGGTTCTTGAAAGAAGAATGTATAGCACTACAAAGAAACAACAACAACAATCATCATAATGAAATACACAAATCCATTTTAACATCAAGAAAAATGCAGATAAACACAAAATTGCAAAAGAAAAAAGTGAAATAAGAGAAATAAAATTGATTCATTTGTCTGTGTTTATGAGATGAGGTATAGTTCTCTCGATCCTTCTGTATGGTGTGGAAGCCTGGACGGTATACAAAGCGGATGCCCACAGACTATATGTCTACTACATGCATCACTTGTGTAGTATATTAGATGTCAAATCGTGGCAACATGTTTTAAACAGGACCATCCTGAAGAGAACTGGACTCCTTAGCATGCATGAAATACTTGTCCAATGCAACCTGAGATGGGCTGGCCACTTAAACAGACTGGAGATGACAGACTACCAAAGGAGATTCTGTACTCTCAACTGTGAGAGGGATCACATGGAATCAGTAGACCAAAGCTCAGGTACAAAGACAACATCAAGAGAAACCTGAAAGACTTTAACATCCCTATAGGTAGTTGGCAATGTAGAAGTTATCTTCCAGATATAGAAACAATATGATACTCACCGTCGCAGTGGGGTTCTAACTACCGTCGAGTTAGCAGATGAGAACAACAGGCAAGCTGTAACTTAAATACAGTCCTTGCATGCTGCTGGCATAATGCAAAGTGATGGCTGAAGAGTGGGTACTTATCCATGTTCTTACTCACCCTGAAATCCAACAGCCAATCAGAACTCAGGAAATGAACTTGCCTGAGTTCATAATGGAACAATCCAAAGCTCCATATAAGCCACCTACCAAACTCTAGTTTTAGTTTTGCATTCATCTTGTAACAGAGTTGAATACTTTACACAAAATCCAACAGGCAAGATGTAACCAGAGACTGAATAAATTGGAGTAAAAGGATTTGTGTGGTGTCATCATCGGACACGATGGACAGCAAGTAAGTACGAGATGAGGCTTGATATGAATACGGTGATGCTGATAGCTTTTTATTTTAGTGCGTCCCGGGATGCACATATTTGCTTTGAATGAGTCTTCAGGAAGATTGATGGGTCCCAACTAAAGTTTCTTAATAAATTGTAGAGTTTTTATCTATGATCTGGGAAAACAACCAAAGCCGTCTAACTCCTGCCTAGTAACCTATCCTGTGTAATTTGAAATATTGAAACGTATTTACAATTAGCTTGAAATGGTGAGGGAAGAAAAAAAAGAAAACACAGGTAAAGCATGAATATAATATAATAATTTTACTGCGACCTTTTAGATTTTTGCGTATCAGGGACACAGGACACATACCTATCAGCATCTCTCTGAATAATTTTGATATTTCGGACTGTTGTCCTCATCTTTATTGTGTATGAACACAATGTTAAGGCACTGTAACCTCAGGCAAGGTTTAGGTGTTTTTTTTAACTACCTTAAGCCATCATCAGATGATAGACATGAATTCAAATGTGGTTTTGGAGCCAAAATATCATTACCACTAATTCAAGGTGCTCCAAGCAGCACAAAATGCCCCTAGACTTTTTGACAAAAAATGTGATTAGATATAGAAAAAATAAAATGGAAGAAAATGACTTATTCTAAAACAGAAATTTCAAAATGTAAAGACAGCTATTAGTTACCTAATCATTTTAATCTGACTTGGAACTTGAAATGAGAACGCCCAAAATGTAGTATTGTATCTTACTACTCTCTGTTAAGATTATTCTATGAACCCTAGCCGTTAAAAATCTAAAGTAAATAGGTTTGAAAATTTAAATTAGATTGTTGATTGAGCAGAGCCTGAGGTTACAGTGACCTGAACATTGTGTTTATATATATATATATATATATATGCGTTAATGTATGAGTAGTGGCTTACCGGTGGGTACGAGTACGGTCGTTGGAAGAGCACAGTATCCAGGGGTTAAGACCGAGAAAAAACAAATACAAAGTGCTCAATACAATGTAGAGCAAAATTTATTTATAAAATGGATAAAAGTAACCTACTATATATATATAAAGAGCAGTTTGTATGTATGTATGTATGCATGTCCAGAGGAAACTATAAAATAAAACAATTAACGACTAAATAAATATATATACATATTCACTACCACCAGACCAGATTAACACAAGGTGTTTTTTTATGTGGGGATTTTTATGGGGCATCCAGTGAGGATCAAACTCGCAGATTCAGTAAAAATGGATCTGGGAGACTAAATTTTTGTAAAATTCCCCCGTCTACCCAGGCAATGCTGGACAGCTGCTTCTAGTACACAATAAAGATGAGGACAACAGTTCGAAATATTATCAGTACAAGGAGCCACAAAACAAAATTATCAAATCTTTTTTTTTTTTTCTAAATTTGAATAGATCTCTAAGTAAGCCTGAGCCTATTCTAATAGTGACCAGGTTTGAATTCAGAGTTTCCGTTCCCTTAGACTGGTTGCCTAACCAAGGTTAAAGAGCCCAGTCTGCCCTACTAATTACCCACAGCTGGAGGGAGGATTGGATTCATACCTTTCCCAAGGGTATTAGCGCTATGTGAACTGTGGCTTCGTCCAGGAATTGAACTCGGGTCGACAAGTCCATTTCCTATGATTCTAACCAGCACAACACCACGCTTCCATATCTAAATCCGTCTTTAAATTAAATCTGTAATAAAGTCAGAAAAGGTAGATATGGTTCTTATCTATCATTGATTAGTCAAATATTTGTCTTGGGTATGCGTTGGTTGGTTGGATTTTACGGCATGTCAACCCCTGTTGGGTTATTTTTATGCTGAAGACGTTTTATTTTATTCATTCCTGTTGGGTATTCAATCTTTTTTTTTTAACTCATTTTTTGATCTATATCAACCTCAGTGGGTCATTTAATGCTGACAAAGTTTTGAAATAAATTCATTTTTAATGGATACTCAATTTTTTTATAAACACATTTTTCTATTTAACCCATAGATGGGACCCTAACAGGTACTACCACACCGGGTCAGAGTGGACCAAGGAGCAATGGTGATGAAGGGGTGCTCCACATTCCCCAAACCTCCAAAACTGGAACCTCACCATCAGATAGAGCTTAACGTCATTCCCAGGACATGTAGACCCGCAGCCACCGCCTTCTAGCATCCATATGATAAAAAGGGGTGGGGCTTGCCATAAGGGCAATAGGGTTGGGAAAATCATATAGGTGCTGATCTATTCAACCCATAAATGGGACCCTAATATGTACTACCACACCGGACCAGAGAGTAATGAAAGGTTACTCCACATTCCCCAGAGTTCCAGAATTAGAACTTCACCTTTAGATACACAGTTTAGCATCATACCCAGGACACTAAGACCCTTAGCCACCACATTCTAGTACATTTATTATAAAAAGAGTCGGGTTTGGCATAAGGGCAATAGGGTTAGGACAATCATATAGGTGCTAGGGCTTGATGTGACCAACCGATTGATTCGAGGGGGTCTCTCCGACCACAAGTTTAGCCTAAGGACCAAAGTGGAGTATTGCATGCCATGGACTGCTTAGCCACCAGGAATCTGTCCTTAAGCATCACAAGTCTCCACCCAAGTTGACCCAGTGAAGGGTATTTTAATTTTCAAAATTATTTTACAACAAAGCTAGCAGATTTTCTTTAGACTAACATAGTTTTTTATCACAATAAAAAAAAGAGTGAGAGAGTTAAATCAAGATTATACTTTTTACATATAAAACAATTTTAGCAATAGCTCTTAAGTAAACATATCAAATGTTGTAATAATTAAATTATCATTCTGTGGTATACCCACAGGACCTGCTAGTTTAATAAGTCCCCTTTTCCCAGAAATCATAAGTAAAAGGCCTTGATGAAACAGGGTGGATTTTTATACACTGGCTTAAAGTAGAGTGACAAAAGAAGGCACAAGGTGACAAGTAACAAGTTAGGGCACTAAATGTGGCAAAAACATCTATACAGTGCACCCACTGGAGTTAGGAGGTTCCATCGTGGTGTAATGGTTAGAAAGCTAGTCTCACAGATCCATTACTAATTAATAGAGAATTCAACCAAAACCTACAAAATATTTATGGAAGCAGTGGTTCAATCTTCGCTGGATGCCCCATACTTGTGATCAGGTATCACATCCTACCTGCAAAGGGGCTGGGTAAATACTTACTCCACATGCAGGAGTTAAATAGGAAGAAGAACAGAATTATTTTAAAAATTTTTATTTTAACAATCAACTTTTCCAAACAGCTGAGCTAAGACAATTCTTTCATAAGTCCATTGGTCATAATTTAATTACTTATTAACCCTTTCCAAGTACTTTGGGCTTCATTTGTAAATTATTTAGTCTGGGGGGGGGGGGCAATTAAGACACATTGAGGAGGGCTGGTTTAGCTCGGTCTGTATAGTATCTGCCTTGGAAACAAAAGATTCCAGGTTCGTTACCGGCCCTCGCCAACTCAGCGTATGACTATAAGTAATACAGTTTGGATCTGTGGGGAGGTGACGGTAGGTGTGGCACTCGTCCTCAGACAAAAAAAAAACAATCCCCCTGCTCTAGCGCTAGTGAAAAGGGGATAGACTTATTCGCTATACGGCTGATGATAGGCTACTTTGACTACTACATTGATAAAAAACTAAAAGAGAAAGTCATTTGCAAGATTTTTGGTATTTTTCACATAGTTCACTCCCTTTTTGAAATGTGGAGTATTCTGCTATATTTTTTAATGAATTAAATCATGTTTTGCATTATATTGTTTGATCTGTTTCTTAAAATTTCTTCAATAACAAAATAAACCTAGTGACAACTTAAAATGGTTCTCTAGCATTCCAAAAGGGGCCGTACTTTGAAAAGTACAAGATTTTTAAATATCTTCAAGCTTTAAAAAGTTCGAATTAAACAATACGAAAAAAATGCTATGAGGGGGAAAAATAACTCGGAAAATTATTTTGCACTTTGTTTTTCACATTACATCATATATACACATTACAATCTTATAAAACCGGTCTTCTTTTTTTCTATACAGTGCTTAAAAATAAAAATAAAAATGCTACATTGATCGTAACATTAGGGGCTTTTGCTCTTTTTTTTTTTCTTAAATAGAAATGAATAAATAAACCCTAAGGTTGTTAAATACGCTTAAAGACTTTTTTTCTTTTTTTGAGGGGTGAGTGAAGATATATAAAAAAAAAAAATAACTGAAATAAGATCGTTTAAATTACGTGGAGCTTCCTTTCATATTTTTCCTGTCTCTAAACACACCTGAAATTTTTTTAAGAGGGGGGGGGTGATTTCTTTAAATCTAATCCTCTCTTAGTAAAAGTGATTTACTAATTACTAATTAATTCCCTTGTCACGTGTAGGTAAAATGTCTCTCGTAACAAACAACCTCTAAATTCTTTGTTTTGTTTTATTATAATAAAGAGAAGGGTCATATTCATAAATAAAGTTTTCAGACAGAAGTCAATTTTTCTGAGAAAATATTAACGTTACCAATCCTAGTTTCTCACGACAAATGACCTTAAAATGAAATTATTTCAATTACACATTTTGATTTCAAAATTCTAAACACACATCGATAATAAAAGTGTATTTTATATCAATTAAATAATTTTAGTAATTAAAAAAAAAAAAAAAACATTAACAAGCAACCCTGAATTCAGAATTCTAGTTTATGAAGACAGGTGTTCTTTGCCAAAAAAAAAAAAAAAAAGAAAAGAAAAAAAAAGGAAATTTTTAAAATCACAAAATTAAATTAGATGTTTTATTTTAATATTCCATACTCTTGTCACAATAATTTTTATCAAAATTAATATTTAATGTCAAATTCAAACGTTTATTTTTCTTTATTTTCTTTTTATCAAAACGCTATTTTTTCAATAAACATCGGATATGGATTTATTTTAAGACTGTTTGTGTTAGTTACTTTACTCTACGTATTAAAGTTTATTCTCGTTGCCAAAAAAGTGTTTGAAATTATTAGAATTTAAAAATTATAACAAACAAATTAATTAGATAATATAATAAAATAAATATAATGAATAATAACATACAAAAAATAATAATATAAAATAAAAATGATATAATAAATAATATAAATATAATAAAATAAATATGAAAATAATAATAAATTTAAATTAAATTTTAAAATATTTTATTTGCAGCATGAGCAAAATAATGAGCAAAAAATAAATTCATGTTTAGGTTTTTGAGCAATGCTGAAACACCTAAACATGATTTTTAGAAGAATTTTTTTAACTTTGGTTTTTCACTATCATCACCAAAAGAGAAAAAAAAAGGAGAGAAAAATTCGAAAAGCATTTTTTTTATTACTAATCCAACTCAAATAACAAAAAAATATATGTAACGTGTTTTTAAAAATATAGCAGAATAAAAATTAAGCGTAGTCATCGCCATAAATTTAAGAACGTTCATCAAAATTTTGAGGAGAAGAAAAGCATGTGTTACCGAAAAATAGAATGACAAAAAATTGGGTGAAGCTAGAACAAATATATAAATTCGATGACTGAATAAATGAATTGCCATTATAAGAAATTTAAAACGATAATCTGTAACTAACCTTGAAATTGGAAGAATAATTAATCTCGAAGGTGGATCTAAACTGTAAAAATCCTGAGAAGCAGCGATGAGCAAAGACGAGACATCCTGATATGTCTATTTAGTTAGCCATTAGTTTGAAGTATGCCAAACCCGCCAAGGGAGGTAATCAAAACTGAATTTTGCCGGTTTTTAGTGTCCCACGAATTAGCTATATCTAATTGGAGTTTTTGTACATTTTTATATAATGATTTCTAATATCTAATATCTAAATTGTGATTTTTGTACATTTTACATTTTTATACAATGATTTCTAATATCTATCTAAATTGGGATTTTTGTACATTTTACATTTTTGTACAATGATTTCTGAATATCTAAAATCTAAATTGGGATTTTTGTACATTTTACATTTTTATACAATGATTTCTAATATCTATCTAAATTGGGATTTTTTGTACATTTTACATTCTTGTACAATGATTTCTAATATCTAATATCTAAATTGTGATTTTTGTACATTTTACATTTTTATACAATGATTTCTAATATCTATCTAAATTGGGATTTTTGTACATTTTACATTTTTGTACAATGATTTCTGAATATCTAATATCTAAATTGGGATTTTTGTACATTTTACATTTTTATCTAAATTGTGATTTTTGTACATTTACATTTTTATTTATATTGTGATTTTTTTGTACATTTTACATGTAAAATAACATATTTAAGGAGATTTTGAAAGACTGATACTTAAAAAATATCATTAAACATAAACTTGACAGTCAGTACATCACACCTTCTCTGAGGGAATATTGGAGAAGGATGATAATATGATTAAGTTAAAAATACAATGCTATGAACTCTATTAATACTAGCAAGAATACACGCCTTCTGGATATAAGTATTTAAGTTTTAATATAATGAAATATATTGTATTAAAAAGACTAACAAAATCAAGTAAGAACGCATATTGAAGAATTACACTTATTCTAATTATATTTTAATTGGTTTCTATATAAAACCATTCATATGATTGATCTTAATATGTTGTAGAATAAAACAATAATATTAGAGATCAATAACACCAAGTAATTATTTATTTAACCTGGTTTTGTTAAAACCAGTATGCAAATTAACTACACCATATATTATGTAAACCTTTATTTCTTAGTGATATATAAGATATATTGAAGGAGTTTAAATGCTTTAATAAAAGGGGTTGTTTTGAGGCAAATCTAACTCAGATTTTCTTAGAGATCTCATCAATAAATAAAATTTATTCTATGTATTAAGGATTTTTACTATAAATCAAACACTCATTGCAATTCCTGAGCGTATTGTGATGTAATCAGTGATGTAGTTTCGTTACAGACAGACACTGAATTTCCATTATAATAAAATTTGTGGATGATATCTTATTATAATGGAGATTGTGTGTTTTTATGTCTGTAACTGAAACTATATTACTAATCGAGTCACAATTAACATAGTTATTTACATCACATTCTCCATGATTTTATTTATATTTAAATCTGAATTATTAATAAAATTGCTTCACCTTTTTATTAGTGTTGTCCATATGTACATACAAATAACATGCAATTGTATTTATATATACAAAAAATAGCAGTTTGCAGTGTGAACGGGAAGGCTAATTTGCATATTAATATTAAAAAATCGAATTTAATAAATATGTGCTTAGTATTATTGATTTCTAACTGTTTGGTTTTATTTTAATGAATATAAGCAAAAATCTCTTCAATGAATCTTAAATGAAATCCATTAACAAGATAAAATAACTCATTTTATTCTTTACTTCCTCTTATAACTAAATACTTAAATTAGAAAAAATAACAATGAAAGACAAGAGTGGTGGAAGAGTAAGTTTCAGTTGTTCCATTTTTTATTATACTCCCTCTGTTTCAAATCTTTTATTATACCCCTTCTGTTTCAAATCTTTTTATCTGTATTCTTATTTAGTTTCATTAGCCTTTCTAATTTAATACAATATTTTATTACATTAAAACTTAAATACTTGCACCCGGAGGGTGCATATATTTGCTAGTTTTCATAATAATACATCCATGGCACTGTGGTGAACCGGAAGTTAACACTTTGAAAGCAGAAATAAAATGATGAAAATAAGACATTTGCACATGGGATCAGTACAGGTAGAGAAAGAAAAAAAAAAAAAGAAATATTAAAAATGATAATTTTCAACCAATCAAAAGCATTCATACCTAAAATAAAGAAGTTTAAAAAAAAAAAAAAAGACCGATTTCAATCTTAGGGAAGAATATAAATAAGGATTGTTTTCAAGGAAGAGAAGAGAAGACAAACTTAAGCCTAACCTGCCATACTCTGAACGTCTCGCAGCCCTGGGAATGGATTCGTTGAAACTTCGGCGTCTGGCAACTGACCTGGTAAATGCTCATAAGGTCATTAATCATCTCAACAACAGCAACCTTGAGCACCTTTTTGATCTCCATCTCTCCAATACACGTGGGCATGCCTACAAAGTCAGAAAACAGCACTGTTCACGTGACTTTCGGAAACATTTTTTCACGCTCAGAATTGCGGAGACATGGAATAAACTGCCTGCATCTGTTGTAGGCTGCCGGAGCACTGAAGCTTTCAAAGCCTCCATGCTTCCTGTAGTCCGCCAACACTATACCTGATGCCACTCTCCACATATACATGCACACACATACATCCATATTACTACTGTGAACTGTTCATGTTCCTGGCACAACATTATTCTGTGTACCTGACATGAGACTTTGATGAGTTGTGGTGCACCTGAGCACTGTACACAATAAATTACATTACAATTAAAAAAAACGTCCATATCACCTGACTCTGAAATATTTGCCTACTACTGAAGGTATTATAAGCTATATCTTTCTCTCTCTAAAAGTTACTTCACTGCTAATTTGTATATTGAGTATTACCCTTTCTTTCTCAGTTGAAGTTTACTCAACACCTTTTTATTTTATTACATGAACTTTTAAAAAAGGATATTCTGCAGGACTTTGATCAGTATTCTTGATTACCGTAATCTATTTGTTTTGATACACATGTGGTGACCAGAAGTTCTTACTTCAACAAACAAAAATCAAATGACAAAAATAAATAGTCTGCGCAAGGGATTGCGCACCTTAGTAGAAAGAAAATTTAAAATAAAAAATTGGTACAATTTCAACCAATGGGAGACGTAAAAGGAAATTTATCAAATAGACCTTTTCGGAGCCTAGTCGAATGCTATAAAAAAGCCAACTTTTCGGATCCCAACCAGAAAGATCTAACTTGCCTAAGGGAATTCACATCACCCTTTTTAAGAACATTTCGCATACATGCTGAAGGTATGAACTATCTCTCTCTCTAAATAACCTTCGCTATCGGAGATAAACATTAGATTCATTCAACTTATGCCTGACTGCTGTTGAATTGACTTTAAACTTCAACCTTTCTTTCTCACTTAGAGATTTATAACATCTCTGCTTATATTTTACGTTGAACTTTTCAAAAAGCACCTTTTTACAGAACTTTGCCAAGTATTCTGTATTACCTTTTGTAAACTTCATGTTAATACAATGTTGTGTGTTTTAATTGTGAGTTCTTGTCTTTTATGCCATGTGCTTATATAAATATATTCTTATAGTGTGATGAGTACTTTGACTAATTAACCTACAAGGCTTTGAAAACCCTAACCACTATAAATTAGTTACCCCTAAGACACCATCCGCTATACACATATTACTTGTTGAATTTATGTTCTTTGTTTTCTGTCTTAATATATGTAACTTATGGTGTGTTGATTATAATTACCATATATATATATATACGTAATATCTCAAAACTGCATATGGTTTGCAAAATAAAAAATGGATGAGAAGGTTTGGATTAATTTCGTTTATTTTAAAATAACAAAAGCTGGAATTGTGGAGATGATAATACCTTTTTGCTCGGTGAAATGAGGGTAGGCGTGTGGTTGAAAGTCAATTCTGGCTGATGACTGGTCTCTGTGTGACGTGGGGTGTGATGTGGGCCGTAGGTGCAGCAGTTCTTTGATCTTGCCTGTCGAGCGATGTTCTTGGCGTGAAGGTCCACAGTCAACTGCTTATCAACTTTAAGACAGCTGTTTTATAGTTAGGAATCGGCTCGAATTCACTTTGAAGAGTTTTGGGGGAAGATTTTTTATTGGTTGAAAAACATTAAACAAAAGATATTTTTAATCGTTTATAAATTTTTTTTTTTTTCCTTGCATGGAGCCTATGCATACATTGATTGTTTTTGTTCATTTCGTTTTAGGCTATCGTGGAGTTAACATCCGGTCGGTCAGTAACTTATGTTCTGTTCCAAAGTGTTTTGTTTTTATTTTTAATTTGTTTTGTTGGTGAGTGGATGTATTGTGTTAGTAAAAAATTTGAATCAAGAGAGATATCTATTTCTGTTATAACATATATATATATATATATACATCCACTAATCATTACCACCACCATTACACTTAGCACTAATACCCTTGGGAAAGGTATGAATCCTACTCTCCCTCCAGCTATGGAAAAATAGCAGGGCAGACTGGGCTCTTTAACCTTGGTTAGGCAACCGGTCTAGGAGAAGGAAAACTCTGAATTCAAACCTGTTGAACTCCACTTAAGAAATTGACCTTGTGTTACATCCTGCTCATGCGGAGGGGTTGGTAAAATATATATATATAAATTTCAAAGAAAAAAAAATTAAACTGTCATCCCGTTATATCTTTTTATTTCAACCAGAAGGTATGAATCCTACTCTCCCTCCAGCTATGGAAAAATAGCAGGGCAGACTGGGCTCTTTAACCTTAGTTAGGCAACCGGTCTAGGAGAAGGAAAACTCTGAATTCAAACCTGTTGAACTCCACTTAAGAAATTGACCTTGTGTTACATCCTGCTCGCGGAGGGGTTGGTAAATATATATATATAAATTTCAAAGAAAAAAAAAACTTAAACTGTCATCCCGTTATATCTTTTATTTCAACCAGAAGGTATGAATCCTACTCTCCCTCCAGCTATGGAAAAATAGCAGGGCAGACTGGGCTCTTTAACCTTAGTTAGGCAACCGGTCTAGGAGAAGGAAAACTCTGAATTCAAACCTGTTGAGCTCCACTTAAGAAATTGACCTTGTATTACATCCTGCTCGTGCGGAGGGGTTGGTAAATATATATATATAAATTTCAAAGAAAAAAAACTTAAACTGTCATCCCGTTATATCTTTTATTTCAACCAGAAACTCGAGAAATGAGTTCTAGCTTCATCAGATGAGTTTTACAAAATAATTCAAATTATCAAGCCTCATCCCAAAAATTCAGACAAGTATCATTGATCTATTTTGTTATTTTGTAAAACCCGTCTGATGAGATTAGAACTCATTTCTTGAGTTTCTGGTTGAAATAAAAGATATAACGAGATGATGGTTTGTTAAGTTTTCTTTCTTTGAAAGTTAAATATTGCTGTGTACATAATTTAATTTATTGATTATTATACATTGAGCTCTCTTTAGGGATTTATAAACATACTTGTATGAGTATATATACTTACACCTACTAGAGAATACAGTATAGTTGTACAGTGAGATTTTGATGATCATACAACCATACTGTATTCTCTTGTAGGTGTAAACATATATACTCATACAAGTATGTTTATAAATCTCTCTACATACTCTCTATACTTCGACTTGAAAACCTTCCTTTATATATATCCAACATAGGCTCCAGATTCAGTCTTTTTGAAAACTTCTGTTTAGGTGCGAAGGCCTTTGATTGGTCCAAAATGATCATTTTTATTATTTCTATTTTTGCTGATCCTATATTGCAGATTGCTTACTTTTGTCATTTTATTTCTGCTTTTGGTGCATTAACTTCCAGTTTGCTTTTTATCATATCACTACAATCTATTTCACTAATTCAGATGTGTTAATGTCTATCTTCAAGTGCTTATTTAATATGGGAATCTATATTGAAAGATATCTTGTCTTTTGTCAGTGATATAATACATAACAATTATCTGCGTTATTCGGACTATTGTCCCCATCTTCATTGTTATTTGTACAACGTTTCGACCGATATACTCTCTGGCCTTCTTCAGGTATTTCTTGTCGGACTCGGGAACCTTCTCGGACTCGGGAACCTTCTCGGACTCGGGAACCTTCTTTTCAAACTCGGGAACTTTCTTGTCGTATTTGGGAGCCATCACGGAACTTTGAAACTAACACTTTATTTATTCCATGGGGGTATCCTGTTCTCATTCCGCTAACTATAGCTGGGGTAGGAGTTGTGTTAATTAATTAGTTCCCGAGTTTGAAAAGAAGATTCCCGAGTCTGAGAAGGTTCCCGAGTCCGACAAGAAATACCTGAAGAAGACCGGAGGGTATATCGGCCGAAACGTTGTACAAATAACAATGAAGATGGGGACAATAGTCCGAATAATGCAGATAATACTAATCTTCAAGCCTCATCTCAAACATTCAGAGAAATACATAACAAGTTTCATTTTTAATCAAAAATGAATTTTTTATCAGATACATTCACATAACTCTGTAATATAACATTGGTTAGCTCCATTCAAAAATAAAAGCGACATCTCAACCATCGATGGCAAACTCCTAAACTCTGTAGAACAATTTAGATACTTAGGCAGTAACATCTCCTCCACAGAAAACGACGTTAATGCACGTATAGGAAAAGCATCGGCCGCTATAAATAAATTATCGATCATATGGAAATCCAATCTCAGAGACAAGTTAATGAGACAGTTCTTCCAGGCTGTTGCTGTGTCAGTACTGCTGTATGGCTGCACCACCTGGACCCTAATGAAGCGACTAGAGAATAAACTAGATGGGAGCTGCACAAGAATGCTGCAGGTGATCCTGAACAAGACATGGAAACAACACCCTATGAGAAAACAGCTGTACGGCCACCTGCCACATATCACCCAAACCATCCGAGTAAGACAGACAAGACATGCGGGACACTGCTGGAGAAGCAAGGACAAACTCATAAGCGACGTCCTCCGGTGGAAGCCAGCACATGGACACGCCAGTGTGGGCCGGCCAGCAAAGACGTACATTGATCAGCTCTGTGTGGATAAAGGATGCTGCATAGAGGACCTCCCGAGAATGATGAGCAATAGGGATGGATGGAGAGAGATTGTCATGGATATCCGCACTGACAGCGCGACATGATGATGATAATGATAAGCTCCATTCAAACAAACATACCCCAGAAGTATCATGGGTCTCTTTCCTTGAAACCAGTGAGAGTAAAAGAACTAGACCAATCAACAAAAGAAGAAATGAAGATAGTATAGTAGCATGGTATTCAAAGCACGTCGGGTAGTCACCAATTTATAGTGGGTGAGAGGCAGTTATTAATAAGTATTTCGGCAAAGTACTCATCACACTATAATAATATATTAGTAAATAGCAGAAAAGACAAAGAACTCCTACATATAACAAACAAAATGTATTGACACAAGAATTACAATGGTAGTAGAGAATACTGGGTAAAGTCCTGTAAAGATCCTTTTTTGAATGTTCATGTAATATAAGTGTAGAAATGTTGTAAGTCTCAAAGTAAGAAAGAGAGTATAATGTTTCAAAGTCGAAGCAGCAGTCAGGAATTAAAGAGAGAGGGAAAGAAAGATATAAGTAGTAGTACCTTCAACATGTAGCGAAATGTTCTTAATACAAGAGACGTGGACTCTTTTAGGTAGGCTTGATCTTTTCTGATTTGTTCTCCGAAAACCTTCTCTTATATACAGTCTAGGTGGCTCCAGAAAGGGGTCTACTTGATAAGTTATTTTTAGGCGCACACGTCTCTGATTAATATTTTTAATATTTCAATTTTTCTTTCTTTATGCTGCGTGATCCACCTGCGTAGATCATTATTTTTTGTCATTTTACTTTTATCCTTCAGAGTGATAACTTCCGGTCCACCACAATAGCAACCGATTACAGACCACAAGAAACAGAAAGAATAAGAAATAACAGCCAACTATGCAAAAAGTAAGATTAAATATGAGGGAATAACCACAGAAGCCCTCATAAGAAGGATAGAAATGAACTCCCCCAGAGTATATACCCAGCAGACACAAAAGAGTATACAACATGAATGCTTGGCCTGGCTGTCTCTGGAGGAGACTGTGGCCTATTTTGGAAATCTGGAAACGAACTTCATGGCATTCTAGTGATATGAATGATAAAGGAAGCCAGAAGTTTACTCACCAAAAGCAAAAATAACAATGACGAAAATAGGCATTTGCGCATGGGATCAGCACAGGTATAAAGTGAAAATAAAAATTATATTTTGGGACCAATCAGAGGCCTTTAAACAAGAAGTTTTAAAAAGACCGAATTTGGATTAGATATATAGGTCCGGTTTCTATTTAAATAGCAGATTAAAACATCAGACTACTGACTCCACATCACTCACTGCAAAGATTTTTTCTGCTGCTATCAAACAGACCATCCTTAAATGAAGCTGTCTCCTTTCTGTCTATCTAAAATCCATTTCACTGCGGACATTGAGGAATATACTTTTTACCCCTAAAAGGACTATAAGTAATCCTTTCTTTCTTTACTGCTGAACATTCTTACTACTTCATCTTCTCCTGACCTGTATACAAGAACTTTGAATGAATATTACTCTTGTAAATTTTATTTCTTTGAATAGAAGGTTTATCTATTTATTTCATTGAATATTTGTCTTTCTTTTTTACTTGTTCGATCTTATGGAGGTTTGCTTATAACTATATATCAAATATATACATATACAAAACCACCATAACATCACAGAAACAATCACCAGAAGGGACGTGTTTTTTTTTTCCTGTGGGGAAACTCGTTGGACATCTTCTGGTGTGTGACTGTTTGCTAGTGGCGGCTGGCGTCGGTAAGAGCAGTGACAAAAGTCTGAGATGACCGGACTGACAATGTATCTCTATGAAGGAGACCGCAAACAGAGTGAGACAGGCCGACCCATGTAAAAAAAGGATGGTGTATCAATAGTGAGCTTGACATGTGGGTTGATGCAAGTTCCTAGGCCACGGGTTTCCTGCTTGAGTCATATGGGGTCACTATTGAAGTCACGTGTTGACTGCATCTGGAATCGGATATGCGACACATTAACCTCACAGAACTTTAGGGACCCCCAAAACAACCTCACGTGATCAGTAGGATGGCTCAAAAAGGGACATAACTCCTATTTTTTGGACCAGGTTATCTCCCTTACATCAATTTATCTAATGTTCTCTGAGGAAATTTTTATGGTAGCTCAAAATCACTATCTCGTATATTTTCACATCCGGATATTTTGAAGTAAAAGATAAACATGGAATTTTCTATCCAATATCTTTAAAAAATATTTATTCTTGGAAGTGTAGCCAAAAACACCTTTCTCTGTTACGATTGACACATTCATTTAGACTGGGAAAGAATTCGGCCCGTTTTGTCACCCATACTTGAAATTGACGATTTTTTTAAATCTTGAAAATTCTTTCCAAATATGTAGCATGTTGTAGTGCGTTTTTAAACTTGGATTTTTTCAAAGATAAAATCCAGGGCTATCTTTTGTTAAATTTTCAAGTTAGTCCATAATGCTGGAAGACATGTAAAATTGACCTTGAAATGTTTAATGTAGTAAAAAAACTCAGTTTAACTTAGATAAAATAAGTTTTTTTTTCATCAATTTAAAGAAAAATATATTTTTTAATACTACGAAAAAAAAAAAGCTACATTATTTATTTTTTAGTTTTAAGAAAATAACTTTTAAATTTTTAAATCACTTTTTTTAGAGTATTGAATTTATATATTTTTTTTAATCTTTTATTTTTCTATATATTCTTCAGGATATAATCTTTCAAGAAATCTAAAAATTAGGGACCGGGATTTTCTTTTCTTCAAATGGTCAAAGGTGACTCCCACATATACATTCTGAATTGATAAAAAAACATATTTTTTTCAAGTTTTTTTTTAATAAAATAAACCAATCGTTGTAAAATAAAAGTTGTGGGAAAATAATCTGGTGAAAATTTCATTAAAATTCAAACTGATTTTTGGTAAATGTTTTAAAATTAAGAAATTTTTTAAAAAACTAGCAAATATATGCACCCTCCGGGTGCAAGTATTTAAGTTTTAATATAATAAAATATCATATTAAATTAGAAAGGCCAATGAAACTGAATAAAAATGCAGATAACATGATTTGGAACAGAGGGGGTATGATTGAAAAATAGAACAACTTTGAAACTAACTCTTCCATCATTTTCAATTACTCCTATTCCTAATTTAACTATTTAGTTAAAATAGGAAGTAAAGAATAATATTACAGTTATTTCTTTTTGTTAAGGGATTTCTTTTAAGATTTATTGAAGAGAATTTTGCTCATATTCGATAAGATAAAACTAAACAATTATAAATCAATAATATTAAGCACATATTTATTAAAATCAAATTTTTTAAGATCAATATGCAAATTAGCCTTCCCATTCACACTGTAAACCGCTGTTTTGTTGTATATATAAATACAACT
>CM042157.1:71315943-71361530 GCA_023376005.1 Doryteuthis pealeii
CATATTGCATATACATTTGTCTTGGCTAGTAATTACGATTCTGCAGTAAGGGTTATGCCCCTTAGACCTTCTCTGTTATTTTCGTAAATAGGTACATTTATGCCTTTGACCGGTCATTTCCGGTTATTAGTCAGCGGGAATTTCAAGTCCCTTTTTCATTTTGCCTCGGCTACAACAAGACATGTTCACGACTCCTCTATCCATCTCAGAAGATTATTATAGGCACCCGGTAAGAAAGATTTCATTATCTTCTTTCCCCAATTTACATAGCTATTTGTTTACTGCTATTTTCTACTATTTTATATTTATCGAAGTTCCCATGTAAGACCTTGTCTTTTGTATTATTTTCTCTTATTTGCCTCTACCTCCCCCAGGGTTCTCGTATTCCATGTATTATTATTATTCTCCCACTTACTGTTGCTTTTCTCTTAGTAAGTTACGTTTGTATTCACTGGCCCATGTTGAAATAGCATTATTCCAAGAAATACGTGCTACCTTCACCACCGCCTCACACCTATATATGTCTGTCTGACCTTACTTAGAGCTTTCGATAGACACTTGTCTCAGAAACACCTTGCTTTAACGTATTCACCTTAGCACCGTTTTCCTACTCCCGGTAAGAATTATTGTCTTCTCTTTCTCATGTTGAAATGGCATTATTCTGTGTGATACTTGCCACTGTCACTTCTTGGACCTTTCAGTTTCTACCATAACTATCTGTTCATTGCTTATCGCCTCCCCCTTCTTCTCTTGCTCGTCTGCAACCTCCTCCTATCCCCTGGGTCTCTGGGCTTTGTGCTGCTAATACCATTACTGATGTTATTATCATTGCTACGCTATCTGCCTTACCTTTGTGTCCCTTATCCGTTCCCTGCAATTCTTATAATTACCTTGTCTTTTGTAACCTTGATTTACCTTGTTATTGCTGTGTCTGTTACTTGTTTCTTTTCTTATTTCAGCTTCTTACCTTTTCCTACTGAATAAATACATCTTAACTATACCCATGGTTATTTGTGTTTCATTGTTGGAGAGGTTAAACTACACATGATTAGATTGTGTCTCGACCACCTGGCAATAGGCTCAGACATAAAATTAAGAGGCATGATAACATTATTCCTACTATTTCATTTAAATTGTAAGAATTAGTATTAGGCAAAATGTCCTCTTCTTCCTCTACCAAAATCATGATCCAAAGGATCATGATATATGAAAATGAAATTTTAATTTTGATAAAAGATCTCTGGGAATTTTATGGGATAAAATCCTAAATTTTATATCCAAATAAGGATAAACATAAAAATCATACAAACACAATTCTTTTTCCAAACTCAAGGAAAATAGATTATACATTTGTCAGAGTTCGATTGGACAAATCAGGTGCTTACAACTACATCCGTGCTATAGCGCCAAAATAGAATATCGAGATCGGAGCCACTTAAGATTTATAAAAAACAGAGAAAAAAATCCAACAAGCATTCAGATTCCATTTAGCTTCGAGACAGTACTAAACGACACTCCACAGCTGATGACATCAATGAAAAATGTAGAAAAAGTGAAACACGAGGATTACTCGATGAAAGTTAACATATGACAAAAAGATATAAAAATGTACGATGCTATAACTGCCAAAAATCGGGACATCGAAATTTTGAATGCAAAAACACGTCAAGATTTAAAAGAATATGGTGTGAAAACTGTAAAACTAATACACACAACACAAAATATTACAGAAATAAAATTCAGTCAACTCACTGAGAGATACAGATGAAACAAATTAATTTCTGTTCAATGTAAGTAATTTTGAAAAATCTTTTAAAGATGATTCATTTAATATACTTGTAGACTGTGGAGCTACTGCTCACATAATTACGGATAAAACAAAATTTGTTCGTTTTAATGAAAATTTTAATGCTTCACAACATACTATTGAACTAGCTGACAGTACTCGAACTACTGGATTAGTACATGCAAAAGACAATGCAAATTTTTTACTCAAATATAATAAAGACAATATTCATAAAATAACCTTAAAAAATGCATTATATATTCCATCTTATAAACAAAATATTTTTTTCAGTACAGTCAGCGACTGAAAATGGTGCTTCCCTCCATTTTTATAAAAATAGCGCCAAGATAAAGACCCCGGATGGATCCGTATGTGATATTAAAAAAGAAGGAAAATTATATTTTCTAAACAACATAAAAACTATATGAACATACTTTAAAAGAATGGCATAACATTCTAGGACATTGTAATAAAGAAAATGTTTTAAAATTAGAGCAAGTTGTAAAAGGCATGAAAATAAGTCATAAAAATAAATTCGATTGCTGCATGTGTGCTCAAGGAAAAATGTGCCAATATAGAAATACAAAGGCCGATAGAAAAGCAAATAAAAGACGATTTGATTCATTGTGATTTGGCAGGTCCCACTGAACCAATTTCAATAAATGACTCAAAATATGCAATAACTTTCCTTGATGACTACTCAGGATTAATAGTAGTTTGCGGGAATTTAAAAAATATGAAAATAAAAATAAAATTAAAATAAATAAAAAAACAACAGACTCCCATGGGGCCTTGACCAGAAGAACCCTCTTTGTGCATGTTCGACAAAAGAGACTGACTCCCTACCTCCAAGATAATACCTTGGCCATTGGAACTTAGGCCGCAATTGAGTGTAGGTCATTTCTTGGCCAGGGGTTATCCCCTCGCCATGACCGACTATGCCCCGTTCAATAAAGCCTGAGTCATAAAACTACCTCTTGCCTTTGTCCCTTTCCTCTTTTGTGCCTTTTTGTTCCTAAGTTCCATTTCAGCGTACCAGCCCACAAGAACAAAGAATCAGCTTTTATTGGGGTTAAGATACCAGCACCAATGAACATAACATAGCCCCATAAGTTTTTTTTTTAAAAAATAAATCAGAAGCAGCAGATGCAACAGAAAAATTCTTAGCTGATATGACGCCCTATGGATGTGTTAAAAGATTAAGAACAGACAATGCTCTTGAATTCACTTGTACAAAATTTAAAAACATTCTTGTAAAAAGTAAAATAAAACAGGAATGCTCAGCCCCTTATTCACCACACCAAAATGGTACGGCTGAAAGATCTTGGAGATCACTTTTTGAAACGGCAAGATATTTATTGATAGAATCTAAATTACCAAAAACTTGTGGAATTATGCAATCAGACCATCAGCTTATATAAGAAATAGATGCTTCAATAGAAAAACTGGGAAAACTTTGTATGAAATGTTCACATCTCGAAAACCTGATATAAGCAATATGCATACATTTGGTAGTACATGTTTTGCTTATACCCAAAATAAAACAAAATTAGACCAAAGGAGTCAACAATTTTTGTTGGATATGATACTGCAAGTCCAGCCAATCTTATTTACTTTCCAGAGAGAAAAGAAATTAAAAGAAAAAGATGTGTACTTTTTCATGAAACTCAACACTGATAAAGAAGAAGAAGACAATTATTTTGACTATCCCATAAAACAAATAACGTGATCAGAAAATGATAATGATGAAGAACTGGAAAATAAAAACCTTGAAGCACAAAATGAAGATAAAAATGAAGAAAACTTTCTAAACAAAAAATGAATAAACCCAAATATTTAGATGATTATATATTAGATGATTCAGACAACTCAAACACAACAAGCTGTTCAATTGGTTATTGTTATAGAGTAAGCAATATTCCACAAAACTATGAAGAAGCCATCATATCTACTGAAAAATTAAAATGGGAAAAAGCAATGAATGATGAAATAAATGCTCTTAAAGAAAATGGAACTTATGAACTTACCCCTGTACCCCAAAACAAGAAAGTTATTGGAGGCAGATGGTATATGCAGTAAAATTAGGACCGAACAATGAACAACAATTTAAGGCTAGATATGTAGCCAAAGGATTTTCACAGATACAAAATGTAGACAACCAAGAGACTTTCTCACTCACAACAAAAATGACATCCTTTAGAATGTTAATGCAAATAACAGTTCAAGATGACCTCATTGTGCATCAGATGGTTAGTTTTAAAGTGGGGGCTCGTTTTACGATTTAGGCATAAATTGGATCCTCCTTTTATGACCATAATTTTTTTTTTTTTGTCGACGATGATTAAAATCTGACGTTTTTATTTTAGAGTACCAAAGCCAAAAAAAAAAAAGAAAAGAAAAGAAAAGAAATAACAACAACAAAAGGAGCCCCCACTTTAAAACTAACCATTCTCACAAAATAAAATCTTTTAGAATATACACATTGAAGTGAATATTAAAATAAATAAAGAAAATATATTTAGTATTGTAAAATAACGGGCGCAAGAAAAATAAAACATTTATTGCAAAATTACGGACATAAAATGAGGGTTCAATTTATTTTATGGTAGGAATTTACAAGGAAATTGTTAAGGATTACCCAATAGGTACCTCCAATTTGCCCTATGAAATTTACCCCCAATGAAACTTGCATAAAGGTTAATATTATCTTGAAAATTGTTTGTCCACTCAAAAGAAGAAACATTAAAAAAAAACAAACTCCTGATCATTTAAAAAAAAAGAAAAAGATTCAGCTTATGGAAATAATGAAAATTATGAACAAAAACAATGTTTACATTTTCGCACCATTAAATCAATTGAAATTTAGCGTAGCATAAAACAAGTTAGACTAGAGTCTTAAAAAAAAAAATTCTATGAAAAATCAATTAATGGTCCAATTTTCACAAAAATTTCCATAATTACTTACCTTTTGATGAAAATATGTTTGAAATAGGTTTTTCCTCAAATATATCAGGGGAAATATTTTTTACGTGGTCTATCCCCCTCACCCCATTTTATTATATGAAATATTAAAAAATGAACCGACAAAAAACGATTTTTACTTTTTTTCTATAAAGATAAGAGTCTGAATAATTGTATTAGAAGATTTTTATAAGTTTCTATACAGGAATTTTTTTTTAGTAAAAGAACTATGAATACAGAATTCTGCTAAAAAATATCAATAAAGAAGCTGACCCTGTTATAAAAAAAACGGACCGTTTAACTTATTTTTCAAGATAACAGTGAGTAATTTTTCCCCAATCAGATAATTTGATCTTTTAATTAACTGTTTTACTTTGTAACAACAGTTTATATTCGTTATTTTTTTTTTGTCAGATTTTTTAAAAAGTTAAAAATATTTACGTTTCTTCCTTCAATATGGCCTAAACTGCTCATGTGATGTATTTTTGGTGGTATCTAGTGAACAAACTCCCATGAAAAAGACAACAATTTTTACTTCAAAAATTATTTTCAATATTTTTTTTTATATAGATCAGGCAAATGAAATATGATTCTTAGCTATACATTTTTAATACATTTTTTCTTTAATTAAAAATATACGTCTTCGTTCTTCAGTGAAATGGAGTATTTACTTTACATTTATAAATTTTAAAACATCTCTAAAATAAAAAGTAAATGAGTTCTTTTCATATCATATTCCGTAAAAAAAATAAACTAACGATTACAATAAACAAAAATAAAAAGAATATACATTTTTCTAATATACGAGACTTAAAATTCAAAGTGTAAGACGTTCTACTGATTTTATCATAACACTGATTATTTTTCAAAAATTTTTATTTATTGTTTTTTTTTTTTTTGTTTTTTTTTTTTGTTTACATATATCCCGTCATTAAATACTTTTTTTCAAAAATGTAAAATTCCTTTTGCTTCACCAAGAATTTACGAAGAAACTTATAGTTCACTATAAGAGGTGGGGGATCAAAAACTAACAAAAAAAAATACTTGACCGTTTCAATTTAGAGTAAACATTTAATTAAAATAAAAGTACTCATTTTCTTACTTCATATACCAAAAGTTTTATTAAAACAGGCTAATTAGTTGATTTTTGTTGATTTTTTAAAGAATTTTCAGTGATCCCCCTTATGTAGGGATACCCAATTTTTTGTCTGCTAATTTTAAAAACGAATTAAAATTAATTACATCGATTATTTAAGGTCAATTTGTTGTGTAAGTCAAAAAGTAGTAACATAATGAGCATCAATAAAAAAGCAAAATAATATTACACATGTAATTTATTTTTAATACATTTAAAACGATTTTTTCTGTCAAAAAACGCTGTTTAAAATGACGTGTTTACAAAATTGATGTAACATTCGCGATTTAAAAAAAAATTACCAAAAATCAGGGAATTATTCGATTTTAATGAAATTTTCAATATTGATTTATCAATGAATGAATGTTATAATGCATCAGTTATTTTTTTTTAAAACTAAGTATTTCTGTTATGATATATTATAGGTACCACCAATTTGACCCTGTGAAATTTAAACCCCCCCCCCCTATATTTAACACAATGAAACTTTAATATTTTCTTGAAAATTTTTTTTTCATTCTAAAGAAAAAACATAAAATAAACTCCTGATGATTTAAAAAAAAAATTTTCAGCATACGGAAATAATGAAAATTATGATTGAAAAACAATGTTTTCATTTTTGCACTGTTAAATCAACTGAAATTTAACGTAGCTAAAAACAAGTTACGATAAGAGGATTTTTTAAAAATTCTATGAAAAATCAATTAATAATCTGATTTTCACGGAAATTTCCATAAATGTTTACCATTGGATGTAAATACATATAAAATAGATTTTTTCTAAAATATATTAGGGGAAATATTTTTTTACGAGGTCTACCCCCCCCCCCCTATTTTATTTTATGAGATAAAAACAATGACGCGTCAGAAAATTTTTTTCTTTTTTTCTATAAAGATAAGAGTCTGAATAACTATATCAATTAAATTGTATGAATGTACGAGGTGTAGTTTTTTGAGGAAAAATTAATGAAATCGGAAATAAAAGGTTTCAAAAAAATGTCATAATATTAATATTTGAAAACTTTTTTTTGCTTTTGTAATTGGTATGTACTATATTCTATTAAATTGTAAAAAAAAAAAAAAAATTTTAAAGAAATTAATTTTTAAGAGATTTTCAATGTTTTGTGTGATTAAATATTTTCATTTTCTGCGTGAAATAAATTAAATTTTTTTTTCCTGCGTCAAAAAATCGAATTTTTCACGGATATTTAAAAATATGAATTTTATAATTCAGGTGAATTAAACATTGGTCCGATACGAGCTCGATTAATATTTCTAAAAGAATTTTTAATTTTTATTGTTGAATAGCAATGTATGATCCTTAGAATATACGGAAGAGCATAGCTGACATAGTTGTTTTACAAAGAGACGCTTCTAAGTAACCGAAGTTTGTTCCTGTTAGGCTGACAGTGTTAGCGTGAAAAAACTTATTCTATTTAACTTTTTTCAATAATTAAAATAAAAAGTAAGTATAATTGATTATTTTATCAGTTTTTCTCTTAGAAAAATATTCAAATTTTCATTCCATACTTTTACTGGTTAATCGTAAAAGGGAAATAATTTGTAACTTTTCTGTCTATATTACGGTCTGAAAATTACCCTTTCGCATGTAATACGGGCAGGTTTGTTTATTTTTTAAGATAACGATGTAATTTTTCCCAATCGGATAATTTGATCTTTGAATTAACTATTTTTCTTTGTAACAACCCTGTACGATCTTTTTTTTTACGAGATTTTTGATAAACAAAGTTCGGAAATATCTATTTCTGTTTTATTCAAGATGGACTAAACGGTTTGGTGGTACCTAATAGATTAATATATAAAATTCATTTAAAATATAAGCAGCAAAATTTGAAGTTTAAAATTCATATTATTTGATTCTAAAATATATCTTTTTAATAACTACTAGGGATAACCCAAAAACAGTCACATGATCAGTTTATGCCATTTTGAATATTAAACGGAAGTAAATATTTTTTAACTTTGTTTTTTAAAAATCTCTCAAAAACAGTAACGATTATACAGAGTTGTTACAAAGAAAAAGTTTATTCAAAGATCAAATTATCCGAAAATTACTCACCGTTAATAAAAAAAAATTTTTTTTAATAGTCCCTTTTACATGCAATACGGTGATTTTTATATCAAAGTCGTAGGTAACACCAAACCGTTTAGGCCATCTTGAATAAAACGGAAATATTTTTTCTAAGAGAAAAACTGATAAAATAATCAATTATACTTACTTTTTATTTTAATTATTGAAAAAAGTTAAATAAAATAATTTTTTCACGCTAACACTGTCAGCCTAACAGGAACAAACTTCGGTTACTTAGAAGCGTCTCGTCTCTTTGTTAAACAAATATGTCAGGTATGCTCTTTCGTATATTCTAAGGATCATGCATTACTATTCAACAATAAAAATTACAAATTCTTTTAAAAATATTAATCGAGCTCATATCGGACCAATGTTTAGTTCACCTGAATTATAAAATTCATATTTTTAAATATCCGTGAAAAATTCGATTTTTTGACGCAGGAAAAAAAAATTTAATTTATTTCACGCAGAAAATAAAAATATTTAATCACACAAAACATTGAAAATCTCTTAAAAATTAATTTCTTAAAAAAAAAAATTTTTTTTTTTTTACAATTTAATAGAATATAGTACATACCAATTACAAAAGCAAAAAAAAGTTTTCAAATATTAATATTATGACATTTTTTTGCACTTTTTATTTCCGATTTCATTAATTTTTCCTCAAAAAACTACACCTCGTACATTCATACAATTTAATTGATATAGTTATTCAGACTCTTATCTTTATAGAAAAAAAGAAAAAAATTTTCTGTCACGTCATTTTTTTTATCTCATAAAATAAAATAGGGGGGGGGGGGTAGACCTCGTAAAAAAATATTTCCCCTAATATATTTTAGAAAAAAACTATTTCAGATGTATTTACATCCAATGGTAAACATTTATGGAAATTTCCGTGAAAATCAGATTATTAATTGATTTTTCATAGAATTTTTTAAAAATTTTCTTATCGTAACTTGTTTTTAGCTACGTTAAATTTCAGTTGATTTAACAGTGCAAAAATGAAAACATTGTTTTTCAATCATAATTTTCATTATTTCCGTATGCGGAAAATTTTTTTTTTAAATCATCAGGAGTTTGTTTAACTTTTTTTGGATTAATTTTTTTTTTCAAGATAATATTAATTTTTATGCAAATTTCATTCTGTTAAATATAGGGGGGGGGTAAATTTATAGGGAAAATTTGTTGGTACCTAATAACTACTTTACTTTAGTATCAATCAAACTGTATTGGAAATTTAGCGTCCCCCTTTTAAACGGAACAATATTTATTTTCTTTTATGGAATGATAGCCAATTAAATAATTAATAATTATCCAAAGGAGTAAAAAATTTCCAAACATTATTTTTTTAGTTTTTATTTTCCGATTTTCGGTACTTATTTACTACCCGAGCAGATTCTTCTATTCACCCCTTCGGTCTTTTTATTTATGCAGAAAAAAGTATCAATCACATATAACCCCATCACATATTTGATATTTTGCGCCCCTAAAACAGGGGAGGGGGTGTCAAAGTTAAGAGACCTGAAAAAAAATTAGAAAGTTTTGAAATAAGTAACTAATGCATTATAAAATTCATTCATTGATAAATCAACAATGAAAATTTCATTAAAATCTGAATATTCCCTGATTTTTTGTAATATTTTTCAAACGGAGGGGGGGGCAAAATTGTATTCAAAAACACGGATTTTTCAATACAATTTTGACCTCAAGGTGGGGGGGGGTTGTTGTTTTGTGTGTGTTTTTACCTCCCTACATATTATTTACTATTATTTATTTTATTTCATTTGACGTAATAATTCTTAGAATTAATTTAAAAACTGAAACAAGCCTCATTTTAAAGAAAATAATGCGGTCGGTCTAATAATAAAACAGTTGGAAATTTTTACTTTCATTTTCTCAGTAGGTCACATAACTTCTTCAATGTCTTTTTGATGTTGCTTGCGCAGAAAATTGAACATTCACCTCGTCTTTTATTGGTAAGTAATTTTGCGTCGATGTAAAACGAAAAAAAGAATCGCCACCCCAAAATTTTTCTTATTATGTAATGGAGAGCTTTTTTGAAAAAAAAACCCCAAAAAACTTTAAAACTTAATAGCTTACTTAGTAGTACTTACACAATTCTTCAATATTCAGTTTTTTTTTACTCGACTCTTAAAAAGAGGTTTGTTATTTTCAATTTGAATTTATTTATCTCTTTATTTTCCGTGGGGTAAATTGCATATGAGATTTTGTATAAAACTTATAAACTTGTATAAATTTGTATATTTTCATTTTGATATAATTTGCATATTTGTATAAATTTATTTTACGTGAGGCCTATTTACGTATTGGAGTTTGTTTAAGTACAAAATCCGATTTCTGTTGTTTACATTAAAATACGATTTATTGACCTCTGCCCGCTTTCGGGGTGGAGGCAATACATCCCCAAGTTAACATAAAAGTCAATCCCTGGTGTACCCCTAAAAGAAGCGAACAGGCTACACTGCCGGCCCTGGTCGAATAGACACACCTGCTTTTAGGCTTATTTAGCCGGTCCTCGTAAAATAAAATAAAAACTACTTTTATGCTTATTTCAGCGACAGTAATTTATGGCTACACTTGCAAATTGGTCGCAAAATTAAAACGGAAAGTTTTTGGGTGGTCCTCCATGACAGTTTAACTACAACAGTCTATGAATAAACTTGAAACCCTAAATTGTAATGTAACTACAAAAATTAAATCAAAATAAAATAAAATAAACTTTTGTTCAGTTAAAAAGGTGTTAAAAAGTTTATACAAAATAGCCCATTCATGAAAAGTTACTTTAAATTTGTTTTAACATTACAAAAAATAAATAAATAATGATTTAAGTATTTACATTGCCAATTCAAATAAGAATAAGTTTCAGTCAGTTGTTTCATTTTTGAATTATTTTTTTTACTGAAATTATCAAAGTCGCAAAATAACATCTTCAAATAGCTACACTTCGGCCATATTTCTTTAGTAGTCTCTCTCCCAGCCATTAAAAAGGTGTTGAGTTTTGGTTGTTACCCGATTTGTAATTTTTAGGACTTAACTGTAAAAATGAATCTTATCTGGATTGTTAATCTAAGCATTATATTTTCTATATGGAACAAAATTAACCTAACTTTTCATTGATATTGTACAATGTACAATATCAATGAAAAGTTAGGTTAATTTTTACAGTTAAGTCCTAAAAATTACAAATCGGGTAACAACCAAAACTCAACACCTTTTAAATGGCTGGGAGAGTTGTACAATGTACAACTAAGCAATACGTTCATATCTTTAAAACTTTAATAAGCTGTTTTTAAAGTAAAAACAAAAAATAATGAAATAAAAAAACTGGGTTTAGATTCATTTAAGTGAACTAATAATTTCATCAAAAATGGAGTTTCATCTTCAATGGTTGAAAGTTCATTTCCTAGAAAAAATTATAAAGTGAAAGTGAATGATTTGGCTCTAAAGAGGGTGCTCGATTTACAATATACTCACAATGCCAAGCAGACCTTGACTTTATGTCCGTCTTTAAACAAACACGGAAGTTTAAAACGGGGAGGGAAAAAAATTAAGTTTAATTTTTTTTTATTGCCGAAAAGACCTAGACTGCTATGCTCGACATTATTGATTTTTTAGGTAAGCTTATAATTATTTCCAAGCCACAAACCTGGAAAGTTTTAATTCTTATTATAGGATCTAGGTACCTCTAATTTGCCCTGTGAAATTTACCCCTCCCTATATTTAACACAATGAAACTTGCATAAAGATTAATATTATCTTGAAATTTTTCGTCTATTCAAAAGAAGAATTTTTTTAAAATCCTGATGATTTAAAAATATTATTCAGCTTACGGACATAATGAAAATTATGAATGAAAACAATGTTTACATTTGCGCACCGTTAAATCAATTGAAATTTAACGTAGCCAAAAACAAGTTACGACTTGAGGCTTTTTAAAAAATTCTATGAAAAATCAATTAATGGTCCCTTTTTACATGAAAATTTCCATAATTACTTACCTTTTGATGAAAATATAGCTGAAATATTTTTTTTTCTTCCTAAAATATATTAGGAGAAATATTTTATTATAAGGTCTCCTCCCCCTATTTTATTTTATGAAATATGAAAAAATAAACCGACAAAAAACGATTTTTACTTTTTTTTCTATAAAGATTAGAGTCTGAATAATTATATCAGAAGATTTTTATAAGTTTCTATACAGGATTTGTTTTTATTTTTTTAGTAAAAGAACCATGAATACAGAATTCTGCTAAAAAATATCAATAAAGAAACTGACCCTGTTGTAAAAAAGGGGACTGTTTGACTTATTTTTCAAGAAAACGGTGAGTAATTTTCCCCTATCAGATAATTTGATCTTTGAATTAACTGTTTTTCTTTGTAACAACTCTCTATGTCCATTTTTTTTTTGCTAGATCTTAAAGAAAAAAAGTTAAAAAATATTTGTTTCTTCCTTCAATATGCCTAAACTCATGATGTGACATATTTTTGTGGTACATCAGGTTAAGGACATCCAATCTGACGTGTCAAATTTACCACCCCCTATGTTTAACACAATGAAACTTGAATAAAGGTTAATATTATCTTCAAGACTTTTGGACCATTCAAAAGAAGAAACATTAAAAAAAAACTCCTGATGATTTTTTAAAAAGATTTTCAACTTATAGAAATAATGAAAATTATGAATGAAAACAAAGTTTACATTTTAGTACCATTAAATCAATTGAAATTTAACATAGCCAAAAACAAGTTATAACTATTGGCTTTTAAAAACATTCTATGAAAAATCAATTAAAAGTCAAATTTTCACAAAAATTTCTATACTTATTCACTTGTTGATAAAATTATCTTTAAAATAGGTTTTCCCTAAAATATATTAGGGGAAATAATTTTTTTTATGAGGTCTTCCCCCACCCATCACCATCACCATTTCATTTTATAGAATCTGAAAAAAATGAAGCAATAAAAAACGATTTTGAAATCTTTTTTCAAGAAAACGGTGAGTAATTTTTCCCCAATCGGATAATTTGCTCTTTGAATTAACTGTTTTTCTTTGTAACAACTCTTTATGTTAATTTTTTTTTTTGCGAGATCTTGAAGAAAAAATGTTAAAAAATATTTGTTTCTTCCTTCAATATGCTTAAACTCATCATGTGACATTTTGGTGCGACATCCAATCTGAAGTGTCAAATTTACCATCCCCTATATTTAACACAATGAAACTTGAATAAAGGTTAATAATGAAAACAATGTTTACATTTTAGCACCATTAAATCAATTGAAATTTAACGTAGCCAAAAACAAGTTATGATTACTGGCTTTTAAAAAAATTCTATGAAAAATCAATTAAGAGTCAAATTTTCACAAAAATTTTGATACTTATTCACCTGATGATGAAATTATGTTTAAAATAGGTTTTCCCTAAAATATTTTAGGGGAAATAATTTTTTTACGAGGTCTCCCCTACTCATCACCATCACCATCACCATTTCATTATATAAAATCTGAAAAAATGAAGCGATAAAAAACGATTTTTAAATCTTTTCTATAATGATAAAAGTCTGAATAATTATATTAGAAGATTTTTAAAGTTTCTATACGTGATATATTTTAGTAAAAAATCTATGAATTCTGCTAAAAATGTCATGATATCATTCTTTTTTCAAACTTTTACTTGCTTTTTTGATTGAATTGCTAAGGGAGGAATTTAAAATAAAAACCGGTGCTTTATAGGCTACAGTCCCAAGCCGATTATCGTTCAATTGTGTCGGATGTAAAAAGTGGCCGAATAAATTGTCCTTTATTATTAAAATGATATCACCCCAAAATTCCAATTTTTTTTTCGCGCATGTTTATTGTCGCAAGAATTAATAAAATAAGTTTTAAGTGATTAAAATACGTATAGAACGAAAATAGCTCCGAATTCAATTAGCCAATGAGATTACAGATTTTATCTGGAATGTAAACATCAGCTGGTGTTCTGTGTTTATGAAATAAAAAAATGACCCTCAAAACACCCCCCCAAAAATTCCTAATAATATGCTTTAGTAACTCAAGCAAACAATAATAATGCTTTAGTAACTAAAGTAAACAATTTTTTTTCTTCAGGAAAAATTTCAAAATATAATTTTCAATTAAAGAACTGGCTTTTTAGAAAATTTTTTTTAATTTTTTAATGAACCTAAAAAGCGTAAGACTTTAGCCCCCTACAGAAAATAATTTACCAAAAATCAAGGAATTATCGGATTTTAATGAAACTCTCAGTGTTTATTTATCAATGAACGATCTTTATAATGCATTATTTATTTTATTTCAAAACTTTCTCATTTTTTTCAGGTCACTTAATTTTGACCCCACCTTATGTTGGGGCATTTTCGATACTAATTACAGTATAAATAAAGAAATAAAAGACCGAACTTATGAATAGAAACAACAAAAATTTACGCGATATGCGAAATACTATTATTTTTTTTATTTTTCTAAAAAGCAAATTCGCTTATTACTCATTTTATTTACGTGACTTGTCACATGATGCGAAATACTATTTTTTTTCCCTAAAAAGCAAATTCGCTTATTACTTATTTTATTTACGTGACTTGTTGTCACATGATGCGAAATACTATTATTTTTTCTAAAAAGCAAATTCGCTTATTACTCATTTTATTTACGTGATTTGTTGTCACATGATGAGTCCACGTTTTCTTAGAAAATTTTATGCTTTTTGGAAGGTAAGATGCACATAAAACATTTTTTGTCGCTAACAACTGTTGCTTCTTCTTCTGGAGGTGGCCATTTTTTACTTATTCGTATTCCGAACACACGATTCTCATTCGCTTATTCCGTTTTCGGAGCTACTCCATTTTGATTCGTATTTTTTTTACAAAGTAGTCCGTTTAAATTTTACTTTTCGCATAATATCAAGATATGCCACCGATTGCGAAAACTTTTTATTAGCCTTTTTTGATTTTTAATTAATAATTACGCTAAAATTATTACCGCTAATTGTAGAGCATCGTAACTCGAAAACTAAGCCCTTTTTGACACCTGGGACTGTAGCCTATTAGCATTTGTCCATCCCTTATACATAGGTATCCCAAAATAGCAAGTTAAAGGGAGATAACTCATGTTTTCCATCTGAAACAAAAAGCTTTTATAGAGGCCTACATATGTGTATGTATATATATATATATATATATATATATATATATATATATATATATATATAAAATTTCATATAGGTAAGTTACTTTGCATTACCAAAAAACGGAAGAAAAAATTAACCACAAGGACATACATACTGAAATAGCTGTTGTTTTCCCTAGAGTAAATATATGGGTATTTTGAAGTAGAAAGTGAATAACCCATGTTTGTATTTAACACTGTATGTCTTCCATAACCGAAAAGAAGAATCGTTAATAATAATTTTTAAATATATAAAAATCTCAGAAATATTTTGTGCAAAATTGTGCATTTTAATCATACATTTTTAGATAGATAAAATGAATTATGATTCATGACAAAGATATTGCGTTCCACATGCCATCTTCCAAATGTTTAAAATTCACTATTAGATTTTTAAGTGAAATAAAAATAGTTCAATTGAATCATAGAAAATACTTTTTTTTCATCAATGCAAAGAAAAATATTGTTTTCAAAACTAAAAAAAAAAAGACACTCTACAAATTTTTTATTTTATTCAAATAACCAAAAGTTGAACCCACAAAATGTTAATTGATAAAAATTTTTTTTTTTTTTTTGTTCAATTTAAAAAAAAAAAAAAGAAATAAGCTATTCATTATTAAATTAAGTCCCTAACAAAAAAAAAGGGCTGAAAATTTCATTAAAATTTGGACAATTATCTGATTTTTGGTAATTGTTTAAAATAAAAAAAATAAAAAAAAATCTTATCCCCCCCTGACAAATAGTGAACATACCTAGCACCTTTAAGATAAAAAGGGTTTGTCATGAGAGCAATTTGAAGAATATGGTTAGGACAATCATATAAGTGTTTGGGCTTGATACAAGTAGCCAATTGATGGGTTTGAGTCTAGCCCAAGTAAGGGCTGAAGTGGAGTATTGTAACAGGGTCACAGACCGCTCATCTACCAGGATTCAATCCTCAAGCAATTACGGCTAGCATTGTGTGTGTGAGGGGGAGTTCTTACCCCTCTGCTGAGGTACAGTCATTGTATTCTATAACACTAGCAAATAGGGCGTGACAAGACTCTAACACCCCATACTGTTTTGTTGTACATTTCTCTAACGTCTTGAATTCTATTTCAAATAAATTAATTTAAACCTTGAATTGTTTATTTCATGTTTTTTTTATTCAAATGAATTTCTCATTTTTATTCTAACACCTTTAACTATGTAAAAATGAAATAACTTCATCATTTATTTAATTAGCTAATAATAGCTATATGAAAAGCAAATAAAATAGTATAAAATCTTAGGTTACTCACACGAGTAGATAATTGTTTTACTTAGCCAGTTTTAAATCAAGACCAAAAAGTAAAGATGAATGTGTCAAGTGAGATCAAAATAAAATAAAATAAAAATAAAAACTGAATAATAAATTTTTTAAAAACAGGTATGGGCGTTGGCTTATACCACAACCAATCTCAATAGTCTCATCTTATCAGATATAAGTTTAAATATAGAAAAAATATTAATAAATTGGCTGAAATAGGGATACCAAAAAATTTAAATAAAAAATGATAATAATGATTCTTGTGTTGAATTAATAGATACAAATATTTATTCTTGGCATAAAAGCTAAGAAATTCAACACTATTCCAATCAACAGAAATTATATTATATATATATATATATATATTATATATATAATATATATATATATATAAACAGGAAGGTCTGTAAAATGGATTATGTTTTTAAAAAAAATTTTATTATTATATTTTACATTTTATATATAATATATATATATATTTATATTTATATTTATATATATATTATATTTATATTATATATATATATATATATTTATATATATATATTATATATATTATATATATTTATATATATTATATATATATATATTATATATATATATATATATATATATATATATATATATATATATATAATGAAAAAATGTTATTCACTGTTTGATTCTCAGAATTTGTTTTAAAACTGAAACAAGCCTTGTTTTAAGAAAATAACACTACTTGATAATAAAACTGAACAAATTTACTTTCACTTTATCAGTAGGTCACACACTTCAATGTCTTTTCGACATTGTTTGCTTACGTAAAATATTCAACTGTTTTTTTCTTGTTTTTTATTGGTAAGTACTTTTTCCTCAGTGTAAAACCTATTAATAATTAATGATTTAATTTTCATTGATTTTTCTTTTATAATTGAATTTTATTTTGTATTACATCTAGCAAATCATTCTCGTCTTTTAAATCATTACGTTTCAGCCAGCATATCTTACTAGCTATGCACAAAAATGACCAAAGGAAATAATAATTTTCTTTTTTAATTTCATAATTTTAAAACTATTACCAAAAATCAAGTAATTGTCCAATTTTAATGAAAATTTCACCAAATTATTATTCAATGACTTTATTTTATAATGAATAGCTTATTTTATTAAAAAAAAAAACTTGAAAAAAAAGTTTTTTTTAATCAATTCTGAGTGTATACGGGAGTTTTGATCTTTGATCATTTGAAGAAAAAATATTTCCAGTCCCTAATTTTTTACATGTCTAAGAAAATAAAAATTCTATACCTCAAAAAAGTGATTTGAAAATTTATTTTCTTAAAACTCAAAAAAATAACTTATGTAGCATGTTTTTTTTTGTTTTTTTTCAGTTTTAAAAACAATAATTTTTCTTGAAATTAATGCAAAAAAAGTATTTTTTCTGATTCAGTTGGTCTATTTTTATTTACTTAAGAATTTATCTAAAAATATAAGTTTAAAAATGTGCAATTTTGTGCAACATATTTTCCGAGATTTTTATGTATTCAAAAAAATTACTAGTAACGATCTTAATTTGGTCTCTGGAAGATTAAAAAGGACATAAGTTATCTCCTTTTTATCGTCAAATGTATCAAAAAGTTATCTCCTCTTATGACCCACCTAAAAAAAATAATACTTAATGGCTACCCATAAATTCTTATCCAAAAATCAAGATGTTTTCACATATATCCCCCTTTAACTCTAGCTTTGAGCATGTCTATATCACACCATTTAAAACATTGTAGCCCAACATATCATACCATTTTGGAATCAGGCTGACCTCGTGAGCAAATTAAAAACACCCGGGTTAAATTCGAATCCACAATCCTGAAATTTTGCATTCACAAGTTTTAATTAATTTAAGGAAAAATGTCTTTTAAAATAAGCCTCATCTTTTATTGTTTTAAATACCAAAGACTTTTGATGAAAATCCAATAATTAGCCGGGGAATTCATGTGGAATAATAATAATAATAATAATAATAATAATGAAATTTATTGTGTACAGTGCTCAGGTGCACCACAATTCATCAAAATCTTATGTCTAGTACACATAATAATGTATTAGTGTCAGGAACATGAACAGTTTACAGTAATAATATGCATGTATGTGTGCACATATGTGCTTATGTGTGTGGAGAGGGGTATCAGGTATAGTGTTGGTGGACTACAGGAAACATGGAGGCTTTGAAAGATTCAGTGTTTCGGCAGCCTACAACAAACGCGGGCAGCTTATTCCATGCCTTGACAATTCTGAGCGTGAAAAAATGTTTCTGAAAGTCATGTGAACAATGCTGTTTTCTAACTTTGTAGGCATGCCCACATGTGTTAGAAACATGGAGATCAAAAAGGTGCTCAAGGTTGTTGTTGTTAAGATGATTAATGACCTTATGAGCATTTACCAGGTCAGTTGTTAGATGCCGGAGTTTCAACAAATCTATTCCCAGGGCAGCAAGACATTCAGAATATGGCAGATGGCTGATGGAGGGTATTCGTTTAATTGTACATCTCTGTACAGTTTCTAGGAGGTTAATGTTCTAAGCGAGATAGCTTTGTACAGCTTTAAATAGATAGCCAGTGAGCGGCTGACAAAAGTCTTGCTGAGCGACGCCAGGACACCTTTGGCCTTTTTGACAATTTTAGAGATGTGTTTTGTCCAACGTAAATCACTGCTGACAGTAATACCCAGATCATGTTCACAAGAAGATTCCTTGATATTGGTGTTGTGGAGGGAGTATATGTATGATGGGTTTTTCCTCCCAAAATGCATGGTGGTACATTTGTCCACAGCCAGCTTCAGTTGCCATTCAGTGATTCATTATTGCACTGTGTCCAGGTCTAACTGTAATAAAGATCTGCAGCATTCAGGATCTGTCTTTTTTATCTAAAGGTACAGTTTGATGTCATCTGCATACTTCAGTACTGTGGTATTCCTTAACTTAGCATCTATATCACTGATATACGCAACAAACAAAAGGGGGCCAAGAACAGATCCCTGTGGTACCCCAGATGACACTTCATATGGTGAGGAGTGTTGCCCAAGAACTGTAACTACTTCTCTCCAGTTGAGAATGAAGGACTTTAAAAAATGGTTATCGAGCTAGATTTGCAGATCATTGTTAGTGAGTTTGATTCTTATTAGGCGCCCCATACTTCTGGCCTTGTGCCACATCTAAGCTGAACTTAGTAAATAACTAAAAAGAAAGAAAGAAAAAGATACTGTGCTTTAGTAGGTGGGTGTATTTGTATTTACATTGATAAAAAAAGTTGATATAAGTATTTCTTTTTTAAGAAAGAAATTATCGAACATTCTCGCAACTTAATTTACTTTCACTTTAGATGAAATAAAATGGGCGTTTCCATTTACAAATTTTCTTTCCTCTAAAAAAAACAAAACAAGATGATAATTCTTTGTTTTTATGATGTTACCAGTTAAGTCATTCAGTTTCCAATCAATAGTCCTCTTTTTCCATTATTATTTACTAAACTTAGATGTGGCAGAAGGCCAGAAATATGGGGCTCCCAATTAATATCGAACTCACTAACAATGGTCTGCCAATCTAACTTACTAACCATTACAGCACATGAAGTGTCCATGTCTTCTTTTTCTATAGTTATTTAGAAAAAACAGAGCTATGGTATTAGAATCGTCCAACAGTTCATGCTCTTAATTACCACTATGTTACTTGATTTTGTATTCTTTTGTCGTATAAATGTATCTCCTTAGATAATTTACTGTGTGCTCTTTCTCCAAGTGACATAGCACTATAAAGGGCAGGAACCCTGGGACGAATCTAATAACATAGCACCTACTAAGCTTAGCTTAGTTGTGGCACAAGGCCAGAAGTATGGCGCGCCCAGTGAGAATCGCTCACTAACAATGGTCTGCTCATATAGCTTATTAGTCACTACCACACAAGGTGTCCAAATTATTTACTAAGCTTTGCTTAGTTGTGGCACAAGGCCAGAAAAATGGGGCGCCCAGTGAGAATCAAACTCACTATCATCTGCTAATATAGCTTGCTAGTCATTACATCATGTGAGGTGTCCAAATTATTTACTAAGCTTATCTTAGTTATGGCACAAGGCCAGATGTATGGAGCACCTAATGAAACTAGTAATTGTCTGCTAATCTAGCTTGCTAACCATTACACTTGCTATTTTTTTTTCATGGGTTATCTGAAAAATATGGGAAAATATTAATTTACAATTTAGGCAAAAGTTATGGAAGCCTACATGTGTCAAAATTTCCTACAGCAAATTTACACTGTATAGCCAAAACACAAAAGAAAAAAATAACAACTCAAAAAGGTGCATGCACTATCCCACACTAAAAAACTCATTTTTCAATTTTTGTTTTTAATAAGATAAGCTATTCAGGTACTCTATGAGGAAGTTCGTCCCGGTCCCCTGCCTCCAAATTTGCTGTTCGGTGACGTATCAAATACCAACCCCAACTAGTACCGCTAGAGCGGTGTTACCTGAAAGAAAACAACCAACTCAAATAACAACCCCAACTATCGTATCGGCGCCTATTTGAGGGGGGGGGCTTTTTTGTCTTAATTCTTGTTTATTTATTTTTTCCATTCGAAAGAAAAAAACATTAAACCGTTTTTTGTCGCAATTCTAATTTTTCTTTTTTTTGTCATAATTCTTATTATCGACAGTAAATATAGATAGATAAACAAAACGATATAGATAGATAGATAGGTAAACACGCAACGATATAGATAGATAGATAGGTAAACATGCAACGATATAGATAGATAGATAAACAACGATATAGATAGATAGATAGATAGATAGATAAACAACGATATAGATAGATAGATAGATAAACGATAGATAGATAGATAGATAGATAGATAAACACAACGATATAGATAGATAGATAAACACAACGATATAGATAGATAGATAGATAGATAAACACAACGATATAGATAGATAGATAGATAAACACAACGATATAGATAGATAGATAGATAGATACAACGAGATAGATAGATAGATACACAACGATATAGATAGATAGATAGATAGATAGATAAACAACGATATAGGTAGATAGATAGATAAACAACGATATAGATAGATAGATAGATAGATAGATAAACAACGATATAGATAGATAGATAGATAGATAAACACAACGATATAGATAGATAGATAGATAAACACGAGATAGATAGATAGATATCTATCTATCTATCTATATCGTTGTGTTTATCTATCTATCTATCTATCTATCTATATCGTTGTGTTTATCTATCTATCTATCTATATCGTGTTTATCTATCTATCTATCTATCTATATCGTTTATCTATCTATCTATCTATCTATCTATATCATTGCGTGTTTACCTATCTATCTATCTATCTATATCGTTTTGTTTATCTATCTATCTATTTACTGTCGCTAATAAGAATTATGACAAAAAAAGAAAAATTAGAATTGCGACAAAAAACGGTTTAATGTTTTTTTCTTTCGAATGGAAAAAATAAATAAACGAGAATTAAGACAAAAAAGCCCCCCCCCCTCAAATAGGCGCTGATACAATAGTTGGGATTGTTATTTGAGTTGGTTGTTTTCTTTCAAGTAACACCGCTCTAGCGGTACTAGTTGGGGTTGGTATTTGATACGTCACCGAACAGCAAATTTGGAGGCAGGGGACCGGGACGAACTTCTTCATAGAGTACCAAAAATAATTTATTTTTTTCTTACCTCCCTTTGATCATACCTACATTTTTGAACCGTGGTAGTGCACTGATAGTCATAGTTGTAGTTTGACATGATAAATAACAACACAAAAATATTTTTTTCTCCCAAATCATTACCGTTTTTTTTTAGGAAACAAGTTTAAAGGTTGAAAATTAGAGCTTTGGAATTACATTTCGGTGATAGATGAAAGATTTATCACCATCAAAAATTTTGAACTGTTGGGAAAAAAATATATTTAAATGTCATTTGATAATTTTTCTTCAATTGAAACATTTTCATTGACCTCAATAATTCAAATAAAAATAAATAAGGATTATAAATAATTTAAAAAATATTCACTTTTAGAGACATAATGAAGATTTAATATATTTGATCATGGCTATTATTTCCACAAAGTTTCCTTAGAGGATCAGTGAAAGTAGTAGGGCTACTTATAGTTTCATTAATTGTTTTAAAGATGCCTCTAAATGGAAGTTCATTTTGATGAAGTGAACAGTCAATATTGTGTACCTTCATTTTTTTTCTCCAGAGCTGTAACTATCCCTGCTTCAAAACCAGTGTTTGTACTGGTATTGTCCACCAGAACTGCCTTAACAGTATTTACACTATTGTACTCTTGAGTCATTCCATGTCAAAACACCGGAAAAATTTGAAATCTGCACCCACCGACACCGAATTACTTGAAATTTTGCACAAATGTTCCCCTTCATGAGTTAGGAAAGTGTGCCAAATTATTTTGTCTTAAACCTTACAGTTCCGATTTTAGAGGGGGGGATATAATTTTGCTATTTTGCCTCAAAATTAAGGCCGTGCGGTGTCGCAAAATCTCAGTGTTTTTTTTTTAATTTAAAAAAAATACTTTCATACATTCAATATTTCTGAAATTTGGTATGTAAGGCAAATAAGGACTGTAGAATCCAAATATCCAACTATTTTAACCCTATACCTCACAGAAAATTTTATTTTGCCCACCCAAATGCATGACTCCAAAATCAACAACTTTTCACCTATGTAGCTTATGGTCAGTCTATCGAAAATGGGTCCTCTTCAATTTTCATAATATTTTTTTCTTAACATCTACTATGTCTGCCTAAGTTCACCAAAGAATTTCGTGAGGGGTCAAGTCTACTTTAGAAGATATGAACCTGCCAAGTTCAGAGTTTTTTTCCTATGTACTTGCAGGATTTCAGTGAAAGATTATAATTAAAGACAATCATCCTAATGCTCCATGAACTCTCAAATGTTGATATTGTGCTCAGTGACTTCTTAAACTATTCAATAATATTGTTTTTTATCAATTAAAAAAAAAAATTAAATACGAGGGTGAGTCAAAAAGTAATGCCATTTTGTTTAGTACAGGTATAATTACCGACACAGGAACATGTATCATGAATTAAAATGAAGTTGGTCCTCTGTGGATCACCTCCCTACTTTCCCACAGTCACTGTTTTTTTTTTTTCAATAGCAATGTTCCACCTTCAAATGAGAGTATGTATCCCTATTCTGTTAACTGTCCTTTGAGCCACTTCTTCACTACAGATTTCACTTTGTTTATTTTTTTTGTTGTGTTTTTTGTTATTTAAAAAAAAAAATTCTTTACTATTTTTCAATCAAAAGAAAGTGATAATAAAAATTAATATATAAGGAGTCTTTAAAATATTACATTTTAAACTACACTGTGCCATAAATTTTGTTGTGTGTATAGACCATCTTGGACAGATGATAAACTCTACCATTTGGTGTTATAGGGACATCAACAGTGCACAGAATATTTGTGAATGGCACAAAACATATCCTTAAAATTCTCTTCCCAGTAAAATGAACAAGATGGAAGAGCTGGGCGCACTAACTTAATCAGCAAGTCATTCTCTGTATCAATCCAAATTTTATTGTCACACCTGCAACAAACATATCCTGAAACAACAAATTTCACTGTTTTTTCTTCAGTTCCAATAGAGAAGTCATGTATTAGGTCATAGTTTTCATCTTCACTACATTGTTTTATGGCTATTTTATCTCTGATGAGTGGAATAAATTGATGAAAACTTCTTGTTCCTGGGACTGTGGATGCATTTTTTGAATCTCATGTTGAGGCTCCTCCTTGCTTTCTCAACTTCCTCCTTTTCAACCAGAATTAATTTGATACCTTCAATTGCAGATCTGCAATATTCAAACATAGATTTTTGGAAAGGATTTCTTTGGTAGTTGGTCTTCAGAGACTTTCTTTGACACTATCCTTTGTTGGATTTTTTATATAAGGCATAAGGTAAATGGTCACTTCTACTTATAGACTCGCCTATAAGCATGTGACCTGAGAAAGATTCCTATTGTCCAATCACAGGCACTGCTGCTGCTGCTTCTGCTGTATTAATAGAGGCCCCATTCTGAACTTATGTCATAGACACTTGGATTCTCTTGGACGTCGGACTTACAAAGAATACTATAACACCGGATTCTTATTGGCTTGCTTACTTATTCACTACATCTGGAACTAAGGATGGCTGCCAGATACTTAACAGGTTATGGAACCAGTCGCGCACGAATCTTTTTCAATGGCAAGCTACGAAATTTGGGAAACTAAGTTTAATGGGTACCTTAGAACCCTTCAACTGCATGATATAATCAATGAATCATCTGACCACCCGGAGGACCCAGTTTTCGTAGATAAAAATGCTACCATATACACAGAACTAATACAATGCTTGGATGATCGGAGTCTCTCACTCGTAATGCGAGAGGCTCGTGATAATGGTAGAAAAGCAATGGGCAGGTTCAAGTGACCGAAAAAGTATATCAGGATACTGTTTTAAATTATCGGACGAAAGCTTGATTATTTCCTGGAAATCTAAAAAAACAACCAGTGGTCTCTTTGTCAACATGTGAGGCCGAATTTGTTAGTATGGCGGTAACAGTCCAAGAAGCCCTTTATTTACGAACATTAGTGAATTGTGTCGTGGAACCAGGGATTGTTAAAAACCCTGTAACTATTTATTGTGATAATCAGTCGAGCATACTACTGGCAAAAAAAACCCTCATACACCAGAGAACAAAACATATTGATATAAAATATCAATTTATAAGGGATGAAATTAAAAAGGGGTCTATACTCTTAAAGTATATAGAATCAGAAAATAACATTTCAGATCTGTTCACAAAGCCGTTGAACAGGATAAAGCTAAATGCTTTTAAAAAAGATATCATGGGGGGCCAAAATTAAACTTAAGATGTTGCCCTGTCGGTTTGGGCTGTAGAATAATCCGACTGTATTCATGCAGAGGGGTAAGATCCCCCAAAAATGAATGTCCTGGGCAATGACATTAAACCTGTTCAATAAGTTACTAATCCATTAACTTGTATTATAATGTATTGTACTGTATAGTACCGTATTCTTTTGAATTAACACAACCAAAAAACAAAAACAAAAACAAACAAAAAAAAAAGGGGGAGAAACCCCAAAAAAGGGGCCAATACTAACTTTGGACAGTAACGTTAGGAGTAGGAAAAATAATAATAATAATTAATATTTTTTTTACAAAGTAGGCTTAGTAGAATATTAGATTAGTAATAGTATTTGTGCTTTTACTATAAAATTGAAATTACAAATTTCTTAATGAATTTATTGTAAACATTTTCTGAATGAAATGATTTGTCGATTGTAATCGATTGTAAATTTCCTCAATGGAGAGATTTAATATTGTTTAATAAGATAGCCGATGTATCAAAAAAGGGGGCGTGTTGGATTTTTTGATATAAGGCATAAGGTAAATGGTCACTTCTACTTATAGACTCGCCTATAAGCACGTGACCTGAGAAAGATTCCTATTGTCCAATCACAGGCACTGCTGCTGCTGCTTCTGCTGTATTAATAGAGGCCCCATTCTGAACTTATGTCATAGACACTTGGATTCTCTTGGACGTCAGACTTACAAAGAATACTATAACACCGGATTCTTATTGGCTTGCTTACTTATTCACTACATCTGGAACTAAGGATGGCTGCCAGATACTTAACATCCTTTTCACTGTCCCACCTATACCATCACATGGTTGTTTACCATGACTTGTTGCAAAGAGATTCCATTTTGTATTGAGACCCAAATATTTCTGATGGTTGCAAAATTGGCAAAGTTCTTGTATTGTACTGTGCAACTATCAGTAAAATACTCACTATTTTTTATATTTGGCAAGGTAGGCCCGATTACCTCAATTTTTTTTCTGTACCATATAAATAAATGCTACAACATGTGAGTTATCACTCCACATAATGCAGAAACAATGATTTTGCATTGCATTTTCAAGTTTAAAGTAGGGTACCACTGGATTTAAAGTACATTGTGAGGTACTCCAATGAAAACTCTGGATCTCATCTTGAACTACAAATTTGTAGTTCTCAGCAGAATCTCCCAGGAACAAAACTTCAAAATCACTAATCTCCTCCTTTCTTTGCTTTAAGTATCTGGATTGTGATTTAGCCAATTAAGAATGAGGTGCTAATTTATTCAATTGCAAAACAACTAAATAAGTGTAAGCTTGACAGGATTCCTTTTGTGTTGTCAAAGTCAATCGGTCAGTTGTTATCCATTGTGAGAACTCTATTGATTCAGTGTTATCAATATTTCCTTCGATGATGTCATAAATTTTTATTCAAGCTCCCCTGATGATTTAGGAAAATTTGGCCACCTATGAATCATATACTCTCTGCTACTGGTATTACAGACAATATATTTCAAGAGATTTTGATATGATACATTCAGTGGTTCCAGTAATAATTTCATGTTTTGTTGGATGGTACATAGACATATGGCATGTGTACCTGCACTACCAGCAAGGACACAGCATTTCAGCCTTAGACTACAAAATTTTGAAAACTCCAAGAATGCTATCAGGTTCTGTTCCTTGAATGGTCTGAAGAGCTCATTTAGGTTGCACAAGATGAGTCTTTTCTGCTGATGAATATTATGTTTAATACTAACATAGTCTTTCCTGCCTGGCATCAGTTGAGTATATTCATCATCTTAGTAAAATGCTTCCACTAGCTGTGCAATATTAGCAGGCAAAGATTTGCCCCCTTTTGGTTCTGGCACAGCTAAAATACCTCTTACGAACACAATTTGTGAGCCTTGCGTACAATGTGTTCTGAAACTCCAAACACACACATGACTTTTTTGTGTGACCAGTCGGTAGGAGAGCAAGTGTCAAGATTTGTATTTTTATGTTGGTTGATTCCACTCTCTTCATTTTTGCTACAAGAAGCTTTATCATTTTATCAAAGTACTTAGCTTTATCTAAAATTTCAAAGCCTCATCATTCAGCAGCTCAGAGTCAACATTTAATGACCTGCCTACTTTGGTCTTTATACATTGCAATACAGAAGAATGTTTTCTCTTACCTAAATGAGCTTTTCCAGAGTAATGATGTCCTTTTGTTTTTATTGGAGAAATTCCAATAGCAGAGAAACATTCATTGATATTTCTCTTCTCTGTTTCTGCAGAAGTACTTGTATCAAGCTTTTTCATTGCTGATCTGATACATGTCTTGGTTCTTCATTATTACTACTCTTTTCTGATTCTGCAGAAGTACCTACTTCAAGCTCTTTCATTTCCTCATCAGGAAGAAGTTTGTGGATTTGTATTTGACAATTAGGGCAGAGTTTCTTGTCTGGGATTAGTACCAACTTAGCCTTTACCTTGTCTGCCATCACCAATGAAATTGGTTTCAAACTGCCTTTAATTTGCTTTTTATGATTTTTAAATGGAATACAACATCTCTTTTCAAGCCATTCATATTTAGTCAACAAGGTCTGTTTGTGATAGCAACAGATAGTCTGTATTTCATCCTCATCACAATCTTGTTCTATAGGCAATAAGCTTTATATCCATCGCATCCAACTAATCAATTGGAATCACTCCAACCTGTTTATCATGGAATAACATTTTCAACTGTTAGCTCAGTACAAATAGAACAATAAAGTTTGCCTCTAAAACTATCTTTCATTCTTTCTTTTCAATAAAAACATTATTCCAGTGATAAGGAAGTGAAATCTATAGTGCAGAAGTGGCTCAAAGAACAGTTAACAGAATAGGGATACATATTCTCATTTGAAGGTGGAACATTGCTATTGAAAAAAAAAACAGTGACTGTGGGAAAGTAGGGAGGTGATCCACAGAGGACCAACTTCATTTTAATTCATGATACATGTTCCTGTGTCGGTAATTATACCTGTACTAAACAAAATGGCATTACTTTTTGACTCACCCTCGTATTTAATTTTTTTTTTTAATTGATAAAAACAACATTATTGAATAGTTTAAGAAGTCACTGAGCATAATATCAACATTTGAGAGTTCATGGAGCATTAGGATGATTGTCTTTAATTATAATCTTTCACTGAAATCCTGCACGTACATAGGAAAAAAACTCTGAACTTGGCAGGTTCATATCTTCTAAAGTAGACTTGACCCCCTCACGAAATTCTTTGGTGAACTTAGGCAGACATAGTAGATGTTAAGAAAAAAATATTATGAAAATTGAAGAGGACCCATTTTCGATAGACTGACCATAAGCTACATAGGTGAAAAGTTGTTGATTTTGGAGTCATGCATTTGGGTGGGCAAAATAAAATTTTCTGTGAGGTATAGGGTTAAAATAGTTGGATATTTGGATTCTACAGTCCTTATTTGCCTTACATACCAAATTTCAGAAATATTGAATGTATGAAAGTATTTTTTTTAAATTAAAAAAAAACACTGAGATTTTGCGACACCGCACGGCCTTAATTTTGAGGCAAAATAGCAAAATTATATCCCCCCTCTAAAATCGGAACTGTAAGGTTTAAGACAAAATAATTTGGCACACTTTCCTAACTCATGAAGGGGAACATTTGTGCCAAATTTCAAGTAATTCGGTGTCGGTGGGTGTAACACCCCGGTGAATTCTAGAACAGCAGCAATATCCTCTGCTAGAAGAACATCAGTTGCACCAATGTTGAGAATGATCAAATCACATCACAAAAATTCTATTAATTATGAAGGTTTCTGTTTTCTGTAACCGAAACTATGTCACTGCTTATGTCACATTACACAAAATCGTTAATACATAAAATAAAGAACAACTAAATAAAATAAATAAAGCTGTCATTTTTTACTCTCATCCATTTTTCAGTTACAACAAGTTAACTAAAAAGTTTACAAATTAAATACCTACGATTTTGTGTAAAATTGATGTGTAAAATATTCATAATAATTATTTATTAATAATCAAGAGATGCACACAACATTTTATTGGAGTGGGACAGAACCAAGTTTCCATTAAAAAAAAAATTTTTCTCCTTTAATATTTTTGATGATTTTACTTACTTATGATACAAACCTTCTGACATTGAATTTTTAACTCCCTAGGATATATCTTTCAAAAATTAATTTTTCCACAGCCCAGAGAGCATTTTTTTTCTTTCTTTTTTTTTTTTTATTGCTAGTATAATCAATTATGGGTAAATTTTCCTATGATTTTTTTTTTCAGAAGTAATGAACCACAAAAGAAAAGATTTGTTTTAAATACTGCCATCAATTTTGAAGCCACAGACGGGTCAACTTTGATTGACCCCTCACAAAATGTTGTTTGTGAACCTGCACTTGCAGAAGGCTTTCAAGGAATGGACTAGAGTCTCTAATAAATAGAATTTTCAAATTTACCTTCCCACTCACAAGGTATGGAAAGAGCTGTCAAATTAACTACTGAAGCTTCACAGATTGTGTATTTTCAGGAAGCAAGCACAAGCACATTACAACCAAATTATTGTGCTACTAAATAAGACTTGCATTTACATCGAAAGGAAAATACACTTGAACAATTTAGTTTTATTGTGTTATCTATCTATCTATCTATCTATCTATCCATATATAAAGGGCAGTTGTGTGTATGTATGTATGTCCAGAGAAAACTACAAAAATAAAATGACAAAGTAAATATATATACACATTCACTATCACCAGATCTTCATTTTTTATTGAAATTTATGAAGATATTATTTTCAATAAAATAATATTAAAATTCTACTTAGGCCATTGTTACATGTTTCTAGTTAAAATGTCACCAAATAAATTATGAAAGCTCAAAATCAAATTTTTTTTCTCCTTTTTTTCATATTAGCTACAGTTTATAGAATAATTGTGTTAATTTAGTTTTTTAATTATAGGGTTTATTTATTGATGGTGAAATATTAAATATACAATTATTAGATCTTTAAAAAATTATATTCATTTGTTAATTTTTTGTATTGAAAAAAAATAACGCAAGAAACAAATTAAATGATAAAATTTCAATAATTAAGTTTTTATCAAATCTGTATTTTTACTGATGCAAAGTTGTTGTAAATATTTCATTGAAAAATCGTTTATCTAATCTTATTTTTTTAATTGTTATACAGTTTTTTATGGACCATTTAAGAATTAAATTAATTACTTAGTTTCACTTTTAAACATCCTTACATAAAATAAGTATTGTCATTTTTTTTATTTACCTTTTAAACAAATTCAAAATTATCTTTAATAAAATAAGTTTTGATTTTTTTTTTTTTTTGCATTTAGTATTCTAAATAGGAGGCATTAATTTTTTTCAGAGTGGTTTAATGTCTGTCTACTTTTTAATTTAAAAAATAATATACAATTATTTTGATATTTGATCATCTGTTTATTATTTACTAAATTTTACATAATAAACAAAAAAAAAAACTGGTCGTTTTATTTTAATTCAATTTTATATATATATATATATATATATTGAACGTTTTTTTCAATTTGAAATGTGATATTAATTGAATAAATACTACTTTAAAATCTTCAGCATCAGGCAATTGAAAATGTAAAATAATTTCTTATAAAAACCTAAAACAATCAATTTTTTCTTTTTATTCATTTTCTTTTTCATGTTAGGCCTAGTTGTAGGGTTAGTGAAAGGGTTAGTGTTAGGGTTTGGCTACTTCAGGAGTTTCTGTAATCTAATGCTATCTATACATAAATTAAAACAATTTCTTATGAAAACCTAAAACAATCAATTTTTTTCTTTTTATTCTTATTTTTTATGTCACGGTTATTGTTAGGGTTAAGGTTAGTGAAAGGGTTAGTGTTAAGGTTAGGGTTTTGGCTATTTAGAGAGTTTCCATAATCTAATGCTATCTATACATAAAATGCAATTTTGCACACTATTTTGCATTTGAACCAACTTTTAAACAAATTCAAAATTCTTTTTAATAAAATAAGTTTCAACATTTTTTTTTTTTTTTGCATTTAATATTTTAAATAGGAGGCATTAGTTTTACTTTTCAGAGTGGCTTGGTGTTTGTGCACTTCTTAATTTGAAAAATTATATACAATATTATAATTAAATTTGCATAGAAATAAAATATAGATTTAATTATGGTTGTTTTACTTTAATTCATTTGGTATGTTTTTTTTTTTTTTTTTTTTTTTTTTTTTTAAATATAATAATGATTGAACTAATTGCCCAATTTATATGTTATTTAAAAAATAATTGTAAATGATTAAATTAAAATATTTAAAATTTGTACATTTTAATTATGCTGTCATATTTCACTAACAGACGACAATATGTGTACACTTTAAATATCATTGGTTCTTGATTTTTATGCAAAATTATGAAGATTTGATTTATATTCAAAGATATTTAAAAATTAAAATATACATAGAAATAGCATTGAAATTCTACATAGAAATGTCCAGCATTTGTAAATCCCAGAAATAAACAAATCAATACTGGGTAGCCGCTACTAGTAATTTTATGTAGTGCAGTAGGTTTTAGTGCAATGTTCAGTGAACGGTGTAAATTTAAAACATTGAATATATTTTCCATTGATTGTATCTAATGAAAAATATCCATTTTTAAGTGGATTTATAATTGAAATAATGAAATTTTGAGGTTAATTTGTCAGTTAAATCCTACAGAAATGAGGTATTTCTGTAGAATTTTGCAGATGATCTTTAAAACTAAATGCTCAATTAAGTTTTAAAGTTGGGAATTCAATTTTTTATGTCGGTTCTTATCATACCAAACCCCAGCTTTCACCACAAAAGTTATATTGATTTTCTAAAGAAAAGTGAAAAATCAACTTGCCCTAACTTAGGTTTTTTTCTATAACTCCAACATAAAAAAGGGGGACCAAGTTACCTTTAAGCACCCCAGAGGCGACCTGGATTCAGAAAGATATGTTTCGCTTTGCACCGTCAACATCCGGTTATCTGTTAGGGTTAGGGGATAGGGTTAGCAGTTATTTTTTATAATAATTTTTTTAAAAAAATGTGTCGAAAATCGTCCGGTAACAAACAACCAGATGTTGACGGTGCAAAGCGAAACATTTATTGATCTACAAGGAAAAAAGAAGACAGGGTTAGGGTTTAGGGTTAGGGTTAGTTTAATGGGAAAAATAATGGGTAGATTAATTAACAGATAAAATTCATTCAGAGTGGTTCCCTTTTTTTTTATGTTAGAGTTATAGGAAATAACCCTAACTTACATTACATCATGTGAGATGACCATGTTCTCATTTTCTAGATATTTACTAAGCTTAGCTTAATTGTGGCACAAGATCAGAAGTATGGGGTGCCCAATGAGAATTAAACTCTTTTTTATATCCTATTTTTACTATTTCATTCCTTCTAATGCAAATTGTATACAACTGTCCAATATCACTCTGTTGTGGTAATATTAAAGAAAGACGAGAAGGTGTACATTAGGTATACCCAAAAAAATCGTCTGCTGAGTTTTTAAAAACGAATTAAAATTAATCAAATCTATTATTTAAAGTCAAACTTTTGTCTAAAACGATAAGTAGTAACATAATGACCATCATTAAAAAAAGAAAAATATCATTACAGATGCAGTTTATTTTTAATAGATTTAAAATGATTTGTTTGGTCAATTTCGATGTGATCTGCCATTTTGTCTCTTTTTCAATAGTTTTACGCACTTATTTATAGTTTTAATTTAACATTCGTGATTGCAAAAGAATTTACCAAATATCAGGTAATTATCAGATTTTAATGAAATTTTCAGTATTGATTTATCAATTAATGAATTTTATAATGCATCAGTTATTTTATTTCAAAACTTTAATTTGGTATTTTTTCTATGAAAAATTAATATATAAATTCATTTAAAATATGAAAAGCCAGATGTTAAGTTTAAAATGTTATATTTTTAGATTCTAGAAATAAATATCTATTTAATGCAAACCTTATTTTATTACATCAAAGTATACTTTTTGAAGAAAAACTCTATTGAAAATGTACTCAAAAAAAATATCAATGTATAATTTTTTTCTTTTATAAGATAATAGCCAATTAAATAATTATTGAAATGAGTAAAAAAATTTATTATTTATTATTTTTTTACATTTTATTTTTCGATTTTCGGTATTTATTTTCTCATAGAAAAACCACCATAAATTTTTTTTTTCTAATCATAACTTCAGTCTCTTATCTATTTATACTGTAATTAGAAAACTATAAGACCAACTCAAAAAAATGTTACGCCCCCCCCCCAACATAAGGGGTGGGGGTCAAAATTAAGTGACCTGAAAAAAATGAGAAAGTTTTGAAATAAAATAAACAATGCATTATAAAGATCATTCATTGATAAATAAACATTGAAAATTTCATTAAAATCCGATAATTCCCTGATTTTTGGTAAATTATTTTCTGTAGGGGCTGAAGTCATTTTGTCAAAAACGTATTTTAAGCTCATTTTGGGTATAGCCAGTGTCAGCCATCTTTATTTATGATCCCCTGGACTAGGGGAGATAACTGGGATCATACTATTACATACACCTCCCTGAAACGAAGAGGTTTTGGACCACTAATAGTTCTTGAATTTATTTGTTGTTTAATTTTCTATGTTTCTTTGAATCCTTTCCCCCCCCCCCGCCTCTCTAGAGATTTCTGTACATTTCTCTTTGTGGTAGATTTACATCTCATGTATCATTAAAATCTTGCTGATCTTAAAAAACAACTACACAAGAATTTAAATAGAAACATACAGTGAATGCAATTCCCTAATCTCTAGGCATAGAATAACCCTCAACAGGTAGATATGATGTCAAAATCAATCAATCAGCTGTGATTGGCTTTTTATCTGTATATACAACAAAATTCTTACTTTCGTGTATATAGAAGGGGGGAAAATATATGGGGTGAAATAAACTTTCGAATCAACAAGCTCCCGCCAAGGGGAACCAAAAACAAGCGAGTTCTCCATCTTCTCACAAGCCAACACATTCTTCATCTAGCAGCTGGAAAATCCGTAGTCGAAATAATCTTTAGCAGTTCAAAATCACATTTCCTATTTAGTTTTGTTTCTGTTCGACTAAAATCCATTTCTTTACTGAAAAGCACTTCGTCGTCAACTGCTTCTGCTGCTGCTGACTCCCAGCGCTCGACTCACTTGTCATTTATGGACATATTTACTCAAACATCCGGGCACATCAGTCGAACCTAGCGTCCGTCCAGTGCCCAAATCGCATTTGTTTTTGCATGCGGGAGGACGCGAGTTCGATCCCGGCAGGCAAGACAATGTCTTGCTCTTTTTCCTTTCTCGTTCTCCATCACAGTGTAGGTTGCGGAAATGTTTTTGGCCACGTATATCGGCAGTAATTACTTGGAAAATGTACTTAATTTGACTTGTATCAATTTAGCTGAGAAAAAGGAAATTGTTTTTCATACAGAACATATTTGAATCCTCAAAAGAAAATTCTTCTATTGCTTCTTCAACACTCATTTCATCTTGTTGGTTTATAGGATTTGGGCTGGGATTGCTTACTCTCACATCTGATTCCATCTCTTTCTATACCTATATGGATTTTATTTGCTCATCATGAAAATTGAGCAATAATACTTTTTCTTTTTTTCTTTTTTTTAAATATTAATGCTGTATTGTGTCCCTTCTGGGTTATAAACTTTGCCCTTTCAGGGGTAGATTCTCTTCATTAATGAATTCCTATAATTTTAAGTCAATAAGTAATTCAGAACTGAATTTAAATTTTTTTTTTTAAATAAAATGGTTTCAAAACACTCACAACATTAGGGTTACATTTTTAAAATAGTATTTTAAATGTAAAAAAAAAAACAATTCCTAAAATAAACAAGCATTGTAATATGCAAAATTTTAGCATTTTTTTTATTTGATAAGGAATTTACTAAATCATTTTTCTCTTTCCCCTCTCTTACTCCTCTCTTACTCCTCCCTTCTCCCTTTCTCTCTCTCTACCTGGTATTCCTAAAATCTTTTTATTCTGGTCATGGACTGAGTTCTACTGCTAGTGTATATATATATATATATATATATATATATATTCTAATATATGGTGATCCAGAGCATAATAATCCATGTTTTCCAGGTGTAATTTATTCCCTTAAGTGACATTTTTATATTGCTTCTCTTGTGGGCATCCATAGAAAAACTATCACCCAATGAGAAACCACACTTCAAAAGTAAAGTCTTAAAAAGTATTATTCAGATTAAATACATTTTTTTATCTAATCAGTCATATTTATTCATTCAGCATTTTTACATTAATTAACACACACACACACACACACACACAAACATATATATATATATATATATATATATATATATATATATATATATATATATATATATATGAACACAGGACAATAAAAAATTAAAAAAAACAAAACTGTTTTCAACTGCCTTAATAAAGAATTCATCATTCGCATCTGATGATTGGGAACCTTAGACACTTACTCTAGGCTTCCTGAAATAGGCTATAAAGCAAAGAATCTAAATCTTCTGTTATATTTTTTACTTATATAATTTTGCTCTGACTCTGACAATAAGAGCACATTGAGCTCTGCAAACTGCGACACTTAAAAAAAAATTCTATGTTGTATGGAAGATTTCTTTTCCGGATTTTTGGATTATATATATATCTATTATTATACTAAAGCTGAGTTTATCAACCTTCTCCAGCTAAAGGATTTTTTTCTATTTATGTTATGGACACAATATTTATACTTAGATATTCCTTGGTGTTAGCACTACAAAGTGTATGAAAAAAAATTCAGTTTAATTGGCTTTAATTAGGCGTAATTAGCAATTAAGTCAACGACCGACCAATCCCTGTCTTGGAGATTACCTGTTGCTCTTCCCATCTCGCTATGTCAGTTAAGTTAACTCTCCTCCCACCCTGTATTTGTCAGTTAGTAAGAGTGTAATAGCGTACAGCCTGTTCATAACTGAAAAATCAGCACTCAGGCACCCACCCATTACCTACATACCGTAGGTGATGCGTGGGGGCCTCCGTGCCCCCCTTTCATTTCTCCAGGCTAAAGAGAATTTTTTTTTTTTTAATAAAGTGGCGTAAATCAGGCTTTAAAATAGATTTTTTTAAATTACTTTAATTATTAATTTATAGAGTCAAATTTAACATGATTATTAAACTTACTTTAAAATATTTCATGTTGGGTAAAAAAAAAGTAGTTATATATTTAAATGTGATGGGATCTTATTCAAATGAGCAAACGTTGACTCCCCCCATCGTTTAACTAAAACAAACTAAAAGAATACATTGCTGACTAACTCCTTGATTTTTGGTAATTTATCTATCTTAAATTAGTGAATCAATCAACTTATTTGGTAAGTAGATAAATTGTCTTTGTTGCTCTTTTCGGAAAAATTAAAATCTTATTTTGTTTTAAAATCAAGATTTGTGGGTTAAAGTTCGCAAATTTTTTATAAGAAGTATATATTAACATTACCGACAAAAACTTAATTACCTTAACCCCTAAACCGTAACAGAATTTGCAAAAAAACTTAATAAGTTTCCGTTTTAACGACGATTTGCAAGTTTAACCGATTTAAGATTGTTTTGAGATTAAAAAATGTACGAGATAAATAATACACACACACAAACAAACCAATGCCTTTTTATTGTAACTAAGTTTTTGTCGGTAATGTTAATATATACTTATAAAAAATTTATTATGTTTCCTACAGTTTTTAATACAAAACAAATCAAGAGTTTATTAGAAAATAAGTTGTTTAGAATTAAATTGTCAGCTACGACATAATTTATTTACTAAAAGAATAGGTAAATGCCTCACGATTTAACTCTTAATATTATTGAAAAAGAAAGTTGGGAAAATCAGAATTACAATGTTAGAAATTATTTATAATAAAATTTTAACTGAACGGTAATATCTGCTTTCTGGATATAAACGGGAGAATTATTTGTTTCCAAATAAAATAATAAATTTCTTCAAACACTGTTTGTTTGAGTTTTCTTTTACAGAGTATAAATATACATGCGTCACGGATTCGAACCTATTAACTTATGGACCCTTTTCTTTGATTAAATAAATACGATTTTGCTGTACATTAAAGAAAAGTATTTATTTTACATTTTATAAATTTTTAAAAATCCCTGAAAAATAAAATAAAAATGTAGACAATAGGAACTTTTAATATAAAATTCTTTTGAAAATAATCTAACAATTAAAAAACAACAACAAAAAAGAAAAAGATACATATTTTTTCTTATTTACGAGATTTATAGGTACCACCAATTTGACCCTGTGCAATTTACCCCCCCCTACATTTAAGACAATGAAACTTGCAGAAAAATTAATATTTTCTAGAAAAATTTTTTTCCTTCGAAAGAAAAAACATTAAACAAACTCCTGATGATTTTTTAAATTTTTTATCAGCTTACGAAAATAATGAAAATTATGATTGAAAAACAATGTTTTCATTTTTGCACTGTTAAATCAACTGAAATTTAACGTAGCTAAAAACAAGTTACGATAAGAGGATTTTTTAAAAATTCTATGAAAAATCAATTAATGGTCCGATTTTCACGAAAATTTCCATAAATTTTTACCATTGGATGTAAATACATCTGAAATAGTTTTTTTTCTAAAATATATTAGGGGAAATATTTTTTTACGAGGTCTATCCCCCCCCCTATTTTATTTTATGAGATAAAAAAATGACGTGGAAAAAAAATTTGGTACTTTTTTTTCTATAAAGATAAGAGGCTGAATAACTATATCAATGAAATTGTATAACGTACCGAACTATAGTTTTTTTAGGAAAAATTAATGAAATCGGAAATAAAAAGTGCAAAAAAATGTCATTATATTAATATTTGAAAACTTTTTTTTGCATGTAATTGGTATGTACTATATTCTATTAAATTCTCAAAAAAAAAAAAAATTTTTTTAAGAAATGAATTTTTACGAGATTTTCAATCTTTTGTGTGATTAAATATTTTTATTTTCTGCGTGAAATAAATAAATTTTTTTTTCTGCGGAAAAAAATCGAATTTTTCACGGATATTTAAAAATATGAATTTTAGAATTCAGGTGAATTAAAAGTTGGTCCGATCCGTGCTCGATTAATATTTTAAAAAGAATTTGTAATTTTTATTGTTGAATAATAATGTGTGATTCTTAGAATATACGGAAGAGCAAAACTGACATATGACGAGACGCTTCTCGGTAACTAAAGTTTGTTTTTCTGTGCGTAAAAAATTATTTTATTTAACTTTTACGACCAATTAGAATAAAAATAATATATTGAATGATTGTTTTATCAGTTTTTCTCTTAGAAAAAATATTCAAATTTTCATTTTATTTTCGATTTTAAGAATTAATTCTAAAACCGAAGACATTTTTAACGTCAATTTCACTGCGAAATTTTAAGATTAAATATTTTCAAGTTTTTATTCATAGTAAATTGTAATATTAAAGTTTATAAAGATTTTATTCATTTTAAATTGTAATATTAAAGTTTTTAAAGATTTTATTCATTTTAATAGAAAAAATTTGGCTAAAAAAGTTTGTCCGTTACACCCATCCGTACTTAGATGCATAACCGTAAGAGGGTAATAATATGTATTTCTTTCTCTCTAAATCGCAGCCTGAAAATTACCCTTTCGCACGTAATATGGATAGGTTTGTTTATTTTTTAAGATAACGATGTAATTTTTCCCAATCGGATAATTTGATCTTTGAATTAACTATTTTTCTTTGTAACAACCCTGTACGTTCTTTTTTTTTACGAGATTTTTGATAAACAAAGTTCGGAAATATCTATTTTCGTTTTATTCAAGATGGCCTAAACGGTTTGGTGGTACCTAGAGATTTAAGTTTCAATGTTTAAGATGCCCTATTTCCAAAACCGATTTATTAGTGAATTATCTTTTTTTACATATGTTCCATCATTAAATTGTCTTTCGAAAAATGTAAAATTTATTTATGTACAAAAAAAAAAAAAAAATCTTGGTACGGGGGATCAACGCGCGAAACATATTGGTGCATATCGCATTAATGCGTTCTGGCCCCTTGCCCTAAAAAACGCTACATGATGCCTTCTGAAAATTCGAACCGTGCTATTTATGAACTTCCTACCTGGGTAAAGAAGAACAATTTCCTCATAAATTCCTACAATAAAATAAATTGAACCCTCATTTTATGTCTGTGTTTTTGCAATAAATGTTTTATTTTTCTTGCACCCATTATTTTACAATACTAAATATATTTTCTTGGAGATATGTTAGCACCATATATATTTATAATATGCCTAGACTACATAAGTAAACATCATTAGATGTTATAAATAATTATTTTTTAAAAGGCAAGAAGCAGGCAATATTCTGCACCGAATGCAGCATGGAACATCACCCTCTATGTGAACTCCGATAAAACCAAGTTCATGTGTTTTTAAAATTAAGGAGGCATCTCCACGTTCGATGATAAACCCTGGAAATTGGTGTTACAATTAACGTAGCTAGGTAGTAATATCTTATCTAAAGAAAGCCATGTTAATCAATGCATAGTGAAAGGCATGGTCTTCCATGGACTATCAGTCATATAGAAATCTGATCTCATTGACAAGTTAAAGCAACAATTCTTCACAACCATAGCTGTATCATTGCTACTGTACAACTGCACCACTTGGACACTAACATAGCACCTAGAGAATAAGCTACATGGGAACTGCACAAGAATGCAGTATGTAATTTCAAAAAAGTTGTGGAAGCAACACCCCATGAGAAAGCAGCTGTATGGCCACTTGCCACTTATCACACAAACAATCTGAGTAAAATGCTGGACACTGCTGGAGAATCAAGGACAAACTCATGATGTTTTTGTATGGAAACCAGCAGACAGGCACCCAGTGTGGACCGTTGAGCAAAGATGTACATTGACCAACTCTGTGCAGATATTGGATGCTGTGAAGAGGACCTCTTGAGAACAATGATTGATAGGGTAGGGTTGGCTAGAGATTGTCATGGATATCCATGATTAAAATCCTACTTACCTTTAATTACAAATTAACTAACCAAGTGACCCTTCTCTTGTTCTTCCTTTGGTCATTTGAAAATGTTTACTCCAGTTTAAATAACTTATTTGGACAGTTTGGGAAAACTTTAAATTAGTGAAATAATATTATCATGTGATTTTTTCCAACAATCTAAACCGAGCACAATGGGTGACCCAACGGGTCACGTATTTTCTAGTATATATATATATATATATATATATTATATATATATATATATATATATATGAATACAAAAAGTTGACATTTATTTAATTATATTACTCCCTTTTGGACTTCTGCTAGGAATAATAAGAAAAAGATCTATACCTATTGAAAAAAAAAATTCTATGTACAAATTATTCTTAGTCATGATAAAAAAGAAGCTAAGAATTAAACATATTTTTTTATTGGTGGGAAATTTTGTGTATTAATTCAAATGAAAATTATTTGTTTATTCTATTAATAGTTTATTTCTTGTTAAAAAAAATGTTTTTGAGTTACACTGATTAAAGATTAATATATTTTGTTCTGAGAAATAAATCCTTAAATGACAAAAATTTTAATTCAGTTCTTAATTGTCTTAATTGTCTGTTGTGTTACAATGAAAAAAAATGTATTTATTTTTACAAAGAAGCTAAGAATTAAAAATGTATCTTTATTTGTTGGTGGAAAATCTAGTATTTGTTTATTATATGGATAGTTATTTTTTATGTTTTTAAATTACATTGATTAAAATTAATTTTAATGATCAAAGTAGCTAAGAATTTGTGTATTACTCATGGAGAGTTATTGAGTTGAATCCAACCGATTTTACTTGTGTATTTGATGCATAATTAGACTGACAGACTGCAGATTATGTTTTTATAATTGTCTTTTATTTTATTCACACAATGCAGCCATGAAACTGCAATTAAAAAATGAACATTTGCATAAGTGTAAAAATACAAAAAGGGATGATAAATTTTACATACATTTAAAATAGCAATATAACACAGAACAAGACAAAACAATTTCAAATAAAAATGGCCATCATAAAATCATTAGGAAACATTTACACCTCATAAAGAAATACAAATTCTTACATATAAAGCATTTAAACTTATTTTTCACTTGCAAAAAGCAGTAAAACATACATTTACAGGGATTTCTAAAGGTAACTTATTGCCTTAAATGCATAAACTATGTAGGAGACTTGATAAGAAATAATTCAAACTTCAATATATTTATAATCTACAGGAAAATAACTTGTTTAAACTTTTTATGATTCTCCCAAAATCCCTTTGCCTAAGGACCAAATCCTCATGATTTTGAATTCAAGTCTTGCAAAAACTTACATTTCCAAATACTAAATATCTTTTAGTGTTTACACTTTCTACTAAAATGTCTGTTCAACTAATAACTAAAACAAGGTAATACTTTTCCACTCATTTTAAGCCATATTTACACTATTTAGGGGATTCTGAGACTAAGGGACTACTTTTTCTTGGCGAAAGACTAATACAGTGACCAGGTAAATGGGTTCTGGGGTACAAAGCAGGGGTGGGTGTAAAACGAACTTGTTGACTTCTTAGCTGACTTTTTGCTGAGTCATGGTAGCAGCTACAATTGTACTTTTATTTCTGGATATATTTCATTTTTTATAGCACTAAGTTGCATATTTGGATATTGATTGGGTATTTTCCTTTGTAAATTATTTGCAATATTTTTGTTTTGTTTTAACATGTTTCATTAAATATATGTATATATATATCTTATATACTTTCAGTATTAACAAAACGTCATCATAGAACTGGTGAGGAAATGAACTTGAAAATAAAATGAAATAAATGAAAGAGAATACATTATATCTATTCTATTGAAAAATTTTATAGAATATTCATCAATAACATAATTGATTTTATTCAAGAAAAACAATATGGCAGAAGATGCTTTACATTCAGGAAAAGATGACATCTGGGAACAAAAATTAAACACAAAACATCTATTTGATTGTAAGTCATTGAGAAATAAAGAAAATAACAAAGAAAATGTTCCACACCAACAAAACAAGAATGACAAAAAATCAGAGGAGGAAATCCACAGTGAAACAAAAATAGAAGAAGATAAAAATGGAGATATTTCTGCAGGAAAATCTAATGGGATCAGTGAAGAGGAGAAGCAAAAAGAAAATCTACAGGAGAAAAAAGCAAAAGTTGAACTGATTAGTACAAAGAAAAAAAGAATAGTTTATCCTGTTTCTTCCGCTTTGGCAAAAATTTTCAAAAAGTATCCCCATATTCTCAAGAAATTACACTCTGCTCTCAAGGAAAAAGAATCCCTTACTCTGCACAAAGATTTCAGCTCTACATTTAAATTGACAAATTTTGAACAGGATCCAATCAAATTTTTTGATGACAAAGATTTGAAGCCCATAGACAACAATTCCAGTGAACAATCTTATCTGAAAGCAAATCCTAAGGAATGGGAGAATTTTACTTTGTCTTTGCAAAAGAAATTCTGTTGTGTTATTTTTAATGAGGAAGATTTTTCAGTGACTTATGTGTGTGCTATAATTTCAGAATCCCAGCAAATTGTTTCAGAGATCTCAAATTTTTTAAAACAAAATCGCTATGACATTAAGATATCTCCTCATGTGATGGATTTTGTGAAACATAGTGAGAAATTTTCCAATTTAGAATTAGAGGAAACAGCTGAAGATGAAATCTGGATCCGGAATATAAAAAAGACTCGTCTTGAAGAGCTGAAAAAAGAAATGGGAAAAGTTGATCGTCAAAGTTTTGTAGTTGATGAAAACCAATATGAGATGCTAAATGAAATTAAGAAAGAAACTTTAACAAATATTGAAATGAAGTTTCATGTAAAAGGCAGTTCATATCAGCTTTCAATTGTTGGTGAGATTCCTGTAGTTTTTCAGATAAATCCAATAACAAGAATTTCTTGTGTTGCAAAATCTGATCTTGAAAATATTCCTTTGGATCTTCTCATCTTTCTTCATTTCCAGGAACCTAAAGGTCAGTAGCACTTTCTTTGTATTTTTTTTTTATTCTTGTCACTTTGTCCTTTGTTGGTGAATAATATATATATATATAATATATATATATATATATATATATATATATATTTCTCGACCCTTTAACTTTTGATTTATTATCAGTTAAGTCCCTTTCTCGACCCTTTAACTTTTGATTTATTATCAGTTAAGTCCCTTTCGAGTGGTGTTTAGTAAATTATTATACCTTAAAAAATAAGACCATTTAAGTGATAGATGAGGTTGAAAAATGTTTTACTCTGAGTCAACTATATTTTTATGAATTTCATTGAAAGTTTAAAATTCTTTGTTTTCTCACCACAAGAATTCACAAAAATATGAATCATCTGCTTGAATGCCTTCTTGGCACCATAACCATAAACCCAGTTGTTTGGTCAATCTACCTATAATGGCAACTTCTGGCAACGAATGAGTAAAACAGAGTCGACTGAAGACTTTTTATTTTTTAAAAAGACGGGAGTTGTCACTCATTCTCCTCTTTTCCGCAACTTGTCTTCAACGTGAAACTACAATAAACACAAAAGATTATATAGTTTCTCTAATATGCTAATACTAAATTTGAACAGAGGAGAAAAAATTTGCATGTTGACACTTACGTTCTTGTCTCCTCATTTCCTGCCTGCGAAATGATTTAACTTTAGCGCCACATGCACATGTCACCTTTTATCTGTGTTAAACGGTGTGTGTACCTACACAATAAGATAGCCGGGCTAAGCAAGGGAGATAATTCTCTTGCATTTACACAAAAGATATTTCATCAATCTCTACAGTCATACCAGGACCACCAATTATTGTATATTCCTTTAATAAGGTTACAATGTAATAAAGTATTATAAAGTATGAAAAATTATGGTAATATAGACATATGAAAAGTGGGTAGGAAAACTATTTCAAATTCCAATTTTCAGGTACAAAAATCACTTAAAACTGCTCAACCGAAAACAAATCAAAAGTGAAACGTTTGAGAAAGTTCAAAAGTGCCCATTTGTCTTATTATATTACTTGGTATTTGTTAAAGAAATTTTGTGATTCATTTTTCAGAGAAATCTTCAGAAAATCTGCTGCTTGATCTTCCCAGGAATTATCATGACATTTTTTTAACAACATCTTGGAATAAAAATTTAAAAATGGATCTGACAAATATTTTCAAAGATGACATATTTTCTCACACAATTGGAATCAGAATTCCTCCTGAAATATCTAAACATCTGGAAGAATTATATCAGGTTATTTTAAACTGCAATAGGAAATTTATCACAGAATCACAAAAGACCTGTTTATATCCTATTGTTTTTTGAGACTTCTGAAATACAACAGGAGATGGTCAAAATTTTGAAGACTTTTGTAAAACCAAACCCACAGTCTTTGCCAGAACAAGGTAAATATATTCTTTTCTTTTTAACTCTTATAAGTTGTTGAAGTCAGTCAATCAGTCAGTTTGAACAACAGCAACTGGTTAAGCACAACTGAACCAGCCAGTCAGTATACTGTTGGTTTGGACAACAGCAACTGGCTACGCACAACTGAACCAGCCAGTCAGTCAGTATACTGTTGGTTTGGACAACAGCAACTGGCTAAGCACAACTGAACCAGCCAGTCAGTCAGTATACTGTTGGTTTGGACAACAGCAACTGGTTAAGCACAACTGAACCAGCCAGTCAGTCAGTATACTGTTGGTTTGGACAACAGCAACTAGTTAAGCCCAACTGAAATAGTGCCCAAAACAGCTGGTACTTATGGAACTCAGGAATATTCCATTCATGCATTTGGGTGATTCCATTCCTTGAGTTCTAACTGTCTGCTTGGTTTCTGTGGTGTTATGGTGTTTTATAAATAACCTGTCATTTTGCAGTTGGGTTGCAACAAGGTAAGATCTGTAAAGGGTTATGGCTTGATTGTTGCCTTGTCTGCCAATTTGACGGTAATTGGAATTTTTCTACAGGGAGTTTGATGTTTATTTTACATGTGATATCTGAGAACATCT
>CM042157.1:71361630-71394637 GCA_023376005.1 Doryteuthis pealeii
AAAAAGAGAGAGATTTTTTGTTTATTCTAAATTTTATTTTCATTTTAAGTTTAATCACATTGCTTCGGCTACTATGATCCACATCAAATAACTCACACTTGAGAAAAAGATGTGTGTGATCATGCTTTGAGCAAACCCTGATACAAGAGGAACCTACCATTATAATAAGCTTGTTCCGTATCCCAACAGAAAGGGGGTTATGCGCAAGCACCGAGAAAAGAAATGGCAAGCAATTGGTCTTGAAAACTTGGTAATTTCATGAACTTAATAACTAATTTTTAACTATGAATTGTGCTTGCCGCCTTGATTTGAATGAAGTTAACTGTTATTAAAGAACAACATGTTTATTGAAAAAGAACACAGGATGTCACTCTCTTTTCCTCTCAGTTAAATTCGATGAAGTTCCTTGTTCTTTTCTACGTGAATTTGGAGAAGAGGCAAGAGTAAGAACAAATGGCAGCCCATCTTTGATTCAAGTTAATTTTCAACAGAGATAAACATGCCAGTTTTGAATCCATTTTAATGGCATTTTTTTCTCCAATGAATTATCAGTGGTGCCGGAAACCCGAATGACCCAAGCGGACCTTCAGATTATCAGACAATCATAGTCGTCGTACTTGCTTTGCTCTCCCAGCTAGTTCTAGTCTTCTACTTAGCACTATCCAATATATCTTCTCTTCCACTCGATCGACAGCCAAAATGCTACTGCAGACTTTCTCCCTGATCGTATCCCATTGCTGGTGTTTCATTCACCGGGGCTCCTCACTCTGAATTGCACGTTCGATATTCATCAGCACGCATCAACCTCACGACAAAGATTTTTACATACGGGTTACTCTGCACGTGCTCATGTGCAGAATTGTGCACCGAGCAGGGTTTCAGCAACAAAGAGTACGAGTTCAATTTCCGTGATCAACGTCGCACATTCCTCCCTCGCACAGGCCACACATATCCGAAACTCCGATATTGTTCGTTGGGGGCTGGGAATCTGCTCATCCACAATATCATAAAATGTCTTTAGTAACGTTAACTTCATTTCAAATAAGCGGCGAAGCACAATTTTATGGTAAGAATTTAGTCACTTAAAGTTCAAGATACCGCCAGTTAAGTTGTTTTCAAATAATGCGCAAGCACAATTTTATGTAAGGAATTTAGTCACTTAAAGTTCAAGATTACCCAATTAAGTTTTGTTCAAATAATGCGCAGGCACAATTTTATGGTAAGAATTTAGTCACTTAAAGTTCAAAGATTACCCAATTAAGTTTGTTTCAAATAATGCGCAGGAACAATTTATGGTAAGAATTTAGTCACTTAAAGTTCAAGATTACCCCATTAAGTTTGTTTCAAATAATGCGCAAGTACAATTTTATGGTTAAGAATTTAGTCACTTAAAGTTCAAGATTACCCAATTAAGTTTGTTTCAAATAATGCGCAAGTACAATTTTATGGTAAGAATTTAGTCACTTAAAGTTCAAGATTACCCAATTAAGTTTGTTTCAAATAATGCGCAGTACAATTTTATGGTAAGAATTTAGTCACTTAAAGTTCAAGATTACCCAATTAAGTTTGTTCAAATAATGCGCAAGTACAATTTTATGGTAAGAATTTAGTCACTTAAAGTTCAAGATTACCCAATTAAGTTTGTTTCAAATATGTGCAAGCACAAATTTTATGGTAAGAATTTAGTCACTTAAAATTTAAGTTACTGAAAACTTTCCGATTACACACATGGAAGAAAAGCAAATGTTTTTCCTGACCACAAGCAGCTTGGGCCAATCGGACAGAAATCTCTAACAAAGCCAACTAATTTTCTGAATTTTTGAGATGAGGCTTTATAATTAGTATTATTTGTATTATTCAGACTATTGTCCTCATCTTCATTGTTATCTGTACAACATTTCTGCTGATGTGCCCTTTGACCTTCAGGTATTTCTTGTCGGACTCGGAATAAAAAGTCAGGTTCAAAGTTCCGTGATGACTCCCGATTACGACAAGAAGGTTCCTGAGATGGAAAAGAATGTTTCCGAGTCTGAGAAAATTCCAGAGTCCAACAAGAAATACCTGAAGAAGGCAAGAGGGCACATCGGCCGAAATGTTGTACAGATAACAATATAGATAAGGACAATAGTCCGAATAATACAAATAATACTAAAGGCAACTAAATCATCCCCAAATCTGTTAATGAGTTTGTTGGGATTGTCTGCCCTTTGCCTGGAAGAGTTATCTTCCCACTGGGTTTCCGTTTCCGACCACAGAGGGTCTTTATATTTAAGCGCTGGATTCAAACTTTCTCACCTTCTTTTCTCCTTCTTCTCGGGCTGAACAACATGGGTTAGACATTTGTGTCTACACCCCACCCTTGTGGGGCCTCTAGTCCCCACGTACGGACTAAGTCAGTAAGTGACTTCAACCCTATGGACCTTCCATAACCTCTTCTATGTTTTATATGTACATGTATGTAACTATTAAATGTGTCCTTTTATTATATCTTATTTGTAATCGATTATGTATTTCTAATTCATGTTATATGTTATTCCATGTTCCTGTATTAAAGTCCATCTTGTTATATGTTTAACACCCTTGTCAGAGTTTTGTTTGTTTCAACAAGTTTATAACATTATTATAACCTTGAATCTTACAAGTTCTTGGCAATATAATTTCTTGATTGACTACAAACTAGGAAAATAAATTTCACTTGGAGATGCACTCTCACCCACCATCTTTGGTTTCTTTGGTATCATTGTAATTTACACATCAAAGTCTATTAGAAAAGATGATAAAATGAAGACCTAAAATTTGCACAAAAAGTCAGAGTCGGAATAGTTTTAAAGTCACTATGGTTGATTTTAAAGGCTCATATTTCCGTCAATTCTTTGAGTTCTTTCTTTTGGTATCATTGTAATCTTTCTTTGGTATCATTGTAATCTACACATCAAAATCTATTGCCCAAGGACAAAAGACTATAGCCAGATTCCTTAAAGCCGTTCTTTAACAGATTGTCTATTATTATTTTTCCGGTCATTTTCAGTCGGTAACAGATTCTTCTGGTTCCAGTTTTAGTCACGTTAGCTCTGCATATAATGCAATAATTCTAGATTTAATGTTTCCTGTATTTTAAGGCTCATGTTCAATTCTATGTTTAATGTTTCCTGTATTTTAAAGGCTCATGTTCAATTCTATGTTTAATGTTTCCTGTATTTTAAAGGCTCATGTTCAATTCTAGGTTTAATGTTTCCTGTATTTTAAAGGCTCATGTTCAATTCTATGTTTAATGTTTCCTGTATTTTAAGGCTCATGTTCAATTCTAGGTTTAATGTTCTTGTATTTTAAAGGCTCATGTTCAATTCTAGGCTTAATGTTTCTTGTATTTGAAAGGCTCATATTCAATTCTAGGCTTAATGTTTCTGTATTTTAAAGGCTCATGTTCAATTCTAGGTTTAATGTTTCCTGTATTTTAAAGGCTCATGTTCAATTCTAGGTTTAATGTTTCCTGTATTTTAAAGGCTCATGTTCAATTCTAGGTTTAATGTTTCTGTATTTTAAAGGCTCATGTTTCTAGTTTAATGTTTCCTGTATTTAAAGGCTCATGTTCAATTCTATGTTTAATGTTTCTGTTTGTAATTCTAGGTAATGTTATTTTAAAGGCTCATGTTCAATTCTATGTTTAATGTTTCTTGTATTTTAAAGGCTCGTGTTCGATTCTAGTTTAATGTTTCTTGTATTTAAAAGGCTCGTGTTCAATTCTATGTTTAATGTTTCTTGTATTTTAAAGGCTCATGTTCAATTCTATGTTTAATGTTTCTTGTATTTTAAAGGCTCATGTCCAATTCTAGGTTTAATGTTTCTTGTATTTTAAAGGCTCATGTTCAATTCTAAGTTTAATGTTTCCTGTATTTTAAAGGCTCATGTCCAATTCTAGGTTTAATGTTTCTTGTATTTTAAAGGCTCATGTTCAATTCTATGTTTAATGTTTCCTGTATTTTAAAGGCTCATGTTCAATTCTATGTTTAATGTTTCCTGTATTTTAAAGGCTCATGTTCAATTCTAGGCTTAATGTTTCTTGTATTTGAAAGGCTCATATTCAATTCTAGGCTTAATGTTTCCTGTATTTTAAAGGCTCATGTTCAATTCTAGGTTTAATGTTTCCTGTATTTTAAAGGCTCATGTTCAATTCTAGGTTTAATGTTTCCTGTATTTTAAAGGCTCATGTTCAATTCTAGGTTTAATGTTTCTTGTATTTTAAAGGCTCATGTTCAATTCTAGGCTTAATGTTTCTTGTATTTAAAGGCTCATATTCAATTCTAGGCCTGTATTTAAAGGCTCATGTTCAATTCTAGGTTTAATGTTTCCTGTATTTTAAAGGCTCATGTTCAATTCTAGGTTTAATGTTTCCTGTATTTTAAAGGCTCATGTTCAATTCTAGGTTTAATGTTTTGTATTTAAAGGCTCATGTTCAATTCTAGGTTTAATGTTTCTTGTATTTTAAAGGCTCATGTTCAATTCTAGGCTTAATGTTTCTTGTATTTGAAAGGCTCATATTCAATTCTAGGCTTAATGTTTCCTGTATTTTAAAGGCTCATGTTCAATTCTAGTTTAATGTTTCCTGTATTTTAAAGGCTCATGTTCAATTCTAGTTTAATGTTTCTGTATTTTAAAGGCTCATGTTCAATTCTATGTTTAATGTTTCCTGTATTTTAAAGGCTCATGTTCAATTCTAGGTTTAATGTTTCCTGTATTTTAAAGGCTCATGTTCAATTCTAGGTTTAATGTTTCCTGTATTTTAAAGGCTCATGTTCAATTCTATGTTTAATGTTTCTTGTATTTTAAAGGCTCATGTTCAATTCTAGGTTTAATGTTTCTTGTATTTTAAAGGCTCATGTTCAATTCTAGGCTTAATGTTTCTTGTATTTGAAAGGCTCATATTCAATTCTAGGCTTAATGTTTCCTGTATTTAAAGGCTCATGTTCAATTCTAGGTTTAATGTTTCCTGTATTTTAAAGGCTCATGTTCAATTTTAGGTTTAATGTTTCCTGTATTTTAAAGGCTCGTGTTCAATTCTAGGTTTAATGTTTCCTGTATTTTAAAGGCTCGTGTTCAATTCTAGGTTTAATGTTTCCTGTATTTTAAAGGCTCGTGTTCAATTCTAGGTTAATGTTTCCTGTATTTTAAAGGCTCGTGTTCAATTCTAGGTTTAATGTTTCCTGTATTTAAAGGTTTAATGGTTCAATTTTAAACGTTCAATTCTAGTTTAATGTTTCCTGTATTTTAAAGGCTCATGTTCAATTCTAGGTTTAATGTTTCTTGTATTTTAAAGGCTCATGTTCAATTCTAGGTCTAATGTTTCCTGTATTTTAAAGGCTCATGTTCCATTCTAGGTTTAATGTTTCTTGTATTTTAAAGGCTCATGTTCAATTCTATGTTTAATGTTTCCTGTATTTTAAAGGCTCACGTTCAATTCTAGGTTTAATGTTTCCTGTATTTTAAAGGCTCATGTTCAATTCTAGGTTTAATGTTTCTTGTATTTTAAAGGCTCATGTTCAATTCTAGGTCTAATGTTTCCTGTATTTTAAAGGCTCATGTTCAATTCTAGGTTTAATGTTTCCTGTATTTTAAAGGCTCATGTTCAATTTTAGGTTTAATGTTTCCTGTATTTTAAAGGCTCACGTTCAATTCTAGGTTTAATGTTTCTGTATTTAAAGGCTCATGTTCAATTCTAGGTTTAATGTTTCTTGTATTTTAAGGCTCATGTTCAATTTAGGTTTAATGTTTCCTGTATTTTAAAGGCTCATGTTCAATTCTAGGTTTAATGTTTCTTGTATTTTAAAGGCTCGTGTTCAATTCTAGGTTTAATGTTTCCTGTATTTTAAAGGCTCATGTTCTTTCTGTATTTTAAAGGCTCACGTTCAATTCTAGGTTTAATGTTTCCTGTATTTTAAAGGCTCATGTTCAATTCTAGGTTTAATGTTTCTTGTATTTTAAAGGCTCATGTTCAATTCTAGGTCTAATGTTTCCTGTATTTTAAAGGCTCATGTTCAATTCTAGGTTTAATGTTTCCTGTATTTTAAAGGCTCATGTTCAATTTTAGGTTTAATGTTTCCTGTATTTTAAAGGCTCACGTTCAATTCTAGGTTTAATGTTTCCTGTATTTTAAAGGCTCATGTTCAATTCTAGGTTTAATGTTTTCTCATGTTCAATTCTAGGTCTAATGTTTCCTGTATTTTAAAGGCTCGTGTTCAATTCTAGGTTTAATGTTTCCTGTATTTTAAAGGCTCATGTTCAATTCTATGTTTAATGTTTCCTGTATTTTAAAGGCTCACGTTCAATTCTAGGTTTAATGTTTCCTGTATTTTAAAGGCTCATGTTCAATTCTAGTTTAATGTTTCTGTATTTTAAAGGCTCATGTTCATTCTAGGTCTAATGTTTCCTGTATTTTAAAGGCTCATGTTCAATTCTAGTTTAATGTTTCCTGTATTTTAAAGGCTCATGTTCAATTCTATGTTTAATGTTTCCTGTATTTTAAAGGCTCACGTTCAATTCTAGGTTTAATGTTTCCTGTATTTTAAAGGCTCATGTTCAATTCTATGTTTAATGTTTCCTGTATTTTAAAGGCTCATGTTCAATTCTAGGTCTAATGTTTCCTGTATTTTAAAGGCTCATGTTCAATTCTAGGTTTAATGTTTACTGTATTTTAAAGATCTGATCTCTCTGGTGATCATAAAATATATACACAGATGGATGTATTTCAAACAGTTAAAACACCGCTCCTTAATGGCAGCTGGCAATGGCCTAGAGGTAAATGGATCGGACAGACTTAGTCAGTCGGATTTTGCTCCTGGTCGGAGTTAGTTGCTGTTTCTAGCCACACTGATGAGACCTGAAACGTCGAAAACCGGTGTCTGTTTGATGTCTATTATCCCATATACATATGATATATATATATATATATATATATATATATATATATATAGTAATTTCCTATGCAGTACACACATTTTAAAATGCCTATATTTTATATATTCAAGGGGAGGTAATTAAGTTGGATTTATTAGTACAATAAGCATAGTTTTCAGCCCACTAATAAATATTACTGATTCCAAATAAACCAATGCTAAAAGCTATCACCACATTTGTGAAAACTTTATAGATGAAAGGGCAGTTAGAGTTATGGCCCTTTGGAGATATTTAACCTGTGCTGCTGCTGATGGCAAGAGTGGTATGGGGAAGTATCAATTTTGGTCAGTAGCACTGCTACTGATGCCAAAGTGGTGGTGGAAGCTGAGGTATTTAAGCCCTCACAGAACCACTTCCAGCTTCTTTATCAGTTCAGTGGGCACTGTAAGGGATTCGTTTGTCAAGTCTCCTTTTTGGTTGGAGCTCGCATTGGATGTGTTCTTCCTAGCCATAAAGGCCAATTTTTTAGGTATCTTTAGGGGGCCTATATTTGGCAGAAAAGAAGGGGAATTTTTCAGATTTTGATAGTTTCTATTTGCCGGAGAGCAAAGCATAGCTTCTCAGGGACTTAGTTTGTTTCAGGTTACTGCTCAGAGTTAAAAGAAGCAGAATTAAAGTTTTTTAAAACCAAGAAATACTATCGTTGTTGTTTCTAGTTATTGGTTTAAGTTATAAAAAGCAAAACTACAGGATGAGTAGGTCCTATTGAAAAAGATATTTAAAAAATTACTTGAACGAGTTAATTAATTCGCAGAAAACAGAGATATCCAAGACCGTTTTCATCTGAAGTGAGAAAATTCTTCAAAAGAACTCAAGACTTCTTTTTGCTACAGAGCTGGCATTTGTTCCCAAGAAAAACATTACTTGAATGAGTTAGTTCCTTCATAGAGAACAGAGTTATTTAAGGCAGTTTTCATCCTAAAAGCACGAAGAAGAAATTCTTCAAAGAGGTTCAAAGTTTCCTCCTCTTTTCACGTTCGCTACAGAGCGGGCAAGCAGCAAGAGACTTTTACAATTACATTTTCCTACCACAAAGGACAGTCATATTTCGTAGCCACCACGAAGTGGCTCGTATTTTTATTAGACCAAGTTTATGGTGGCAAGTGAAAGAAAAAGGAAAATGCATTTTTTTATTATCTTTATTTTTATTGTTACTACTTGTATTTTTTGTGTTTCTTTTTTAACTATTTTTTTATTGGTTACACAGGGGTTTTCAAATTCCCCAGCAAGTGGAATTATCTTGAAACAGATAGTTTTCTTCAGTTAATAAATAGTTATTTAGGCTTACAGCAGTATATTTTTGTTGTTTCTTTGTGTAATCTTTTTTTCTTTTTTTTTTTTTTTGTACTTACGTCGGACTCCGGCTAATATGCCAGAAATTGGTTTTATTTTGAGGTGCTAACCTCTAGGATAAAATTCTAACATAGAGGGCCGGGTTAGCTCAGTCGGTAGAGCGTTAGGCTAGAAATCACAAGGTTCCTAGTTCGATACTGGTCCTCGCCAACTCAGCGTTATGAGTAGCACAGGGATCTGTGCGGTAAAGTAAGGAGCTGATGGCAGGTGTTGTGCTCCACCTCAGACGCCAAAAAACAATCTCCTTGGTCTAGCGCTAGTGAAAAGGGGATAGACTACCTCACTGATTGGCTGATACCGACATTAGGCTGCCCCGACGACTTTACTTACTTATTAATTCGATACCGTCAAACCCTATAATATTACAATGTGCATTTTCTGATTTGTGTCTTATTTTGTTCCAATACTAAAATATAAATCAACCATCAACATTTAATGCAACAGGTTATGGGCCCAGGCAAAACAAATTACACCTTGATGGAGATGAAGAATAATATGAATTATAGGAAATAAAACTTATGTCATGTTTGCGCTTACAAAAATTATCACCTATCATTGAATCAAATATAAACGTCAATAATGATAGCTCATATGAAGAAAAGAATGCCAACATTATTCACATTGTTATTACAGTTTCTGAATGATAAAAGCTCATCATTAATAATAGAAGGCACAAAGAACAATGGAAAATGAGCCTTCAAAATACAGGAAACATTAAACCTAGAACTGAATATGAGCCTTCCAAATACAGGAAACGTTAAACCTAGAATTGAACATGAGCCTTTAAAATACAGGAAACATTAAACATAGAATTGAACATGAGCCTTTAAAATACAGGAAACATTAAACCTAGAATTGAACATGAGCCTTTAAAATACAGGAAACATTAAACCTAGAATTGAACATGAGCCTTTAAAATACAGGAAACGTTAAACCTAGAATTGAACATGAACCTTTAAAATACAGGAAACATTAAACTAGAATTGAACATGAGCCTTCAAAATACAGGAAACGTTAAACCTAGAATTGAACATGGGCCTTCAAAATACAGGAAACGTTAAACATAGAATTGAACATGAGCCTTCAAAATACAGGAAACGTTAAACCTAGAATTGAACATGAGCCTTTAAAATACAGGAAACATTAAACCTAGAATTGAACATGAGCCTTTAAAATACAGGAAACATTAAACCTAGAACTGAACATGAGCCTTTAAAATACAGAAACATTAAACATAGAATTGAACATGAGCCTTTAAAATACAGGAAACATTAAACCTAGAATTGAACATAGCCTTCAAAATACAGGAAACTTAAACCTAGAATTGAACATGAGCCTTTAAAATACAAGAAACATTAACATAGAATTGAACATGAGCCTTTAAAATACAAGAAACATTAAACCTAGAATTGAACACTTATTGTTCTTTGCCAATTGTTGCATGTGCACCTTTCATTTTCTTTGGTATCTCTGATGGAAAAGTGTTGTAAAACGTGGAAAGCGATAGGCAAACGTAACACCTATGACTCAGAATGTTAAGCAGCCAACAAACACTGGACACACTGGCTAGAAACTTCACCGATACACTACTTCTTGAAAACACAAGTCGGCCCCCATTAACAAGCATGCCCTTCTGACAAACTACGTGTCTCACTCAGTCAATGACATCATTACTGACTGTACGTCCTATGAAGAAGCTATAGAAAGGCTACACTCAACCTACGTAAAAACAAAAAATGAACTGTTCGCTCGGCATGTATTCGCCACTCAGCGACAGGAGTCGGGCAAAAACATTGGACCATTTTATAAAAACTCTTCGAACTTTAAGCAAGGATTTTCCAAGAGTATCGGTCCAGCTAAGTCGCAATGAACTAGCGACAATATCTCCATTTCTTTTTTCTTTAAAACTTTATTTTTAGTTTCAACCATTTTTTCCTGAACACATATATTACAGTTGGTTTTACATGAGGGGGTAAATTTTATTTTCATTCAATTCACTACTTTTGGCAGTTTTTTAATATCATTTATGTTGCAGTGTCCTAAGATTCTATGCCAGGTATTAATATCATATCTTGCAATCTTAGCAGAATTAATATTTTTTAAATAATACAAACAGCCCATTCTTTTTATATTAAATATGGTGCCATTTGGGTAAATCAACTTTGATGTTTTGTGTCCAAAACTTATGTGGGCCCCAGAAGACGTGGCGGCTCAGACTGATAAAATGTATTGTTTAAAAGTGGGGATATACAATGCCCCTTTTAAAACGCATTCGCAAATTTGCCCCTTATTATTTTTTAAATATACACACGTGTCTCCGCGTTTTTGAACTAAGCCATTGGATTTGCTTCCATCCGCCATTAATAACAGAGTATTAAACGTATTAACTATTCTACAGCCCAAGCCGACAGGGCGAAATCATAAGTTTAATTTTGGCCCCCCATGATATCTTTTTTAAAAGTATTAAGTTTTATCTTGTTCAATGGTTTTGTGAACAGATCCGCAATATTCTTTTCCAATTCTATATACTGCAAGAGTATTGACCCCTTTTTGATTTCATCCCTTATAAATTGATATTTTATATCAATATGTTTTGATCACTGGTGTATGATGGGTTTTTTTGCCAGTAATATGTGTAGTGAGAGAGGAGACCTGCCTCGTGCAACACGGTGTGACGGAGAGGGTGGCGGGCGTGAAGACTTGCCGTATTCTCGAAGGAAGCGGGCTAGGCTTTGCCTGGTGTGTAGAACTGACCTAGAGTCGAACCTGCTTCCTTTAGATTGTGAGAGCTGTGGACGATCGGTGAAGTAGGAAATGGCATAGTGGCCCGGATGTGGGTCATCGCGCCATGCTGGCGTGTGTCGCACGTGCTGCATGGACAATTATGAGTGAAGAGCCCGGATGTGGTGAAATTGGGGTGTATTTAAAGGACTGATTATCACAGACCAGGCAGAACAACTTGCAGTTGTATTTTGTTGTCGAGACGAGCGGGACGAAGACATAGTTTTGGATATTGGATTTTTGGAGCGAGATACAGTTGGGAGTGGTTGGACTGTCGATTGGAGCCTTGAGTCAGACTTGACTGTGACCCCCCCCCTGATTAGAAGCTATTTCGGCTTTTTATACAATGGCACAAATTCAACTTAGCCGTGATGTAATAAGGCCATTTACTGGTGAGGGTGATGTGGTGGCATGGCTGAAGAAGGTTCGCCTTGTGGCAAGACTACAGATGGTGGATGACGTGGCCAGCTTGCTGCCGTTATATTTGGAAGGAGACGCGCTGGCACTTTATATGGAAATGCCAGAGAAGGATCAGCAGGATATAAATAAAATAGAAGTGCAACTGAAGGAGGCATTTACGGATGGTTCCTTTTTAGCTTATAGGAAGCTAACCCTTGTTAAGTGGGAAGGTGAATGCGTTGACGTGTACGCAAATAGAATAAGGCAGTTGGTCGGATTGGCTGGATTCGAGGGAGTGGGGCTTGATAGGCTCGCAAGATTGGCTTTTGTTATGGGTTTCCCAGATAATATCTCAGTCGAGCTCCAACAGGCACCGAATGTTGAGACTCTAACAATGGCAGATTTGATGTCACGAGCTAGAGTGCTAACTACTAGGGACGAAAACTGTGATGTAGCAGCAGCCGTAAGAACGGACACATCGACGTCCCAGCAAACGGGAAGTACCACCAAAGATTCACAAGTGCCGTGTAAATGTCCCGTATGTTATACGTGTGGTGGCCCCAACCACTTATCCCGGGATTGCCAAAGTCAACGTAATACTGGACCTATGAACACGAGAGCACAGGGCAAAATGCGTTGTTACCACTGTAATGGACTTGGCCACGTATCAAGAAATTGTCCGGGAAACGGATGCGGGGACAAGGCATTGTCGCCACCCTTGCCCCCGTCAAACCAGTGAAAACTACATTACCAGTTGTTGGCGTCCGGATAAATGGCATGAAGTGTTCGGCACTCGTCGATACAGGATGTTCCAAAACGATAGGAAGCACGAACTACTGTCGGGCATGGAGTAAGCGTGACATGGACATTACCACAATCGACGGCACATCCAAAGCATGTTGCGGAGTTGGGGCTGTGACAATTCACACTGAAAAAGGGGATAGTGCTAAAATAGATGTTTTGGTAACGCGTGGAAAGCCGCTTGGTTACGACTTATTGCTTGGAATTGACGCGATATGAGCACTGGGTGGTACTGAGATCACTTCCAATGGACGGGTTAAGCTCGGCAAAGGGGAAGAATTCTGTGTAGCTCTCTCAGTTGAAGAACCGGACTTCTGTGCTTCGTTTGACCATAAACAAAGGGTATGGACTGCACGATGGAAGTGGGCCATGAATGAAGCACCAGAACAGCTGCACAATGTAATACCAGAGTATTTGGTGCCTGATACCATCAAGACTGCCTACGAGGAGGAGTTAGAGATGTGGATGGAGAATGGGTGGTTAATACCGTATCCAGAGGAGCGGCTTGGACCCCCAAAGGGTTTGATCCCACTGATGGCTATTGTACAACCCAGCAAAAACAAGGTACGACCAGTGATGGATTACAGGGAACTAAACCAACATGTGGATGCCTTTACTGCAAACGCCGACGTGTGTGCTGCTAAACTGTGCGAGTGGCGTCAGCAAGGGTCTAATGTAGCCTTGCTTGACCTAAGGAGAGCCTACCTGCAGATACATGTTCATGAGTCATTGTGGGCATTTCAAACCGTGATTGTCAAGGGAAAACGATATTGCTTGACATGGTTAGGATTTGGTCTTAATGTGGCACCGCTTATTATGAAAGCCATCGTAAATGCAGTGTTGACGCAAGAGGAGCCAATGGGGAAAGCCACGTCAGCTTACGTCGACGATATTTACGTAAACGAGGATGTAATGTCAGCAGATGAGGTGAGGAGGAAACTGGAGACCTTCGGTTTGACAAACAAAGACCCCAAGCGTTTAAAGAATGGGGCTATAGTGTTAGGACTTGAGGTTTGGGGGGAGCACGGCACCCTGCGTTGGAAACGAGGGGGCCCTGTCCCAGATATGTTAACGCGGCGTATCATATTTTCTGTCTGCGGGAAGCTTGTGGGACACTTTCCGGTCTGCAAGTGGCTCCGTGCAGCAACCGGAGTAATTAAGAGACGGGCTAGCGCAGTCACGAGAGGATGGGACGATACAGTGGATGACGTTCCTCTTAAGCAGATGATGGCTGAAGTAGTTACCAAAGTATGCCAAGATGATCCCACCCAAGGTGATTGGTGCGTGGCCGGACGAGAGTTGAACGCATGGGTAGATGCAAGCTCTCTAGCAACAGGCGTGGTATTAGAATGAGATGGTGCTATTATAGAGGACGCATGCTGGCTTCGTCCGACAAACGATGCTCAGCACATAAATTTGGAGGAACTCGACGCCACACTGAAAGGACTTAATCTTGCGCTGCAGTGGCACACTGAAGTAGTGCATCTCCACACAGATTCTCTGTGCGTGTACCACTGGTTGACCGATACCCTGATGGGTAAAGCCAGAGTGAAGACCAAAGCTGCAACTGAGATGCTGGTGCGAAGGAGATTGACGATCATACAACGGCTGGTTGAGGAATATAGTTTGAAGGTTGATGTCACCCTGATTCCATCAGAGCAAAATCTAGCCAATGAATTAACAAGAGTACCGAAGAGGTGGTTTGACATAATGAAGCAAGGATTTGACTCGTCTCCAACGTTGTGTGCGGTCGTAATTGAGCAACTGTCACCTGATGGTATCCGAGCCATACATTGCCAGAGTGGGCATCCTGGAATTCGGCGGACAACATATTTCGTTCGGAAAGTATGTCCATCAATTACTAGAGTGGCCGTTAAATCGGCCATACACGCTTGCCAGTTCATTGGAAACAAGGGAAGCTCGAAGTGCAAGGTAATTGGTACAGGTTGGGTATGGACATAACCCATTATAATGGCAATCATTTTGTGACACTGACGGATTGCAGCCCAACACGGTTCACCATATGGCGTCCACTGGCTCGCCAAAATGCATCTACGGTCATACGACATTTAAGATCAGTCTTCTTTGAACGCGGTCTGCAAGTGGAAATATTAACGGACAATGTCCCCACCTTTTGTGGCCACGAGTTCCAGACCTTTGCAGGTGAATGGGGCGTGCGAATGCGATATCGATGTGCCTATGTTCCAGAGGGTAATGGTATAGCGGAACGCTGTCATCGCACCATTAAAAGAATTGCGACCAAAATGCAATGTACTATTCAAGAGGCTGTGTACTGGTACAATGTAACACCTAAAGATGGAGTAACATCGTCGACTGCGCCATCTAGCGGAATTTACCAATATGAACAGCGTGTAAAAGGGCTAGATGAGATTGCGCCATCCCCTAGAGTCATGGACGGTCCGTATCGGGAAGGAGATCTGGTTTGGGTTAAAGCCCCGAACAGTCATTGCACTACTAAATTTGGCAAAGGCCAAGTTAGTCGAATAGTCAGCCCTCAGACTGTTCTTGTCGATGGTGTACCGCGGCATATAAAGGATCTTCGCAGGCGCTATCGACCAACTGCGTTTGAGGAAGACGAAGACAGTGATACGTCATCCGAGAGTGAGTCAGGGACTATGTCGGTGGATGGAACGGGGCCTGTAACGGCAGAGGATGTGATGGCAGAGTCCCACGATGACGATGTGGCCGAGACCGAGGGAGATGATGTGCCGATAGACGAAGACCCGCCACCTCTGCGAAGGAGCACTCGGCAAAAGCGAGCACCATCTCCCTGCCATTTTTGTGATCACGAGATCAGGGGGGAGTGTAGTGAGAGAGGAGACCTGCCTCATGCAACACGGTGTGACGGAGAGGGTGGCGGGCGTGAAGACTTGCCGTATTCTTGAAGGAAGCAATTGGCGTGTAGAACTGACCTTGAGTCGAACCCGCTTCCTTTAGATTGTGAGAGCTGTGGACGATTGGTGAAGTAGGAAATGGCATAGTGGCCCGGATGTGGGTGGTCGCGCCGTGCTGGCGAGTGTCCCATGTGCTGCATGGACAATTATGAGTGAGGATCCCGGATGTGGTGAAATTGGGGTGTATTTAAAGGACTGATTATCACAGACCAGGCAGAACGACTTGCAGTTGTATTTTGTTGTCGAGACGAGCGGGACGAAGACATAGTTTTGGATATTGGATTTTTGGAGCGAGATACAGTTGGGAGTGGTTGGACTGTCGATTGGAGCCTTGAGTCAGACTTGACTGTGACCCCCCCCCCCCACTGATTAGAATATGTTCGATTGATTATCACAATAAATAGTTACAGGGTTATTAACGACCCCTGATTCTACGACACTTTTAAGTAATGTCCTTAAATAAAGGGCTTCTTGCCCTGCTGAGGCAATGACTAACAAATTCGGCCTCACATGTTGACAAAGAGACAACTGGTTGTTTTTTAGATTTCCAAGAAATAATCAAGCTTTTGTCCGATAATTTAAAACAGTATCCTGATATACTTTTTTGGTCAGTTGAACCTGCTCAGTCGGCATCACAAAATCCCCGTAATTTTAAGGGTTCAGATGATTTTTTAAATAATAGCGACTGACTTATTGAGCCTTTCAAATATCACAAAACATGCTTTGCTCCTGTTAAATGGATTGATGTTGGTTTATCCAAATACTGAAATAATTTTGAAACTATATTCGATATATCTGGTCGTGTAGCCATCATAATATAAATTAAGGAACTAACAATTTGACGGTAGAGCTTATTATCAATTAATTCATTTTCATTATCAAAAAGTTTATTTATATCCATTTCACATGGCGTATGATGTGTTTTACAATCGGTCATATTAAATTTGACCAACAATCTTTCAATATATCTAGATTGATTCATTCTAATAGTATTTTCCATTCTAATAGTATTTTCACTATGTTCAAATTGTATATTTAATAATTAAAAATAAATAAATAAATAAATAAAAAAGGGACAATACTAATTTTGACAGTAATGTTGGCAGTAATGATAAGGTTAAGAATTAGATTAAGAATAGCAAAATAATAACAATAATAAAAAATATTAACAAAATAGGATTAATAAAAATAGGATTAGAAGTAATAAAACAAAAATACTATTACTATAAATTTTAATATTTCTGAATGAAATGATTGTAAATTTTAATATATCTGAATGAAATGATTGAATATTTCTGAATGGAATCTCCCACCTTATATCAAAATTGAGGGGGTGTTGAGAATTTTTACCTATAAGGCATGTGTTAAAAGCCCACTTCTACTTATAGACTCGCTGAGAACGATGTGATCAAGCTCTTGGCCAATCAATGGCAGTACTCTGCTGTTAATACAATACTTAATCTGAGCATACTGGCCACAATTACTTTGATTTTCGTGGACGACGGACAAAGGATTCCATAACTCAGGACTTATACGCAGGATAGGGCTTATACACTTACCAAAGGATTCCATAACTCAGGACTTATACGCAGGATAGGGCTTATACACTTACCAAAGGATTCCATAACTCAGGACTTATATGCAGGATAGGGCTTATACACTTACCAAAGGATTCCATAACTCAAGACTTATATGCAGGATAGGGCTTATACACTTACCAAAGGATTCCATAACTCAGGACTTAAAGTAAGTAAGTCCTTTTCAACTGGCCAAGGATGGTATCTAAAAACTTAACAGGATAATGGACATGAGCTTAAATCCTGAATAAAGCTGGATTTTATATAGTGCTAATACCCTATGGAAAAATATGCATATATATATTTATATATATATATATATATATATATATACATACAGGGTCAGGCAAAATGATCTGACACATTTGTAGGTTTAATAAAATGCAAATGAAGTAAAGAAACAATGATCTGACACATTTGTAGGTTAAATACAAGGCAAATAAAGTAAAGAAACAAAAAAGTGTTTTTATTTTTGAAAAGTACATATAATGCCATTTTTTTTTCATATAATGCCATTTTGTTTTGTTTCTTTATAATGCCATTGTTTTTCGTTTCTTTTTCAGTTGCTGCCATGAATTGGACTGGTGAGCATCGCACTTTCATTGTGGAAACGTTTATCAACATCATTTTGTATGGATGTATTTGAAGATCATTGTGAAGAATTCTTCGCAAACTTCTTTCGGAAAGTCTAAGAGCCTGGGTGCGTTTAAATGTAGAACGGAGTGGAGACTGTTGAACTGAAGCTCTTACTGCTGCCACATTTTCTGTAGTTCTGGCGGTGCGAGGTTGGCCGGTTGATTTTCGTTTCAATGCAGATCCAGTAGCTCTGAAGTTGGTAACCCATAACAAGATCGTGTTTCGAGCTGGTACGGGATCATGTCTACCAAGATTGAGGTGCAAATGGAACGCTTTTTGTGTTGCAGTTACAGATTCGTTTGTTTTGATAAACGTTTCCACAATGAAAGCACGATGCTCACCAGTCCAATTCATGGCAGCAACTGAAAAAAACGAAAAACAATGGCATTATAAAGAAACAAAACAAAATGGCATTATATGAAAAAAAAATGGCATTATATGTACTTTTCGAAAATAAAAACACTTTTTTGTTTCTTTACTTTATTTGCCTTGTATTTAACCTACAAATGTGTCAGATCATTGTTTCTTTACTTCTTTTGCATTTTATTAAACCTACAAATGTGTCAGAATATTTTGCCTGACCCTGTATATATATATATATATATATAAATTAAAAGAAAGGAAATGAATCCGACAATATGAGTAAGAAAAGGTGGAATGAAAACATCACACAATGCTGTTAAAGAAGAAAACAATTTATAATATATTCATAGCTGATACTGATCAATATTTCGATTTTACAAAAATCATCATCGGAGCTCATTCACTCCCGTAGTTGTTTGGGTCGGAGAGGAAAGTCAAATGAGTTTACAAAACAAACAAAAAAACCTTAATACTGCAAAAAACGAAAGACGTTACAATATTCACCAACGTGGGCATTTCGCGCCATATATATGTCGGTCATGTCTCATATATATATATATTGTATTTTATATATAAGTAGATTTTAACAAAGCATTATATATATATATATATATATATATATATATATATATATATATATATGCATATATATATATATATAATGTTTTGTTAAAAAAATTATATATATATAATGTAAAGAAAAAACATGATAGAAGGGCTTATACATATGTATATGGAAGATATGTTTCAATAGGATAAGTCTCTTATAGGTAAAGTCTTGACTCTGTAGATAATAGAGTAAAGTATAACACTTGTTTCCTCATACAAAGTAAATATAAGAACAAAGGATATTTATTGCCTGAACAAACTTAATAGAAGTAGAATACAAAACACAATAGAAGATACAAAAGAACTTAATACATATGTGTCTAGAAGAAATGTCCTAATTGGAATATAGTTTCGTATAAGTAAGGTCTTGGGGCTGAACAGACTGCATTTCATATAGTGCTAATACCCTATGGAAAAAATATGTATCCAACTATTATCCCTTCAGTAGGGCAAATTGAGCTCTTTAACCTTGGTATAGCAACCAATCTAGGAGAAGGAAAACTCCTTTAAAATAGACCTCGTGTCACATCCATAATAAACACATAACATAAACAGATCTTGCCTTGAGTCTTGGTTAAAAAACAAACAGTTTTTTTTTTATTTCATTCCGAAAATCTTTAAAAAATACCATTAAAAAAAAACAAACAAAAAAAATTAACAAATAAAAATCAAAAAAGGAAAGATTTTATTCATTTCATTTTTTACAATCAAAACGTAATTATAAATCGATCATTTCAAAAAAAGAATTACAATATTTTTGCCCAAATAACTCCACATATTGAAACCATAAAACTGTTTGAAAATTATTTGTATTAGGTAGAAATAATTCATATCACATAACTGTATATATGAAGTGAAATGTTGTTAGTATCAAATACTTCATATCACATAACTGTATGTATGAAGTGAAATGTTGTTAGTATCAAATACTTCATATCACATAACTGTATGTATGAAGTGAAATGTTGTTAGTATCAAATACTTCATATCACATAACTGTATGTATGAAGTGAAATGTTGTTAGTATCAAACTTCATATCACATAACTGTATGTATGAAGTGAAATGTTGTTAGTATCAAATACTTCATATCACATAACCGTGTGTAAAAAAAATGCTATTAAATGCTATCTACACAAAAAAATCCAACATAAAATGAATGCAATTCCCTAATCTCTAGCTACAAAATAACCCTAGACAGGTTGACATGCCAGTAAAATCAATCAATCAATCAACTTATTGACAGGTAATTTCTTTTTAAGAAGCCAAAATCAACTACCTTTGACTAATTAGATTTTTAAATATTTTTCAGGTATGATACTAATAATTTCTGCCCTGTTAGCTGTGGTTGTATAATACACTGACTGTACCTCTGTAGAGGGCTAAGACCATTCCCCTCCCATGGAACCATCCGTTGGCTGTAGGTTGTAACCTGTAATGCCTGAGGACAGGATTGTAGTGACCTAGGTATTAAGTGGTCCTGTAATATGCTGAACTTCTAAACAGGCAGTTGGAGAGGCTCCATACAATCAATTGGCTCATCATGTCAAGCCCTAGGACCTACATGATTGTCCCAACCATATTCTTCAAATTGCTTTTATGGCAAATACCCAACCATTTTTATCATATGGGTACTAGAAGATGGTGACTGAGGGTCAACCACCAGTTTATCAATTCTACTAATTTATTAATACAAATAGCGTTAATGAAATTTATAAAAACAAACCAATTTACCTCCAAACTATTTGCTTAAAAATCATGCATAAAAAATATCCTACAAGGATATATTATTATATTAAATATTAAACATTAAATATCCTACAAGGGTTGATATGCCATTAAACAAAATAACCCCCCAACCTAATAATTTCTATTTGTTTAGTTGAAATTGAACCCAAAGTGGCAGAAGGATGGACAGGTGGACATTTAGTGAATTATAATAAAATATTGGCATGAAAATTTGGTCAAAGAAAGAAAAGTCCCAGACAGTGAAAATAGACTAGTGGTTGCCTCATTACTCCACAGCTTAATGAATCCTGTAATATACTATTGGAGGGAGTCTATTGGCTTTTCACTAGCGCTAGACCAGGGTGATTGTTTTTTTGTTTTTTTCACTGAGACGAAATGAAGTTAATGAAAATTCTACTAATTTATAAAAACAAACCAATTTATTTCCAAACTATTTGCTTAAAAATCATGTATAAAAAATGTTTGTTTGTTTATTTTGAGCCAATAATGGGAAAACAATTATCTATTCCTTCCTGACTTTCAATCAAACTTTTTTTCCCATTAATATATTCTTCAGATTACTTTCTCTGATTTAAAATTAAATCTTTTTTTTTTTCATTATCATATTTCTTAAATCAGTGAATATATTATACTTTGTATCCAAATTAAATAAGTGGGTATAAATGTGATATCTACTTCTTGATAATTCTTCAAATATAATTATACATGCACGGTTAAAAAATTACAGAATTTACGTGTATGAAGATATATATATATATTTATCTTCATACAGACATTATATATATATATATATATATATATATATATATATATATATAAATTTTCAAAGGTAGATTAGTAGAAATAATTAGCCTTATAAGAATATAACTGTCCAAACATGTTTTTGTAGAAAATTCCCAGAATATATATATATATATATATATATATATAACAGTATGTTGAAGAAAATAGATAAAAGTGAAAAATACAAGGGTGAGGATTATTCGAAAGAAAAAATATTATCAACATGTGCCTCAACCCCCCCACAAAAAAAAAAAACAATAATTTTCGAACATAAACAGTATATTCCAAATTTTTAAACAACTTTCATATTTATATTTTCCTTTCTCGTATCAATGGTCAAACCAGAAATTGACAATACATTGATCCTTATCTTGATGATGATCAGAGACGCATACCCAGTACATATTTATTTCAAATATGTGTCTATACATGTAAATAACCTGTTTGAAACATGTGTAAATAACATTTTTCTTTCAAATGTTATTATAATAGATATTCAGTGTCCATCTGTCAGTCTCTGAAACTACATCACTGCTTACGTCACAAATCCTTAAGAATTGCATAAGTTTATCAATGAGTATTTAATTTATAGTCAAAATCATTAATACATTGAATAAATCTTATTTATCAACGATCGCGCTATAAGAATACTGAGTTTTAAAATCCTGCAACGTGTCTTATATGTCTCTAAGAAATAAAGGTTTACATAATATATGGTGTGGTTAATTTGCATACTGGTTTTAACAAAAACGGGTTTAATAAATAATTACTTAGTGTTATTGATCAGAATATTATTGTTTAATCTCCAATATATTAAAATCAATCCAATGAATGATTTTAACCAATTAAAATATAATTAAAAAAGTGTAATCTTTTTAAATGCATTCTTATTTAATTTCATTAGTCTTTCTAATTTAATATATTTCATTACATTAAAACTTGAATACCTATGCTCGGAAGGTGCATATTCTTGCTAGTATCAAGATATTTTTTACTTTTAAGCATTTTCTTCAGCATATATATATATATATATGAAAAATAAAGTAAAGAAAATGTTGAATGGATAAAATAGGATTTATTTTATTTTATTGACACATGTTTTGGCCAGGAGTTTATCCATGCATACATGTATTCTATCTATTATTTTAGATACAAAATAAAATAAAATAACAATAATAGAAAAAAATACAGAAATGTTTAGTATACAAAGAAATAATGGCCTTTGTCAGAGTAAATCCTTGGTGTTTTAAATCAAATCGGTTGAAATACAGAGAATTGCCGAGATGTTCGAAAAAATAACTTTTTTGAAATCGCTTGAAGAAAGTGTTCTAACGCGATGGAGAAAACAGTTATGTTGACGTCATCATTGCATGCAACAGATTTTGAAAAGGAGAGAAGATGGCTGGAGAATATAAGGAACAAAGTCAGGTGGAATTTTAATTTTCAAAGCATGAGGAATATTGGAATTCTCCGTATTTCAACTGATTTCATTTAAAACAATAAGGATTTACTCTGACAAAGGCCACTATTTCTTTGTATACTAAAAATTTTTGTAGTTTTTCTATTATTGTTATTTTATTTTATTTTGTATCTAAAATAATAGATAGAATACATGTATGCATGGATAAACTCCTGGCCAAAACACGTGTCAGTAAAATAAAAAATAAAAAAATAAATCCTATTTTATCCATCCAACATTTTCTTTCCTTTATTTTTTATTTCAACAGACTGTTGGATTCGCTTCCATTTTCAACTTACATATATATATATATATATTAAGGAGTGAAACAGTGTATACATTGTAAAATATTGAATTTCTAAATAAGAAAAGCTAGGGAACCCTTATGATTTTCTTTTTCTTTTTTTCGGTCAATCTCTTCATAGAAATTCACTTGACAAATGTAGAAAGACGTACAAATTGGATAATAACCGAACGAATCAAGGGAGGATGAGAGTGGCGATGGCAAATATTTTTGTAGGCTTCCAGGAAGAATGTTTGTTTCATACCAACAACCTTCCATTATTCTACAAAAGGTACGTTGACGACACCTTTGCCATTTTCACTACGAGATCCAAAAGCAAATGATTCTTCCATCAACTCAACAGTTTGCACCCCTCCCTTTCACATGTGAATTTGGGAACAACAATAGCCTCCCCTTCTTTGATGTTCTTGTTGAATGCACTAATAATGGTATTTTGACCTCCATCTACCGAAAACTATCTTCTTCGGGCTCCTGCACCCATTGGGGTTCCTTTTGCCCCCTAAGACGGAAATTCAATTTGATCAAAACATTGATCCACCGAGCCTACATGATCTGCTCCAAATCAAAAATTAACAGTGAATTCAACTTCATCAAAACTACACTATTGAAGAATGGCTACCCTAAATCTAATTAATTCCACCATTATATATAAATGCGCCCAACTTTCTGCCTTTCCCAAATTCGGTCCAGAAAAATGTCCTGTTTATCTCAAACTTCCTTGGCTAGGCAAAGCCTCTATTCCTTTGATTGAAAAAAAAATCAAAAAATCCATCCTTCGTTGCCATAATGCCGTTAACCCACGCATTATTTTCAAATCCAATGCTTTATTCTCCCCCAACCTCAAGGATAGTTTGACCACCTTTCATAAAAGTCACTTAATTTACAAATTTACTTGCAAATGTGACATTTGCTACATTGGTCGAACTACCCAGAGATTGGAGGTAAGGATTAAACAGCATATACCCTCCAATATTCATGCCAGCAATTTAGACTCTTCCAGCTTAGTTGGTAGCAACTCTGCCATTGCGCGTCATTTATTAGATAATCCAACTTGCGCCCGTGCTTACAGCAACGCAATGTTTTCCATCCTTAGTACATCCAGTAACAAACTTCAACTTAGTGTGCTGGAGGCCCTATATATTTCCAAATACCAACCTACTTTGTGCACCCAAAAACAGTCTTTCCATCAACTATTATTATTATAACTTGAACGTTTCGCATGGTGGAAGAAGTATTAGAACCCCCTCACATGGTTTGTAATGTGAGGAGGGGTGAAAACGTGAGTTTTCTTTTCTTTTTTTTTCTTTCCTCCCTTGATTTGTTCGGTTATTATCCAATTTGTATGTCTTTCTACATTTGTCAAGTGAATTTCTCTGAAGAGATTGACCGAAAAAAAGGAAAATAAAATCAAATCATAAGGGTTCCCTAGCTTTTCTTTTTTAGAAATTCAATATTTTACAATGTACACGCTGTTTCGCTCCTTAATAAAATTCTGTACCTACAAAAAACTTTATATATATATATATATATATGTATGTATGTATGTATGTATGTATGAAAATTTTCATATGTAGATTAGTTAATTAAGATAATTGCCTTTATAATAATGTAACTGTTTAAATACATTTTTTCAGAAAAAATATTTCTCAGTAGATATATGTTGCTTTAATATAGAATTGAAGACAAGCAATAATAAATTTAAATGTTTTAAAATCTGAAAAAAGAGATCTTGTCAAATCTCAAGGAACAACCTGTCCATCATTTATGTTGATATATTTAATCATGGTTTTGTTGGCCACTAAGTCTGGAGTTATTCCCTTATCAGCCAGTTCCTGAGTTACTCTGTTAAGGTAGTGTGAATCAGGATAACCATATCTGAATGAGAAAAGAAAATATATATATACATATATACACACACACATATTCATTATATATATATATATATATATATATATATATATATATATATATATATATAAGTGTTGTTATGAGACCAACGGGAGAAAAATAGATATTTTATAAAAAAGAAGGTTTGCAAAAAGGATTATGTTTAAAAAAAAAACAATTTTTTTTATTAACTTACATATGAATGTGACACGTGTTTCTGATCTGTTGTCTTCTTCAGGCATTGAATTATTATTTTGGCAGAATATGTCTGATATTTGATAGGTTGTGTGTGTTTTTGTAACTTTTTTATTATAATGGTTGTGTAATAACGGTTGAACGCTACATTATTTTTTTCAATCCTTGCGTGCGATTTGTGCGTGACTTGCGTACGACTTGTGCGCAAAAATTGAGAAAGAATGATGTAACGTTCCACACATGCACTAATGCCTCAGTTCTATCTTCAGTATTTCTATAGTAAAAGCAGTTACTATTCTGTGTTTTTAATTGATTGAGCACTTTTGGATTATTTACTGATGCTACCGCGATGGAAAAGTTAAAGCGGTAATTGGATACTATTGTAAGAATGGTTCAAAGTTATATATACTTTGAATACACAAAACTCCGACGAAGGTTAACAGACAAAGACATTTAATGTAATACAGCACATGGATATGACGAGATACAAAGTACATAGGTAACAGGGTACATAAACAAGGAGTACATGAATAAAGATGAAAACACATTCATGAATGGTACAATAGAGAGAGAGATGGGGAGAGAGAGAGAGAGGGGGTGAGAGAAAGAGAGAGAGAGAAAAAGAGAGAGAAAAAGAGAGAGATGAGGAGAGAGGAGAGAGAGATAAGGAGAGAGATGGGGAGAGAGAGAGAAGGTGAGAGAGAGAGAGAAAAAGAGAGAGACTAATTATGATCTTGTAAAACAACTTAAGCGAGACAACACCTGGTAACTGGGCTGGTTATCAACGGAGGAGGTAGTTTTATGGTAGATGAAAAATCTTTGCAGCCCTCTCCCATGACTGAATGGAGACTAAGATCTTGGAATATTGCTGGAAACCAGGAAAAATCGGTCTCAGAATGGCGACTAAGATCTTGGAATATTGCTGGAAACCAGGAAAAATCGGTCTCAGAATGGCGACTAAGATCTTGAAATATTGCTGGAAACCAGGAAAAATCGGTCTCAGAATGGCGACTAAGATCTTGGAATATTGCTGGAAACCAGGAAAAATCGGTCTCAGAATGGCGACTAAGATCTTTAATTTTTCTCTTTTCTCTCATTCTTTCTTGTTTTAAATTTTATTTCTTTGAGCCAGAGAGAGAGGGGAGAGAGAGGGAGGAGAGAGAGGGGGGGAGATAGAGAAAGAAAGAGAGGGGGATAGAGAGAAAGAGAGGGGGAGAGAGGAAGTGAGAGAAAGAGAGAGAGAGAGAGAGAGAAAGAGAGAGAGGGGGAGAGAGGGAGAGGGAAGAGAGAGAGAAAAAGAGAGATGAGGAGAGAGAGATGGGGAGAGAGGGGGGTGAGAGAAAGAGAGAGAGAGAGAAAAAAAGAGAGAGAGAGAGAGAGAGAGAGGGGGAGAGAAAGAGAGAGATGAGGAGAAAGAGAGAGAGAGGAAGGGAGAGAGAGAGATAAGGAGAGAGAGATGGGGAGAGAGAAAGGAGGTGAGAGAGAGAGAATAAAAGAGAGAGAGAGAGAGAGAGAAAAAAAGAGAGAGAGAGGGGTGGGGAGAGAATCTGAATCTTTCTTAATTGCAGCACAAAATAATGCCATAAGAAACAATTATATTGTTGTTGGCATCCTTCCATCTATGAGAGACGATGGAGTAGTGTCCCCCCCCAAATTTAAAAAAAAAACTAAGTAGCCTGGGCAGGTTCATATGGAGGATGAGCTGTTGCCCAGGCAGCAAATCCCTCCTCTTCACACTGCCACTGTGATCCAAAGGAAAGGTAAGGAACCAATGCAGTTTGGCAGTGATTAGTGTTGCATGAGTTGCTGATTTATTTTTAGGGTTTACTCAACACACATATATATATACTAGACAAAAAGTGACCCGTTGGGTCACCCATTAAGCTCTCGCTAGATCATTGGGATTAGGAAAAAGAGTAGGATCTGCCAAAATATTGTCTGCTTTTCATTTTAAAAACGAATTAAAATTCATTAAACCGATAATTTAAGGTCAAATTTTTGTCTAAATCGAAAAAGTAATATAATGAGCATCAGCAAAAAAGCAAAATAATATTACACATGTAATTTATTTTTGATACATTTAAAACAATGTTTTTGGTCAATTTCGATCAAGATGACTGCCAACTTAAAATCCGTTTTTACAAAATAAATTGTAACTTTTGCGATTGAAAAAATTCACACAGGATTGTCCAATTAAACACATAACCTAGTAGATAAAGGAGATAGGTTAAGACAGTTCTAAATGACAGTTATCTCTACACTGCAGATTCAATCCTGGTCAGGGGCAGCAGTAACATAGAATAATAATTAACATAGCTTAACACCTGTATCCAAGCTATGGTTAGTGGAATGAGAACAGGATACCCCCATGGGCTGAATAAAGGGTTAGGTTCAAAGTTCCGTGATGGCTCCCTATTACAAGAAGGTTCCTGTGTCTGACAAGAAATACCTGAAGAAGGACGGAGGGGACAACAGCCGAAACGCTGTACAGATAACAATGAAGACGAGGACAATAGTCTGAATAATACAAATAATGGTAATCTTCAGCATAACACTGGTCGCGTCGTACTGCAATCTTGCCGACCAGTTGACACGAGTGCCGCACAAATGGTACGTTTCTGTAAAGACGAGTACCGAGCTCGTTGGTCAAACCTGCGCTGCCATAGGGAGCTCGATGGACCGGCAGCAGATTAAAGACATCCACGTGCAGAGCGGGCACCCAGGCATCAAGCGGACGCTGTATTTCGTGAGACGTGTCGACCCAGCGGTGACCAAGGCAGAGATTAAACGAGTCGTAAAAGACTGCGAGGTGTGCCAGTCGATTGACCCAGCACCAGTACGATGGCGAAAAGGACGACTGGACACAAATGATGCGTGGCAAAGGGTGGGAATGGATATCACCCATTATGGTGGCAACCACTTTCTTACCCTCATCGACTGTGGACCCACATGTTTTGCGATTTGGAGACCGCTGGCACGGCAAGACTCAGCGAGCGTTCTTAAACAGTTATCGTCCGTCTTTTACGAACGAGGTGCACCAGAGGAAATATTGACGGACAATGACACAGCCTTTTGCAGCCAGCAAGTAAGGCAGTTTCTGTGTGAATGGGGGGTCCGATTACGGCTGCGATGCGCGTATGTGCCATCAGGCAATGGTATCACAGAAAGAAGTCACCGCAGTATTAAAAGAATTGCCGCTAGGAAGCAGTGCACCATTGAGGAGGCAACATACTGGTACAATGTGACGCCGAAGGACGGGGTGTCCCCGGTAACCGCACCCGCGAATGCCATCCACATGTACCGGGTGCGGGTAAAAGGAATAGACGTTGCGCAGTCACCTGTCGACGAAGTGGTTTGCGAGCCATATGCTGTGGGGGATTCCGTTTGGGTGAAACCCCCAGGCAGTCGATGCACCACCCGATTCAAGCGGGGGCGAGTGACTGGTGTGGTCAGTCAGCAATCTGTGCTGGTTGATGGAGTCCCACGTCACGTACGCGATCTCCGCCCTGCTGTAGAGGTAGATTATTCATCTACCGATGAAGATGATGAGCCATCTGACGACGAGTTGTTATTGAATGTCGCCAATGGTCCCCACGAAGACACAACCGCTAGTCCGTCGGACGATTCAGAGGCAGAAGCCGTGGTGCACGTACCGCTTAGAAGGAGCGTGAGAACAAAAAGGCCACCCCCACCATGCACATTGTGTGATCCTGAGATCAGGGGGGAGTGTGACAGAGAACACGAGGTGAGTGGCGAACGTCAAGGCCTGCCGTATTCTCGAAGGAAGCGGGCTAGGCTTTGCCTGACATGTCGGACTGTAGAATCGAACCCGCTTCCTTCAGAATGCAAACATTGTCACCGAAGTCTAGAAGCTACAGTCCCGGATGTAAGCGCCAGGTGCCTGGATGATGGCTATGATGATTCCGGCGGTCGGGTTTAGCTCGAGAATCTCGTGCGTGTGGTGCAGACACCCGGATGTTGAAAGAAAAATTGTATAAGTAGAAGTGGGGTGACGACAGCAGCAGTTGCGATTTTTCAGCAGCTGAAGATGTCAGAGTTGGTGGTTTTGCGACGACGACGACGACGACGACAACGACGGATTTTGTGCTATAGATTTTGTGACGGCGACGACATTGTTGACCCCCCCTCTCTTCAACAAGTCGAATTTATTTTTTCCACTCTATTTTCTTTTCTTTTTCATACTAGAACTATATATGCATACATACATATATATGTATACAAATACACCTACATACATATATATGTTATATTACATAATTTGAGTCTTTCATTATGTGGTTTATATGTTTGTGTATTAAAGTTGTTGTTATTGTTGTGTGTGTATGTATAAGTGTGTTTGTTTAAGTTCAGTTTATTTGTGTGTTTTAGTGTTTTTTTTGTTGTTTTTTTTTTTGTGTGTGTGTGTGTGTGTATTATTATGTATGTGTATCTCTGTTTATGGTTGTGTTGGGTGCATTTTGTATGTATTTACATACATTCCCTAGTTTCTGTGTTCTATTATGTAGATAAAGTTAGTGTTGTGTGTGTGGTTAAGTCCGATTTAGTTCAGGTTTGTATTTGTCTATGAAATGTTTTTCTTTAATTAGGAGTAGCGTATAGTCATCAGTTTGGTATATTGGCATCACTTTAAAATGTCCCTAGTTACATTCATGGATATGTTTTGATACATATAGAATTCTATTGTTTGTTAGTTTAATATTGCTTTTGTGTAGGGAGATTCTTTTGTTCAGTGATGAAGTGCATAATGATGATGTATATTTTCTTGCAATTTGTACATTCTATTATATAAATGACATTTTTCGAGGTGCAGTCTAAATTTCTATTAGGATTGAATTAGGAAAAACAGCCATCTCATTTTGGATAGAGAAATACCGAGAAATATTACACTCTATGTTCAATAAAAAATTTATTATTGACGGTATAGAACTCATCCTCAACAAAAACTCCTTTCAATTCAACAACAAAAACTACATCCAAATACTAGGAACTGCTATGGGAACGAAGATGGCGCCAACCTATGCCACCCTAACCCTAGCATATTTAGAAGAAGATCTATATGAAAATATAGAACAAAAATATGGTAACGATATCAAAGTAAATTTTATGAAATCATGGAAAAGATATCTGGATGACTGTTTTATATCCTGGAAATGCTCATGGGGTGATATTAAGGAAATACACGAACTTCTACAAAACCTACACCCCAAAATAAAATTCACTATTGAACACAATTTTAAAGAAATACCATTTTTAGACATCATGATTAAAAATATAAGGGGCCAAATTATCACAGGCATTTTTCATAAACCCACAGACACCCAACAATATCTACATTTCAAAAGCCACCACCACAAAAATTGCATAAAATCCATCCCTTACGTGCTTGCATGTAGGATATACACCATAGACACAGACAAAAACCTCCAACAAATCCGTCTAAAAGAATTACATAAAACCCTCCTCCAAAGAGGCTACCCCGCAACACTAATTAACAAGGGATTTGAATTAGCACAAAAATACCATTAGAGCAACTATGAACCCCTAAAAAACACAACAACAAACAACACCTAACATATGTTTCAACATATAACAAAAACAACCCAGAACTTTTCACAAATATACTACACCAACTCGAAAACAATGAAAAAATTAATGTTTAAAAAAAGATGTAGAGTGTGTAACATAATCATAGAGTGAACATCCTATACATTCAAAAACCCTCATACAATATTCAAAATAAATAGAAATTTAGACTGCATCTCGAAAAATGTCATTTATATAATAGAATGTACAAATTGCAAGAAAATATACATCATCATTATGCACTTCATCACTGAACAAAAGAATCTCCCTACACAAAAGCAATATTAAACTAACAAACAATAGAAATCTATATGTATCAAAACATATCCATGAATGTAACCAGGGACATTTTAAAGTGATGCCAATATACCAAACTGATGACTATACGCTACTCCTAATTAAAGAAAAACATTTCATAGACAAATACAAACCTGAACTAAATCGGACTTAACCACACACACAACACTAACTTTATCTACATAATAGAACACAGAAACTAGGGAATGTATGTAAATACATACAAAATACACCCAACACAACCATAAACAGAGATACACATACATAATAATGCACACACACACACACAAAAAAAAAACAACAAAAAAAACACTAGAACACACAACTAAACTGAACTTAAACAAACACACTTATACATACACACACAACAATAACAACTTTAATACACAAACATATAAACCACATAATGAAAGACGCAAATTATGTAATATAACATATATATGTATGTAGGTGTATTTGTATACATATATATGCATGTATGTATATATAGTATCCAATTACCGCTTTAACTTTTCCATCGCGGTAGCATCAGTAAATAATCCAAAAGTGCTCAATCAATTAAAAACACAGAATAGTAACTGCTTTTACTATAGAAATACTGAAGATAGAACTGAGGCATGAGTGCATGTGTGGAATGTTACATCATTTTTTCTCAATTTTTACGCGCAAATCGCACGCAAGGATTGAAAAAAATAATGTAGCGTTCAACCGTTATTACACAACTATTATAATAAAAAAGTTACAAAAACACACACAACCTATCAAATATCAGACATATTCTGCCAAAATAATAATTCAATGCCTGAAGAAGACAACAGATCAGAAACACGTGTTGCATTCATATGTAAGTATATATATATATATATATATATATATATACAGGGATGAGTTTAGCTTAAAGGAGCGGCAGGCAAAAATTGCCTTGGTTGACCCCCTTACAATGAGAACACTGCACCAAATATTTTAGAATTTGCAAAATTTATGTTTTTTATTTGTAAAAAGTAATATTAACATAAAATCTTTAAAAAATGACCATCATAAACAAAAAGCTTTAAAATCAAATATTGTGATGACTTGATACATTGCAGTGTAATATTTTCAAAAAAGAAATTAAAAATTACAACATAATGTGAATTCCAAGAAAAGTTTTTTTTGCAATGATAAAATGAGTTAATTTTCTCATTTTCTCTCTTTCTCTTTTAAATGAAAAAATAATATAAAATCTTTATTAAGTTGCAGGCAAAAATAGCTGTGAAAGTAACTTGTTTTTAAGAGCATCAAGGCATTGAATATGGGCATTACAGCATTTTGCTGCGGTCTAAGCTCATCCCTGTATATACATATTCATAAAACAAATATAAACAGATCATTTTTCATTTACTAATTTGTTTTTTGGGCTAAAAGCATTGAAAGTCCAAGTAATATGTGATTTTCTTTAACAATTGACATATTAGAATGTTATATACTATATCTGCGCCATAATAATTGTTACATTTAATGTGTGTATATAAGTTAGGATCCCAAAGTCATAAAGTCAACAGTGTTTGGTAACTTTCAATTTCATTCCTATGCAATTTATGACCCAAGAAATTGATAATTATCAAATGCTGTTAACTATGTCTTTGCTACCCTAACTTAGATATTATATCCTATATCAATGATATCTAAAGGCGGGGGGATAAGTATTAGGTATATTTATAAGTAAAGAGTTCTCAATATACTTGAATATCTAAGTTAGGGTAACAAAGGTATGAAGGCAATGGCATTTGGTTTGCGGTTTTATGCACAACATTTCGACTGATGTGCCTTATGGATTTCTTCAGGTGTTTCTTGTTATGTTTGAGATGAGACTTGATAATTTGTATTATCTAGAATTTTCGGACTGTTTTCCTCATCTTAATTGTTATATGCACAACGTTCCGGCCAATGTACCCTCTGGCCTTCTTCAGGTGTTTCTTGTCAAACTTGGAAACCTTGTCAAACTCAGAAGCCTTTATGTAGTAATTGGGAACCTTCACGGAATCAATTTATTTAATACATTGCGGTAGATTGTTTCATTCTCTGTTTATCTGACCGGTACAAGTGATAACATATGTTAATTATTATATGTTATTTTCGCCTGTAGTCAGGATTGAACCTTCAACTTACAGAAAAATGTCACTTAGAACATTATTAACTCAATCCTCGTATCCATGGTGCGATTGGTCCAGATAGACACATGGCGCAAAGATATAAGTGTTAAGTTAATTTTAACTAAATATAATTTATATAATTCAATATAGGGTTGAGTTAATTAATATTATGTATGATTGTTTACCTTTTACTCATATTGTATTTTTTTGTTG